>CM053592.1:183106569-183126281 GCA_028646515.1 Pseudochirops corinnae
CAAATGAATTTTGTTACTATTTTTTCTAGTTCTATAAAATAATTTTTGGGTAGATTGATTGGTATAGCACTAAATACATAATTTAATTTTGGTAAAATTGTCATTTTTATTATATTAGCTCGACCCAGCCCAGAGCAGTTAATGTTTTTCCATTTAGTTAGATCTGACTTTATTTGTGTGAAAAGTGTTTTGTAGTTGTGTTCATAAAGGTATTGGGTTTGTTTTGGCAGGTAGATTCCCAAATATTTTATAATGTCTACAGTAACTTTAAATGGGCTTTCTCTTATGATCTCTTGCTGATGGACTTCGTTGGATATATGTAAAATTTTTAAACATTAATTTAAAAACAATTTTGAGTTCTAAATTCTCTCCCTCTTTTTAAACCCCTTCCTCATCCATTAAGAAGTCAAGTGATCTGATGTTAATTATACCTGTGAAGTCAGGCAAAACTTATTTTCATATTTCTCCTGTTGTAAGAAGAAAACATACATGCCAAGAAAAATAGAGTAAAAATATGCTTCAGTCTGCACACAGAGGTCATCACTTCTCTCTCTGTAGGTGGATTGTATTTTTAAGCTTAGGTTCTTTTGAATGGTCTTTGATAACTTTATTGAGGAGAGTAACCAAGCCTTTCATAGTTAATTATCACTAAAATGTCATTGTCATTACAAATAATGTCCTCCTGATTCTGCTCACTTCCTTGTCCATCAACTCATTATATCTTCCTAATTTTTTTTTTCTGAAACTACATTGGTCATCATGTCTTATATCATAACATTATTCCATCACAATCATATACCGCCACTTATTCGGCCACTGTCAATTGATGAGTACTTCTAATAATTAAATGATATGTTTCTGACGTTTAACATTTTGACGGTCTCAGCTGCTTTGGTGCTACAGTTTTCTTTTCTTTGGCTTAAGTGGGTGAGTATTGTCACAGCTATGGTAACAATGGCCAGGCTGCATTTTGGCTGCAAGGCCTGTGTTTGAAGCTTTTGAGTTGACTTTTCATAGATTTACAAGTTTATTGTTGATTGAGACCTGATTTAGAGTTGACAAAGCTAGACCAAGAGAAAAGTTCTGACTTGATCAAAGTCCCATAAGTAATTAGTGGTCAAACTCTACTTTGAAATCATGACATTTTACTATAACTATAAAAATTGGCCACTATGCCCCATAACTTTTCACTGAGACTAAGATAGTGCATTATCTTCAAGATAAAAACAGCTGAGGTTTTTAAAGAGGTTGTATTTAAATAAATCAGGAATATATCAATTTTTTTTTGCTAGTGACTACTTTTAAATTATGTTTTATTTTTGTAGATTGAGCATTTGTTCCTTTTTAAAATCTTCATTGTTTCTTATACATTTCCCCCCATGAATTATCTAGTCAGCTTCTTTCATGAAGATTTTCCCTGTCTCTGGCTAAATCAAAGCATCTTGGACATTGTCCTGTTCCCATACTGATATTGCCGAAGGATAATTTTAATCCTTTATTTTTGTGAATTAGAACAACTTATTTCTCCTTGTACAAAATGTTTTATTTATATTTTGAAGATTTTTTCTTAGGAATATAAAGACATAGATATTTTAAGCAACTTATGTCTCATTGTTTCTTTGTTCCCCCAGAGCATCCCACAGTGCCTGGCACATACTCAACATTGAGATAATTAATAAATAGTTGTTTAAAGGGAAATTATGTAAGGTTGGCATCTGACAAAAGGTTATAGCATTTTGTAAAGTGTTCAAACTTAGAACTTGGCAAACAAAGTATATTCTGTAAGTTTTTCTGAAGGAAGGGGAAATTAATTCATTTGAAGATATTTCTAGATTTTCCTTTATTTCCCTAATGAAAAAAAGTGTTATTTGATAGAATCTTATGTTTGGAAGTGGCATAAGGCTACACTTAAATGACTAAGAACTTGCTTTACCTCACATCACAAAATAAAAATCTCCTAGCCTCTGCTTAAGGATCTTCATAGAAGAATGAACATTACTTTTTAAACCAATTGACTTTCAAGTAGCTCTCTTTGTTAGATTCTCTTATTTTATTATGTCTATTTTATAGATGAAGATATATGGAGACCCAGAAAGTTCATGTGATTTATCCAAGGTCACATAGCTAGTAAATGTCACAAAAAGATTTGAACTAATGTTTTCCTGATTTCAAGTCCTGCCCTCTATATATTTATTCCTGTAGATTTTAGTGTGCATTATTTGTTAAGAAATAATTGTGTTTCATAATGAAGACCCAAACTAAAACTTTTTAAAGCACTGACATTAATAGTTAAGGCCCTTATAGGATTTTTTCTCTCACCAATATCTTACCCACTGCATATTACATTCACATATTTAGGGACAAGAGTGAGGAACCTTGGATATTATCTTCAGTATTGGTTATTAATATTTCACAATCAAATAACTAGAGCCTGAAGACATCTGAGAGGATGTTTTTCACTTCTTCACCATGCTCTCTATTCTCCAGAAAACAGAGCCTTTAAGTCAGTCTATCAGTCAATAAACATTTATTGAATCTAAACAATGCTTCACACAATGTGATAAACCCTAAGTGACTTGTCCAGGTTTGCAGAGGTCGTAGGTGACAAAGGTAGAAAGAGAATTCACATTCAGTTGCCAAATCTATCTTTTGTTTCAATATAGAACACTGGCCTCAGTTTTGGTCTGTACAGGATGGCTATTACATTATTAAGCTCATGATATTCCTCTCCAATTACTGCCCCCTTACACACGAGGGCATGCACACACACATGAGGCATGCACACATACATTCACACACATTCACACACAGACATACACATACACACACACACTTTCACACACAAAGGTGATTTTATAATACTGATATAATTATCATTTTTCAGACTAAATAGGTATTCACTTTTAAACTCTAAATTAACTAAAATTAAAATTGAAATAATTAGTCATTTTAGTGAAGTAAATGAATCTGAGTATGCATCTATTAATTATGTAGATACATGTAGATGACATAGATATAGAGACACAGATACATATATGTGCATGTGTGTATGCATGTGAATTCAGGAATTTGATAGGCTAGTCCATACTTAAAAGAAAATTTCCTATAGAGTAATCCAAAAACCTTATAATTAGTACATGGTCTAAAGGCTTCTAGCAAATATAACCTTCTGTTACATCATGTTACCCATTTTTAATACTCTGATACTAGAGAATATTTCCTTATAACATTCTCATGTCATCATTTTTGCATATATATTTAATATGCATATATGAATATTATGTACATAATAAATAATATTACCTAGTTTAAACATAAAATATGTACATAATAAACATAAAACAATAAATAATATGTACATAATAAACAGAAAACAAAAACAATACACATAAAACAAAAAATATGTACATAATAAACAAACATATATGTTTGTTTCTTTGTTTTTATGTAGGTATAACCTTTCTATAAAGGTGTATGAAGTACATATGTAACATATTGTTGACGGATATATGTGTGCATGTGAATTTTGTATGTATGTGTGTGATACACACACATATTTGTACACACATGTAAATACTTACTTAGAGGGCAGCTAGGTAGCACAGCAAATAGAGGGCTCGGACTAAAGTCATGAAGACTCATCTTTGTGAGTTTAAATCTACCCTCAGACATTTATTAGTTGTGTGATCCTGGATGAGTCACTGAATTCAGTTTGCCTCAATTTCCTCATTTGTAAATTGAGCTGGAGAAGGAAATGGCAGATCCCTTTAATATCTCTGCAAAAACAAATAATAAAAGCAACAAACAAATGGGGTGATTAAGAGTTGGGCATGACTGAAAAGACTGAACTACAATAATATACTCATATATATATACATATGTATAACCATATATATACACATATACATAATGTTATCTATAATTAATTATATATGATTATATAATATGTCACACATAATATATTATATATTATATAATGTATCATATATTAATATAAATTATTTGTTACTTATAACACCTTTCTATAGTTACAAGCATGTGTACATATGCATACATATATATGAACTATATACACCTATGTTTGTGGGTATATGCACATACATGCATTCTTTTGTTTAGGCTCCACTCAATCCTATTCAACTCTTCATGATCCCTTATGGGGTTTTCTCAGCAGAATTACTGGAGTGGTTGGCCATTTTCTTCTCTTGTACATTTTACAAATGAGGAAACAGGAAAACAGCATTGTGACTTAGGGTGATGCAGCTAAAAACGGTCTGAGGCCAGATTTGAACTGATAAAAAAGAGTTTTCCAACCTCCAGATCTGCACTCTCTCTACTATGCCACCTAGCTTCCTTCAGTTTCCTTTGATCATCTAACAATTTCATCAGCCTAGAAATGCTCTAGGGAAAAAATGTCTCCAAAGGCAACATCTCTAATAAAGGCCTTTCTGAATACAATCTCAGAGGAGACAGTTACAAATATATATAGCTCATTTTCTTTGATGGGTTACTAAAATTGGGAGGAATTCACCTTATACAAGGAGAAGACAGATACCTAGAGGTGAAGTTATACTTAATGTCACTGAATATGATTGGTAACAGTGAATATTTATTCATCTTATCTAAATACTCCTCATGAAATAAGTTGCAAGTTCCTAGGACAAAAAGAGGGATGGATAGCTATTAAAATATACCTACAGAAATCAACATGAATTTAAAATCTCCATCTTGAGCTTGGGATATTCACCTTAGACTATGATGACTGTAACCTAGCTTCCTCTCTTGGAAGGCAGGAAAAAATATAGTTCTTTTGATCTTGTGGCTTCTCTTCTCTTCAGTCTTAGTGAAGATAAAGGAGAGAACAGCTTCTTTAGTGACTGAAGGTTAGGGATATTCTTGGAAATAATGTAGATACACTCAACATTCATATTTTTATCTTGGTGTCCTGGAATTGACAGTTAAAAATGAAGTATCTTATAGCAAGACTACATAATTTGGCATGTTATTTCCGTCTGGTTCTCTCCAGTACATGAATGATTTCTGGTTCCAATTTAAACTTCTCATCAAGTATTTATAAAGTACTGGGAAAATAATTACGTTTTTCATAAAGCTTGTAAAGTCTATATTGAATATATGCCTCAAAATAATGTAACTGAGTTCATTCTTATAGGATTAACTGATTCTCCAGAAATTCAAATCATCTTCTTTGTGCTATTTTTGGTGATTTACATTTTTACCATGATAGGAAATATTGGGATGATTGTCCTAATCAAGATTAATTCTCATCTGCAAACCCCCATGTATTTCTTCCTGATTAACTTATCCTTTGCTGACATTTGTTATTCATCCACCATCACTCCAAAGATGCTGGTAGATTTATTTTCAGAGAGAAAGACCATCTCTTTTGCCGGTTGTTTTCTGCAGATGTATGTCTTTATTGCTTTAGTAACCACAGAGTGTATCCTCTTTGGATTAATGGCCTATGATCGTTATGTGGCCATCTGTAATCCCCTCCTTTACCCAGTTATCATGTCAAGAACAGTGTGCCTGAAAATGACCATTGGTGCCTATACAGCAGGATTCTTGAACTCAGTGATTCATACCAGCTATGTGAGCAGCTTATCCTACTGTGGATCTAATGTTATTGATCACTTTTTCTGTGATACACCCCCAATCCTCAAACTCTCTTGCTCTGATACACAACTGAATGAAACTCTCATCTTTACATGTGCAGGCTTAAATATCATTGGCTCACTACTAATGATCTTCATTTCTTATAGTTATATCATCTTCTCCATCATGCACATGCATTCAAAGGAAGGAAGGACCAAAGCCTTCTCAACGTGTGCTTCTCACTTGACAGCCATCATTTTATTCTATGGAACGGGAACTTTTGCTTACATGAAACCTAGCTCATGCTACTCTTTAAATCAAGACAAAGTGGCTGCTGTTTTCTACACTTTCGTGATTCCTATGTTAAATCCCTTTATCTACAGCCTGAGGAATGAAGAGGTGAAGAAGGCCTTAACCAATGTGATTTCAAGAACAAGAGGCTCTTCCCTTACTATGATTATTTTCTTGACTAAAAAATTTAGAAAATAAAATACCAAATATGTAGAATTTGAAGTACTCTATATTTTTGATTCATGTGATTGGTTTAGGTTTGTTAAAATGACTTTAAATTGAAAAGTATGCACACTTAACATGTAATTATGACCACAGATTTTAGATATGTTATGAATTGTTTTCATCAACATGAGCCCTCTCCTTTGGCATTATTCCAAATAGCTGTTATCTAACAAAAAAGGAACAAGAATGGAAGAGTCAGATCCTTTGAATTGAAAGGGGTGTTTCGTAAGTACAGTAATTAAAGAATTTTGAATTTATCATGATATTTTATCACCAACACTCATTTTTCTTCTATTATAAATAAAAAATACTTAATTTGATTAATTGGCAACTCTCTTTTTTGTGCATGGTGGTAGTGATGGGGGATGGGGAGCTTTGTTTGTGTTATCATAAAAAGCTCCCTAACTGAAGTCTCCTACTTCAGTGCAAATTGATGTCTTTCTATCTCAATGAATACCCTAAGATACTGAAAGTTTGAGTGACTTTCCCACGAGAAAACAATTATATATGAAATAAGATTTATATACAAATATTACCAACTGTTATGTTGGTTCTCTATCTGCCATATCACAATGCTACTTATTATTTTTATGCTACATATCTCAAGTTATATACATTCTCTTGCATTTGGATGTTCTTACTAGTGTTACTGATCATAACTCAACCTGGGACATTCTTGTCCATTTCTTCACAAAAATTTGCCAGACGTCCTTCTTGACCAAAATAATCAATGGGGTATGTGGGTTACTTTTCTATTATTTCTTACCAGAACCATTGGTCCATGTTCTTTTTCTCTATTTATTCCTCATGCTGACATCCAATGAATTCTCCTTTATTGCTGTAAGTATATAGTTATTGTAAAAGATGTGCATGAATATTCTCATTTTTAGGACTTGATTAAATATGTATGATAACCATTTGCAATTTAATTTTGCATTGCTGAGTCAGCTTAGATATTTATTGGAGAGCTTGTATGTTTGTATTTGTGTGCTTCTGTCTGAGCTGTTTGGAATTATTAGTCTGAAGGAATATTCTGTGAAACTAAGCCAGTAAAAGTTATCCATGGATGAGCAAAAAAAAAAAAAAGCATCAGAACAAGGCTCAAGATTCAGGACTACAGTGAAGCTGTAAGCCCATTATACCAAAATGGAGATTTCACTGAGTCTATAGGCAATTAAGACAGAGTGAGTTGAACCAAAGACAAGAATACTAAGGCACAACTGGTATAAAAGGATATATTAAGTTCTTATTATGTGCAAGGTTCTGTTATAAGCTCTGGGAATATGAAATGGGATAAACAAGCCCTTCTCCCAGCATAGTGTCAGTTAATTAATATTTATTAGTCACTTATTATGTTCCAAGCATTATGATAAGGCCTAGGGACCCATAAAGAGGCAAGAGAAAGTCCCAGCTCTCAAGGAGCTTATAAGCTAATGAAGGCAACATACAAGTATGGAAAACAAAGTATATGTAGCTTAAATAAGAAAACGGTTAAGAGAGAGATGATGGTAGAATAAAGTGGGGTTGGGAAAGACTTCCTTTTGAAGATAGGATTTTAATTGAAACTTCAAAGAAGCCAATAGGCAGAGATGAAGAGGGAGATAATTCCAGCTCTGTGATGCAACTGGAGAAGGCATTTGAACCTGAGAGATGGGGTGTCTTATTCATGAAAAATTCAGGAGATCAGTGTCATTGGATCAAAGAGGATATAGAGGGGAGTAAGGTACAAGAAATTTGAAAGGGATAAGAAGAGTAGGTTATAAAAATCTTTAAATGGCAAACAGGTTTTTATTTGATCCTAGAGTCGTTAAGGAGTCACTCAACTTTATTGAGTCAGGGAAGGTGTTGGTTATAACATATCTGTGGTTATAACATATGTGTATATAACATATATCTGTGGTTATAACATAACATATATATAACATATAACATGTATGGTTATAACATATCTGAACTGGCGTTTTGGGAAAATAGCTTTGGTGGCAGAATGAAAGAAACATTAGTGACAGGAAGACCAATTGAAAATTATATTCTAATGATACAGGCATGAAGTGCTATGTGCATGATCAGGATGCTGGCAGTGTCAGGAAAGAAAAGGACACATTTATGAGAAGTGTTTTGGTTATAGAATCAACAGAATTTGGCAACTTGTTTGAATGTGAAGGTATGAAAAAATGAGGAGGCACATATGGCATTTGAGCACTGCATATTGAATTCTCCTATTGAGTTTGTGTCTTTCAGACTACAGAGTGTTCATTTACCATTATTAGCAAACAGTGGCTATCAGTCTATCATCCCATGGATGGTATCCCCCTGCCCCTCATCATAGGACTAAGTGGCAAGTCTATGTCCCTTATAAAAAGTGCTATAGGTGAGTGTTCTGGACATTAGGGTAAAAGACAGATAGCAGAACCCACTCAATTTCTTATGGAGAGGAAATACCACTTCTTAAAAGCAAAGGTGAAACTTATTTTCTTGTTCTCTGAAATTCAACCCTCCTTCTAATTACTCTACTTCAAGGCCTGTTAAAAATCATTTTTACATTTAGTTGGTAAAATATTTTAAAAAGAAGGACAGTTACAACATCTTTTGATTTTTTTTCTACTCCTTTTCTTGTCAGAAAAATGACTGGTGTTGGGAATCTCAACAAATAAACCAGAGTATTTCTTGGAACTCTAGCACTTGAAATGATCTATGTGATTTCTGAGAACTGCTTGTGTCTTGACAAAGCTGTGTATGCAATTATGCAGTAACTGACATATTGAACATTTTATTATTTTTGCTTCTTTGGAAGAAATAACAAGTTTCTAGTTAAAGATGTCATATCCATTACTGTAAGTATATTTTCATTATATAAAGGTGGAATAACTCAAAATAAAGATAACATAGAAAGCATAGAAAGGTAAGATGTTGAGTATGACAGAAGAAGCAAGGTTAGCAGATGGGGGCTCAGAGGTAAACTAACTGGGGATATGCACTAACCACACTCTTTAGTTGGTCAAGGAAATATCAGTACATGGAAGGAAAGAGAGTGGTAGGATAGAATAGTCTTTTTTCTTTGAAATGGAAACAGGAAAATTATCTCAGAACTACTCCTCTGAAGCATAATGACCAGGGTGAATACAAAAACATCTTGAACCTTTTTCTTCCTGTGGTATGAAATCAAGTTAGTGGCTAAGAGCACCAAATGCTAATAAATTTATATTTTTTATAATTGATTTCATTATGATTACTTTTCAACCAACCAAGGAATTCAAAAGAGGAAATAGGGAGAAGGGAGAAGGCCTGGGGCTTTAAGGATAAAAACATTGTGGAATACTTTTAAGAATGGTTAATTTGGAGGCATAGGATTAGATTCAATACCAGCTCCACTGTGCTATCTTCATGAGCATGAACAAATGATTTGCCTTCACAATTTCCTCAAAGATAAAAGAATATGATTAGAATAGGAAATCTCTAGAGTTCTTTTCCATAGACTAAGTCCACAGACTCACATCAAAAAGTATGAAAGAATCTTTCTAGTTTCAGAAGTATCTGCCTCTTGGGAATGATTTTTAAAACACCAAGGGCATGAGAATCAATTTTCTTTGTTGATTCTTCATATTTCCTGATGACACCAGCCTGGCAATATTATGGGGAGAAATCCTCCAGTGACAGACAGTCAATAAAACATACATATTTTAATTGATCCAAAGGGAATCCTTTTGAGCTCAGGCAAAATGTGTTACAGTTATCTGTTAGGCAGTTTAGTAACTGTGGGAACCAAAATGATATAAAGAGACATTTCAAGAAATTGTATCATGGGAAATCAATGCGATTCAATGTTTGTGTTTTCCAACTGGAAATCACCAGTCTGTGGAAGACTTCATAAAAAGGAGCATGTATAATTTAACTGAGAGGATAATCATAGAAGACTTTGACACAAGGGATGCAGAGGTTCTACAAACAATACTGTCCCAGTGGCTTTATAAGATAAGATAACATTGTTCCATTAATCAGACAAAGCCATGAAAGGAGGAAGTCCTTTTTACATTTACTTCCAGGGTTTTGGGTAAGTGATTCCCCCTCTCTCTGCATAGGTGAACTGGATTCTTAATATGGAACATAGGAGGGCACACAACTTCCTTTAGAAGTGAGAAAGAAAATGCACTCTTCTTTTCATTAGCTTGATCTTTTGCTCCTCCATAGCAGACTTGGATGCAAATTTAAGTCAGGATTAAACATTAAATCTTCTTCCTCATCTTCACCTCCTAGTTTTCCTGTCATCATTCAAGTCACCAATAAAATTCTGTGCTTGACAGGAAGCTTTTCTCATCTCTTCATAACTCCTGTTCCTTCTCTAAGTCAATTATTCCTTACTTATCCTTGATATAACTCCTTTGTACATATTTGTGGCTTTCATTACCCCTTTTGGATTGTGGGCTCTTTGTAGAAGGAATTTTTTTTTTTACCTATTTTTTTGTATTCCCAATGTTTAGCACTATGCCTGTCACATGGTAGAAGCTTAATAATTTTTTTATCAACTGACCTATACTATCATGATGATGCCAAACACCAGGACTATAGGCTGTGTAAATTATTCACCGGAAATAACCCTATGGAAATTGGAAAAAGAAAATAATGGAAGAACTTCAACAAGGTGATTCCCCTCCTTTGAACTCTCTATATTGCCAAAGTAAGATCAAAGTAGGAATAGCACTTGCAAACAGGGAAAAGATGCACAGTATTCATATTGACATTGATTTTCATCAATTGAAGTTCAGGTCTACAGGTCACTAGATTTAGAATCTGAGGAGACCTAAGAGATAATTGAATTCAGCTCACTCTTTTGTCATTAGGGAAACAGGGATAAAATGACTAAGTTACTTATGAAAAGAGCCACAGATAATAAGTAGTTCTGATTAACTGCTCTATCCAGTACACCACACTGTTTTCTGATTCTTTGCTAAAGCCAGAAGTTAGTTACCAGTCCATTTTTAGGTCATTTCTTTACTTAGTAAATTAATTTAACATTAGGTTTCCTCTTTTTTTTCAGGAAATTAGAGTTCTACTTCAGTCTGCTATTTATTTCTGTAAATCATTCCACAGGGAAACTGAAATACCATTACACTCTGAAGAAATTTGATTTTTAAAAAGTATACATATGCATATATTAAATAAATGTCTGGAAACAACCATACCACAGTGACTGAGTTCATCCTACTGGGCTTAACAGACTCTAGGGAGCTTCAGGTTATCTTCTTTATGCTGTTTTTGGCAATTTATACTCTCACTGTTGTGGGTAATATTGGAATGATTGTGCTCATCATACTAGATTCTCGACTCCACACTCCCATGTATTTCTTCCTGAGTAACTTGTCACTTACTGATGTGTGTTATTCATCCACCATTACTCCAAAGATGCTGGCAGATTTAATGTCTCAAAGCAAAACCATTTCTTTTGCTGGCTGCTTTCTACAGATGTATGTCTTCATTGCATTAGGCACTACTGAGAGCATCCTCTTTGGATTAATGGCTTATGACCGGTATGTAGCCATTTGTAACCCACTTCTCTACACTGTGACCATGTCCAGGACCATCTGCCTAAAGATGGCTGCAGGGGCCTACACAGCAGGATTACTGAATTCTATGATTAACACAAGTTATCTAAGCAGTTTATCATTTTGTGGTTCCAATGTTATTCATCATTTTTTCTGTGATAGTCCCCCACTCTTTAAAATTTCCTGTTCTGACACACAAATGAATGAAAGCATCTTTTCTATGTGTGCTGGAGTAAATATGGTAGGCACAGTGCTCATCATCCTCACCTCCTACATCTATATTCTTGTCTCTATCATGCGCATGCACTCAAGGGAAGGAAGGCGCAAAGCCTTCTCAACCTGTGCCTCTCATCTGACAGCCATTATTATATTCTATGCAACTGCCATCTTCACCTATCTGAGGCCTAGCTCTAGCTACTCATTGAAACAAGACAAAGTGGCCTCTGTGTTCTACACGATGGTGATCCCCATGTTGAACCCTCTGATCTATAGCCTGAGAAATAAAGAGGTAAAGAAAGCCTTAAAGAATGTGATTATGAGAAAAAGCATTCACACATTCATTTGACTACACATTTGCTTAGGAAAATATATGTAGGATTAATTATACATTGCTCTATTAAACATTTTAATAGATGATATAGGGTAGTTTGACGAGGCTACTGAACAGCAGGCATATAATTCAATTATTACTTTTGAAATTAGTTGTATTTTTCTGGATGAATGGATGGTGACTCCAACTAGTTCCATAATTTAAAAAAATCCAGGACAAATGTTAATTAGAAAATAAACCTCTACCAGGTGAGATGCATTTTGATGAGGCTCTTCTTAATGAACAGTAGAAATGCTTTACATTATTCGTCAACATTTCCCTTTTTTGTGCTCTTTTTACTTAGCTTCATAATCCAAGCTCTTAGGGACTTCATTTGGGTCTGTTTTCATCACTTCAGTGAAAATTAAATTTAATTTGGTAAGACAATTAACAAAAAAAAAGTTTTAGAAATTTAGTTCTCCCATTAAAAGCTTTTTAAAAAATTATAGAATTCCAGAGCTGGTTAGGCTCTCTAAAGTAGATATGAGTAAATTGCTTTTTGCCAATGGTTTATATGACTTCTGTGAGCTACCTCACAATTGTTTGAATGTATGAAATCACTGATGTATGAATTTTTGCCTTTAGAAACAATGAACTGTTTCAACATTACAAATATTTAATAATATTTAATTTAGTAAAAGTTTACTGTGTGACCTGGACCAAGCTAGGTATTAGGATAAGAAATACAAAAATCACATAGGCAATTTCCTCAAGGGTCTCATATTCCATTATAAGAACAATACATACATACACATATATACATACATACATATATACATATGCACACGTATAAATAAATATAAATTTTAAACTTATAAATTAAAGTGAAGAGCATGAGCATATGGAAACTAGGAAAGAATCTGTGAAGTTGTTGACATGAGGAAGGAGTTCATTCAATAAATGTCCATGCCAAGAAATGGAGTTGGAAATGAAATGATGCATATGCAGATCAGCAACAAAGGACTATTTGTCTGGACCATAAAATGGGTCAAGAGGAATAGCATGAATTAGTTTATAAAAGTAGATAAAGCTTAAACTTTGAAGGGTTTGAACATCAAAACAGAGGAGATTTATTTTTTACTGTTTTTAAAATATAGGAAATTAGGAAGTCATTGGAGTTTTAGGTGTTGAAAGCATTCCATAGTCATTTAGAAATAACATTTTTATTGATTTATAAATTACAGCTTTAGTAGCAGACAGAGTTGAAGTATGGAGCAGCTAGGTGACACAGGCCTGAAGTCAGGAGGACTGGAGTTCACATGTGGCCTCAGACACTTATTAGCTATGTGACCCTGGACAAGTCAGTTAACCTTGTTTGTCTTAGTTTCTTCATCTGTAAAATGAGTAGGAGAAGGAAATGGCCAATATTCCAGGAACCACTCTAGTATCTTTACTAAGAAAACCCTAAATGGGGTCACAAAGCACCAAACAGGACTGAAATGATAGAACAACAATACTTGAAATGATAAGGACAATTAGAAGGCTCTAACTGCATTCTTTGAAAGAGATATTTAGGACCTGCAATGATTGATGTAGTAAAGAGAACTCTGCTGATGTTAGCTGAAAGGAGAGTGCTAATCATTTATCATAGTTCTCTGATTAGTGCTGACACATCATGAAAATAACTATATGTATGTAAGTGTATGTATATATATATACACATATATATGTATGTATACACACATATACACATATGTATGTATGTATGTATGTATGTATGTATGTATATATATATGATAGACCAGAGCTTCCTAAGCTGTGGGTTGTAACACCATATTTGGTAATGGTGTTGCAAAATATCTGGCAACAGGAAAAGGTTTCTGAATTCACGATGACCAAAATTAATTTGAAATCTGACATGTAATTAATCCGAGGTGATTCTAGCAGTGCTTGGCCATGTTGCACCGCACAGCTCCACTGAAGCTTTGGTTCTGGACATACAACATGTGCACTTTGTGCTGCACATGCCATCACTCCAAACAACACCAACAAATGTTGCCAGAAATACCTCCGCTGAGATTCACAACTCTTGCATGTTATGAATTGCAGTGTTTTTACTAGACATACAAAATCATTAAACAGATTTTGGGTTGGGATTAGGACAGAATTTCCAACAATTTCTAAAATGGCTCTGAACTATTTTGCCCTTTTGTACTATGTGTTTATGTGAAGTATCATTCTCAGCATGGATTATTACAAAATCAAAATATTGCCCCTCTGAAAAACATTGTAAATGCTCTGCCTCCTGCAGCATCAAATCTTCTGCCAAAAATTATTTCTTTTTGTAAACATAAAGAAGCACATCCATCTTATTAGTTAGCAAATTTGCTTCTGTCCTTAATAAATAATAATATGTATCCCAAAGAATTGCTTTTAAATTACTTAAAATTTACTACCAGGAAATGTTTGATTTGTATACTTACTTTATATGTCTGTATACCTGGTATCACATTAAAGTTTCTCAAGTGAAAAGGATTTGCGGGTGGAAATACTTAAGAAGCCATATGATGAACAACAACTTGGGGTTGCTCTTTGAATGGCAGGTCTTGGGAATGAGTCCAGTGTCAATTTGGGCATTGTGCTTTGATGTCATGTGTTCAGTAAGGAAAAGGTGGATATTTCTAATAGAAGTTGGAAGAAGCTGTTCAGCTGAGAGATATGGTGAAGTTTGGAGATGCCTGGGAAGCTGATCCACAAAATAGTCTTTTATTCAAGTGTATGTTTTAAATATTTGAACAATGCAGCCAGTCTATCTCAGTGGTTCTCTCTGCAGTAGAATCTGAATGCCTGGCAGTTAGGTTTGAGAAAGGACCTAGTGTCTGGAACATTATCCAGCCAAGTGACCTTCAAAATCTTCCTAAGACAACTTAAATGGAAGAAATCCAGGTTCCTACACCAACTCTCCCTCCACTTTAGTCTTCACTTGTAGCCTTTTCAAGTTAAAAAAATTCACCATTATTGCATTAGGAGACCTATCATGAAATTGTGACACAACTCATTTATATGGACCAGGCTCTTCAGGGAACAGTTCTGTTTTACACTCTCTGACTATTGTTGATTGCTTATGCAAAGCATATTTAAACATATTTGAACTTGGTCTTTATAAAGAGGGAAGGGAGAGCTTAGGATTTCTGGGTTTTGTACTCGTCCACATTTTAATTTTGGTAGCTTTTATTCCTTGCTCCCCTGCCAGCCCCACCTTAGTAATGCTCATGCTAAGAGGAGTGTCCAGTAAGAAAACTAAAATTAGGTCATTTCAAAGTAGAGAATAAAGGACTGTGATTATCGGCTTTAATTGTCTTCCACATTTTTTAAATTATTGTTTATTTGTTTTTCATTTCTCCTTTACCTTGCTAGTTCTTTTCATGTAGATTATCATACTTAACAACAACATAATTCATTTGAAGCAACAAATGCTCTAAAATATTCCAAAAAACAATGCAAAGATATTCAGAATGACACAGGTGTGGCACTTCCAGGCCTAGAAAGAGGCCTAGAGACAGGTATATGACACAATGGATAAGATTCTGGGTGTGGACTTGTGAAGACCTGAATTCACATCCAGCCTCAGAAATTTGGCTGCTCTGCAACCCAGGGCAGGCTATTTCATCTTTATTTACCTCAGTTTCTTCATTGATAAATTGGGATAACAATATCCACTATCACATTAGGCTGTTGTAAGAATTAAGATCATCTCTACAAAGTACTTTGCACAGTCAATGACAAATTTTCGATGCTGCTGTTTGGTCTTTGTTGCCAAAGGGGATCAATGGTATCAAAGGTGATATCTTGACTTGCTCATGAACTGGATTTAAATGACACAGGGTTGCACAAAATTGTAAGCTTCATTCCCTCTTCAAGAGACACTGAAGTCCAGTGTCAGGACAAAAGTCAAGATGACTGGTGATGTCCCAGGCTATAGTGAATCCCTTTGTCATGCTCAATATTTGACCAATCTTTAAAAATTTGGCTTTACCTGCATTAGTTGCCTTCAAGGCTTTTGGAACACATTGTTCTCATTTGCCCATTCTGCTGAAGGAAGTCTTCAAGGGCTTGGGGTAAACTCCTACCTCACCAATGGCTTTGAAGCCTGTCAGGTACTCTCAGTCTGGTTTATTCTGTCTGCAGAGACAGTTTTAGCACAGTGTGGCCAGTTGATATGGTACAGCTTCTTAAAGCCACAGGTGAGAGTTGAGTGAAAATGTAAGGTGAATTAACAGCCCTGAAAAGGGCTTAACAACTCTCTTACCACAGGTGCTAGTCCTCCTTAAACACCTCATACATATTGTAGGAATTTAATAAAGGTTTATTCCATTTTATTTCATGAAAATATATTATAAAGCAGTAATAATTATTGTTACTTAGTGATGGTTAAAAAAAGAAAATTAAAAGCAAAAAAATTGAACAATCAGAAATAATACAACTCAATAACCTAAATTATAATAATCTTAGAAGCACAAATTGATGGAAGATGGGAAAGCTGTCTGTAGAGATTAGGTTTGGTATGACATGAAATCACAAATCATTTTGAAATTAAAAAGGATATGTAATCTGAATATACACGTTAACATTACAAAAAATGTAAGACATTCAGATTAGGTGCCCTTTCTCAGCTAGCTTTGGCATAAGGACGGGAAGGATAGGAGTAAATTATTAGACAAAAAATGCCTAGAAACAACTAAGATAACTAATTTTGATTATGTAAAATTGTATTTCTTCATGAATAAAATTAACCCAGTTGAGATGAAAGTCATCAACCCTGAGTGGGTTGGTGGGAAGGAGTTACCTTTGAATTTGAAAAAAAAAAAAAAGATATCTCCAAACTTGTAGCACTTTTCCACTAATACCCTGTGAGAAATGTCAGGGAATGTTTAGAAATTGTATTTAAATTCTTATTAACAATCCTGCAGTTTTATGCATTTGTTGCATTGAAACTATAAAAATTGGACTGTGAGATTTAGATTCTAATAATAAACTTTTTTTGTTTTCAGAATACTACTGTAACCAAGGAGCTCATATGGCACAATTAGTTTTAGGAATGCTGTCTGATATACAAACCACCAAGAGAATATTGCATTTTTTTCTCTTGTAAATGAGTCTGTCTCTATAGCTGTTTTTTTCTGTGCTGTACTGATGACTTCTGCAATTTTAATCATGTCTTATTCCTTCTACTGTGTTTTGTGTAGGAAGAGATGGGAGATGAATAAAGAGGGAAGAGAAAGAATAAAAAAAATATAGAATGCTTCATTTTGACTTCAGGCACTATGTTGAAAGTATTGCATTGACTATTCACAGGTTTACAGGTTTATTAATGAATGAGACCTAAGAGTTCATCTAGTTCAAACCTCTAAATTCCAAAATGACATAATTGAACCCAAGAGTAATTATCTTCCTTGTCCAAGGTCACTTGTGGTAGTGGTTAAGCAAAGATTAGAAATTATGCCCTTTAGGGGTACAGAATTCTTCCCAATCTTTACTTCCAATACTCGTTAGTCACTCTAGATATCTCTATCTGCATATTGTTCTACTATTCCAACAAGCCTGAATTTGGACAGAGTTTATAAGAGCCATAATCATCCTCATGGAATATTTCATATATTCATGACTGGGAGTAGTGGACCACACATACAGCCCCAACTCCCAGAGAGGCTGAGGCTAGAGGAATCTCTTCATTTCAGGGATTTTTAGACTCAGTTGATTAATGGTGAGTCCCTACGTAGAGGAGAAGATTGTTGGATTGTTTTATGAGAGATTAAACAATACAGATTAAAAACAGAACAAGTCAGAGCTCCCTTGACAAATTGGAAAGGAAAGTGGACAGGTGAGAAGCCCTTGCCCTTCTATACTTGGTGAACAAGAGCCAATTAGTCTTTTTTAAGTTTATATTTCCAAGTGGTTCTATTCTCCATGACAAATTAAACATGTATATTCCCTAATGTCTATGATTAGGTAAACAATATGAATAACTATTTCTCATAAATAAATTAATATCTACCAAGTCAAAAAATGAAAAAAAGAAAAGAAATCATGCCCTGATTCTCTAAATCCAGGACTTTGGACACTGCCACAAACCTATCTGCCAATATTGAGATAATACAACACCACAAAAATGCACAGAGCATGTCTTTGAGGGTTTGTATTCAAATATATCAAAAAGTGTCAATAATTTTTCATTAACAACTTTTAAATAATCTTTTCATTATAGAATGAACATTTGCAAAATTAATTGTTTCTTAGACTTTTTTCATAACGAATTATGCGTCCATTCTCTTTTATTACCATTTCCCACTTCTGTTTGGTTAAACCAGAGAATCTTGGACACGATTGCATTTTCTGACCAAATGTTGCCAAATGGTCATTTTGATCATTTGGTGAAATGATGAGTTAGAGTTAGAAGAATATATCATTTATCCCTGTTTTAAATGTTGTTTACATTTCTATAAACTTTTCAGAAGGAATAAAAAAAACTATAGAAACTTGAAGCAGGTGATGTTTTCTTGTTTATCCCTTCTAACTTCAGAGCATAATATATTGCCCAATACATAATACATGTTTATACAATTAATAAACACTTATTTATAGGATGATTATGCAAAGATTGCATCTCATCGTAGGTTATAATATTTCTTTAAATACTGAAAATTAGAGCTTAGTGAGAAAAACTAGTCTCTGTAATTTGTTAGAAGGAAAGGACAATGGATAAACTAGAATATAATGCTTGTTGGAATATATTTTTTCCCTTAAAATAAAAATACTATTTCATAGAAACTCATGGTTGGAAGGGATACCAAATATATGCATACATACACATGAATCCAAGCCTTCGCTTGAAGATCTTCATTGATATGTCATCATAAAGATCATGTAGATCAATTTTGGGATAGGTCTCCTTGCTAGATTTTTTTCACATAAATTCTTTTCAAAATTTATATCCATTTTTTTTTAATTCTCAAAGGCAAAATTAAGTAGAATATGAAAAGAATTTTCCACATGTAAACCCTTCATTTAATTGAAGAGAGTAAATCAATTCTGCCTCCACTGTTCACCTTTGATCTTCTCTTCTCTAAATTAATCATCACATATTTTGCAGTTATCATATATTACAAACCTGAGGATTTTTCCATCCCTTAAATTTGGGTTAAATTCATATTTTGGTTACCAAAAGACATAATTGTAATTCTCTGTATTCTGTCCTTATTATGAATAGGAAGAGAGGAAAAAAATAGTGTTCTACTTTTCAGTCCCATCAAGAAGGTGGAATTTTGTGTTTTAAAACCATGAATTACAGCAAGAAGAACAAACATTCCATTGCTGCAAAGAAAGAAATATTACCTATGTAAATTGATTGACAAAGCAAATAATTTAACATGCAGAGACAGTTGTTATCTTTATTTATTGCAATATTACTTAAAAATAGAATTATTGTACACTTTTCTCATAGCTTTAGAAAATCA
>CM053592.1:183126781-183149662 GCA_028646515.1 Pseudochirops corinnae
AATGCTAAAAAAAAAAAAAAAAGATTATCAAAACACAGATGAGTGCAGAGCTTCTGAAGGATTCCATTTCTTTCCTCATAGAAGCATAATATGAATCACACTCTTTTTTTTTGCTAATAATCACCTTTATTCTCAATATTTACATTTTGTTATTAAAATGTACAGATGACACACAAATAATAAAATGAGAATTTTTACATATGTATATAAAAATATTTTCAGGTATACAATCTTTGCCATTTGTGAAAAATACAAATTAAAAACAAAACTCTAAAACCCAGTAAACGTGGAGGTTGAAGATGGGGAAGAGAGAAACATGGACAACAAGCTATTTCCACTTTCTTCCTCCCAAACCTCTAAAATGTCACGTCAACTGTAGTTTTCAGAATAGCTTGCAAAACTCAGAAACTCAGAATGGTCTTCACTGGTTTGAAATAATTTCACTAACGACTGTAATGGTGAACTACAAATACTGTTTTCTTCTTCTGTAGCAGGAAATTCTGCTTTGTTCTTTACATGTAATTTGGTTTTCTGCTGACTTCTTTTTTTATTTCTCCCTAATACTATTTTTAATTTTCGGTGCAACTTCCCTGAAGGCAAACTGTCTGTGCTTTCAAAGTTTGCTTCTTGGGGTTCTTCACCAGGATGATTATGGGATATTACTCTGGCTTGACCAGTAGGTTGCTCTAGAGAATTGCTAATGACCCGAGGACTAGAATCATTACCATGTGGGGAACTAGTGCCTTTTTTCTTCTGACTTTTATCTGGAAAAATTGTACTATCTGAGTTTCGTTTCAGTTGAGACACATTTTTGTCTGTTTTGTCAAAATCAGAAACCTGCATTAATGTCCCTAGGATATATGGGCAGCATTCTGCTTTTAGTTCTTCTAAGTCGTTTCCATCTACAATTCCTTTATGGTCAGAAACTTCAGGAGTATATCCCTGCATATCTTTATTTAGAGGTAGTTGTACCAAATCCAGCCTCATGTCCTTCTTCACTGGATTTATTATATAAGATTTTCTACAATCCAAATGCTTGCTGAGTTTTCTTGTTGAGTTGTAAGGACATGGACTGCATGAAGCAAATGACTCTATGGGTTCTGAACCGAAGGCAACCTTCTGTGAAGGAGCCCTACTTTCGTGATATTTGAAATCCTGTTTTATCACCTGTTTGGTAGTATTTCGCTGAGAGTCACTTGGGGAAATATGGTGCAATTCCAGCTGCTTTTCAGGTTCATTCCTTTTAAAAGTATTTCCAATGATGGGGGTAAAAGATCCAATACTGTATTTTACTCTTCTGGATATATTGCTTTTGTATTCTAGAAAGTCATACACCAACTTGGATATGATATCATCACCAACTTGATACTGAGTACTTTGTGCAAAGTTTCTGTGTTGTTCACTTAGAAGATGGGTCTGCAACGCCTCATATCTCTGGGAGCAGCACTCATAGTAGCCCTTCTTCCTGTTCTCTCAGAGGCGGGGCTGTGTGCCAGGGCAGCGCCCTTCATCAGTTTCACAGCCTGTTTTGTTCCTTTGTTTAGCTTGTGTTTGTTTCTGCAGACTAGACGTTTGATCCGAATCAAAAGGGCTGCAGGGCTTAGGAATGGGATAGTTTATAAGAGGTATATTGGACCGCTGAAGGTAAAATGGTCTGTAATGGTGACTTGAATCTTCCACCTTTACAAATGGCTTTTTGAGGCTTCCTGTTTTTGTTTTCTGAATACCTAATCGTTTCCCCAGCTCTCTTAGTGATGTGCTTGATTTCTTGATCAGATACAATTCTTTTTTCTTTTGTTCAATATAGTATTTAATATCATCAATATGAAGAATTTTCACTCCCCAGGATAAAGCATTTGACAGGACACTATTTGAACGGATGAACTCATATTCCTTGATAGCTTTTCCAACGAATCATTTTCCTCTGCTCATCCATACTGGATCTGGAGCCTTGAATGAAATTCCACCACAGCTGGGGTGAGGTGAAGTACTTCCTCCTGTACATGTTAATTCCGGACTTGGGACAGGAGAAATACACCCTAATGTCTGAGCATATTTTCTTCTTTTTTATTGGAAATCAGATAACTTATATCTTTGCTGAGAAATTCTTCAACTCTCCCTCCTAGTTCCTTGAGGTCCTTTTCCAGTCTTTCAGAGATCACAACAGATGGCAAATCAAGATAAAAGACTTTTCCCCAGAGTGGCTTAGATTTAGACTTTTCTGATTTGTTGTCATTTTTCACGGTTTTCAAAGATGGTCTATTTTTCTCATTTTTTATTTGGATACCACCTGCCGGGTGATGGCCTTTGCTGCGAGTCCTCACGGTGCCGGCTTTCATGGCTGCCGTGCCGCTGTCCACATGCTGCACCCGGCTCCGGCGGGGCTCGCTGCTGCTCTAGCCGGGCCGCCTGCCGGGGCGGGAAGGGAGCGAGCCTACTCGGCCGCCTCTGTTTCTGAGGCAGGCTGGGGTGGGGCTGAATCACACTATTGAACTGGAGAGGGCAGAGGTCATTGTCGGAGTTCGTTAGAGAAAGTTTTTATACAGATAGATATGAGGAGTTCTTTAGAAATTCAACCAATAACGAGTAGTAATTGCATAATGATGATAGGTATATGCAAATTATATTGGACACAGACATCATGGCCACGTCACCGTTTATAGTGGTGCTTAGCAATATATGAGTAGAAGTAAACATCCATAATATTTGTAATTTAGTGTTGGCTTTTGTGCAGGATTGAATAGTAGTAGTATATGGGTCAAGTGACTGAAGATTAGGGAAAAGTATATGATTAGTATGTTAATTATAAGATAAATATTGTAATGGGAAGGAAGTGAAATCTAAGAAGGGTGAAAAACTGAGAGAAAAGAGACATCTAGAATGATTGGGTGAAATTGTGAGAAAAATATCAGATGTGCGTGTGAGACAGAGAGAGAGAGAGAGAGAGAGAGAGACAGAGACAGAGACAGAGACAGAGATAGAGATAGAGACAGAGAGACAGAGACTAAGACGGAGAGAGACAGAGACAGAGACAGAGGGACAGAGAGAGAGAGACACAGAGAGAGAGACATAGAGAGAGAGAGAGGCAGAGAAAGAGAAAGAGAGTTAGAAATATAGTACACTCAGAAGCAAGAAATGTCAATGTTCTGAATCATAAATGGTTAATAATGAGATTAAGAGGTTGAGAGTTTCACTGTTTGTGGTAGGTAAGAATGTACATGTGTAAATTCAATGAGGATTCAGTAACCTAGAAGCATTTTAGCTTCGGTGTAGTTATGATGCTATCAACTCATCACCACTGAATACTTTGGAAGTTAAGACTTAATGGGACCTGTAGCAACCATCAGGTCATAATAAGCTAGGTATAACATTTTTTTCTTTTTTAAGGAGAAAGGAAGACCATTAGAAGCTGTGTATATTGTGCATCCTTTTTACAAATACTACTAGGCGATTCACTAAAAAAAAGTTGATGTTATGAAAATGAAACACATTGCAGTGCTGACTGTCCAAAAACCTGACATATTTCATATTTGATACTCTATTCCTCAGTGTAGCTCAGAAAAAGTTATTTTATAGGTGAGAGAAGTTTAGAAAGTTAGTTACTTGGGAAGCTAGGTCTTTTAAAGGAAGTTCTTCTCCAGAAGATGGCAATTATAAGGACAAGGCCCGAGGAACTGAAAATAGAGAGTGAAACAGATGCTGAACTCCTTGATAAAGATGACTTAATGGCCAAGGTTAGGTGACTGATATTTTGATCTAGATAATTCAACATATATAAGTGGAGTGAATCTGAATAGAAAAGAGAATACAATGATGTTATGATGAGATGCAGTATCTGGGAAACCCCTTGAGGTCTGATTAAGTCTTCCCAATTGAGGAGGCATTTGCAGAGGCCATCAGTATTTCATTGTGGTTGGGCCCAAACCTCTATTACTAGCCTGGACCTCCATTGTGCATCTCCTTCCCATCCTTGAGCCTATCAAAATATCAATTCACCCTTACCTTAACCTCATTAACTCCTCCTGAAGACCCTCCCCAAAGTTATTACTAGGGCCTGACCACAGTGACTCTTCCTGAAGATCTTCCTCAAACTCCTCCCCTAGATCACCCTTAGATACCCCTGTACATAAGACTCCCTTCCCTCCATGTGATATGAGAGTGCCATGGAATGGCTTGGCAAAGACTTTCTCTGTGAGAGCACCACAGAATATCTTAGCACAGACTTACTCTGTGTCAGACTTGCTCTGTGAGAGAGCCATAGAATGACCTAGTATAGACTGGCTTCTTGAGAGTCTATCCCATATTGTGAACTTTTAATAAAATTTGCTTTTCTTTGGCTGAGAAGCCTTGAGTCTACTCTTTCAGCAGGACCCTGCATGTTGGTATTTTGGGGTCTCAGGCAACCCTGGTCGTCTTTGTGGGTAACCTCTTCATTTTTATGGTTCCCTAACCAGGAACCACCTATCTTGCTGAAGTGCCTCACTCTGCGGCCCCTCTCCCTGAGGCAATAACCCCTCAGACCTCAGGTCCTACCCCTACAGCAGTACTAGTGGTGTCTTCTCTTCTGACCTCTTCCCCTCCTCAGTTGCCAACTGACCTTCCCCTTTGCCAGCCCCTTTGCCAGCTGGATGCCCCAGTCTGGCAGTCTGATCCACTTCAGCCAGCACTCCCCACTCACTCTCTCACAAGAAGTGGGACTTCCAACCTTCCTTCCCAAGCCCCTGTCCCCAGAGCCCCTTCACGGCTTCTTCCCATAAGAGAAGTGGCTCTCTTGACTGATGGGACAACTAGAATGCAAATCCCATTCTCCATTTCTGATCTCAATCAAATTAAAGAGAAGCTGGATAAGTTTTTAGGAAACCCCACAAAGTTCACAAAAGGCTTTTGAGACATTCCAACAATTTGAGCTTTCTTAGGGTGATACGCATATCTTCTTTTCTACCTGTTGTTCCACTGAGGAGAAGAAGAGTATCTGGGAACAAACCCAGAAATTTGGGGATCAAAGTTTGGTTAGCAATGACCCCAGAAAATACCCTGCAGGAACAGCTGCTTTTCTCATTGGTGACCCAGGATGGGATAATCAAATCCGGGATGGTAGAGAGAAAAAGATGATATGTTGCCTGTTGGAAGGCCTAAGAACTGCATTTCAAAAGCAAGTAAATTATCAGAAAGTTAGAGAAATTTCTCAGACAAATCAGGAAAACCCCACACTTTTCCTAGACTGGTAAAACCTATTAAAAGGTATACAAATTTAGATCCTTACTCTATAGAAGGGGCAGCAATCCTTAACATGTATTACTTTAGTCAGTCTGTCCTAGATATTAGGAGGAAACTGCAGAAATTGGCAATGGGACACCAAACACCTCAGGCCCAATTACTGGAGAGAGCCTTTGGAGTCTTTAATAACAGAGACTTGGTTGCAGCAGAGGAGGAAGAACACAGGGAAAGAACCAGAGACAGAGAACATGCTCAATTCTTTGCTGATGCCATTGCCAGGAAAAGCTCCTCCAGGGAACCCCGTTGGAGCAAGCTCAGTCTCTTGGGCAGTGGGAAAACCTGCTTTTGATGCCATAAGGAGGGTCACTGGTGCAAGGAGTGACCTTCCCCAGCACTCCCCCCCGCCCCCCCCCAAAGGAGGCTCCAGAAACCAACTCCAGGATCACTGTGCCAATCTGACCAGGAGAGACATTGGAGGAAGGATTGTCTCCAAGGTTGTAAAATTGGTAAAGCCACCTCCCAGTACACTGTCCTCTCAAGTCTTCTCAAGACTGGGAATGACAGGGAAGCATAGGACTTAGCACTGCTCCAACTTTCTCCATCTTAATGAACTCTGGGTAAGCATCATGGCTGAAGGTAACGTTACCCACTTTATTATGGCTAAGTTCTCTGTTCTAACCAATTGATTCTACCCTCCCCTTTACCAGTCAGGTGAAGATCATTGAAGGGGAAACTAAGAGATGTCTCCAGACATACTCAGTCCCCTGCCTATTTGAGGCTCTGTTGTTTGAACACTCTTTTCCATATGTTCTCTTCTTATCCTTTCTCCTGTTGGGAAGGGACCTGTTGGTGAAATTGGGAGGCCAGTTTTCTCTAATTAAGCCTCCCAGGCCTCCCTATGTTCCCTCAGGAGTGTGGAAGATAGTTGAGTCAGTTGTTTGGGATCAGGAAATTCCTGAGTGAGCTATTTCTGCCACACCAGCATTTGTTTGACTCCTAGAAAATAAAGTGTCCCCACATTGAAACCCAAGATCTGGAAGGGACTGCAGCCATTAATGGCTACTCAAGGCCCTGACTCATTCTGTCTAGAGTGGGGCCCAGAACACCAGGTGAATGCTTTTGAGGCTTTGAAAACTAAACTGACCAACACTCCAGCTTTACCCTACCTAGGAAAAACTTTTACTCTCAATGATGATGGAAGGCAAGAACAGGCTTTGAGAGTTATGGCCTATTTTTGAAAAGATGCTATTGCTTGCCATGTGCTAAATGTCCATGGAGAAATTTGGAAAGAAAAGGGATATCTGACAGGGTTTTGGCTTTGCCATAGTCATCTTTAATTCCTACCACGGAAATTGTTCTTTCTCTATACTTTTTCTGCCTGTTTGATCTTTGTTTGCTTAACCTCTTTGCCAAGTTTGTCTCCTCGAGGGTTCAAGCCAGCAACTCCAGATGGCCACTTAGGCTATACCAACCTCTGACTGAATCCAAATTCTCCAGCTCACTGATCCTGGTACCAGGCGAGTTCTGGAGTCTGACCCCTTTGATGTGAAGTCGACCTTCTTGAATGGGACCCAGAGAGTCAGGGACAGATCTATACCCCTTGCCAGCAGAAAACACTTTCAGAAGCTGAGACCTTTTCCCTTTACCCCAAAGGAATTTGGATCCCATTTATTTGAGAGGGAAATGATTAGGTTCAGGTTTTGGGATTCCCCCTTGAGCTCTCCTTGACTCTTTGAGGTACAGGCTCTGGGAAACCCCTTGAGGTCTGATTAAATCTTCCCACTTGATGAGCCATTTGTAGAGGCCATAAGTATTTCATTGTGGCTGGGCCCAAAGCTCTGTTACTAACCTGGCCCTCCACTGTCCATCTGCTTCCCACACTTGAGACTATCAAAATAGCAATTCATCCTTGAAGATCCTCCCCAAACTCCTCCTCTAGACCACCCTTAAATTAACCTGTACATAAGACCCCATCTTCCCTCCATCTGATGTGAGAGTGCCATGGAATGTCTTGGCACAGACTTTCTCTGTGAGAGTGCCATAGAACATCTGAGAACAGACTTAGTCTGTGTCAGACTTGCTCTGTGGGAGTGCCATACAATGACCTAGCATAGATTGGCTCCTTGAGAGTCTATCCCATATGGTGAACTTTCAATAAACTTTGCTTTTCTTTGGCTGAGAAGACTTGAGTTGAATTCTTTTGGCAGTACCCAGCATGTTGGTATTTTGGAGTCTCGGGCAACCCTGGCCCTCTTTGTGGGTAACCTCTTCAGCAACTGAGGTAAAAAAAATAATAATATCTATACTTTATCTTTGCCCATTTAATTGGAAGGGGAGATGATGATGATGCACTCATTCCTAGCAAAGGTGACAATGCAATATTTTTTATAAAGTTGTCAGAATATGATGAGTACAAGAAAGTGGAAGGAATGTGAGAATAAAAAAGAGAAATATATTAACTATAGAATGGGGGAGATTTCTAAAAGGCAAAATAAAATGGGAGGGCAGGGAAGGTTAAGGACTTGGTGGAAAAAATGTTTAGGTGGATGGAGATCAGAGAGGTAGAGTATGGGCAGAGTCGAGAGATACTGTCTAGGGGACAGAAAACTCTAAACCAACAAGAATAGGAGAAAAGTTCATGTGAATCTATTACTATTGAGATTGGGAGAAAATAGCCTTTGCCAAGCATCTAGGTCACACAGTGTATAGGTTACTGGACTTGGAATCTGGAAGATCTGAGCTCAAATCCAGCCTGAGAAACTTACTTAACCATATGACCCTGGGCAAGTTACTCAACCATGTTTCTTTCAGTTTCCTCATCTGTAAAATAAGCAAGAGAAGGAAATGGAAAACCACTCTAGTATCTTTACCAAGAAAACTCCAGTTGGTGTAATAAAGGTCAGACTGAAATAATTGAACAACAATAATAGGCATACAGAGGAATCAACTCATATACTCACGAGCTCAATATTTTGTCATTTAGTCCAGTGGCAGATATTAAAGGGAACCACAAAAACAGTAGAAATGGGACCGAATGGAAGGAATTGGAGGATTTTTGGTTGGTGCTGGAGAATGAAATTGCTGAGACTTTGACAATAATGTCTTTGCCTTTGACCAAACTCTTAAGTAAACAATGTTCAGTTTTCTGAAACCACATGGCTGTAATATTAAGAGGTACTCTTCACCCATCTTTGCACCTTCAAGGTGCCCCTTAAAAGACCATTGTTTGTTGCCTCTTTTTCCTTTTGCAATGCAATGACTTTCTCTGGTCATCTGCTTTGTTATTGGAAATGTGTGTTTGTGTGTGTGTGTGTGTATGTGTGTGATTGTATTTAGTTTAATTTACTGAGTAGGTGATTGAATATCCCTTCCTACTACAAATTTATCATCCCATGTCTTTGTCATTTATGATCTCAAAACGCTGTCAAAAAAAAAAAAAGGAATCACACTGCTAAATCTTCCTAAGGACTGATTTTAATAATGAATCAAACTGATTAATGTAACCCTGAAAAATTCCTAACTCAAGGTTACTATTTTTTTTATTTATTTCACAAAACTCTTTGATAGTTTAGATATTGACAAAGAACAACAAAAGTTAAGTGGTAAAATGGATAGAACACTTTTCTGAATAAGGGAGACACACTCATGAGTGCAAATTTGTACTCAAACAATTGCTGGCTGTGTGACTGGTCAAGTCATTTAACCCATTTGTTCAGTGTCTTTATCTGTAAAATGATCTGGAGAATGAAAGAAAAGCAGAAGTGGGGATTTAAATGCCTGAATAGCAAAACAAAGAATGCTTTCTCAGAGTAAGATTATAAAGGTATATAATAAATTGAATAAATTCCAAAGGCAGTCAATTGTATTTAAATAATCATTTAAAAAATTAAAAATACATGGCTCCTATCTAAGGAAACTCTGCTCTAGATACATGTTCCCAAGCATGACAGTTTGTTGTGCTCAAAAAGCTGGGTACACAGTCCTCCCCTCCATTCCATCTGTGTTTTGAGCCTTCAAAAAATGAATAGCAAGTTTAGGGAATTACAGACCAAATTCTCTGTTCTGCATTTTTTTCTTCACTATTATTTTATTTTTTCAACATTCATTTTTATAAAATTTTGAATTCCCAATTTTTCTCCCTCCTTTTTTTCCCTCCCCACTCCCCAACACAGCAAGCAACCTAATAAATAGTTTGTACACTACATTTTTTTTTTGTTTAGGACTCCACCATTTATAGATTTTATTGTTCTTAATTTCACTTGTTCTTTTTTTTTATTTCTAAAGACAAATGTAATCTGTCTCATTCTCCTATCTAACTTAATCTCATTAGTTCTAATCATAGACATTCAAAGATTTGCCTTACAAAATTTAAACCCCAAGTGACTCATTAACAAATACACTTTTTATTTTTTTTATTTGATTTCAGAGAAAATTTAGAGTAATCACTTCTGTAGGGCTCACTGGAACAGGCAATCATTGCACTGACAAGGGGAACATCAATGAACTCATAGCAGCAATAACAACAATGATACTATTATTTTTTTTTCTCCTGGTAATGTGCCCCTTTGAACATTGTCAAAATAACTTCTTTGCCCCTGGGAAAACTTAGAAACTGCATTTTAGCCAATAACATAATTATATTTTTATATGTCACTGTTAAGAAATCAAAAAAATCATCAGATTAAAAAAAATTTTCACTTTTTTTAAAGAATTCACATAGAGTTATGAGCTGAAAAATACGTATTGATTACAAATGTATAAAGGGGGGGCATGATTCTCAGAAGGATAATTTTCTTTATGACACATAGAAATGAAACTTCCACTAGGTTTTTTGCCTTATTCTATTATGTAATGAATTTTTCATATTCTATCTGAATGTAAAAGCAAAATTTTTCTGCTTACAATTTTCCAGTGTTGGTGGGGCATTTACTACAAAATCACTGATATGTCCATGCATTTACAATGGCTTAGTCTGTCATTGGGATACATCTCATCTCATTCTTTTATTGTGTTTGAACTACACAAATATTTTTCTTATCTTTTCATGAATCATCCAAAGAGGCTAAACACAAGTACATGGAAAACCCCAGTATTCAAACTATTGAAAAGACACAATTTTAGGAATACTTCCTAATGATCAGATTAAAAATGAATACATGTTTAAATTATACTTAATTACTATTGATTGGGTTTCTCAAGTTTATAGTGACATATAAAAGATGTTATCAAAGAAATTCATGTTGAAGCCTTCCTTTCATATTTATACAAATATATGTACATATTCATATATAAATATAGATACTTGACTTGAACGCATATAAATATACATTCATATTTACACACACATATGTATCATAAAGTTACACATAAATGCGTTTATACACTTTCCAAAGTATATGTAAACATGCATAATTTACATGGTATACTAATCTAAATAATAATGTAATAACCTTTTAAAAATAAATTTTATGTATATTTTTAGTTTCCAAATTCATTTCCACAAGATTTGAAGTTATAAATTTTCTCCCCTCTGTCCCCTACCCACCACCACAAAAAAGTGATCCCACTGAAAACCTCCTTCCCCTATCTGTTCTCTTCTATATCCTCCCCCATACCCCTTTGACTTTCAAGATTGGCAAGATGGATCTCCATATCCCAGTGTCTGTATATCTTATTTCCCAGTTTCATGTAAATAATAATAATAATAATAATAATAATAATAATAATAAAAACATTTGTTTTTAGAATATTGAATTCCAGATTCTTTTTCTTCTTCTCTCATCACCTTTACTGGGAAGATTTGAAACTCAATATAGATTATACATGTGCAGTTACCCAAGTCATTTAGATAGTTGATATATTGTGAAAGACTGACTATATTTCCCTCTATCCTTTCCCACCCCCCACTTCTTCTATTTTCTGTACTTTGACCCTGTCCCTTTTCAAAAGGGTGTGGTTCTAACTACACTTCCCCCCCCTCCCATTTTCCTTCCCTTCTAACAACTTATCCCCTTCCCACTTCCCTCTAGGGTAAGATACCCAATTTGCTATGTATGTTATTCCCTCCTTAAGCCAAATTCAAGGAGAGTAAGGTTGACCCATTCCCTTTTGCCTCCCTGTTCTTTCCTCCATTAGACCAGTTATCCTTGTGTCTTCTGTATGAGATGATTTACCCTGTTCTGTCTCTCCCTTCCTCTTCTCATTATATTCCTCTCTCAGGTCTTAATTTTATTTTTTAAATATCCTTCCTTCCTATCCATTTGATCCTGTGCCCTCTGTCTATGTATACTGTGCACATATATATATGTGTATATATATATATATATATATATATATATATATATATATATACACACACACTCACATATGTATTCATACGCACATATACCCACCTATATAGACATATACATGTGTATGTGTGCGTATGCACACACACATTTATATTCCCTTATTTATCCTCATATTGAGAAAAGTTTCATGAATTATAATTATCATTTTTCCATGTCAGAATGTAAATACCTCAACTTTAATAAGTTCCTTATGATTTCTTTTTCCTGTTTACCTTCTCATGCTTCTCTTGTTTCTTGTAGTTTAAAGGCAAATTTTCTGTTCTGCTCTGTTTTTTTCATCATGAATGCTTGAAAATCCTCTATTTCATTGAATGACCATATTTTCTCCTGAAAGATTATATTCAGCTTTGCTGGCTAGGTGATTATTGGTTTTAGTTCTAGCTCTTTTGACCTCTAGAAAGTCATATTCCTAGCCTTTGGATTCCTTAAGTTAGAAGCTGCTAGGTCTTTTGTGATCCTGATTTTGTTTCCACTCTACTAAAATTGTTGCTTCCTAACTGTTTGCAGTATGTTCTCTTTGACCTGGATAAACTGGAAATTGGCTATAACACTCCTAGCAGTTTTTTTTAAAGGATCTTTTTCAAGAGGTGATTGCTGAATTTTCAATTTCTATTTTGCCAAAAATGGCAGGGTAGAAGCAGGAAAACTCCGCAGCTCCCACACAGCCATCTCAAATACTCATAAAATATGACTCTAAACTAATTTTAGGGTTCCAGAACTCACAAAAGTACAGAAAAATACATCTCCTGCTGAAGGCAGCTCTGCAAGAGGGACAGAAAGGGCTCACTGCAGTGTGCTAGGAGACAAAACCAGCCTGGCCTGAAACCAAGGCTTAGCCCTGGGGTGGCAAGGACAAGCCATGGCTGGAGCCTTCAGGAGAGTGGATCACCAGCACCTGTGGCAATTTCCAGAATTATCAAGCCATGAGAAATAAGGACTAAGTGAAAGGCTAGTGAAACTCAGCTAAATTCAGGGGAGAGGGACTGGCCAAACTGCGCCCAGGGCAAGGAGGCAATAGAAGGGGTGCAGTTGCCTCCACGTGGCAATCAAACTCTAGATTCCTTATTGGGAGACAAAAAAGGATCAAAGAATGGAACAGGAGGAAGACAACACAGTCAAATCTCCCACACCAAAAGCTTTCAAGAAATAGTAGGCTGCCTACAAGTCATAGAGCAGCTTAAGAAGGATTTTGAAAACCAAATAAGAGAAGCAGAGCAAAAATTGGGAAGAGAAATGAGAATGATGCAAGAAAATCAAGAAAAGAGAGTCAACAACATGACTGAAGAAAATAACACCTTAAAAAATAGGTTAACTCAAATGGCGAAAGAGGACCAAAAAGCCAATGAGAAGAATGCCTTAAAAAGTCGAATTTGCCAAATGGAAAAAGAATTTCAAAAGCTTTCTGAAGAGAATAATTCCTTCAGAATTAGAGTTGAAAAAATGGAAACAAATGACTTTATGAGAAATTAAGATACTATTAAACAGATCCAAACAAATGAAAAAATAGAGGGCAATGTGAAATATCTCCTTGAAAAAGTCACTGACCTGGAAAATAGATGCATGGGAGACAATTTAAAAATTATTGGACCACCTGAAAGCCATGTTCAAAAAGAGAACCTAAAAAGCATCCTTAAAGAAATTCTCAAGGAAAGTTGTGCTAATATTTTAGAACCAGAGAGCAGAATAGAACTTGAAAGAATTCACTGATCACCTCTTGAAAAAGATCCCAAAAAGAAAACTCCTAGGAATGTTATAGCCAGGATTCAGAGTTCCCAGATCAAGGAGAAAATATTACAAGTTACCAAGACAAACCAATTTCAATACTGTGGAAGCACAATCAGAATAACCCAGGATCTAGCAGCTTCTACATTAAGGAATCGAAGAGCCTGAAATATGATATTCCAGAGATCAAGGGAGCTAGGATTAAAACTAAGAATGACCTACCCAGCACAATTGAGTATAATGTTGCAGGGGAAAATATGGTCATTCAGTGAGGTCAACAACTTTCAAACATTTTTGCTGAAAAAAACAGAACTGAAAAGAAAATTTGACACTCAGATATTAGAAGCATGAGAAGGTAAACATGGAAAAGAAATCATAAGGAACTTATCAAAATTCAACTATATACATGCCTACATGGAAAAACAATCATTATATATTATGAGAATTTTCTCTTTATGAGGATAGGTGAAGGGAATACAAATGTATATATACATATTCATACCCATATGTTTATATAGGAAGGTTTTTATATGGGTATGAACACATATCTGAGTATGTGTATATATGTGTACATGGAGGGCACAGAATCAATTGAATAGGAAAGGACAATACTTTAAAAGGTGAAATTCTGAGGTGGTAGAGGATTAGAATGAGAAGAGACAGGGAGAGACAGAATGGGGTTAATCATCTCTTATAGAAGAGGCAAGGGATCATTGTTGCAATTGAGGGGAAGAACTGGAAGGCAAAAGGGAAACGGTCAAACTTATTCTCATTGAATTTGGCTTAGGGAAGGAATCATGTAAACTCTACACTGGGTATCTTACCACGCAGTAGAGTAGTGGAGATGGGGGTGAGATATGGGATGATGGAGGACAGGGCAGAGTAGGGGGGAGGGTTGCTGGAAGCACACACTTCTGTAAAGGGACAGGAACAGGGTAGAGAATAGAACAAGGCGGGGGGGGGCATGATAGAAAGGAGGGACATATAATCAGTCTCTCACAATCTGTCCATTGAGGAGAATTTCTTTGTAATTACACATGTACAGCCTGCATTTAATTGCTTGTCCTTCCAGTGGGTTTGGGTGAAGAGGGAGAAAGAGAAACAATCCAGAATTTAAAGTTCTATAATCAAATGTTAAAAATATATATGTATAATTATTATTATTATTAACTACATGCAGCTGAGAATTAAGATATAGAGGCATTGGGATAGGAAGATCCATTCTGCCCTACTGGCAAGTCAGAGGGAGGATGGGGGAGGACATAGGAGAGAGCAGACTGTGGGAGAGGTTATATAGTGGGATGGCTGATTTCAGGTGGTGGGTAGGGGAAAGATGGGGAGAAAATTTATAACTCAAAATATCATGGAAATGAATGATGAAAACAAGAAAATAAAAAAAAAATTAATTTAAAGAAAAAAAATGAAAAAGTGAAAAAAAAGAAAATAGGCATTGGGGACAAATGGGAGAGAGAATGAATAGTTTATGATTATAATAGACTAATACTGCACAGTAAAGAATAATCAGTATGAGAAATTAAATGGAATTCAGGAAAATTTAGATTTATTAAATGCATAACAATATAAGCAGAATGGAAATAATAGAAGAGACAACATATATTACATTGGGGTTGAAAATAAGTTCCAAAGTGAATTTGAATTATGATAAGAGGGGAAAAAAAGCTACTGAAGCTTGGAAAAGTAATAAAGAAACATCATTCCTGCCTCAGAGCAAAGTGGTGAGTTTGTTATGACAGCCTATTTTGCACATCATAAGAGAAGTGTTCTGCACCTGATTATTTTTTGTTTAATTTGTTTTTCTTCCTCCCAAAATTAGCCTCAATCTGTGGGGCAGATGAGAAATGATTATTATGTAATTACAAAATCATTAATAAAATGTAAAAAAAAATAAAATAAGGAGACTGGTTGGCCACTTGACTGATCATTATTTCTATTTTAGAGGAGAAGACTTCAGTTTTTGAGAAGCTTAATCAGACAAGGTAAAGCTTTTGCAAATAACAATTAGTTTAGGGATAGATATCATCTCTAAAGATTCTAAGCTTGTCTGTCACCTAAAAATCATGTGTAATTTATACTAGGACACATAGGAAGTTTTATAGTATTAATCATGAAAATTAAGTTTGTAAAGAGCACTGATAATATCAGTTAATGGGTTCAAAAGGATGATTTGAGTAATACATTCTGCATTTGCAAAATATAGCACTGCTCTTAATGCAGTGACCAGGTGTCAATTGAACTAAATGGATTATTCATGGTTTGCCTTCATCCACTTGAGTTAAAACTGACATAAAGAAGTCTAGGACATCAGCAAAAAGTTAGAGACTTTGGTAAAAAGTTCAGGCCTAATGAACATCTCCATTATACCCTTGGTGATTGAAATCAACCCCAATATAAACAAAATAAACACAATTCAATGAAGGGTAAAGAGGGGTTCAGCACCTAGACATCCTTATGATCTTCTAAAAACACTTTTTGAATGCCAGGTACTGGCCAAAACTCTTTGTAGCTCATAAAGGAAAAAACAAATCATGAAAACAGGGCCTGATCTCAAGGAGCTCACATTGTCTTAGAGGAGTTAACATGCAAATCAATACTTGTGATAAAAAGAGTAGAAGGAAGGCAGTTTCCTAGGAGAAGACAGTAGAAGCTGCGAACAAGGGCCAGAGCAGGAGAAGTCTGATGCAAAAAATGTTATTTTGCCTATTAATTAGACTGAAACCAGCCTCTAATCCGTAAGTGGCTGGAGCTAAAAAAACAAGCAGGCTAAAGACAGGAGAGTCAGTATACAAAACAAAAATTTAACTAATTTCAGAGTGAAGAAAATGATGTATGCATATGGAAGCCTCCTTCCCAAGAATAAATGTTGGTTTAAAGGCAGTTGTTATACACATTCTGGGCTGGACCATGATATAATTATTTTCAGGTCTTGAGTTACTGTTCATACAGGTCATGTGGGAACAATACTGTCCCAAGTCTTAAGGGTCATGCTCACCCTGTGAGACACAGACTCTGAGTTTTGTGATGGGAACAGGCATGCAGTACCTGTAAGTGACAAGGATCAGGGATTATGAATATTGATGGATGACCCTGGGAACAGGAGGAGCTAAATCCCTGCGTGTATATCAGGTGTTCACCAAACTACACACTTTGCCAGAGGATGACATCAACCAGAGTGCAAAGGATTATTGTCATGCACAATATAGGACACACCCTGCTTGCTAGATCTTACCTCTGGGAAACAGGTTATGTGCAAAATATTTTAACTTGCTTGAATCTTAACTGAAAGTAGGGAGCCTAAGAGGAAAAAAGTACCATCTATTTATCTAAAAAAACAATGTAAAGATATGGAAGCTGGAATTTAATGTCACTTCTTAGATATTGTAAGTAGGCAAGGGTAACCAAATTGGAGAGTGGATGGAGGATATTAAAGTATAAGAAGGCTAAGTCTGCAGGGAAGAATCTTGTTGTAAAAACTAATATGTGCCAAAACAGAAATTTCTATTGATGTTGAAAATTACAGACATCTATCTGCTCCTCTCCACCAGGACCAGTAGCATAGCGATCTATTAATTCCTTGAAACCTTTGATTTCTCTGCATGCCTGTTCCCATCACAAAATTCAGAGTCTGTGTCTCACAGGGTGAGCATGACTCTTAAGACTTGGGACAGTATTGTTCCCACATGACATATATGAACAGTAACTCAAGACCTGAAAATAATTATATCATCGTCCAGCCCAGAATGTATATACCAACTGCGTTTAAACCAACATTTATTCTTGGGAAGGAGGCTTCCATATGCATACATCATTTTCTTCACTCTGAAATTAGTTAAATTTTTGTTTTGTATGCTGACTCTCCTGTCTTTAGCCTGCTTGTTTTTTGATCTTATTAGAAAATGGAAATAAAAAGAACATTACATTTGGAATCAGAGGCTGTAAGCTCTGTCCCAACTTTCTTCTATCGTATATGGCTTTAACAGTTACTTTACATCTCTGGGTCTAAGTTTCCACATCTATTAAATAAGAAAATTAGTAAAAAAAAAAAAAATTACCTTTTTCATTCCTTTCATGACTACATTTAAGACCAAGTGATCTGTTGAAAAATTTCTCCCCTTTATATAGGGAAAATCCATCATTTAACCAAATTTTCTTGCTTCTTTACTGAATATTCACTGGAAAAACTATTTCTATCCCTTACATTATGAAAGACACTTGTCATGAGCTGGTCACCAAACCTCTTTTATGGAGTAATCCTGCTCAATTCACTCAGCCTACAGTAACATAATCTTGAATGCCTTCTTCATCTCAATTATTGTCCCATGGATGCTGGCAAGGTACTGAATGTCTTTCCTAAAAATCTCACAAACTGCAATCACAAAACTCCAAATATAAGCTGGTCAGAAACAAACCAACAAAAGCAATGTGAGAGTTAAAACACTCTATCCCTTTAATGACTTCAATCTAAGGTTGCTTGTTAATTTATATTGAATTTGAAATCCAAAAAAACACTTGGATATAATTTTTTTCCATCCTCTGCATATTTTCCTGGAGAATTTCTTTTTAAATGGAAGTTTCCATTTTTTTTATTGAATTTAGTTTGACTAAATTTTACCTGATATCATGAACTGTTGATGTCCTTTTAGACCCTCTGCTTCTCATCTAACATGCTATCTATACATTCCACTGTTGTATTAATGAGAAATGTCATCAGATTTTCATTTATGCTTCCATTCAAGACCTTGAAGAACCTTCAGTTCCTCATTTGTAAAATGTGCTAGAGCTTTTCCATGCTGCCTGGTGGCAGTTTCCCTCCCTCAGTCCTGAGCTGAAGAATGATGGCTTACCCCCTCAGGGGGGACACTGTAGGAGGAGGAGATGGCTCCTGTGCTGAGGCCCTAGCTCTGACAGAAGTTGGACTGCACCTATAAAAATTCTAGCTGCCTCTAAAATTGTGTTAACAAATAGAGTCATTGTATCATTCACATTCAAGCATGCGGCTGTGGAATTCATCTAAGAGGAGTGGATATAATTGAAACCATCTCAGAAAAGTTGTACATGAATGTGATGCTGGAGAAGTATAGGAACTTGGTGTTTTTGAGATCTGCAGTTTCCAAAGCAGATGTGATCTCCTAGTTGTAAAAAAAAGAAGCCTCTTGGATGCCATAGGGAAATGTTCAAAGAAGCAGCTGTCCAAAGAGCAGAGAATTTGCTGGAGATAAACCTCATGAATGTCACAAATATGGGAAGGCCTTATGGAGAAAGATTCAGTTTCCTATGCATAGGATAATTCATACTGGAATGAATTGTTATGAATGTAGTGAATGTGGAAAGACCTTAACAACTCAGGCACGACTTAAAATGCATCACTGAATTCATTCTGTCTAAATGTAGTGATTGTGGAAAGGTTTGCAGGCATAAGACACAACTTACAGAGCATTACAGAATTCATACTAGAGAGAAACTATATGAATGTAGTGAATGTGAGAAGGCCTTCAACAGTAAAAAAATAACTTAAAATTTTCCATAGAGTTCATACTGGAGATAATCCTTATGAATGTAGTGAATGTGGAAAGACCTTAACTACTCAGGAACAATATGAAATGCATCACAGCATTCATATTGGGGAGAAACCTTGTGAATGTAATGAATGTGGGAAGGCATTCTGGGAGAAGAGATGCCTTAGAGTACATCACAGAACACACTAAAGAGCAACCCTATGAACGTAGTCACTGTGGGAAGGCCTGTAGGGATAAGACAGAACTTACAGAGCATGGAAGAATTCATACTGGTGAGAAACCTTATGGATGTAGTAGATTTGGAAAGACCTAGAGGAGGAAGGACATTATTATCAATCATCAGAGAATTCTTACTGGAGAGAAACCTTATTATGAGTATAATAGATGTGGGAAGACCTTCAGGGATAAAGAAAACCTTAAAATGCATTATGGAATTCATACTGGAGAGAAACCTTAAAAATGTAGTCACTATGGGAAGGCCTGCAGGGATAAAACCGAACTTACAGGGCATCAGAGAATTCATACTGGAAAGAAACCTTATGAATGTATTGAATGTGGGAAGACCTTCACAGAAAGGGTACAACTCAATTAACACCAAAAAATTCACTCTCTCAAGAAACCTTAAGAGTGTAATGCATGTAGGATGGCCTTTAGATGGAGGGTATTACTTTATGTCCATCAGAAAATTCATAATTGCAAGATTGCCTTTTGAATACAAGGAGTATGGGAATGCCTTTCACAGCAATTCAGATCTTTTTAGACATTAAAATTTCATGTTGGAGAAAAACCTCATTTAAGTAGTGGTATTGCTGGGTCAAAGGGTTGGCACATTTTTATAGCCCTTTGGGCATATTTCCAAATTTCTCTCCAGAATGGTTGGATCTATTCACAACTCCACAGAGAATGCATTCGTGTTCCAATTTTCCCAAATCTTTTCCAGCATTTTTCAGCTATTTCATTTTCATTGTTTATTTCAGCAAGGTAAAAAGGAATTAGCCATGGGTGCACATTGTTAAAAAAAAATACCCCATACATTTAAAATTAGTGTCATAGGAACCTTTTACAACAATAGGCATTTATTAATCACCTACCACTTGCTAGGCACTGTGCTAAGTGTGGAGGATACAAAGAGTGACAATAATTACTTCTCCCCTCAAGGAGCTTACAAACTAATCAGAGAGGAATTCTTTCTAAAATTTTTTATTCATTTAATTTTTAATTTAGGAAATAAAACAAGCATTTCTGAAACAGAAGGATTTTTTAAAAAAGGGATTGCATATGAAAGTGCAGATCTGTTATGTAAATTTTGTGATTCCTTTTAAATATATAATAAAGTTATATAAATTTCATTTCTTTCCCTTTTCTCCCTCCCATATATGACCATTATTGGATAGATTGTGTGTGTGTGTGTATATGTACAATCATTCTGTACATGCTTGTATTTGTCAGATTTTTCTGGTTGAGGAATTCTTCAGTTCCTGGTATATACCAGACACTGTACTGGAAGACAAATAAATAAATAAAGCAAACAAAAATGTATTGGAAAAAAAAATAAAGGTAAACCATTCCGTTACTCTTGTGAAGAAAAACCCCAATGGGCTCATGAAGAGTCAGAAAAGATTGAAACAAATGATAATTTATCATCAAATATGCTATCTAAATATCCTACTGTGGTCTTCATAACACATTTCATCAGTTTTATCATCATGCTTTTTTCCAAGTCACTGGATAATTTATTCAGAAGATCTGAATCAAACTACTGAACTTAAGGTATTCCATCAAAATGAAGAAGCTTATGTTTCACTCTACAGTCTTCCCAGATACCCTTATTTCATCATATTCTGGTGTAATGATTCCCCTAAGGTGGATCCCCAAAGAAATTTCTGACTCTATTTCCTTTGAAGATGGAATTCAAAACAAATCTATTTTTTTTTTCCCCGAGAAGGAGATTTAATAGCACTGGGAATTAAACTACTATAAAGAGAAAACAGAATCTCTAGTTGAAGGGATTTTTGAGGAAAGATAACAATGAGAAGCTAGAGAGAATCATATTACTCCATGAAGTTCTGCAATCGATCAAGCCTTGTGGCCTGATGAGGCAGAGAGTATACAATTTAATTTTAACATCTATTTCAATTATTGTGAAGATGTCATTTCCGTCACGAGGTCCTGTAGTTTTGGTATGTATTTTTTTTTCTTTCATATTGTGAATTGAATTTGCAAAAGTTCAAATAGGGCAATTGCTGGCAGCAAGATGAAATATTTTTTAATTAAAAAAAGTTATTTTTCTCAAAGTTCCTTCTGGAAAACAGTAGTTAAAGAATCATTCCTTTCACTTTAAACTTGTAGTGATTGAATCTTCCAGAGGACAAGAATGTTGTATCCCGTCATCAAGCTCATAATGGCCAGTGCTTCCTAACAATAATTTAAAATTATTAATTCTTTTTGATTTTTTACACCTCTAAAATACAACCTTCAGGGGTGACAGTATCAGATCAACCAGGGGCACAATACAAAGACAGAACAAGTGTTTTAGTGTCTCAAACGTGACTCATTGAATCAAGGTTGCCATCTGTTACATAGTGTTATTGTTAATTCAATAGTTTGAGTTATGCCTGATTCCTAGTGAACGCACTTTCATTAGTTGTTTGTTTTTTCTCATAGGTATTTCAATGATTTCCTCTTTCCCTCTGTAGCTCATTTTACAGATCAGGAAACAGAGGCAAATGTAGCTTAGTGACAGGGTCAACAAAGTTTCATGATTTTCAATCATGAAGATGAGTCTTCCTGATTACAGACCCAGGGATCCTTCTACTGTGGCATCTAAGCTACCCTGGCAGGTAGCAAGTGCTCAATAAATGATTGCTGTTTGAGTGATTTAATGAACTTAGAAGTAATTCTTTTCCTCAAGGTTCAATTCCAACATCATTTCCTTAATTAAAGAAATCCTGATGACTCCAAATTCTAGCAAACTTATTATTAGGTCACCGAGTTAGAGTTGGAATTTATCTTTAAAAGTATTCCACACCCCTGCCAAAATAAACAAATAAATACATAAATAAATAAATAAAAACTTGAAGAAACTGTATCCCAGATAGTCTGTGATTTATCTTACAGTACACAGGTTATATAGTGATTTAAGATTATACCATATGAAGCTATTTTTATTTTTACTGCAACAACTTTTGTAATAATTCTAAAGTTTTTCACAGTATTTGACTGGTGAATTTCTTTTGTAGAAATTTCTTCTTTTGTATATTAATTTATGTAATTGACCTTTTATATTCCTATCTCTTTGTATAGGATCTTGAAGATAGCTGATGGTAATGAAGGGAAAACAAAAAAAAAAAATTAGAAAGTGTACCATTTCATAAACACATACTCCATGAGTTGATGAAGTTATGGTGACACACCTATAACTCTTCTCAATTGGAATTTATATCAGCAGATCCTTGTAACTGGCAGATACAGATACTCAAACTTCCTCTTCGACTAAGTCATTTCTCCTCTCACTTTTTTTTTTTTTAATTCTAGAATTTCACAGTGTGAGACTGGGCTGACATTTTGGAATAAATGGCTAGGAAAAACCATACTGCAGTGTCAGAATTCATCTTACTAGGTTTAACAGACTCATCTGAACTTCAGGTTGTACTTTTTGAACTATTTTTGCTGATCTACGTTCTCACTATGATGGGAAATGCAGGAATGACTGCTTTAATCAGGAGAGATCCTCATCTCCACACACCAATGTACTTTTTTCTGACCAACTTGTCCTTGGCTGATATTTTTTACTCTTCAACTATCACTCCAAAGACGTTAGCTGACTTATTGTCTAAAAGGAAAGTCATCTCTTTTGCAGGCTGCTTTGTGCAGATGTACATCTTCATTGCTTTAGCAACCACTGAGTATATCCTCTTTGGATTGATGGCATATGACCATTATGTGGCCATCTGTAATCCTCTGCTTTACCCAGTGATCATGTCAAGGACAGTGTGCCTGAAGATGACCACTGGGGCCTTCACAGCAGGATTCCTGAACTCAATTATTCACACCAGTTA
>CM053592.1:183166375-183184306 GCA_028646515.1 Pseudochirops corinnae
AAAGATTTTGTACAAATAAAATTAATATAACCAAAATTAGAAAGCAAGCAGAAAACTTTTTTGTGTGTGTGTATGTGTAGGGTAAATTTTATAGACATCTTATAAAGCTCTCATACTCAAATAGGTAAGAATAAGAGTCCTTCCACAATTGATAAGTAGTCAAAGGATGTGAATAATCAATTTTCTGATGAAGAACTTAAAACAATTTACTCATATAAACTGTTCTAAATCATTATTGATTAGAGAAATACAGACTAAAACAATCTTGAGATATCTTTTTGCATTTCCCAGGTTGGAGATGAAAGGGAATGGCAAAAATGAAGAAGGGGAAACTGACAAATGTTGGAGAGCATATAAAAAAAAACTACAATGCTAATACATTGTTGTGGAAATGTGATTTAAAATTTTGGAGAACCATTTAGAATACATCTGAAATAATGGGCAAAGACTTATTAAACTCCCATACCCTTTGACCCATCAATACCCCTATTTGGTGTAATATTAAAGATGAGTAGAGAAAAAGGAAAAGATCATGCATCTTCTAGAATATATATAGCAACTCTCTTTGTGGTGGGAAAGAAGTAGAAGTAATGGTGGTGCTAATCAATTGGGAAATAGCTGAACAAGTTGTGGTAAATGATTGTGTTGATTCACTACTCTGTTATATGAAATGAGGATCTCAATGATTTCAGAAAAAGCATGGAAAGATTTGTACAAAATAATGAAAACCAAAATGAGCAGAACCAAAAGAACGTTGTCTACTGTGGCAAATGTTCTCTTTTTTTGTTTGTTTTTTACAATATGTAATTTACATATGAATGATTACACTCATCTTGATTATGAATACTTATTGAAAAAATGTTCAAATGGTTATGTAACTTATAAAGAAACACGTAGAACAATTTGTTTAACTACAAAAAGAGAGAACAGGTGATAAACAACCCTTTCTGAGTTACACTTGATCTATCAACTCCATCCTTACATTTGCAAAAAAAAAAAATTAGAAATATCTCAATTAGATTAAGAGACAGAGTATTCTCTTATTTAACTAGTTAGAGAATTCACGTATCTACTTTTTGGGGTGTATTAAATGAGTTACAAAGCATTTTGTGATCCCTGCTATGAAAGTGCCAATTGTTGAACTCTTGCAATCCTACCTGTCCCCAAGCTCTCACACCCAAAAAACCCCAACAAAATGTTGTTGTATAATATTTAAGCAAGTAACCAAATGATGTGCAAGACTCCTCATAAATTTGGAACAATTGTGGGGGATATATTCTTGGATTTCCCCTCATGTTAGAAGCATAAGTTCCACCTTTCTTGTAGCTTTTCATTTAATTCAGTTTATTTTTTTCATTTATTAATTTGTTTGTGTATTTATTGGTTTAACTGCTATGGCTTTCATTGCCATCATATTCTTCAGAATCTTGAAATTAAACCCTCCATCATTAAGTTGCCCCCAAAAAGGAAAAAAAAAAAAACCCCACAAAAAACCTTCTCAGCATATCTCAGCTAAAATGAGTAAACAAAGGTTAAAATAGATATCTCCCTGAATCTGCAAACATAATTTACTTATTGTCCAAAGAAAAATCATATAAATCTTGGGATTCTTTTTTTAGTTATAGCTTTTTTCAAGGCCCTCTTCACTTCCTCATTTCTCAGACTGTAGATCAAAGGGTTGAACATTGGTATAACCACAGTGTAGAATACAGAAATGACTTTACCTTGAGTTGGGGAGTAGCTTGAATTTGGACACAAATAAGTAACAACTGAAGTTCCATAAAATATCACAATGGCTGTGATATGAGAAATACAGGTTGAGAATGCTTTGTGCCTTCCTTCAACTGAATGCAAGCGTAGAATAGAGAAGAGGATATAGATATAAGAGATGAGGATGATCAGAAATGTTCCTAACATTGTTGTCCCCGCAAAAACAAAAATGATAGTTTCAGTCATTTGAGTATCAGAGCAAGAGAGTTTGAGGACTGGGGGACTGTCACAGAAAAAATGATGGATGACATTGGAGGCACAGAAGGATGAGCTACTTATGTAACTGGTGTGAATGATTGAGTTCAGGAATCCTGCTGTGAAAGTCCCTAAGGCCATTTTCATACAGACTGCCCTTGACATGATCACCGGGTAAAGCAGGGGATTACAGATGGCCACATAACGGTCGTATGCCATCAATCCAAAGAGGATATACTCAGTGGTTGCTAAAGCAATGAAGACGTACATCTGCACAAAGCAGCCAGCAAAAGAGATTGCTTTTCTTTTAGACAATAAGTCAGCTAACATCTTTGGAGTGATATTTGAAGAGTAAAAAATATCAGCTAAGCTCAAGCTGGTCAGAAAAAAATACATAGGTGTGTGGAGATGAGGATCTATTTTGATTAAAGTAATCATCCCTCCATTTCCCATCATAGTGAGAGTGTAGATAACCAAAAATAATACAAAAAGTAAAACTTGAAGTTCAGATGAGTCTGTTAAACCTAATAAGATGAATTCAGTCACTGCAGTATGGTTTTTCCTAGCCATTTATTCCAAAATATCAGCACAGTCTCACACTGTGAAATCCTAGAATAAAAAAAAATTACATTGAGCAGAGATGACATAACCAAAACGTAAGTTTGAGTATATGACAGTTATATGGAGCTGCTGATATAAATTCTGATTGAGAAGAGTGATAGATGTGTCAACATAACTTCAGCACCTCATGGAGTATGTGTTTATAAAATGGTGCTCTTACTGTTTCTTTTTTGTTTTTCCTTCATTACCATCAGCTATCTTCAAGACCATATTCTAAGAGATAGAAATTTAGAATGTCAATTACACAAATTAACGTAAAACAAAAGGAGATTTCTACAAAAGAAAGGCACCCATAAAATATGAAGAGAAACTTTATAATGATTAAAAAGTTGTTGCCATAAAAAAAAATTGGCTTCAGAGGATATAGTCTTAAGACATAATATAACCTGTATACTTTAAGATAAATCACAACTTCTCTGGGATGCAGTTTCATCAGTTTTTTGGGGGAGCAGACACTTTTAAAGACATATTCCAACTCTAACTCTGTGATCCAAAAATCAGTTTGCTAGAATTTGTAGTGGTCAAGAGTTCCTAAATTAAAGAAATGATGTTTGAGTAGAACCTTGAGGAAAATAATTACTTCTAAGCTCATTAAATCACTCAATCAACAATCATTTATTGAGCACTTCCTGTATGCCAAGGAAGCTAGATAGCACAGTAGAAGAAGCACTATGTCAGAAATCAGAAGACTCATCTTCATGATTGAAAATCCAGACTCAGAAACTTACTTGACTCTGGTTAAGTCACTTAACTACGTTTGCCTCCATTTCCTCATGTATAAAATGAGCTAGGGAGGAAAATAGCAAATTATTGTAATAGCTTTGAGAAAAACAAACAATTAAAGAAAGTGCATTGACAAAGTGTTAGGCATGATTCAAACTATTGAATAACAATAAAATTGTATAATGGACACTAACCTTGCCTCAATGGGTCATGCACAAGACATTAAAAAACTTGTCTTCTCTTTTTAGTGTGTTCCTGGCTGGCCTGATACTATCACCCCTGAAGGCTGCATTTAAGAGGTGTAAAAAATTTTAAAAAAGAATTAATAATTTTAATTATTTTTAGTAAGCACTAGAGTTGATGTTTTCATTTGGCCATTAAAAGCATTGTGATTGTATGAAACCAATTTGTTCTCTTAAAGACTCAATCACTTGAACTCTACAGGGAAAGGAATAATACTTTCACTACTATTTGTGAGAAAGAACTCTGAGAACAATAATCTTTTAAAGTTAAAAAACAAGCAAACAATTCCTCTTCTTTACAGAAATTGCCCTTTTTAAACTTTCAAAATTCATTTCAATATATGAAAGAAAAACAATACATACCAAAACTACAGCACCTCATGATGGAAATGATATCTTCACAATAATCCACATAACTGTTAAAAATAAATTCTATTCTCTCTGACACATCAGGTCATAAGGCTTGATAGGTTGTAAAACTTCATAGAGTAATATTCTTCTCTCCAGTTTCTCATTGTTAGCTTTTCTTAAAAGTACTTCAAATGGAGATTGTTCTCTCTTTATAGGAGTTTAATTCCCAGTGTTATTAAACCTTCTTAGGGGAAAAATCTAGATTTGTTTTGCCTTCCATCTTCAAAAGAAATAGAATCAGAAATCTCTTTGGGGATGAGCCTTATGGGAATCATTCCATCAGCATATCGTGAAATAAGGGTATATGAAATAATTGTAGAGTGAAACATAGTTTTTTTTTTTTTTCATTTTGTTGGAATGCCCCAATTATAATACATTGATTCAGATCTTCTAAATAATTTATCTAGTGACTAGGAAAAAACATAATGATAAACTGATGAAATTTGTTATTAAGACAACAGTAGGATGTCTAAATAGCACATTAGGTGATAAATTATCATTATTTCAGTCTTTTTTGAGTCTTCATAAGGCCATTTGGGGTTTTCTCCACAAACGTAGTAGACTGGTTTACCTTGTTTTCAATGCATTTCACGAATGAGCAGCTGAAGGTTTATTCAATGACTTGCAAGGACGCATAAATGAAAATCTGATGGCATTTCTCATTAATACCACAGTGGAATGTATAGATAACATGTTAGATGAGAAGGAGAGGGCCTGAAAGGACATCAACAGTTTATGACAGTAGATAAAATTTAGTAAAACTGAATTTAATAGTGCAACTATAAACATGGAAACTTCCATTCAAAAAGAAATTGTCAAGAGAAATATACAGAGGATGGCAAATTTATATCAAAGTATTTTTTTGGACTTCAACTTCAATATAAATCAGTAAGCAACCTTAGGCTGAAGGAACCAAAGCAGGATTCCCAGGGATAGTGTTTTGGCTCTTGCATTGTTTTTGTTTACTTGTTTATGACCAGGATGTATTTGGAGTTTTGTGATTGCTGTATGTGAACTTTTCAGGAACGACACTCAGTATCTTGCCAGCATCCAAGGGAGAATTGATAAGATGAAGAAGTGATTGAAGATTATGGCACTGTAGGCTGAGTGAATTGAACATGGTTAGTCCATAAAAGAGGTTTGATGACCAGCTTATGACAATTGTCTTTAATAATGTAAGGGATAGACAGAGATTTTCCAGTTGAATCTTCAGTAAGGAAGCAAGAGAATTTGTTTAAGTGATGGATTTTCCCTATGTGAAGGGGAAAAATTTTTCAACAAAATCACATGATCTTAAATATAATCATGAATAGAATGACAAAAGTATTTTTTTCCTAATCTTTTCATATAATAGATGTGGAAACTTAGACCCAGACATGTAAAGTACTTGTTAAAGTCATATACAATGGAAGAAATTTGGAGCTGAACTCACATCTTCTAATTCCAAATGCAATGTTGATTTGATTCCCAATTCCTAATAAGAGAAATTATCCTTAAGGAGAATCAAAGGTTTCAAGGAATTACTGGATCCTTATGCTTCTTGTCCTTGTGGAGAGGAATATATAGATGTCTATAATTTTCAAGACCAATGGAAATTTCTGTTTGGCATATATTAGTTTTACACTCGCTTACATACAATATCTGGGAAATGACATTCCAATTCCAGCCTCTATATCTTTGCATTGTTTTCCGTTTTTTTGTTTTTTTTATTTTGATTGTTGGACTGTTCTTTTTTTTTGTCTCTTAGCCTCCCAAATTTCAATTAAGATTCAGGCAAGTTAAAATATTTTGGATATAGCCTTTGTTTCCCAGAGCTAAGGTCCAGGAAGCAGGTTGTGTCCTATATTATGCATAACAATAAACCTCTGCAGTCTTGTTGATCTCAGGCTCTGGCAAAATGTGTTTCTTGGTGAACACTTAGTACGCACTGTGGGATTTAGCTCCTGCTTTTCCCTGGGTCATCCCTCACATATTCATAATCCCTATTCCTTATCACTGACAAGTATTGCACACCTGTTCCCATCACAGAATTCAGGTTCTGTGCCTCACCAGGTGGGCATGACCCCCAAGACTTGGGACAATATTGTTCCCGCAGGATTGGTGGAAACGATATCTTAAGACCTCAAAATAATTATATCATGGTCCAGCCCAGAATGTATACATAAAACCTGCCTTAAACCTAGCATTTCTTCTTAGGAGGGGCCCTTTCATATGCATACATCATTTTCCTCACTCTGAAATTAGTTAATTTTTTTGTTTTCTGTATTGACTCTCCTGTCTTTAGCCTAATTGTTTTTCAGCTCCAGGCACTTGCAGGATAGAGGTTATTTCCAGTCTAATTGATAGGCAAAATAACCCTTTGTGCATCAGACTTCTGCTCTGGCCCTGGTTCCCAGCTTCTACTGTCTTCTCCTAGGAAAGTGCCCTCCATCTATTCTATTTACTTCCAGTATCAATTTACATGTTAACTCCCGTAAGACAATGTGAGCTTCTTGAGATCAGGCCCTGTTTTCATGACTCCTTTTCTCCTTTATGAGGTACAAAGAGCTTTGGCTAGTACCTGGTATACAAATCATTTAGAGAAGATCATAAGGATGTCTAGGAAATGAGCACCAGTTTACTTATCATTGAATTGTGTGTATTTTGTTTATATTGCAGTTTATTTAAACCAGTAATGGTATACCAGCAACATTCATTAGGTCTGCACATTTTACCAAAGTCTCTAACTTTTTGCTGATGCCCTAGACTTCTTTAGATCAGTTTTAAAATGCATCAGGTTTCTTTTTTCATATATTCTAATATATTTACTGCTGATAATAATAATCAGTGCATACACCATTCTTTCATGTTCCTATTTTTATTAGTTCAAAAAGGATAAACCAGATTTCTTTTGATTTCTCATACTTATTCATAATTTATTTACATCATAATTTAACATTTCTAAACAATTAGCATAAAAGTTATTTTTTTAATTCTACTATTTTTGTACATTGTATATTCCTTCTTCCTATTGCTATTTTTCTTTATTTTTCATACTTATATAAAAAAACACTTGCATCATACATTCTACACAGTGAAGTTACTATAGCAAAGGACATGATGAATTTTATAAATTTTGATGACAATGAAAAATATGATGATGATAGAGAAGCTTTGACTCTGTGTTTGTTAGCTTGATTTCCATCTTTCTTCTAATGTTATTCTTTGACAACTCTGCTATAGAACATTTCTTAATATGTTTGAATGTCCTTGGTTTTTATCTTCTTTTGTTATTGATCATGTATTTTAAAAATCCTCTAATTTGATTATTTCTATCACATTGAAAATATTGAAGGTCAACATTTATTTGTAAGAAATTTTGATGTACCAAGCTCTGTTATAGGTACTGGGAATATAGTTAAAATAATAACCTCACAAAACCTAATTAAATGTCAGAAGGTACTTAAATTCTAATGAAAAATACAAGTAACACATACACACATACACATATGCACACATGCACACACACACCCCTATACATACAATGCATATATATACTTGCATGTATTAATATGTATACATATATAGTATGCATGTATAGTCCTATATAGACATAAATATTACACATATAAAGTTGATAAATAGTGATACACACAAAGGTGTTAAATGTGACATAGTTTGGAAGTGAGAATACTAGTCATTGGGGGGATCTGGAAAGACTTTTGGTTTCAGGACATTTTAACCCACAGATGGTAACTGGGGTAAGACAACTGGTCAGAAGGAAATTACAAGGGTCCTTTTGCTATGCCCATGGTTAGGACTCTGTGTCACTGTCTGTATTTGGATCTGAGCCACAGTTCTAGGGCAAGAAAGATCACGGGCAAACCAATTTTATGGCTGCAGGAAAATTGGGAACCTGTTCATAATTCCAGGGCAGAAAGGTATGTGTGTGATTCCTAACAGACCAGAGTACATGTCAGGAAAGTAGTAGACATATATCTCCCTAAATGGTACCACCTTGGAAAAACTGAAAATTTGTATGCCCCCAGAATTATCTCTGAAAAGTTACATTGAAAGCAAGCAAGCAAACAAAAACAACAACAACAATCACAACACAAAACATGAGAAGCTTGAAACACTGCCAACTGAATTCTGGAAGCAGAGCCTTAATTTAATATTTAGTTAAAAGTCAAGAAAGAGAAAGGAAAATGAAAAAAAAAGAAGAAAAAAAGTTCCTCAGTATAGAAAGTTACTATGCTTAGAAGAAAGATAAAAAATACACTCAGAAGAAGACAATAAAGTAAAAGTTACTATGTCCAAAGGCTCAAAGAAAAATATGAATTGTTCTTAGAACATAGAAGTGCTGAAATATCATTTTTAAAATCAAGTGAGAAAGCTAGAGGAAAAATTGGGAAGAGAAATGAGAGTGATACAAGAAAATCTTTTTTAAAAAATAGTCAATACCTTGTTAAAGGAAGCACAAAAATACTGAAGAAACATTTAAAAAATTGGCCAACTAGTCAAAGGAACACAAAAATGCAATGAAGAAAAGAATGCTTTAATGAAGAGAACTGGTCAAATAGAAAAAAGATATACAAAAATTCACTTAAGAGAAATACTCCTTAAAAAGCAGAATCGGCCAAATGGAAAAAAAAAAAAAGTACAAAATTGGAAGTCCTGGAAAAGGGACTCCTTAGAAAAGTCAAATTGATTAAATGGAAAAAGGAGGTACCAAAGCTGACTGAAGAAAATAATTCCTTAAAATTGGAATTGGGGAGATGGAAGCTGATGACTTTATTAAACATCAAGAAAAAAATAAAACAAACCCAAAAGATTTTTAAAAATAGGATAATATGTGAAACATTAAATTATAAAATAGATAAAGTGTGGAATTTTTTTTTTATCTTTAGGGCAGTCAAACACCACTGGGTAAAATAGAGGTGTGAAATGACAAAGAATGTGTTAAAGAAAAAAAAAATTGTAATTTTATACAATGAACAAGATTGGGAAGAGATAATGAGTGTAACCAATTGGAAACCTCTTCTAATAGTCTATGCAAAAGATGTTTTAATTTCAAATTAAAATAGTATCTGGATAAAAAATAGGTTCAGATCAAAAAGATTCTATGAAAGTACAAACTGAAAGAAGCTTTGGTAAATGTTATATGATAAAAATTGAAATGGTAAAATCTAATAAATGACAGTTTATGTGAGATTAGGAAAATATAGAATAATGTCAAAATTATGAATCTGGTAAACTTGAAAGATTGGGGTGGTTTTGACAAAAAAAAGGAAGTTTGGAAGAGGAATGGGTTTGGGGGATTAGAAAATGAGTTTAGCCTTGGATGTATTGAGTGCAAGATATTTGGGGGCATCCAATTTGAAATATCCAACAAGAAATTTTTGAGTTGGTTCATTGGTTTGAACATTAAGGTAATGTATTTAATTCTTACATACAGACAGGCATACAAAAAAAAGTTATTTTCACATATTGAATGTTAACTAGAAAGAGCAAAAAGCAAAACTATATACTATTTTTCTTGAATATTTTAATTTAACCATTTTGGAATTCTCCAATATTGTTTCTCTTGATCTTGTATGTACAGATTTTTGCTGAAAAAAATCTTCCATATAATGATTTCTTTAAATTACACACATATATATATATCTGTATGTGTGTATGTATATATATATATATATATGTATTCACATATATGTATATATACATGTATATGTATTCACATATATCTCTACATATAATCACACATATATTTAGGGTTTTTTTAAAATATTTTATTAGGTGTACCTCAGTTTGATGTGTTTTTACTTTTGTTGCTTTTGCATACTCAAATATTCTAATTTTAAACATTTCAGGTTTTTGTTCTGTTACTGGAAGGCATTTTTTCTTTTTATAATTCTGGGAATTTGGAAGTATGTGTCAGCAAAATATATTAGTATTCTTTCCTATTCTAGAGCTCTATGGAGTCTGATTGTAACAAATGGTCTGATTTTTGTCTACTCTGATGAATTTTCTCTAATTTTACAATATATAATTTACAGATTGGTTATTACTATCATGTTAGATATCAGTGATAATTATAAAATTATGTTCATATTGCCATGTAACTGTTAGGGAAACCTTTAGGTCAATTTATTTAGGTTGAAATATGGAGAAGAGCAATTCAAAAGCAATTTCAAACCTACATATGGAAAGATAAAATTCAGAAACATCCCAATCAATTTAAGACATATAGTAACCTCTACCGAAAAAAATGTACTAGAATTTCTTTCTTTGTTATTTTGTTCTGTATTAAATTTGAGACATAAAATATTGGGTTATAACTACTGTGAAAGATCAAATTGTGGATCTACTGTAATACTTCAACTGTAAAAAAACAAAAGAAACAAACAAAAACCTTTGATTGAGTATTTTAAATTACTGTTTTTGTCCTAGAGTCTGTAGTCAGATGAAACACATCATGGTGTCTATTCTACATAAAGTTTTCACAAATTTCAGGGATATTATCTTGCATTTCCCACAACATTAGAAGCATAAGTTCCCTTTCCAAACATGCATCTTTTCATTCACTATAGATTTAATTTTTTATTTATTAATTTGTTTTGTATTTATTAATTTCACTGTTGTGGCTTTTGTTATCATGGTGTTCTCCAGAGTCCATGAAATTAGACCCGTCACTGTTAAGGAAGAAAAAAAAAATATCTCAGCCTACTTCAGCTGACTCCAGTAAATGGAAGATAAAATAGAGTTCTCCAAATATATATGCTTAATTTACTTATTATCCTAACAACAATCACATAAAAGTTGTAAGTCTTTTTCTAGTGATAGCATTTTTCAAGGCCCTCTTCACTTCTTCATTTCTCAGGCTATAGATTAAAGGGTTTAACATTGGGATAACCACTGTATAGAACACAGATATGACTTTTCCTTGAGTTGGGGAGTAGCTTGAACTTGGACACAAATAAGTAACAATCACAGTTCCATAAAATATAACAATGGCTGTAATATGAGAAGCGCAGGTTGAGAATGCTTTGCGCCTTCCTTCAACTGAATGCAAGCGTAGAAGAGAGAAAAGGATGTAGATGTAAGAGGTGAGGGTGATCAAAAATGTTCCTAACATGTTTATCCCAGCACAAATGAAAATGATAGTTTCATTCATTTGGGTATCAGAGCAAGAGAGTTTGAGGATTGGGGGACTGTCACAGAAAAAATGGTGGATGACATTGGAGCCACAGAAGGATAAGCTACTTATGTAACTGGTGTGAATTATTGAGTTTAGGAATCCTGCTGTGAAGGCCCCCATGGCCATTTTTAGGCAAACTGCCTTTGACATGATAACTGGGTAAAGGAGGGGATTACAGATGGCCACATAACGGTCATATGCCATCAGTCCAAAGAGGATACACTCAGTGGTTGATAGAGCAATGAATACATACATTTGCAGAATGCAGCCAGCAAAAGTGATGACTTTCCTTTTAGACAATAAGTCAGCTAACATCTTTGGAGTAATAGTTGAAGAATAAAAAATATCAGTTAGGGACAAGTTGGTCAGAAAAAAATACATTGGTGTGTGGAGATGAGAATCTATCAAGATCAATGTAATCATCCCTGCATTTCCCATTATGGTAAGAGTGTAGATCACCAAAAATAATACAAAAAGTATAACTCGAAGTTGAGGTGAATCTGTTAACCCTAGCAAGATGAATTCAGTCACTGTGGTATCATTTTTCTCATACATTTATTTTGAATGTCAGTGTAGTCACACATTGGAAAATCCTGGGATTAAAAAAAAAAAAAAGGAATACGGTAAGTGGGGGAAGGGAATCATTTAAATGAAAATTTATTTTTAGGAACTGATGGTTACAAGGAGCTACTGACAAAAAATTCTAATTGAGAAGAGTCTCGGTGTTTTCCCTTAAACTCCATGAGTCAATAAATATGTGTTTATAAAATCATGGGCTTATTTTTTCTTTACCTTTATAAAACAAAAGCTATCTGCATGACCCTCTCCTTTCTGCTAGCAATTTAAAGGCAATTACTGAAATAAATATAAAAGGAAAAAGACATATTATCAAAAGAAATGAACAGGAAAAATATGGAAAGAAACTACAGACTGATGAAAAATTATTTCAATAGGAAAATTACTTAATTTAGGTTAAGAGGGTGTAGTTTTAAATCATCATATGAACTGTATACTCTAGGATAAATCACAATCTCTCTGGGATAGAGTGTCATCATTTTTTTTCCAGGAGTTTAGACTGCATGTTTGTAAAAACACATTCCAAATCTCATTCTCTGATCCTATAATCAGCTTGATAGAATTTGGAGTGGCCAAGGTTCTCTAAACTAAGGAACCTCTCAGGAAAAGAATTACTTCTACAAGTCATTAAATGAATAAAAATGCAAGCATTCATTGATCACTTACTGTATGGCACAGGCAATTAGGGGACACAATGAATAGAAAACTGGGCTTGGATTCACCTCCATAAGTCCAAGTCCAGTCTCATACACTTACTAGCTGTGTGAGCTTGGGCCAGTCACATAACCCTGTTTGGATCAATTTACTTAGCTATAAAAAGAGCTAGAGAAGAATAAAGCAAACCACTCAAGTATCTGCAAAGAATATCCCAAGTGGGCTTAAAAACTATCAGACATAGGTAAAACTACTGAACTACAACAACACTATGTGACAACCTCTAACTTTGGTTCAGTGGGTCCTATCCAAGACATGAGAACACTTGCCCCATCATTGTAATCTGCTGCTACCTAGCTTGACACTACTTTCTCTTAAGGCATGTATCTGGGAGACATGAAAGGAAACAAAATGTATTAATTAATATTGAATTGATTTTAAATGATTAAGAGGAAGGATTGGATTTTATATCTAGAATAGACATCATGAACTTGGTTACTTTTCCAATACCCTTGCTGTCTCAAAGCCTCAATTCTTTGAATTCTAAAATGGAATTAATGATGTCTTCACTACCTACTATTTGTGAGGCAGAGCTCTGGGGACAACATTTTTTTTTTAATTATTGAAAAAAGCAATTGCTATTGTAGCCTAGAACTTTAGTTTCAACTCTCAAAAACTCAATTCAAGATATGGAAGAAAAAATACATACCAAAACCATAAGACCTCATGATGCATATTATATCTTCCCAATAATCCACATAGAAATAAAAAATAAGTCCCATACTTTCAATTTCATCAGGACACAAGGTTTGCTCAGTGGCACAACTTCGTGGAGTCTTAGTCTTCTCTCCAGGTGCTCATGGTTAGCTTTCTTCAAACTTTCCTTCAACTAGAGATTCTATTCTTGTAGTTTTTCTTTATAAGAGTTAAATTCCCAATATACTTAAACCTGGGAGAATATCTAGATGTGTTTTCCCTTTCATCTTCAATTGAAATACAATCAGAAAATTAGTTGGATATCTACCTTTGGGGAATCGTTCCACCAGAATATGATTTAATGTGGGAGGTTGAAAAGATAGTAGAAGAAATCATAAGTTCTTTCCTTTTGGTGGAATGCTTTAGGGATACTTTCTCGTTTTGGGGGCACTTGAGTTTTTAATCAATGACTGAGAAAAAGTATGAATGAAAAAGGGATGAAATATGTCATTATCATAACAGCAGGGGGTATAGATAATATGTTAGATAACAAGATAAAGGTCTATATATGAAATCAACATTTTACAACATTAGAAAAATTTAGTAATACCAAACTTAATAGGGGGCAATATAAAATTGTAGACATTTGTTAAAAAAAATTCATGTAAATATGAAGAGGGTGGAGAAATTTATGTATATATATATATATATATATATGTGTATGTATACACACGCACAGACATACACACACACACACACACACACACACAAACATTTATATGTATATATTCATTTATGTGGTGGGCCAAGGCAGGAAGCCCTCCCATCCTGCAGCAGGGCTGAGAGAATGTGAGGGTCCTCATATCACCCATCAGGGTCGAGAGAGTTACCTACCCAGAGGCTGTGAGAGAGGGTGAGTTAAAAGAGAGATATGGACTGAAAGAGTGGTGGAAAATAGAGTCTCCTTTATTGTACTAAGTGCAAACCTTTTGTAGGACACTTCCTAATGGCTTTCCCCTGTAGACGTTGTGCACTACAGTGTTCCTAGGCCAGGGGTGAAAACACCATGCTTATCTCAAGGATCCAATCCTCCTGCATGCTAAAACTCTTCCCTGAGGGATGGGCAACCATTCCAGGCCTGGCAGCAAGCCCCTTCACCTAACAGGGCTTACTCAGCCATCAGATCAGAGACCCATGGCCCATGGTCCTTAACACACACACACACACACACACACACACACACACACACACACACACACACACACATTCCTTTCAACTATCCTCATACTAAGAAAAGTCTCATGAGTTACAATTATTGTTTTTCTATGTAGGAATGTAAATAGTTCAACTTTAATAACTTCCTTATGATTTCTTTTTCCTGTTTACCTTCTCATGCTTCTCTTGCTTCTTATATTTGAAGGCCAAATTTTCTGTTCATTTCTGGTCTTTTCATCAAGAGTGTTTGAAAGTCCTCTATTTCATTGAATGTCCATATTTTCCCCTGAAGTCTTATACAAAGTTTTTCTGGGGAGTTGATTCTTGGTTTTAATCCTAGCCCCTTTGACCTCCTGAATATTATATTCCAAGCCCTTCAATCACTTGATGTAGAAACTGCTAGATCTTCAGTAATCCTGATTGTGTATCCACAATGCTCAAGTTGCTTCTTCCTGACTTCTTGTAATGTTTTCTCCTTTACTTGGGAACTCTGGAATTTGTTTATACTATTCCTAAGAATTTCCTTTGGGGGATTTTTTTTTCAAGAGGAAATCAGTGAATTCTTTCAGTTTCTATTTTGCTGTCTGGTTTTAGAATATCAGGGAAATTTTCCTTGATAGTTTCTTGAAGGATGATTTCAAGATTCTTTTTTTATTCATAGCTTTCAGGTAGTCTGATATTTTCTTTTAATTATTTCTCCTGAATCTATTTTCCAGATCAGTGGTTTTTCCAATGAAATATTTCACATTGCCTTCTATTTTTTTTCATTTCTTTGGATCTGTTTTATAATATCTTGATTTCTTATAAAGTTATTAGCTTCCATTTGCTCCAATCTAATTTTGAAGCAATTATTCTCTTCTGAAAGTTTTTGTAATTCCTTTTCTATCTAGGCAATTCAGTTTTTTAAGGCATTCTTCTCCTATTTGGCTTTTTAAGTTAGTCTATTTTTTAGGTGTTATTTTCTTCAGTACTTTTGGGTTCTCCTTTAGCAGGCTGTTGACTCACTTTTCATGATTTTCTTGCACAATTCTCATTTCCCTTCTCAATTTTTCCTCTACTTCTCTGACTTGATCTTCAAAATTCTTCTTGAGCTCCTCAATGGCCTGCGACCTATTCATATTTTTTCTTGGGGGCTTTTGGAGCAGGAGTTTTAACTTTGTTGTCTTTGCCTGGTCCTATGTTTTGATCTACTTTGTCCCCAAAAGAAGATTCTATGATCTGATTGCTTTTCCTCTGTTTATTCAACTTGCCAATCAATTACTTGACTTTCGAGTCTTTGCCAAGGTAGAACTTTGCATTCAGCGTGGAGAGTGCCATGTCCCTAATTTCCTGGGTTTTACACAGCTGTTGTCAGAGCTATGAGGAGAGTGCCCTAGGTGCAGCCACCTCAAGCTCTAGCATGCTAGTGGTTCTCACCCTAGGACCACCACCCAAGACTGTGACCCACAACCAAGCAATTCAAAGCAAGTGCAATTACCCTCTAAATGGTAGAGGTCCCCCTATACTGTTTAGGCTAGGAGCTCCAGAGAGGGCCACTCAACCACTGCCACCTCTGTTGCTTCTGTAGGCAGGGGCTAGATCATGCTCTTCTCTTACCCAGTTCCAACTGAGTTTCCTACTGGCCTTTTATTTTTTTTTTTGGCATTTATGGGTTGAGAAGTCTGGAAACTGCCACAGCTGCTGATGATTCACACTCCTGAAGTCTGCTCTGGCCAATCTAGGCCGCGAGTTGGAGCTGCCCCAGGTCTGGGTTGACAAGGCTCATGTGGGACTGGACTTGTCACAAAGTATGATAGGCCCTTTTTGTTTGCCTACCACACTGCCTTCAGTGGGACATTTGTTTCTCTCTGTCACTTTGTGGGTTTTGTAGCTCTAAAATTTGTATACATTCATTTTTTTCCTCTTAATTGATTTGTTTGTTTACTTTTAGTTTACAAGATTCAGTTCCACAATCCCTTGAGTTTCAAATTTTCTCCCTTCCCTCTTCCCACCCACCATGGCAGCATACAATCAAATGTGGGATCTGGAAATACTTTCCCATTGGGCATTATCTGGTTGTATAGAAGAGTTGTAACCAATGGAGTGAACAATGGGAAAAGAGAAAGAAAACCAAACATGAAAAAGAACAACAGCATGTAGACTGCTTCAGTCTCCACTTAAACTTGGTTCTTTCTAGATCTTTCTCTGAATGTAGATATCTCCTTCCATCCTGAGACTTGTAGCATTGTCTTATAACTTTGTGTTGCTGAGAAGAGTCTAGCTTATCAAAGCTGGTCATCACACATATGATGTGTCTGTGATTATATACAAATTTTTCCTGGTTCTGATCTTCTCACATAGCATCAGTTTGTATAAGCCTCTCCAAGTGAATATGAAGACCATCTTCTCCCTATTGGAGGTGGTTGGAGGTAGTTTAAGTGGGAGCTCAAGCAAGTTGCTGCTTTTAGTCCACCATAATGTCTCTGTCCCTGAAAATGGGAGAATTTAAAGTTTATACATTCCTATTTAGTTGAGGTCTTCACACAGGTGTGGGTGACCATTTGTCAATTATGAAAGAGAAAAGATTGCTATTCACTTATAAGTTCACCTACATATTCTCTAAGGTCCCTTTCAACTGTGAAAAGTCTTTTATTATGATTCTATATTGCTTCACAATGGATTGTTTCCCAAAGAAATATACTTTAAAAAAACAGATAAATTGTTACTTTTCTTGATGTTTAGGTTTTTTGCTTTGCTTTCTACCCTCTCCGTTCTGCCCCTTTTTTTCCTTCTGTTCCTCCTTCTATTTCTTTTTCCTCCTCCTCCTCCTCCTCCTCCTCTTCCTCTTCTTCTTCTTCTTCTTCTTCTTCTCCTCATTCTCCTTCTCCTTCTTCTTCCTATCATCATTATCATCATCATCATCATCATCATCACCATCATCATCATCATCATCATCATTTTTTTAATTCATGTTTTTTCTTTGTACCCAAAGTGGTTCTGGATGGGACAAGATGCATTTGATTAATATTCTAAAATTTTTGGTTTTAAAAGTCTTGTCCCAAACTAGCCTTTAATATTCTGCCTCTTAATATTTCCTAGAATTAAAACAAAATTCTTAAGAGATCGGGCAGTATCTCCTTGAGGATACCATATTGTACTTTCCCTTAGCAGAATCAGTTTGATTTGATAAAGTTCATCTTCTTAACATGAATAATCTATCAAAGGTGCTATATATTTGTAAATAATGGATCATGACCTCAGAAGAGGCACAACTTAAGATTACCTGAGTCAAAAAAAGATAATGATGAGTACAAGTAGACACAAGTGGTATAAAAATTCAAAAGCATATATGAGTGGAAAAAGGAGTTTTAGAACACAGGTACCAAGTGTAAAGGATATCAGACGAATACTCAAAGGCTTGAGAGCCAAACCATGCAATATTAAAAGAACTAGTGTACATTTCATGGTGCACTGGATGGAAATTCTGGTCCTAAAGTTTATGTCAAAATAACTCTTACCTCTTTTTAAAGAAAACTTAATGGTGTGTCTCCTATACCTTTAGTAAACTATTCACTGAATTATATTCTTATGTTGTATCTTAAAATGGAATTAAAAACTTAAAATAAAAATCCAGGAAAAAAATATATAAAGAACATATAGGACACAGAT
>CM053592.1:183184806-183198279 GCA_028646515.1 Pseudochirops corinnae
TTCATGTGTAACTTTATGGTGCATATTTTGTGTGCATATAAACATGAGTCTATATTTGTATAAATTCAAGCAAAGTATCCATGTTTATGCATAGACATACACAATTATTTGTATATATGTGAAAGGCAGATTTCGGTATAAGTTTCTGCAGTAACCTTTTTTTTACAAGTAACTGTCAACTTGGAAAACTACATCAATGGGTAATTAAGTGTAGTTTAAGCAATGTATCCATTTTTCATGTGATATAAGGAAGTATTCTTAAAAATATGACTTTTCCATAACTTGACTATTTGGGCTTCTTTAGATTAGGCTCTTTGGATGATTAATGAAAAGACAAGAAAAAAAAAATATTTGTGTAGTTGGCAAAAAGTTGGATAGGATTCAGTTGTCCAAATGCAGGATTTAGTCATTGTATATCCATGGAAATATCAATGACTTTGTAATAAATGTCCTATCAACATTGTAAAATTATAAGCAGAAAAAGTTGACTTTTGCATTCAGTTTGAATATGAAAGATTCATTACGTAATAGAATAATGTGAAAAACTTAGTAGAATATAAACTTTTGCATGTTGTAAAAAAAAAAATTCTCTTTTTGAGAATCTCACCCACCTACTCCCTTTTCAGGCATTTGTAATCAATGTGTATTTTTCATCTCATGCCTCTACATTAATTATTTTTTAAAAAGTGAAAGTTTTCTTTTTAAATTTGATTATTTTTCCCTAATCAGTGATGAGCATAAATAAAAATATAATTATAGAAACAGGGAAAAATTTTTCTAAGTTTCTCAAGGGGAATTGAACATAGTTTGACAAAGTCCAAAGGGACTCATTACGAGGAAAAAAAACTGTTGTTGTTATTGCTGCTATGATTTCACTGATTTTCTCCTTGTCAGTGCAATAATTATCTGTTCCAATGGTCCCTACATAATTAATTATTCTAAATTTTCTTTGAAGCCAAATTTAAAAAATACAATGCAAATATATATTTGTTAATGAGTCCCTTGGGACATAAACTGAAAAATGAAAATATCCATTGAAATCCTGTTATTAGAACACCTATGATTGAGGTAGGAGAATCTGCTTGACTAAACATTTCCTTAGAAATTAAAAAAAAACAATGAAATTAATAACAATAAATTCTAAACAAAGAGGAATCCAAAAGAAAGATATACACACATGTATACATATATATGTGCCAACATACATATGTATACATACATATATACATACATACATGATCCCCTACTGTCTTGTGGAGCGTGGAGGAAAGAGAAGGGAGAAAAAATTGGAACTAACAATTTTACAAAAATGAATATTGAAAACTTTTACATATAATTGGAAAAATAAAATGCTATTAGAGAAAAAACATAGGAGAGTAAATTTGAATTACTTTTTTGAAGGCTCACAATGTAGATGGAATCAAAGGGATGATTGTGTTCTCAGCTTCCTCATTTTCCTTGAGTAGAACCTATGGTATTGCTCTAGAAAAGGGATGGTGAACCTATGGTCCTCAGGTTACATGTGGCCTTTTAGATCCACAAGTACAACTTTTTGACTGAATCAAAATTTTACAGAATGGATTTGTTATCAAACAAAAGGCTACACTCAAGGATTTCAAAGGCCTCATATGGCCTGAAAGCAGCAGGTTCCCCCTCCCTGTTCTAGAACTTCTATCTGGAGCAGAGTTTCTCTAGGTAGGATCCATGGATTTTTAATTTTTTAATTACTATTTCAGTAATACTGAATGCTTTCATAATCTATGAACTTTATTGTGTACCTTTAAAAATCATACTATGAGAAATTGGTGTTTGTGTTATTATTTAGTCAATTCAGTCACCAGTTGTGTTTTTTTTCCTTCTCCAGATCATTTTACAGATGAAGAAACTGAGGCAGAGTAAAATGACTTACATACATTCATAGAGTAAGCAACTATCTGAGGACAAATTTAAATTCATGAATGAAAGTCTTCCTTATTAAGAAAAGTGTTCTATCCTTTGTGCCACTTAACTTCCCTTGGCTTTGACAATGTCTAAATTACCAAAAAGTTCCACACAGTTAAAAAATAGTAACCTTCATGCAGGAATTTTTGAGGACTGCATTATTCAGTTTGAGTCACTATTTAAAATAGTGCTTTAGAAATTTTAGCAGTGTGCTTACTCTCATTTCTTAAGAAAGTTTAGAAATCAGATATGGCAAAGACATGGGATGATAAATTTGGAGTGGGAAGGAATATTAAATCACTTAGTAAACTAAATGCAATCACACACACACACACACACTCACACACACTTATATTTTTGATGCCAAAGATGTCCAGAGAATGTTATTGATCTGCCCAATGTCAAAGAGCTAGCCATCAATGTTCAATGGCCTTCCTAATGGACACCTTGCAAGGGCCAAGATGAAAAAAAGAGAACCTGACATAATGTCACAGCCATGTGGTTTCTGTCCCCTAGACATTTTGTACTTTAAGACTTTTCTCAAAGTACTGTAACATAGTAATTCTTTGCCAAAGCATTATTCTCAAAGTTTCAGCAATTTCCTTCTTCAGCATCAACCAAAATCCATTAAATCCTTCAGTTCATTCCTATTTACAATTTTTTAAAATTGTTTCCTTTAATATCTGGAACTGGACTAGTTGAAAAAAAATTGATTCCATGAGTGTATGAGTAGATTCCTCTTTATATATATTGATTTTGTTCACTTATTTCAGTCATGCCTGACATTTTGTGACACCAATTGAGGTTCTCTTCGCAAAAATATTGGAAGTTTTTTTTTTTCATTTTCTTTCCCTGCTCATTTTACAGATGAGGAAACTGAGACAAATGAGTTTAAGTGACTTGCCCAAGGTCATAAAGCTAGTAAGAATCTTAGTCTGGATTTGAACTCAGGTCTTCCTGACTCTAAGCCCAGTATTCTATCCACTGTGTCACCTAGATGCCAGGCAAAGTCTATTTTCTCCCAATCCCAAGACTAATAAATGCCCATCAACTGTTCTCCTAATCTTTATGGTATAGAGTTTTCTATCTCCTAGGTGATACCACCCTGACCTTGCCCATACTCTACCTCTCTGATTCCCATCCACCTAAATATTTTTTCTACCAAGTCACTATCATTCTCTGCCCTCTCCTTTTATTTTGCCTTTTAGAAATCTCTCTCATTCTAGAGTTAACAGAGTTATCTTTTTTATTCTCAAATTCCTTCCACCTTCTTGTACTCATTACATGTGATACCTTAATAAAAAAATATTGTTTCTTCACCTTTGCTAGGACTGAGTACACTTCTCATCTTCTCCCCTCTCAATTTAATGGCAAATATAAAGTATAGGTACACATTTTTTTTTTTACCTCAGTTGCCACTTCCAGACCCTCTGTGTGATAACATAATTGTATTCTATTTTTTCATATTCACTCCACCTATTTATGTTGCCCCATTTAGATAGAAATATTGGTCCCCTAATCTTGGCCATTAAGTCTTTATTGTCACAGAGTACAGCACCTACTTCACTGTCTATTTCATTACCTCAAATCTTAGCCTTATAACTGCATTATTCTAGAGTAGATCTTCCCTTAAATGTCCCGGCTTCCCAAGTAAATAACTTCTTAAACTTCTTTTATGAGCTACACAGAGAAATGGAGGATCAAGTTTGGAATATGTAGGGGTTTCTGACAGTCAACATTGCAATGCATTTCATTTTAGGAACATCAACTTTCTTAATGAAACACAGTAGTATTTATATAAAGAATACACAATATACACAGCTTCTAATGGCTATTCTCATTTAAAAAAATACTACCAAGCTGGCTATGACCTAATGCATGCTACAGATCCCATTAAGTCTGAAATGCCACCAGTCCTTAGTGTACAGTTATTCATAAAACATAAGCAGAGAGCTACTGGTACTCATTTTTTTCTTTTTAACAATAGAATTTATTTTATTTTAATATAAAAATACTTTACAATTGATGTGTCCTATTATATATACATGATATCATTTTAATCTAATAATAAATGTGCAGTAGAAGGTACCAATTTAGTGATGTTAAATGGCTTACCACAAGTCATTGAGCTACCAGGGTTCATAATTATTATCCATTTTTTAAAATTTGTGCATCCAGAGCTCTGTCCATACCAGACACACTGAGTGTCTTTGTTTGAACTACCCTTAAAGAGGTAGCATCATTTGGAATCAGGAAGATTTAAATTAAATATTACCTTAGACATTAACTAATTGTATGACCCTGGAGGTGTCACTTTAACTGTAAAATAAGAGAATTGCACCTTGCTGTCCTGTAGGTCTTTTTCATCTTTTTATTGGTGATCCAATGAGACTTTGCAGATGTTATAAATGAGGAGATGTTACAAATGAGGAGCTTTGGAAATATTTTGAGTAATGGTACCATTACTAGAATATCCTCAAATTGTGTGGCATATGCTTTTGCATATGCTTAGAGTTGGCAAATTTTCATCTTGTTTATTTTTAAAAATAACCATGTGATTTTTTTTTTCTTAATCTCATGTCTAGAATATGCCTTCCCTCACTGCCATCTCCCAGTATCTTTGACTTCCTTCTAGTTTCTACCTGCTACATGAAACCTTCTGTAATGGTAATGAAATTTAAAGATGCCTTTGTATAGGAAAGCTGAGAGGTACTTAGCACCTACTTCAAATTAAGCTTCTGTTAAAGAAACAGAATGTATGAACTCCTGTGGCCAATGTAACAGGAAGGGGCTGAAAAGGGAGGAGCAATACTGTATATAAGGAAAAGTCCCAGAGAGGGAGTTTCAGAACTTCTTGGGATAGGCTTCATGAGGCAGAAGCAGCTGCTTCCAGGGAAGCTGAAGAGGAAAGGCCCAGCCTGGAGAAAACTATTTTGATTTTGGGAACCTGGATGAAATGATTTTGATTCTGGGAAACAGCTGGAGCTTATGATGGGGAGCTACCAGCTTCTCCTGGGAGCTGCTACAGACTTTGAAGCACCAGCTGGAGCTGCCAAAGACTGAGGAAGCATGACTATGATGCTGGTACTTTGGATGAACCTGTTTGTGGCTTTGTTAAGCCTTGACTTCCCAGGAATAGAGAATGTTGAGGATTTAATGTGGACTGGACAATGTGAGCTTCAGCATGGTACTGGAACTGCATGGAGAGCTGGACAAAGAACTGGGAACTCTCTGCCATTCAACTCAGGTAACAGTTTGGTTAATCCAGGTAGGAACTGGGACCATGGAAGGGGATCCAGGGAATCAGGGAGCTTACCTTGGGTCAAGGTAAGCTCTCTGTGAATACTGCCTGATGTGAGGTTTTGCTTTGGGATTCACTTTGGGAAGAGTTGTATGATTTGGCCAGATGAGATTCTGGGCAGCCATTGAGCCCTCCCCATCCCCCACCCCCAATTTTGGAAATCTAAATGTTGGAGCTTCCCTGTCTGGTAACTAAATAGGTATGTATGTAACAGTCAGACAGCTGGAAGCACTGTCTGCTGAATTGTGTTATTTTCTGTTGAATAGTGACTGATGGAATTGTCATTTATTTGTGATTGTACTTTGTGATTGAATTCAGGACTCTGTGATTGACTAAATTAATATACTACCCAGGAGTGCAGAACTTTGACTTTTGTATTTTGTGACACTTAAGGAGGTAAGTCTCCTTAAGAATGATTGATTTAGTTACTGAGTGATTGATTGACTAAATGATTTTCCTTTGTTCAAAACCATGTGACCACTGTGTGAAAATTATTTGGCCATTTCAGTGATAACCTGTTGTGAATACTGTATTTTGATTTTCTGTGATAAATTGTAATATCATAAATGCTGTACCTTGATTTCTGTGAATGTTGTCCTCTGATTTGTTAATGAATAAATAGAGTGTTCAATATACTATGTATTGAAAGCTATTCACAGCATCCATGCTTCTGGAAAACTGCTCATGTGTTTCTTTACACCTTCCTAATTTCAATAATTATTACAGCTGGTTCTAATTTCATGTGGATGAGATGAGTCAATAGTACCATAACTATATCAAAGCTAAATTGCTTCTAGATTACTGGATCTACATTGAATTTCTACCTGAACACTATCACCTAACACTAACTGTGATACTCTCAATCTCACTATCAACAATTTATGATGCAGAACATTGATAATTCCTTCTCCTTTCAAAGATTCCTATGCTTCTATCTTTCTCTCTCTCTCTCTTACACACACACACACACACACACAAACACACACTCCTTTAATTTTTTCTCTTACAATTTTACCCAATCACTCTAGACTTCTCTTTTCTCTCAGTTTAAAACCCCTACTTAGGATTCACTTCTTTACTATTGTAATATTTACCTTATACTTAATGTGCTAAACATATACTCTTCTCTAATCTCTAGTCCCTTAACCCATTTTGCATTACCATTCAAGCCTAGACCATAACGAGTACAGAATTAACCATATTATGGATGATCTCCACTTCTACTCATGTACTGCTAAACACCACTTTAATAATGACACGACCATGATGCGTAGATGCACTCAAAATTTGTATTTACCTATTACCATTATGTAATAATAATTTATAGTAACTCTTTTTTGATTCAGTTCTCTAATGAACTTTTCATAGCTGCTTGTATAAAAACTTTCTCTAGCAAACTCCCACAACAACCTCTGCCCTGTCTAATTCAAGAAAGAGAGATTCATATTTTACTTCTGTGAGGAAATAAATGGAATCCATCAGAAGCTTTGTGTTCTGCACTCATCTGTATTTCAGTACTCTATTGTTTTGCATTCTATCATTTGTAACTCCTTTGGTCTAATCTCTGATGAAGAGGTAGGTGTTTCTTCTCTTTCCCAAGATGAATGTTTCTATTTGTGACCATCCAAATCCCACTCACTGATGTCTTGGATGTTTGAGGGCATACAATTTGAAATGTTCAGCAATTAATTTTTGATGTGGCTCATTTCCTTTCTCATGAAGGTAGCACAAATTCTTATGCACTAAAATGCCAAATATGAATGTTTTTTTAAGAATAAATGTTAATTAGAAATACTAAAAAGCAAAAGTGCATACATTTTTTCTTGAATAACTCACATTTAGCCACTTTGGAAGGTTCCCTCTACTATTTCTATCAATCTTGTGCTAATTACTTTATAATAATAAATATCTTCCATTCTGTGAATTTATTTAATTTCAAAAATTCTACTTTCAAAAAAAAATACATATATTCATTATGTTTATGATTTTCTGGGCTAATGAACAATTTTAAGATATTTTAGCATGTCGGTCTCATTTTTATATTTCTTTTGGGTTTCTTGCTTTGTATAATAGTATAATTTTAAATAGTTATCTTTTTTGTCTATTGAAGAGTTTCCTCTTTGTATTTAAAATTCTGTGGGTTTGCAAATATGTATCATCAAAGTCTCTGGTGCATATGTGGAGTAGGCATACAATTTATAGTGGCAAATACACATAATAACTTTGTATTTGTCTAGTATAAAGAATGAAGATTTTGGGATGAGAATTCATTGTTTGGTAGAAATTGTTGGGAAATCAGTATGACAGAACCTGGCCATGGACAAATTTATCACACCATTTACCCAGATGTAGTCAGAATGCTTACATTACCTAGACATAAAGAGAGATTTTGCTAAGAAAAAGAAATAGAAGAAGAAAAGCATATTACTTATCAGACTTCTGGATAAGTGGATAATTTATAAATAAACAAGTTATTAGAGAGCAAATTTAAGAGTAAAATGGATAATTTCAAATACATTGAGTTAAAAAGATTTTGTACAAATGAAATTACTATACCCTAGATTAAAATTAAGGCAGTAAATTGTGGAAATATTTAGATTTATTGGACAAAGGCCTCATATCTCAAATAGACAAGAATAAGAGCCATTCTGCAATTGATAAGTGATCAAGGAATATGAACAAGAATCCTTTGTATCAGCTCGAGAAATGTAAGAATTTAGTTACTCTGTGAGATGAATGTTTGTCAGACCATGGTCGTTGTGTTGATTTTACTTATATATGTATCCTAAGTTAACAATTTTCCCTGTATGCTTTAGACTAAATGTGTCATGAAACTTTTAAATCTCTTTCTTGGTCTTTCTTTTGGAGCCCTGGTATAACTGCATTTGCAACCAGAAAGTTTTTCAAAAAGAAATAAAATTATCTAGTATTACCAAGTTAAAAAAAAAAGGAATATGACCAAGAAATTTCCAATGAAGAAATCAAAACAATTTAATCACATAAAATGTATTATTGCTTAGAGAAATGTAGATTAAAACAATCTTGAGATATAATTTTACATCCTCCAGATTAGCTAAAATGATGAAAGAGAGAGTGACAGATATTGAAGAGTATGCAGAAAAATTGGGATGCAAATTCATTATTGGTAGAATTTCAAACAGATACAAAAAGTTTGGAGCGCAATCTGAAATTATGGTCAAAGAGTTATTAAACTACCTTTATTTACCCTTTGACCCAGAAATACCACTATTTGGTCTATTATTAAAGATTATTAGGGGGAAAAAAGAAAAAGAACCTACATGTTCCAGAATATTTATAGTACCTCCCTTTGTGGTTTCAAAGAAGAAGAAATGGCAGTGGTGTCCCAAAATTGAAGAATGACTGAAAAAGGTGTGGTAAACTAATGTGATAAAATACTACTGCATTACAAGGAATAATGATCTCAAAGATTTTAGAAAAGCATGGAAAGTCTTGCAAAAAAAAAAAAAAACAATGAAGAATGAAATGAGCTGAACCAAGAAAACACTTACTACTATGGCAAACATCCTCTAATTTTTGCAGTATATTATTTGCAGATGAGTGATTTACACCCATCTTGTATAGGAGTGCTTATTATAAAAAGTATTCAGATGATTCTGTAACTGACACGGATTCATGTAAATGAATTTTTAAAAAATCTATAGCAATGGAGAACAGCTGATAAACCACCATTTTCCTTTTATACTTGATCAATCAACTTCACCCTTAAATATGGAAAGGAAAAGGAATTCAAAAATGTTTCAATCAGACTTAACCAGATCGAGAATTCACTTATGTAGCTTTTTGTGATGTATTAAATGAGTTCCAAAGCATGCTATGATATGTGCCATGAAAGATTCAGTTGTTGACATTTTACAACACTACCCATCCCTCTCCCCATACACAAAAAATCAGCCTTGATTTCATATTAAAAGTAGTGCTGTTTTTTAGAATGTCTAGCCAGATAAACATGATTTTGTGAATGCCCCATAAATTTTGAACACTTGTGGAAGATATTATCTGGGATTTTCCCTTATGTAAGAAGCATGAATATACTTCCCTTGCTCCCTTCCCCCCCAAAAAATTTTCATTCTATTTAATTTAATTGCTTTTTTTTCATTTATTAATTTATATATTTATTGCTTTCACTGCTATGGCTTTCACTGTCATGGTATACTCCAGAATTCTTGAAATTAGAACCTTCACTGTAAAGTACCCTGCCAAAAGAGGAAAAAAAAAAACCTTCTCAGCCATTTTCAGCTTATATGAGTAAACAGAGGTTAAAATATATGTCTCCATAAATCTGAATACTTAATTTGCTTTATTATCTTAAGAAAACAATCAAATAAGGGTTGGGATTCTTTTTCTAGTGATAGTATTCTTAAAGGTCCTCTTTACTTCCTCATTTCTCAGACTGTAGATCAGAGGGTTCAACATTGGGATAACTACAGTATAGAATACAGATATGACTTTGCCTTGAGTTGGGGAGTAACTTGAATTTGGACACAAATAAGTAACAACTGAAGTTCCATAAAATATAACAATGGCTGTGATATGAGAAGCACAGGTTGAGAATGCTTTGCGCCTTCCTTCAACTGAATGCAAGCGTAGAATAGAGAAGAGGATATAGATATAAGAGGTGAGGATGATCAGAAATGTTCCTAACATGGTTGTCCCCGCAAAAACAAAAATGATAGTTTCATTCATTTGAGTATCAGAGCAAGAGAGTTTGAGGACTGGGGGAGTGTCACAGAAAAAATGGTGGATGACATTGGAGCCACAGAAGGATAAGCTACTTATGTAACTGGTGTGAATGATTGAGTTCAGGAATCCTGCTGTGAAGGCCCCAGTGGTCATCTTCAGGCAGACTGTCCTTGACATGATAACTGGGTAGAGCAGAGGATTACAGATGGCCACATAACGGTCATATGCCATCAATCCAAAGAGAACATGTTCGGTGGCTGCTAAAGCAATGAAGACGTACATCTGCACAAAGCAGCCAGCAAAGGAGATGACTTTCCTTTTAGATAATAAGTCAGCTAACATCTTTGGAGTGATATTTGAAGAGTAAAAAATATCAGCTAAGCTCAAACCGGTCAGAAAAAAATACATAGGTGTGTGGAGATGAGGATCTATTTTGATTAAAGTGATCATTCCTGCATTTCCCATCATAGTGAGAGAGTAGATAACCAAAAATAATACAAAGAGTATAACTTGAAGTTGAGGTGAATCTGTTAACCCTAGCAAGATGAATTCAGTCACTTCAGTATAGTTTGTTCCAGACATTTATTCCAAAATATCAGTATAGTACCACATCGTGAAATCCTAGAATAAAAAAACAAAACAAAACAAAAAAGAGTGAGTGGAGGGATGACTTAACAGAAGAGTAAATCTGAGCATCTGACAGTTACAAGGAGCTGCGGATATAAATTCAGATGGAGAAGAGTGATAAGCTTGTCTCCCCAACCTCAGCAACTCACAGAGTTTGTGTTTATAAAGCAGTGGACTTATTGTTCTTCATTTTTTGCAATATTGGGGGGATGAGATGTAAGATTAGATGATTTTAATGCCCCATTCCACCTTGAATTCTATGATCCTATAATCTGCTTCCTTGAATTTATAGTGGTCAGGTAAACCTTAACCAAAGAAACTATATTTGAGTATAATGACTGAGGAAAAAGAGTTACTTCACTGCTTATTAAATCATTCAACCACAAACATTTTTTGAGTACTTCCTATATGCCGGAGCAGCTAGGTGGCACAGTGAAATGAACACTTGACCAGGAATCAGGAAGATTCATCTTGAATGAAAATCTAAGCTCAGAATCTTACCAGCTGTGTGACCTGTTCATGTCACTTAACTATGTTTGCCTCAGTTTCCTCATTTTAAAATAATGCAGAAAGGGAAGTAGCAAGTGACTCTAGTATCTTTTCAAAGAAAACCCCAAGTAGTTTCACAAAGTGTCAGACACAACAGAAACAGACCATTATGTGGCCATCTATAATCCTCTGCTTTACCCAGTTATCATGTCAAGGACAGTATGCCTGAAGATGACCACTGAGGCCTTCACAGCAGGATTCCTGAACTCAAAGTGTCAGACACAACAGCACTATGTGATAGGCATTAACCTTGGATTAACAGATCATGCACAACACATGGAAAAATCTTGCCCTGTCATGGTAATATGCTCCTGCCTGGACTAGTATTATCACCACTAAAGACACACAACTGTGAGGTATAAAATAAACAAACAAAAAAACCCAAAGAAAATTAATTTAAGTTGTATTAATTTGAAATTATTGTGAGGGAGGGGCAGAGTCAAGATGGGAGCCCAGAAACAGGAAAACTCAACAGCTCCCACCATAACCAACTCAAACATCTATAAAATATGACTCTAAACAAATTTTAGAGCTCCATAATGCACAAAGTGATAGAGAAACAAATCTCCCACTGAAGGCAGCCTGGCAGGTGGACAGGAAATGTTAATCAAAGCTCACTGGGAATGGGCCCAGCCTCACCTGAAATCTTGTTCTTAGCCCCAGGGCAGCCCAACCAACAACTGAGAGGAGACAGGGAGAGATGGAATGGGGTTAATTGTCTCATATGGAAGAGTCAAGAGGTAACTGCTACAATAGAGGAGAAGAACAGGAAGGCAAAAGGGAGTGGGTTGACCAAACTCTTAGGGAATTTGGCTTGTGAAGGGAATGACATACACTCTGAATTGGGTATCTTGCCCTCCAGGAGAATTTGGGAGAGTGGACAACCAGCAGACATAGCAGTTTCCAGAATTATCAACTGATTAATGCAAAAGACAAAGTGAAAGGTCAGTGGAACTTGGCTGAATTTGGGCAGGATGGAGCAGTCCGGCCATCTGCCCTCCAAAGCTAGAATCAGTAGAAGTGGCAGCCCTGCAACAACTTCCATGTGGCTGCTTCAGAACTCCAGGCCTGCAGATTACAGGGGAGCCAAGCAACCATTCAGAGGCTAAGTGCTCTTGCCTTAACCTGCCTGCATCGAGATTGTGGTATTGGGTGGTGGTCCTGAGGTACATGAACAGAGAGTCAAAGCTGGTGGAGGCTGTAGAGATGGCAGCTTCCTAATAGCTCTGGAGCTGTGAAAACCCCAGTGATTTGGGACAAAGTTCTCCCCTCTGGAAGCAGAGATCTACTGTGGCTCAAAAGTCAAGTTAATTGACTGGAAAAATGAGCAGGCAAAGGAAGCAAACCAAGCTCAGCAATACAACTTTAGATTCCTTTTTTGGAGACAAAAAGGATCAAAGCATGGAACAGGAGGAAAATGATGAAGTGAGAATTCCTGCACCAAAAGCTTCCAAGAAAAATGTGAACTGGGTACAGGCCATGGAGGAGCTCAAAAGGGATTTTGAAAGTCAATTAAGAGAAGTGGAGGAAAAATTGGGAAGAGAAATGAGAATGATGCAAGAAAATCATGAAAAGAGAGTCAACAACCTGACTGAAGAAAATAACACCTGAAAAATTTGATTAACTCAAATGGCAAAAGAGGCCCAAATAGCCAATGAGGAGAAGAATGCCTTAAAAAGAAGAATTTTCCAGATGGAAAAAGAATCTCAAAAGGTCACTGAAGAGAATAATTCCTTCAGAATTAAACTGGAGCAAATGGAAGCAAATAACTTTATGAGAAACCAAGACACTATTAAACAGATTCAAACAAATGAAAAAATAGAAGGCAACATGAAATATCTCATTGAAGAAAACACAGACATGGAAAATAGATCCAGGAGAGACAATTTTAAAATTATTGGACTACCTGAAAGCCATGATCAAAAAAAGAACCTAGGAATTATCCCTCAAGAAATTCTCAAGGAAAATTACCCTGATATTTTAGAACCAGAGGGCAAAATAGGAACTGGAACAGTTGACCAATCACCTCTTGAAAAACATCTCAAAAAGAAAACTACTTAGGAATTTTATAGCCAGGTTCCGGAGTTCCCAGATCAAAGAGAAAATATTACAAACTTCCAAGAGTAAACAATTTGAATACTGTGGAAACGCAATCAGGATAACAAAGGATCTAGCAGCTTCTACATTAAGGGATTGAAGGGCCTGGAATATGATTTTCCAGAGATCAAAGGAACTAGTATTAAAACCAAGAGTCACCTACCCAGCAAAATTGAGTATAATATTTCAGGAGAAAATATGGTCATTCAATGAGATGGAGGACTTTCAAGCATTCT
>CM053592.1:183198379-183228297 GCA_028646515.1 Pseudochirops corinnae
GTGTGTGTGTATGTGTATGTGTGTGTATGTTTATATATGTGTGTGTATATATATACACACACATAAACATATATATATATACTTACGGATATGTCTATATAGGAAGGTATGTATGCTCATGAATACATATGTGAGTGTATGTATATGTGTGTACAGATATGCATGGACAGAGGGCACAGATCAATTGAATAGGAAGGGATGATATTTTAAAAGGTGAAATTGAGAGGTGGGAGAGGAATATAATGAGAGTAGAGAGGGAGAGACAGAATGGGATAAATTTTCTTATATGGAAGAGGCAAGGGATAACTGCTACAATAGAAGGGAAGAACAAGAAGGCAAAAGGGAGTGGGTTGACCATACTCTCAGTGAATTTGATTTGTGGAGGGAATGACATACACTCTGAATTAGGTATCTTGCCCTACAGGAGAGTAGGGGGGAAGAGGATTGAGAGGGGGCATGATGTAGGGGAGGCCAGGTTCGAGAGTAGGGTTGTTAGAAGCACACACTTCTGTAAAGAGACAGGGACAAAATAGAGAATAGAACAAGTTGGGGACAGGATAAGATCGAGGGAAATATAGTAACTCTTTCACAATATGTCCACTGTGGAGATGTTTTGTGTAACTACACATATACAGCTTATATTGAATTGCATGTCTTTCCAGTGTGTCTGGGTGATGAGGGAGGAAGGGAAAGAATCTAGAATTTAACGTTTTAAAAATAAATATTTAAAATATATAATAATAGTAATAATAATAATAATAGTTATTATTATTATTATTTGCATGAACTGGCAAATAAGGTATACAGGCACAGGGGTAGGGAGATCCATCTTGCCCTACCAGAAAGTCAGAGGGGTGATGGAGGAGGAGGCAGGAGAGAGCAGATTTAGGGAGGGGGTATACAGTGGGATCGCTGTTTTGGGGTGGTGGGTAGGGGAACAATGTGGAGAAAAATTGTAACTCAAAATCTTGTAGAAAAGAATGATGTAAACTCAAAATAAACAAAAGTTAATTTTAAAAAAGAAATTATTATGAAGAAAGACTGGGATTTGATATCTATAACTGGCCATTATGAGCTTGGTGAAAGTATTCAATTCACTTGTTCTCTCAATGACTCAGTCTCTTAAATTCTATAATTAAAGGAACAATGCATTCACTAGCTGCTTTTTTGAAGAAGACCATGGGGCAGGGTGATGAACTACGTTATTAAATTTAAAAAAAAAAATGAATTGATTCTGCTGCCAGGAAGTGCAGTGTTTCAACTTCTGAAAACTCAGTTCTAATTATGGAAAAAAAATACATACCAAATCTACAGGACTTAGTGATGGAAATGACATTTTCACAATAATCCAAATAGATATTCAAAGCTGACTTCCTCACTCTGTCTCATCAGATCACAGGGCTTAATCAGTTGTACAACTTCATGGAGTAATATTCTTCTCTCCAGCTTCTCATTGTTAGCTTCCCTCAAAGTTCCTTCAACTTGATATTCTGTTTTCTCTTTATAATAATTTAATTCTCAGTGCTATTAAACCTTCTTGGGGAAAAAAAATCAAGATTTGTTTTGCCTTCAATCTTCGGAGGAAATAGAGTCAGAAATCTCTTTGGGGATCTACCTTAGGGAAATTGTTCCACCAGAATATGATGAAATAAGAGTATATGAAAAGATTGTAGAGTGAAGCATAAGCTTCTTCTTTTTGATAGAATGCCTTAGGGATATTAGATTTATTCAGATCTTGTAAACAATTTATACAGTGAGCTGGAAAAAGCATGATGAAAAGCTGTTGAAATTTGGTATCACACAACAGCAGGATGTATAATGGCACATTAGATGATAAATTTGTGTTGATTTGTTTCAGTTTTCTAAGTCTTCATGACTCCGTTTGGGGTCTTCTTTGAAAGGATGTTGTAATGTTTTTTTTTTTTTTTTCTCTAGTGCATTTTACAAATGAGGAACTGAACCAAATAGGGTTGTATGTATTCACTGACTTGAAGGAAGCATTAATGATAAGCTGATAAAATCTGCCATCACCACAATAGTAGAATGTATAGACACCATGTTACATGAAAAGAAGAGGGTCTAAAAGGACAACAGTTTATGACATCAGATAAAATTTAGAAAAATTAAATTTAACAGAGAAAATATAAACATGTAAACTTCTATTCAAAAAGAACATTGAAAGGAAAATATGAATGGAAAATTTACGTAAAATTTTTTTGACAACTCAAATTCGAAGTAAAATCAATAAGCAATCTAAGGCTGAAGTAATCAAAGCAGAATTCCCAGTAGTAGCAGTAGTTACAATACTACTCTGTTTTTGTTTATTTGATTATACCAGCATGCATTTGCAGTTTCTTTTTTTTTGTTGTTTATGCTTTTATTGTTCTAGGTGAGCTTTTTAAGAAAGATGTTGACTACTTGGTCAGTATCCAAGGGAGAGCAACTAGGATGATGAAGGGATTTGAGATTATGTCACAGGAAGATGGGTTGAGTGAACTGAACTTGTTTTACCCATAAAAGAGAGGGTTTCCTGGGCCAGTCATGAAGAATGTCTTTAATAATGTAAGGAATAGACAAAGTTTTTCAGGTTGAGTCCTGAGAAAAAACAAGGAGAATTCAAAAGAAATTTAAATGACAGGTATTTCCTACATGAAGGGGAACAATTTTGTCATCAGATCACACGATCTTAAATGTGATCACAAAAGGAAAGACAGACGTCATACATTCTAATCTTCTCATTTTGAAGTTTTGGAAACTTAATTCCAGATATATAAAGGGCCTAATAAAGTCCTACATGATGGAACAGAGCAGAGGCTGAGCCCGCGGTCTCTGATTCCAAATGCAATGTTTATTTGATTGCCAAGTCCTAATAAGATAAGGTATCCTTAAGGGGAATCAAAGGTTTCAAGGAGTTAATGGATTCCTCTCCTTTGGAGAGGAACAGATAGATCTCTATAATTTTCAGCATCAAAAGAAATGTCTGTTTGGTGTATAGTAGTTCACATACACACACACACATATGTAACATGATTCTTCCTTGAACTCTTACCATTCTTACACTTTAAACCCCTCAATCAACTCTATAATTTGATTACACTTTATTACATACAATATCTAGGAAATGATATTCCGATTCTGGCCTCCATATCTTTGCATTTGTTGTTGTTGTTGTTTTTTGGGTCACTGGACTGTTCTTTTTTCCTCTTAGGCTCCCTGCTTTCAATTAAAATTCAGGCAAGTTAAAATATTTTGGACATAACCTGCTTCTCAGAGCTAAGGTCCAGGAAACAGGTTGTGTCCTATACTAGGCATAACAATAACCCTTTGCCCTCTGGTTGATATCATCCTCTGGCAAAGTGTGTTGCTTGGTGAATACCTGGTATGAGCTGAGGGATTTAGCTCCTGTTTTTCCCAGGGTCATCCGTCACATATTGATAATCCCTGTTTCTTGTCACTGCCAAATACTGCACACTGATTCCCATCACAGAATTCAGGTTCTGTGGCTCACCACTGGGCATGACACCCAAGACTTGGGACAATATTGTTCCCACAAGACCTGAAAATAATTATATCACTGTCCAGCCCAAAATGTGTATAAGATGTGCCTTTAATCCAGCATGTCAACATTTCCTTCTTAAGAGGGGGCATCCATATATATAGATCATTCTCTTCACTCTGAAATTGTTTAAATTTCTGTTTTCTGTATTGTCTCTCCTGTCTTTAGCCTGCTCTTTGTTCAGCTCCAGCCACTTGCAGGTTAGAGCCTGGTTCCGTTCTAATTGATAGGCAAAATAATACTTTCTGCATCAGACTTCATCTACTCTGGCCCTTGTTGCCAGGTTTTACTGTCTTCCCCTAGGAAACTGCCTTCCATTTATTCTTTTTATTTCAAGTATCAATTTACTTGTTAACTCCTCTAAGAAAATGTGAGCTCCTTGAGATCATGCCCTGTTTTCTTGACTCATTTTCTCCTTTATGAGGTGCAAAGAGCTTTGGCCACTACCTGGCATGCAAAAAGTGCTTAGAGAAGATCATAAGGATGTCTAAGTGTTGAGCCCCAGCTTACCCAGCATTGACTTATGTTTATTTTGTTCATATCGAAGTTTATTTCAATCAACAAGGGTATACCAAAGATATTAATTGGTTCTGCACATTTTACCAAAGTCTCTAACATTTTGCTGATGCCCTAGACTTCTTTAGGTCAGTTTTAACTCAAGTGGACAAATACAAATTATGAAAAATCCATTTAACTCAATCAACTGACACCTTGCCACTGCATTAAGAGAATTACAATATTTTGCAAATCAAAAATGTATAACTCAAATCATCCTTTAGAACCCATTAACTGATATAATCAGAGCACTTTACAAACTTAATCATCACAGTCAGTGCTATAAAACTTCCTATGTGTCTTAGTGTAAATTACACGATTGTTAGGTGACAGTCAAGCTTAGCATCTTTAAAGATTTGATATGTATCATGAACCTAATTGTCTTTTCCAAAAGCTTTGCCTTGTCTTATTAAGCTTCCCAAAAACTGAAGTCTTCTCCTCTAAAATAGAAATAGTGATCAGTCAAATGGACAGCCAGACTTCTTATTTTATTTTTTTATATTTTATTAATGATTTTGTATTTGCATAATAATCATTCCTCATGTACCCTACAGATTGAGGTAAATTTTGTGATGAAGAAAAACAAATATTTAAAAAAAAAAGAAATCTGGTGCAGAACATTTGTCTGATGTTGTGCAAAATAGGCTATCATAACAAACTCTCCACTTTGCTCTGATGTAGGAATGAAGTTTCATTATTACTTTTCTAAGCTCCATTAGTTTTTTTTTCTCTTGTCATAATTCAAATTCATTTTGGAACTTTTTTTCATTCCCAGTGTCGTATCTGTTGTCTATACTATTATTTCAATTTTGTTTAAATTGCTCTGTATTAATAAATCTAAATTGTCCTTAATTTCTTTTCATTTCTCATATTCATCATTCTTTACTGTGCAGTATTAGTCTATTACATTCATAAACTATTCATTCTTTCCCCCATCCCTCCCAATGCCTCTTTTCGCATTGAAGGATTTAAGATAGGCATCACCATTGAATGTAACATAGCCACTACATTGCCATGATTCAAAGTATGGTTTCAGTGAAGTCTCACATAGGTTTAGGTCCCTATCCTGTAGAACATAATGATTCTCAGATGAGAATCACAGAATTAGAAGGCTTTTTGCTGCCTCTTAAGCTGAGAACATCTGCAAGATTAAGAGGTCAATGTAGAGAGATGACAGATGAGATGTTCAAACAGAAATAAGTTTTAGGCAAGGGAAAAATGATCATTTTGTGACTTCATATTCTTATTTGCTCTGAAAGGACTTTCATTTGTTTCTGACACTTTGTGAACCTATTTGGGGCTTTCTTTGAAAAGATACTAGAATGATTTGCTATTTCCCTCTCCACCTTATTTTAAAGATGAGGAAACTGAGGCAAACATGGTTAAGTGACATGAACAGGTCCCACAGCAGGTAAGATTCTGAGCTTGGATTTTCACTCACGAAGATGTATCTTCCTGATTCCTGGCCAAGCATGCGTTCCACTGTGCCACCTACCTGCCCTGGCATATAAGAAATGCTCAATAAATGCTTGGTGATAGAATGATTTGATGATCTTGGAAGTAATTCTTTTTCCTCTGTCCTTCTATTAAAACACCATTTGCCAGAAAGAAACATATACCTGTATTCAGCACCTCTCCCCTTATGTCATGCTTCATTCTTGGAACATGCAAATTAATTTTGCCTATAGGCAGAGCTCTGAACCATAATTTGTGACTTTCCTCACCACACAAACACACCCCTCAGCAAATTAATTTCTCTATGAAAGGTTCTTCTGCTCTCCCTGAGTAACCTTTCTCCAAAGTCAAGTATGATTCTCTACTTCTTGGTCTCTCTCCTCAGACATATACATCTATATATACCCTCCCCTTTATGCATTTATCTCAGTTGACACATTTATAATCACTAATATACCTACACACACACACACACACACACACACACACACACACACTTCACATTTGGACTCCCTTTACATTTGCACTGTAACTCATGCATCTAATATCTCCACTTGAAATCTCATTTGAGCCTCTCCTCTAACTTGAATGAATGAATGAATGAATGAATCTGAGATTTTCCCAAGGCTAAAATGCCCTTGTATATCTGTAACTACCTTCATAACTATGTATGTCTCACATATCTGGACTCTTTCACACATCTGCTGAGATCATAACTTTTGTTTTCTCCTTTTCTCTCTGGAGAACTTTCCAAGAACTCAAAGTAATTTATTATTTCAGAAAAATATCCTTTAGGCTTCTCAATGTCAGAGCTGCCATTACATCCAATATGCATTTTAAATCCACACTACAGTTCCCAAGGATTCATTAACTGTAGGGTGGGGAGAGAAGTTTGAGGGTTTTTTATTCTTTTAGCATTTTTGTTAAACATAGCCCTGAGGAAAGGGTCTCCCAGGGACAGAGTGTTTGAGAGATAGGGACTAGAGTGCCAGAGGCCATGGAAGTTCTGTGGATTTGTAGTATTTGTTCCTGGGAGAAAGAGTGGAAATTTTGGAAGGAGAAGGGGTTGTAATTCTCAGTTCTTTCTGCAAGTGTGAGCCAGCTTGAAGTTCTCCTGCTCTGTGGAAGAAAGTGGAATCTCCAGGTGAAAACTGATCATGAGATGATAGATCAAAACTCCACAAATGGAACAAAGAAGCAGTGAGTCAGTGGAGACCCACCACCTGTGCTGACCCATTGTGAATATCCAAAACCCCAGCCAGTAATGGCAGTGAAGAGATGAGTACCAAAATCTAGAACTGCGTTAACAGCATAAGCAGAATTGAAGTCCATGGATGTACCAATGAGCAGGACCACAAAAACAACAGTAAAGGCTTGAAGACTTTGTGTAACTAGGTTATTTTGGGGGTCCACAATCACCAACACACAGGAGATGAATGATTTTTTGCCAGCGAACTGGTCAAAGAAGCCATTCACCATGTCCAAGTGGCCAGAGACATAGCTGTCAAAGATATGGGCAATGCCATTGGGCCAGAGACAAAACCATTCATTATTAGCAGAAAGTCAAAGGGCATCATAGTATAGCCAGCCCAAATATAATTCCAACCACCTAGGAAAGCCACCACTGTCTGGTACAGTGCATAAATGGGCAACTTGATCCAGGGCTCCCTCAACTAGAAGCACATTTCAAAGATCACTGCTAGATTCAGGTGGGCTCTGGACACTTGGCCATCAATCAAGATACCAAGTGCGACTGCAAACCCAAAAGTCAGGCTGATGGTATGAAAGCTGCCTTGGGTCCCTCTGCTCATAACAACTTGGACCAAAGAGCCACAAGCAAATGTCATCAGTAGGAGAGTCGAGAGTCTTTCAGCTAGATCCTGGAGCGGTAGAGAGTACTAGTTCTGCAGCAGCTCCCCACAGCACTGATACTAGCTCCTTCTGATGGCCCATGGTTGGGGGTAGGGATCCAGTAGAGTGGAGCAAGAACTCAAGAGTAAGAGTGAGAGCACATGGGGGAGCTGGGTGTGAGAGCACTTGAGTTGCAGGTGTCAGAGTGGAGCATGCCCGAGAATGGAGGACTGGAGCAAGAGAAGACAGCAGCTCACCCTCTGCTCTGCGCTTATGTCTACACATTTTAGCAAAGTATGGCCTATACCAGTGGTCCTCAACCTGTGGGTCATGACCCCTTGGGGGTCAAAAGACCCTTTCACAGGGGTCATCTAAGACCATTGGAAAACATATATTTCCAATGGTCTTAGGAACTGAGACACCACTCCTCTATCTGTCTCCAGGCGGGTCCGCCCACATGCAGATAAGCCCAGATATACTCAACATACGAGTATTAAAGGGGCAAAACATTAGGAAGGTTGAGAACCACTGGCCTAGACTTCTTTAGGTCAGTTTTAGCCCAAGTGGATAAATACAAATTATGAATGAGCCATTTGACTTAAGCAACAGACACCTGATCACTGCATAGACTGTAGTACCACATTTGTCAAATGCATATTGTATAACTCAAATTTTCCTTTAGGGCTGTGATATTACAAAGTTAATCTTCATGATGAATACTATACATGTTCCTATGCATCCCAGTGCAAATGATTCATGAATGTTAGATGACGTAGTCAAGCTTTGGGTCTTTAGAGACTTGGTATCTACCCCTGAACCAATCTGCATTTCCAAATGCTGCCTCTGTTTTATTCAGCTTCTCAAAAACAGAAGCCACCTCCTCTTCTTCAACAATGCACTCAGTGGTGCAGAGAACAACCAGTTCACTCATTTTATTTTATCATGTGTCAGTGATGGTCTAGATATTTACAGAGCAATCATTCCTCACGTACCCTACAGGTTAAGCTCAATTTTCTTTTGAAGAAAATCTATTCAAGAAAAAAAAAATCAGGTGAAAAGCTCTTGTCTAATCATGTTCAAAGAAGTTGGCCATAGTAAACCCACCATTTTGCTCTTGAGTAAGTACCATGATTCATTATTACCTTTCCATGGCCATCATTAGCTTTTCCATAACTCATATTTCAAATTCATTTTGGAAGGATTTTTTTTCTTTCCCTCTGTTAGATTCATTACTTATACCATTAGTTTAATGTTGCTTATATTGCTCTACATTGAATAAATGTAATCTTTCCAAGTTTCTTTGACTTTCTCATATCCATCTTTATTCATTTTATGGCATTAGTCTCTTAATTCATAATCTATTTATTTTTGAACATGGGCCTGGCTGTTGAATGTATCATAGCAACCATTTTGCCACATTCAAAGTAGGACTTCAAGGAAGTCATATATAGATTTAGGTCCCTGTCTTGCAGAACGCAATGTTGATTCTTAGTTAAGAATCTCAGAATTAGAAGGCTTTTGGCTGCTCATTCAGCTGAGAATATCTGCAGAATTAGAAGTGAAAGTGGAGAAGTGATGGTGATGGGTTCCAATTCAGAAATGAATTTTCATGCAAGAGGAATATATGTGTTTTGTACAATATTTTTCTTATTTGTTCTGATAACCCTTTTGGAAGGTGAGAGTGAAGAGAAATGAGTGTGACATAGGAAAGGATTAGGGAAAAGAAAATTAAAAGGATCATTTTTTTTAAAGCAAAAGTATCAAGTGATTACTATAACAGAAAAGGAGAAAGTGCAGAAACGGACAAGAGCATGGCAGAATTGGAAATACTGGTAATGGCAAGCACAGAAGTAGTTAGCATCTTGTTTCAACTATTGAATTAATACCTTGTTTCAGTCCAGGTTTCTTTTGAACTTTGCATGTCCCTTAAGAAACACAACATGTGAACCCCACAAACTGTGAACCCTAGAACTCATGAACTCCTGCAATAGGAAGGGTAGGATCTATACCAAATATAAGGAAGAGCACAAGCTGGACATTCAGAATTTCTTGGGGTAAGCATCATGGAGGCAGGGTGGCTGCTGCAGAAATGAAGACTGAACTGAGAATTGAGAACTGAGGAGAGGACTCTTGTGGTGACAGAGTCAAGAAGGAGAAAACTTGTGGTATCTCTCACTCTGTCTCCTCTGTCTCTGCTGATGTTTGTTCCTGATACTTTGTATAGGAGCCCTGGGACCTTATTGGAAGCCCTGAAAGATAATTTTTTTGGTTGTATGTTTACAGAAGTCCTGGAGGGTTTTGGAGGTCCTGGGACTTTACAGATGATTTGTGCTGACTACCTTGTTCGTGGGACTGTTGATTTCTATGTTGATGATTTGTGTTGAGTTCTCAGACCTTGTTGGTGGATCTGAGTTGATTTCAGAGGCAGATAGTGAATTGATGATGGTGCCAGAAATGTTCATGAATATTATTGTGGCTCTGTGAAGCCTTGTCTTCCCAGAAACAGGAACTGTGAAGGACTTGAGGTGGACTGGATACTGTAAACTTCAATATGGAACAGGAACTGGACAAAGAACTGGACAAGAAACTGGAAGCTGTCTGCCTTTGCACCCAGGTAATAATTGGAACTGGGACCATGGAAGAGGAACCAAGAAAGCTGAGAGCCAGCCTTGAGTAAAGCTGAAAGAACACTTTACTTGGATACTCTGTACTGCCTGAGAAGATTATTATTTACTGTCCTCTAGGGGTGGAGAACTTTGACTTTTGTACTTTGTGATTGAATTAAGGATTTTGAGATTGACTAAGTGAATGTACTTTGTTTAAAGCTATATGACCAATTTGGTGAAAATTATGTGGCCATTTTAGTGATAAGTTGTTGAGTTGTGACATGATGAATTCTGTGTTTTGATTTTCTGTGATAGGTTGTAACATTGTGAATGCTGTACCTTGATTTTCTGTGGATGATTTGCTCTGATGTGTTACTGAATAAAGTGTTCACTATACCATGTAATCAGAAATTTAAAAGCTGTTCTCAGCCATTCTCCATCCTCATGCATGGATTTACAATACCACATCAAATTTGAAATTTACAATATACAAATCAAAAACAAACTGTGTCTATGTAGTAGAAATTTTGGCTTTTTAGGAGGATTTTTGTGGTGGTAGTTGTTGCTGTTCTTTGTATACAGTAATTTTAATAATTGCTATTGATTTCCAAGTACATAATAATAAATTTAAAATATTAGGAGCATTATAAAACTCATCTAACCTCTTTCAGGACAGAGAAATGAGTAAGAAAGGGAGAAGAACAGTGGATTGAAATTAGTTTTATCCAAGGATATTAACTCAATACACACGCAAAAAAATATTTCAATAGAGACTTTGAAATTCAATATAAGCAACTACACTTTCTTAGTGATTTAGTATATTTAAATTCACTTATTTCATTACACAGAGACAAACATGAACACGCATCATATCACTAAATCACCTTTAAAAATCCATAAGGATTCTTTATTCATATATTCTAACCTTTTTTTTACCTTTCATGGTAATAATCAGTTCCTACACCATTCTTCTTTTGTGCCTGTTTTGATTAGTTCCTAAAGGACAAAGGAGATTCCTTTGATTCCTTAGACTTATAAGTCTTAGATTGTTTATATTATCATTTAACATTAATGCAGAATTAGTGTGTAAGTTTTTTTTTTCCATTCTGATAATTTTTGTAAATTTTATATTAATTGTTGTTATTACTATTTTTTCCTTTATTTTTACACTTACATAAAACTTAGAACAGGTTTGTCTTTGTTTTTTATATCACTTTTATGGTATATAATACATACTGGGATTAGTGGGTTAAAAAGCATGATCGGTTTTGTAAATTTTGATGATGAAGAATATGATGGTGATAGATTGAGAAACTTTGCCACTGGGATCATTAGCTTCATTTCCACCTTGGTTTTAGTATTATTCCTTAGCAACTCCACGAAAAACCATTTCTGAATAAGTTTGAAAGACTTTGGAATTTTTTTATCTTCTTCCCCTATTAATGATGCATTCAAAAATAATCCTCCAATTTTATTGTTTCTATTAAAGTTTAAAAAATTAAATCATCATTTATTTATAAAATATCTTGATATACCAACATCTAAAATAGGTACTGAGCATAAAAATAGAGAAGAATATCACAAACTTAGTAAAAATAAGAGGTTCTTAAATTCTAAAGGGAAAGACAAGTAATATATACACACATGTGTATGTATACTCTTGTATATGTCAATGTATATACATATGTGTGTATTACATATACATAAAGTTATTAAGTAATCATTTATAGAAAGATGTTATATATAAAGTCGTCTGGACACTGTATTGGTCACTTGCAGGATCTAGAAAAGCGTCAAGTAGTGTATGTTCCCTGAGCAGAAATTAAAGGGGAAAAGGGATTCTGACATTATTGTAAAGAGAGAGTTCATTATATTCCTGGAGAAAAAAAACAATGAAAGGAAAGGTGATAGAAAACAAAACTTCTTCTGTGGGGAACAGAGAAATGCTGGGTTTACCTGGATCTCTGGAAGGGCAAATAATGTTCGGTGAGGCTAGAAAGATAGTCTAAATTGTGAAAGACTTAAAGTTAAATAGAGGAAGTTGTCTTTTATCCTAGGAATTGGTTAGGTAGAGTAATCACAAGGGCAAGTCTGTGTTAAAGGGGAAAAAATAGTGAAAGTGTATAGAATGGATGAAGTTGGGAAGAAACAACAATGGAAATCAATTGGAAACTCTCTCCAAAAGTATGCAGGAGTTGGTTTCAGCCTGAATTAAGATATAAGCTACTTGAATAGGGAAAAGGACTGAGGACTAAGATGCTATGAAAATAGAAATTCCAAAAGGCTATGGTAGATGCTTTGGTACAAAGTTAATAAAGGTAAGATCTGACAACTAATAGTTTATGTGCAATGAGAAAAATTTAGGAAAATGTCAAGATGATGAACCTGGAAGACAGGAAGGATGGGGAGGACACTGACATAAAAGCATGTTTGGAGGAGATGTGGATTTGGGGAACTGGACAATTATTTCAGTGTGGGATATGTTGAGTGTTCATTGAATTTGAAATGACCAACAAGGATTTTTTGTTGTGGGTCCTTTGCCTGGACACGAGATGACACATACAATTCTTACACACACAGTCATGCATAATTTGAATGAAAATTATTTTCATATATTAAATGTTAATTAGAAATAGTAAAGAGGCAAAGCACGTACTATTTGTTTTACCAACTTGAATTTAACTGTTTTGAAAGTCTTCCTTCACCATTTCTCCTGAATTTGTACTTAATGCTTTTTAGAAATAAAATCTTCTACATCATGAATTTCTTCAAAGTATTTTTTTTCAATTTTCAAATAAATTACTTATTTTTTTCTGTTCATCGCTTTTGGGCTTGTGAATATTTTAAAAATATCTTTGAATATGTCTGTCTCACTTTGATGATTCTCTTTTGTTGCTTTTGCATTGACTAATAATATTCTAATTTTAAACATTTCTTTAACTGTATATTACTTGAAGGACTATTTCCTCTCTTTGTAATTCTGCAGAGTTATAGTTTGTGTCTGCAAAACCTATTTAGTATTTTCTTTTCATGCAAGAATCCTATGGAGTCTCTCTAACTACAACCTGTTAACAGATCTTGTCTAATATGGAAAATGTTCTAAATTATTTTATAATTTATAATTTGAAGATTAATGATTACTACCATCTTGGATATCAGTGTTAATGATTCAAAGAATGTTCAAAGGGGCATGTAACTGATAGGAAAGCTTGTAGGTCAATTCATGTCTGAAAGTGGCAAAGAATAATTGACAAAACACCCTTTTTCATTTGGCTTTTATGCATCAAACCAAACTCTACATATGGACAGATAGATTACAGAAGTTTCTCAATTATTTTAAGACATATAGTAACTTCTGATTGAATCGGTTTACAAGAATGGCCATGTGTGTCATTTTGAACTGTATTAAATGAGTTATATAGCATTGGATGATACTTTTTGTAAAAGATCAAGTAGCTGACTTGTCACAATGGTTCTTCCCCTTCCCTCTCCTCTACTAAAATCAGCAATTACATCTTTAAAAATCCTCTAGCTGCATAGAGTTTCTAGCTATGTCAAACACATGATGCTGGAAACTCCACCAAAACCTTTCACATATTTCAGGGATATTATCCAGGACTTCCTCTAATGTTAAAAGCATATGTTCCACCATCCCCATTGAATCTTTTAATTTACTTTAGTTTTAAATATATATTGTTTTATTTGTTTGTTTGTGTATTTACTTGTTTCAGTGATGTTTACAACATTGCCATGACGTTCCCTAGAATCACCACAATTAGACTTTCCACTGTTAAGTAGAGAAAAATGAAAATCCACAAAAAAAAAAGTTAGCCCACTTCATTAAATTTCAATAAATATTTGAGTTATCTCTATCTTTGTATTCTTAATTAATTTTATCATCCTAAAAAATCATATAAGTTTTGGAATCTTTTGGCTACAGACAGCATTCTTTAAAGCCCTTTTCACTTCTTCATTTCTAAGACTGTAGATTAAAGGATTCAACATTGGGATAACCATTGTGTAGAATACAGATAACACTTTACCTTGAGTGGGAGAGTAGTTCGAACTTGGACACAAATAAGTAATAATCTCAGTTCCATAATATATAACAATGGCTGTAATATGAGAAGCACAGGTTGAGAATGCTTTGCGTCTTCCTTCAACTGAATGCAAGTGTAGAATAGAGAAGAGGATATAGATATAAGAGGTAAGGATGATCAGAAGTGTTCCTAGCATGTTTATCCCAGCACAAATGAAAATGATAGTTTCATTCATTTGAGTATCAGAGCAAGAGAGTTTGAGGATTGGGGGACTGTCACAGAAAAAATGGTGGATAATATTGGAGCCACAGAAAGATAAACTACTTATGTAACTGGTGTGAATAATAGAGTTTAGGAATCCTGCTGTGAAGGCCCCCATAGCCATCTTAATGCAGACTGTCCTTGACATGATCACTGGGTAAAGCAGGGGATTACAGATGGCCACATAACGGTCATATGCCATCAACCCAAAGAGGATACACTCAGTAGTTGCTAAAGCAATGAAAACATACATCTGCACAAAGCAGCCAGTAAAAGAGATGACTTTCTGTTCAGATAATAAGTCAACTAACATCTTTGGTGTGATGGTTGAAGAATAAAATATATCAGCCAAGGACAAGTTAATCAGAAAAAAATACATAGGTGTGTGGAGTTTAGAATCTATCACAATTAAAGTAATCATCCCTGCATTTCCTATCATTGTGAGAGTATAAATCGACAAAAATAATACAAAAAGTATTACTTGAACTTGAGGTGAGTCTGTTAACCCCAGCAAGATGAATTCAGTCACTATAGTATGATTTTCTGTAGACATTTATTCCCAATATCAGCATTATTCCACACTGGAAAATCCTAGAATTGAACAAAAATACAGTGAGAAGAGGGATGTCGTAATTGAAGAAGATGTTTGGGAATCTTTCAGTTGCAAGTAGCTGCTGATGTAAATTGCGATTGAAAACATTGGTAAGTATTTCCACCTACACGCGGCAACTCCTGGAGCACAGGTTTATAAAATGGTGGGCTTATTGTGGCTGATTTTTTTCTTTAACTTTATTAAGCATCATCCATGTTCAAGACCTTATGCTATGAAATATGAAATTAAAGGTCAATTATAAAAATAAAGTAAAAACAAAAAGAGATTTCTACAAGAGAAAGGCACAAGTAAAATATGGTGAGAAACTCTAGAATGATGAAAAAGTTGATGCTGTACAAAAAATATTAGCTTCATAATGTATAGACTTAAATCATGATATAACCCATGTAGTTTAAGATCAATCACAACCTCTATGGGATACAGTTCCATCAGTTTTTTGGGGGAAACACATTTAAAGAAACATTCCAACTCTAACTGTCTGATCCATTAATTAGCTTGCTAGAATTTGGAGTTTTCAGGACTTCCTTAATTAAAGAAATGATGTTGAAGTAGAAATTTGAGGAAAAGGAATACTTCTAAGCTCACTAAATCACTCAATCAACAATCATTTATTGAGCATTTCCTGTATGCCAGGAAAGCTAGATGGGACAAAAGAAGAAGCGCTGGGTCTGGAATCAGGAAGACTGATCATCATGACTGAAAATCTATACTCAGAAACTTGTTTGACCCTGGTCAAGTCACTTAAGTATATTTGCCTAAATTTCCACATCTATAAAATGAGCTAGAGAGGGAAATACAAATCATTGTAATATCTTTGAGAAAAATAAACAAGTAAAGAAAATGTGTTCACAAAGTGTCAGGCATGATTCAAACTATTGACCAACAATAAGACTACATAACAGATGCTAACCTTGATTCAATGAGTCATGCAAAAGACATTAAAACACTTGAAATGTTTTTGTAGTTTGCTCCTGGCTCATATGATACTATCACCCCTGAAGGTTATGTCTAAGAGGTGTAAAAAAAATTAAAAGAGAATGAATAATTTGAAATTATTATTAGGAAGCACTGGAGTTGATATTTAAATCTGGCCATTATGGGCTCTGTGACTGTATGCAACCCATTTGCTCTCTAGAAGACTCAGTCACTTGAACACTAAAGGGAAAGGAATGATACTTTCAGTAACTACTATTTGTGAGAAGGAACTCTGGGAACAATAACCTTCTTTAATTAAAAAAAAAAAATTCCTCTTGCTACCAGAAATAGCCCTCTTTAAACTTTTGAAAATACAGTTCAAGATATGAAAGAAAAAAATACATACCAAAACTACCTCATGATGGAAATGATATCTTCACAATAATCCTAAAAGATGTTAAAAATAACTTCTATGCTCTGTGTGTCATCAGGTAACAGCTGTAAAACTTCATGGAGTAATATTCTTCTCTCTAGCTTCTCATTGTTAGCTTTCCTCAAAATTCCTTCAACTAGAGATTCTGTTTTCTTTTTATAGTAGTTTAATTCCCAGTGCTATTAAACCTGCTTCTTGGGGGAAAAATGGATTTGTTTTGCCTTCCATCTTCAAAGAAAATAGAGTCATAAATCTCTTTGGGGATCAACCTTAGGGGAAACCTTCCACCAGAATATGATGAAATAAGGGTATATGAAAAGATTGTAGAGTGAAACATAAGCTTTTTCATTTTAATGGAATGCCCTAAGTATAATAGTTTGATTCATATCTTCTAAATAATTTATCCAGTGACTTGGAAAAAGCATGATGATAAACTAATGAAATTTATTATTAACACAACAGCACAATGTCTAGATAGCATATTAAATGATAAATTATTGTTTGTTTCAGTTTTTTCTGACTCTTCATGAGCCCATTTGGGGTTTTCTTCACAAGGGTAGTGGAGTGGTTTACCTTTTTTTCTTCAGTGCATTTTACAAATGAGTAACAGATTGTTTATTCAATGATTTGAAGGAAACATAAATGAAAAACTGATGATATTTCTCATTAACACAATAGTGAAATGTAGATGTAACACTTAGATGAGGAGAGGGTGTAAAAGGACATCAGTAGTTTATGACATTAAATAGAATTTAATAAAACTAAATTCAATAGGGCAAATATAAACATGGAAACTTCTATTCAAAATACAATTTTTAAGGGAAATATGCAGAGGAAAGAAACATTTATATCAAAGTATTTTTTGGACTTTAAATTCAATATAAATCAATAAGCAACATTAGCCTGAAGTAATTAAAGGGATGTAATGTTTTGACTTTTACTTTATTTTTGTTTGTTTGTTTATGGCCAGCTTATATTCAGTGTTTTGTGATTGCTGTAGGTGAGGATTTTAGGAAAGACATTCAGTATCTAGCCACCATGCATGGGAGAAAAAATAAGATGAAGAATGGATTCAAGATTATGTCACTGTAGGCTGAGTTAATTGAGAAGGGTTAGTCCATAAAAGAGCTTTGGTGATCAGCTCATGACAAGTGTCTTTAATAATGTAAGGCATACACGGAGTATTTCCAGTTGAATCCTCAGAAAAGAAGCAAGAGTATTTTCCCTTTATAAAGAGGAGAAATTTTTTCAACAGATCACATGGTCTTAACATAATCATGAAAGGGATGGCTAAGGTAATTTTTTCTAATCTTCTCATTTAATAGATGTGGAAACTTGGACTCAAAGATTTAAAGTACCTGTTAAAGTCATATATAATGGAAAAAAGTTGGGACTGAACTCACGGCCTCTGTTTCCAAATGCAATGTTGATTTGATTGCCAATTCCTAATAAAAGAAACTATCCTTAAGAGGAATCAAAGATTTCAAGAAGTTAATGGATTCCTATGCTACTCGTCCTTGTGGAGAGGAACAGATAGATCTCTACAATTTTAAGCATCAATAAAAGTTTCTGTTTGGCATAAAATTGTTGTTGTTGGTTTTTTTTTATAACATTCCTCCCTGCAATCTTACCCTTCTTACACTTTAATCCTCACCATCAGTTCCACAATTTGGTTGCACTTGCTTACATTCAGTATCCAGGAAATGACATTCAATTCTAGCCTTCCTATCTTTGCATTGTGTTTTGTTTTTTTTTTTTAGACATCTGGATTGTTCTTTTTCCTCATAGGCTCCCTGTTGTCTTTTTCTTTTTCCAATTTAATTAAATGTTTATTTTTAGTTTAAATCATTAATTTCCACAAGATTTTGAGGTACAAATTTCCTCCCTGTCTTTCCCCTACACACCAACCCAAAACAGCAATCCCACTGTATACTCACTCCCCCAATCTGCTCTCTCCTATGTCCTCCCCAATTACCCCTCCAACTTTCCAGTAGGGCAAGATGGATCTCCATCCCCCAGTGCCTGTATATCTTATATCCCAGTTGCATGTTAAGAATATTCATATGAATACATATATATGTTTTAAATATTTAATTTTAAAACTTTGAGTTTCAGATTCTTTCACTTCCTCCCTCATCACCCACACCCCACTGGGAAGATAAGCAATTGAATATAGGTAGTTAAGCAAAACATTTTTTTAGTGGATATATTGTGAAAGACTGACTATATTTCCTTCCATCCTATCCTGCCCCCCCACTAGTTATATTCTCTACTTTGTCCCTGTCCCTTTACAAAAGTATATGCTTCTAACTACCCTCCCCCCACCTGCCCTTCCCTCCACATCATCCCCCCTTTCATCTCCTTCCCCCCTACTCTTCAGTAGGGCAAGATACCCAATTTAGTGTGTATGTTGATCCCTCTCTAAGCCAAATTCAATGAGAGTAAGGTTGACCCATTCCCTTTTGGTCTTCCGCTCCATTGTGACAGTTATCCCTTTCCTCATCTATATGAAATAATGTACTCCATTCTGTTTCTCCCCATCACCTCTCATTTTATTCCTCTCACCTCTCACTTTCACCTTTTAAAAATCATCCCTTCTTATTCAATTGATCCTGTGCCTTCTGTCTATGTATACCTGTACATATTCATACCCACAGTCACATATGTATTCATATGCACATATACCCTCCTATACTGACATATATGTATGTATACATACATGTATATATATATATATATATATATATATATATATATATATATATACATTTATATTCCCTTCAACTATCCTCATACTGAAAAAAGTTTCATAAGTTACAATTATTGTTTTTCCATGATGGAATGTAAATAGTTCAACTTTGATAAGTTCCTAATAATTTTTTTTCCCTGTTTGCCTTCTCATGCATCTCTTGCTTCTTTTATTTGAATGTCAAATTTTCTATTCAACTCTGTTTTTTTCATCAGGAATGCTTGACAGGCCTATACCTTATTGAATGACCATATTTTCCCCTGAAATATTATGCTCAGTTTTGCTGGGTAGGTGATTCTTGGTTTTAATCCTAGCTACTTTAACCTCGAGAATATCATATTCCAAGCTCTTTGATCCTGTAATGTAGACCCTGCTTGATCCTGTGTTATTCTGATTGTGTTTCTACAATATTCAAATTGTTTCTTCTTGCTGCTTGTAATATTTTATCTTTGTCTTGGGAACTCTGGAACCTGGCTATAATATTCCTAGGAGTTTTCCTTTTGGGATCCTTTTCAAGAGGTCATTGGTGAATTTTTCCCATTTCTATTTTGCCATCAGTTTCTAAAATATCAAGGCAATTTTCCTTCAGAATTTCTTGAAGGATGATTTCTAGGTTCTTTTTGTGATCAAGGTTTTCAGGTAGAATGTTAATTTTCAAGTGATCTCTCCTGGATCTATTTTACAGGTCAGTGATTTTTCCAATGAGATATTTCACATTTCCTTCTATTTTTTTAATTTTTTGGATCTGTTTAATAGTCTCTTGATTTCTCATAAAGTCATTAGCCTCCATTTGCTCCAATCTAAGGAATCATTTTTTTCAGTGAGCTTTTGAAGTTCTTTTTCCACAACTTTCTTTTTCTGACAATTGATAGTTTATGTGGGATGAGAAAGATTTAGGGAAACATCAAGATTATGAACCTGGAAGACAGGAAGGATGGGAATAGCACTGAAAAAAAGGAATATTTGGAAGAGGTGTGGGTTTGTGGAAATAGATAATGAGTTCAGTGTTGATTATTTTGAGTGTTCATTCAATTTGAAATGCTCAGCAAGCGATTTTTCATGTGAGTCTTTTTCTTGGATGTGAAGATGACACTCATAATTCTGACACACCAACATGCACTATGTGAATGAAAATTATTTTCGTATATCAAATGTTAATTAGGAATAATAAAAAGGCAAAGCATGTACTATTTTTCTTCTTTACCAACTTGAATTTAGCCATTTTGTAGGTCTTTCTCTGCTGTTTCTCCTGAATGTGTACTTAATACTTAAAAAAATCTTCCACATCATGAATTTCTTTAAAGAAGAAAATATTTATATTTTCTCTGTTTATCAATTTTTACCTTGTAGATAGTTTTAATTATCTTTTAATATGTGTTTCACTTTGATAATTTTCTTTTGTTGCTTTTACATTGACTAATAATATTCTAATTTTTAATGTTTCTTCAATTCTCTATTACTTGAATGATTTTTTCTCCCTTTATATTTCTGTAGAGTTATAGTTTGTGTCTGCAAAACCTTTTCAGTATTTATTTTTCATTCAAGAGTCCTCTAGAGGCCCTATAACTATAACTTGTTATCAGATCTTGTCTAATATGGAAAATGTTCTCTATTCTTTTTTTTACTATTTATAATTTGATTATTAATGATGGCTATCACTTTGGATTTCAGTGTTAATTATTCAAAGAATGTTCAAATGGCCACGTAACTCATAGAAAAGCTTGTCAATCAATTCATGTCTGAATGTGGAGAAAAATAATTGACAAATCACCCTTTTCCATTTAGCATTTATGTATCAAACCAAACTCTACATATGGACAGATAGATGTCCAAATCAATTATTTTATGATATATAATAATTTCTGGCTGAATCAGTTACAAGAATGACCATGTTTGTTATTTTGACTGCATTAAATAAGTTACATAGCATTGGATGAGACCTTCTGTAAAAGATCCAATTCCTGACATGTCACAACAGTCGTTCCCCTTCCCTTTCTTCCACCAAACCCACCAATTATATCTTTAAAAATCCTCCAATTGTATAGAGTTTCTAGCTATATCAAACATATGGTACTGGAAACTCCACCAAAAGCTTGCACACTTTTCAGGGATATTATCGAGGACTTCATCTAATGTTAGGAGCATAAGGTCCACTAACCCCATTGAATCTTTTAATTTATTTTAGTTTTAAATATTTTTTTTCATTTATTTGTATATTTATTAGTTTCACTACTGTTCGCAACATTGTCGTGATGTTCCCTAGAACCACTACAATTAGACTTTCCACTGTTAGGTGGAGAACAATGAACAACAACAACAAAACATTTAGCCCACCTCAGCAAATTACGATAAATACTTGGGTTATCTATATATTTGCATTCTTAAATTTTATCATCTCAAAACCAACATATCAGTGTTGGGATCTTTTTTCTACTGACAGCATTCTTTAAAGCCCTCTTCACTTCTTCATTTCTAAGACTGTAGATTAAGGGGTTCAACATTGGGATAACCATTGTGTAGAATACAGATAACACTTTACCTTGAGTGGGAGAGTAGTTCGAACTTGGACACAAATAAGTAAAAATCTCAGTTCCATAAAATACAACAATGGCTGTTATATGAGAAGCACAGGTTGAGAATGCTTTGCTCCTTCCTTCACTTGAATGCAAGCGTAGAATAGAGAAGAGGATATAGACATAAGAGGTGAGGATGATCAGAAGTGCTCCTAGCATGTTTATCCCAGCACAAATGAAAATGATAGTTTCATTCATTTGAGTGTCAAAGCAAGAGAGTTTGAGGATTGGGGGACTGTCACAGAAAAAATGGTGGATGACATTGGAGCCACAGAAGGATAAGCTACTTATATAACTGGTGTGAATAATTGAGTTCAGAAACCCTGCTGTGAAGGCCCCCATAGCCATCTTCATGCAGACTGTCCTTGACATGATCACTGGGTAAAGCAGGGGATTACAGATGGCCACATAACGGTCATAAGCCATCAACCCAAAGAGGATACACTCAGTAGTTGCTAAAGCAATAAAGACATACATCTGCACAAAGCAGCCGATAAAAGATATAACTTTCCGTTCAGATAATAAGTCCACTAACATCTTTGGTGTGATAGTTGAAGAATAAAAAATATCCGCCAAGGACAAGTTAGTCAGAAAAAAATACATAGGTGTGTGGAGTTTAGAATCTATCACAATTAATGTAATCATCCCTGCATTTCCCATCATTGTGAGAGTGTAAATCAACAAAAATAATACAAAAAGTATAACTTGAAGTTTGGGTGAGTCTGTTAACCCTAGTAAGATGAATTCGGTCACTGTAGTTTGATTTTCTGCAGACATTTCTTCCAAATATTAGCATCATTCCATTTTGGAAAATCCTAGAATTTAAAAAATAAATATGGTGAGGGGAGGGATGACTTAACTGAAGAGTATTTTGAGGATCTAATAGTTGCAGGGAGCTGCTGATATAAATCCCGATTGAGAACAGGGATAAGTGTTTCAACCTAACCTCAGCAATTCATCCAGTATGTGTTTATGAAATGGTGGCCTTATTATTGTAGATTTTTTTTCTTTACCTTTAATAAGTGCCACACATCTTCCAGACGCTATGCTATGAGACAGGAATTTAAAGGTCCATTACACAAATAAATATAAAACAAAAAATAGATATTAGGAACAGAAAATAAACAGCTAAATATGGTGAGAAACTTGAGAATGATGACAAAATTATTATAGTAGAACAATCTCTTACATTAGGTCAGAGGATATAGTCTTAAGTCCTCATATAACCTCAGAACTCTTGGAAAAATCAACCTGTCTGGGATATAGTTTCATCATTTTTGAAGGGAAAGGAGGTAAAACTAGATAATTATAAAGACACATTCCAGCTTTGATGCTTTGATCTTATAATAAATTTTCTAAAATGTTGAGTGGTCTGGCTAATACTAATTAAAGAAATTATATTTGAATAGAACCTTTCAGGAAAAGAGTTACTTCCAAACTCAATAAATCACTTATTCTATAAGCATTTATTAAACACTTACTGTATGCCAGGGCAACTAAGTGGCATAGTGAAAGGAGTACTGTGCCTAGAATTAGGAAGATTCATCTTCATGAGTGAAAATAAAAGTTCAGAAACTTACCCGCTGTTGGCCCTGGTAAAGTCACTTAGGCATGTTTTTCTCTGTTTCCTCATCTATAAAATGAGGTTGAAAGGGAAATAGAAAATGATGCTAGTATCTGCAAAGAAAACCCCAATGAGTTTGATTTCATTGAAGTGTCAGACATGATTGAAACAACAACAACAACGCTATTGGATAGACACTAACCTTGGTTCAATGAATCACACACGAGACATGGAAACACTTGTCCTATTATTGTAATTTGCTCCTGTCTGGACTAATACTACCACCACTGAAGGCATGCAACTGCAAGATATAAAAAAACATCAATGCTTAATTCATTTGAAATTATTAAGGGGACAGGCTGGCTTTGATATCTAGATCTGGACATTATGAACTTGGTGACAGTATGCAATCCAGCTGTTCTCTCAAGCACTCAATCACTTGAACTCTAAAATGAAAGGAATAATACATTCACCAAATGATTTTTCTGAGGAGGGCCCTGGGAAAAAATGATCTATTTTGTCAAATTTTTTAAAAAAAGAATTGTTTCACTGCCAGGAATTGTGCCATTTCAACTTTTGAAAATTCTGTTTCAGATACAGAAGGAAAAAAAAAACCATACCAAATCTTCAGGACTTCATGATGGAAATGATATCTTCACAATAATCCAAAATGATATTAAAAATAACTGTCCCATCAGGACATAGGATTTGATCAGTTGTATATATTCACGTAATAATATTCTTTACCCCAGTTGCTCATTGTCACCTTTCCTCAAAGTTCCTTCAGCTGGGGATTCAGTTTTCTCTTTATAGAGGTTTAACTCCCAGTGTGATTAACCATTCTTGGAGTGGGGAGAGAAATATAAATTTGTTTTGCCTTGCATATCTTTGGGGATCTACCTTAGGGAAATTATTTCATTAGAATATGAGAAAATAAGGTGATATGAAAAGATGGCAGAGTGAAACATAAATTTCCTTTAGGTGGAAGGCCTTAGGGTTAACATTTTGTTGCAGTGCTTCTTAACAATTTATTCAGTGACTTGGAAAAGCGTAATGATAAGCTGAAGAAATTTATTATTAACACTACAGCAGGATGTATAGATAACAAGTTAAAGTGTTTTTTGATTTGTTTCACTCTTTGCTGATGCTTCATGACCCTATTTGGGGTTTTCTTGGCAAGGGTGCTGGGGTTGCTTGCCAATTTTTTCTAATTTTTTTTTATTTTTACAAATGACAAACTGAAGAGAAGATAACTAAAGGTTTATGTAAATGGGGTGGCTAGGTGTCACAGTGAATAGAGCACCAGTCCTGGAGTCAGGAGGACCTGAGTTCAAATCCGACCTCAGACACTTGACATATTTACTAGCAGTGTGACTTTGGGCAAGTCACAACCGCAAATGCCCTCTAAAAAAGCAACAAAAGAAAAACAATAAAAACAAAGGTTTATTTAAGGCCTTAATGAAAGTATGAATGATAAACTGATGAAACTGATGATTAACATAACAGTGGAATGTATATATGACATATTACATGATAAGAATAGGGTCTAAAAGGATTATATTAGATAAAATTTAGTAAAAACCAAATTTAGCAGCTAAAATATAAAACTGTAAATGTTCATTGAAAAAGAACTTTTAAAGGAAAATTTGCAGAGGATGAAGAAATTTACATAAAAAATGTGCAGTTCAAATACAATATGAATCAATAAGCAATCTAAGACCAAAGTAATCAAAGAAGGCCTAAGACTATCATGTTTAGAGTCCTACACTATTGTTGTTTGTTTGTTTTGTCTCTTCATGATCAGCATATATTTGGAGTTTTTTTGTTTTGTTTTTTGTTTTGTTTTGTTTTTTATTGTTTTAGGTGAGCTTTTCAGGAAAGATATTCACTACCTGGCCAGCATCCAAGGAAGAGCAGTTAGGATGATGAAGAGATTTCCGATTATATCACAGGAGGATAGGCTAAGTGAATTGAGCATGTTTTATCCATAAAAAGGGGGTTTAGGGCTGGCTAGGTGGTACAGTGAATACAGCACCAGCCCTGGAGTCAAAAGGACCTGAGCTCAAATGCAGCCTTAGAAAAAAACAAAACTAACTATGATACCTTGGGCAAGTCACTTAACCCCAATTGCCTCTCCAAAAAAAAGAAAAAAAAAAAAGGTGGGGTTTGTGGGCACATCATGAAGAGTATCTTCAGTAATTAATGTAAGGGATATACAAAGGTTTTCCAATTGGTTCTTGAGAAAAGAAACAAGAGAATTTGAAAGAATTAAATGGCAGATTGTTTTCCTGTGTGAAGGGGAGAAATTTTTTCATCAGATCACAAGATCTTAAATATAATCATAAAAAGGATGACAGAGATTATCTGTTCCAATCTTCTTATTTTATAGTTGAGGAAACTTAGAACAGAGATTTAAAGTAGCTCCTAAAGTCACTTAAGATAGAACAGAGCTGAGGGCTGAATGCATGTCCTCTGCTACCACATGCAATGTTGATTTGGTTATCAATTCCTAATAATAGGAACTATTCCAAAGGGCAACCAAAGGTTTTAAGGAGTTAATAGACTCCTTTGCTGCTGGTCCATGTGAAGAGGAAGAGATTGATCTCTATCAATTTTAGCATCAAATAGACATTCCTATTTGGCATGTAATAGCTTTTGTTTTGTTTTGTCTATGACAATATTGCTCCCTGAATTCTTTCTCTTCTTATACTTTATTCCCCTCCATCAGTTCTTCAATTTGATTACATTTCCCTACCCACCATTTCTGGAAAATAATACTCCATTTCCTGCCTCCTTATCTTTGTTCTGGCTTTTTGGCATGCCTAGAGTGCCTGTCTTTGTTCCTCTTATTTTCCCTTCTTTCAGTTGAGATTCAGGCAAAATCATATTTTCTAAAGCTAACTTCTCCTCCTCTGGCCCTTGTTCCTAGCCAATACTATCTTCCCCTATGAAATTGCCTTCCATCAATTTATTTCTGTTTATTTCAAGTATCTATTTACAAGTTGACCCTTCTGAGACAATGTGAGATCCTTGAACCAGGACCTTTTTTCATGATTTTTTCTCCTTAATAAGGTTTAAAGAGCTTTGGCTATGTAAAATGTGTTTAGAGAAGATCATATGGGTGTCTTGGTGCTGAACACCAGTTGACTGATAGTAGGTTTCTGTTTATTTTGTTTATATTGGATTTGGCTTCAATCAATAATGATATACCATTGGGTCTTCACATTTTACCAAAGTATTCAACTTCTTGGTTATTCCCTAGACTTCTTTAGGTCAGTTTTAACTTAAGTGGATGAATGCAAACTATGAACAACCCATTTTAACAGACACCTGGCCACTTCATAAATTGAAATCCCAAATTTTTGTTACCTTTTTAAAATATTTTATTTGTCCCTAATTACATTTAAAAATAAATTTTAACATTCATTTTTAATTTTGAGTTCCAAATTTTCTCTTTTCATTCTTTCTTCACTTCCTCCCTCCCGGAGACATATAAGGTATACATGTTCAATTCTGCAAAACATATAACCATATTAGTCCTGTTTTAAAAGAACACACAGACCCAAAGAGGAAAAAAAAAAATGAAGAAAAAACCAAAGTGAAGAATAGTATAAATAGCTTTCATCTGCCTTCATATTACATAAGTTTCTTCTTTGGAGGTAGATACCATTTTTCATCAAGAACACTATGGAATTTCCTTGGATCATTGTATTGCTGAGAATAAACTTCAATACCTTAAAACTGCATTCAGACTTTTGCAACCCCTGCATAGTACCTGTCCTCATGGAGTTAATAATCTAGTAGGGATATGTGAAACACACACAATAACTGTAATCTAATCATTTGTCAAAGTTTGTTGAGCTCAACCTCAAAATTTCTTTTGCATCCTCTTTTGTCTATTCATGCAAACATTGCCCTCATCATTGATCACCTTCAGTACTGCAAAAGATTCTTAAGTGGTCTCCTGCCTGCCATTTCCTCCCTCCTCCAATCTACCTATGATGTAGGTGCCAAAATAGTCTGTCTAAGGCCAGGAACTATTCCTATTGAGCCTGTTCAAAAAAAAATCTTCAGGTTCCTTATTGCATCTATGCATGGCATATCCTACAAAAAAACTTCTACTCTCATTTGTTAATGCACACTCCCTCTTCAAATTACTTTATGTATCTATATGTTATTATCCTCATTTATCTATATGTTATTATCCTCATTTATCTCTATATTATCTCCCAGTGACCAGTTAACAGAAATTGAAGTATAAAAAGAAAACTTGAAGACATAGTAAAATGCTGTTGTCCAGTTGTTTCAGTCATGTCAAACTCTTCATGACCTTGTTGGGGGTTTTCTCGGCAAATGTACTGAAATGATTTGTAATTTCTTCTGCAGATAAAGAATTGAGACAAAGAGGGCTAAGTGATGTGCCCATGGTCACACAGCTAATAAGTGTCTGAGACTAGATTTAAACTCAGGGAAATGAGTCTTCTCATTTTCAAATGAGCAAAATGATTACTCCTTAAGAACAATTGAGTTAAGGATGAATGGAAACCAGTCTCCAGTCAAGATGAAAGAAGACTTTGGATGGGTACTTTATATTGGTTAATTGAGTTGGTGACTGACTGAATGATATCTTTTGTTTAAGACTAGGTGGCCACCTTAGGTAAATTATTTTGTTATACTGTTGTGAGTATTGTACTTTGGTTTCTGTGAATGTTTTGGTTTAGTTTATTGCTAAATATGTAGAAATTCACTATACAATGCAATCAGAATCTTAAAGTTATTCACAGCAGCAGTGCTCAGGAGAGTTGCTCATGCTTGGCTTTACACCATTTTACCACCTAACTACCCTATATCCCCCACATAAAATATTTCATTAATGTTTTTATTTTATAGAACACTAGTGCATAAAAAAGCAAAAAAAAATAATAAAATATTTTAATATTTAATGCAATTAATTTCATTGCTGTTTTATTTACTCAGGTAAGAAGTTGTAATTACTCAATTATTTGCAGTTGGTTCCTAATAAATATTGAATTAGATACTAATAAACATATCTGAAAATACAGTCTTATTTTATGGAGATTTTTCATAATAGAAAAGAAAAATTTTGTAGGAAACTTGATCAAATGAGAGATAACTAATCCTTGACAGAAAATCAAAAGGGATTTCCATAGTAAGTGTATACAACTATACTTCTGTAAGCAAAAAAAAAGAAAATATGAGAAAAAGACTTTTAACTGAAACCATGCTAATCTTTTAGACATCCCTTTTTCAAAAATGGTTCTTGTTAGAAAGTGAAGGGAAAGTATGTTTTTTTTTTCTCATTTTACTACTTCTTCTCATATGATCTTCTCATTTTACTACTTCTTTTTATTACATATAATTAATCTCTGACTGCTTCCTGCATCTGCTGGATAATTCTTTGTATTCTCTGGCTTCTTGCTCAATGCAGTCTGATGTCTTTTTTTTTTTAATTGATCACTTTTTAATCTGCCTCCTCTGTAATGAATAAAAGCATCATTAAAGATTCCTGGAATTTTCAATGGTTTTATTCTTTGAGGGAGAAGAGAGAATGCTTATGATATTGTCTCTCCTCTATCCGACATGCCAGTTCATGGATCTTCCCTCCAAAATGCTTGACAAATATAAAATAGGGAAAGGTACACATATTTATCAAGCAACTACTAAGAGCAAAGCCCTGAGCTAAGCAGTTTACAAAGATCATCTCATTTGATTCTCACAACAACCCTGGGAAGTACGTTTGAATATGATCTCCATTTGACAGGTGAGTAAACTGAGGTGGAAGAAAGGACAGTGACCAGTGTCACACAGCTAGCAATTGTTTAAGGCTAGATTTGATCTCAGGTCCCCCTGACTCCAGAGACAGGGCTTGATCCACTGATTCACCTAGTGGCTCACAACTAAGTAGTAAAGACACACAGACACAAATATCATTATTATTGACAAAAAAAAAAAAAACAAAAAAAAACAAAAAAAATTATTCACAATGAAGCAAAGTATACAGGGCATTGTATCTCAGACCAGAAATTCAGTATAAAGTATAAAATGAGGTCCTGGCTTCAAAGAGCTTGTATTCTGTGCTAGAAACACAGAGAGAAGCAACTGGGAAAGTCTAATTAGACTGTTGCCAAGTAAACTTCATTTCATTGGTTAATCCCTAAGTGTATAATGACAGCTACCATTCATATAGAACTTTATATATGTCAACCACTTTATATATCATAACAGAAATGTAGAACAGGTTTGGCTTCCCCATTTTACAGGTGAGGGAACTGAGGCTTGGAGCCTTTCCCATGGTCAAAGAGCTTGCAATTTAAACACAGGTCTGCTGATTCCAAGTCTAGCCCTCTATGGATTATGCCAACTTTCTGTGAATTGAATGGTGATATCTGAATTGAATGGTTGATTTGGGACACTCAGTGAAGAACTTAGGTAAGATCCAGAGGAAAACAAAATTGTTAATAGTTTGGAAAATTTCTCTTAAGTGAAGAGCAAAAAGGGGACCTGTTTGTTTAAAAGAAATAAAGGTGCTTTGGGGAAAAGTGACAAATAACCTAACTGAGTTTCTGAAACAAGCTCACTTAGTTCAACTTATGCACAGGTCGATGATTCTTATCAACTAAGTTTTCATGATTTGATGTGACAGTATAATTTCTTTTTTTTTTATTTTGAAAATCCTATTTCCATTTTTTTAAATTTTCTTATAGTTTGCATCATTCATTTCCACAA
>CM053592.1:183228797-183248497 GCA_028646515.1 Pseudochirops corinnae
CCTGAACTAGGTAAATGATATATGTTTGATTGATTAAAGTGAAACCGTTAACCCATTTTGAGTTGCTTTCCTTTAGAAAAGCAGATCTAAGAACCTGTGCTAGTAGCCGCCCTAGGCATGCTAGGGTGCTTACTGTTACAATAGTACAATAAAAGAGAAGATTGTACATGAGATTGCAAATCTACTATGCATAACTAGCTATTTTATATACCATACCTGAAGTGTCATCCTCCTCTAAGATTCTATATTTTATATTCTAAGGACCCGTCTGTAGGTTATCATGCTATATTCTATGTTATAAGATCCCTTTCATTTCTGTGTTATCTGTCAGGTGCTATCTAATCTTTATAATCTACTGTTTGTAGATTCCATACAATAGCAGGAAATGTTGATTTGATAAAGTTACCACTCATTAAGTCATACTCTGATATGTCACAGTGATAGAAAGGCAATGATGGGGATCAGAATCTGTACTGGAAGAATGCAAACTCCCTGAGGTCCTACAAAATTGAAAAGTCTGGAAGCACATTCATTCATTTTCCTATTGTTTGTTATTCTATTTAACCAGTGACTAGTATCACTGAGTGTGGAAAGACTTCACCAGTTTGCCTGCAGGGGCACAAATTTCACTGTCTACTAAGTTATAGGATAGTTATGATCTGTATTAAAGCAAATCATAAATAAATCAACAAAATCATATATTTTTGAAGTATCATTAAGGCATACTATTTAACAAAAATAATTAGAGTTTAAGACAAGATAAACTAAGGTATTAAGGAAAGTAAAATAAGAAATATTTTATTATTAATTTATTTTTATTTTTCAACATTCACTTTTATAAGATTTTGAGTTCTAATTTTCCTCTTCCCTCTCCCCCTACCTTCCCAAGATGGCATGCAATCTGATGTAGGCTATCTATGTACAGTCATATTAAAAAGTGCTTCCACTTTAGTCTTGTTGTGAAAGAAGTATTGGAACAAAAAGGAAAACCCATGAGGAAAAACAACAACAACAACACAAGAGAAAATAATATGTTTCTATCTGCATTCAGATTCCATAGATCTTTCTGTGAATGTGGATATTGGAATTTTGGAAATGTCTTAGATCATTGCATTTCTGAGAAGAGCAAAATGTAGCAAAGTTGGCCATCACACAATATTGCTATTACTGTGTACAATGTTTTCCTGGTGCTCCTCACTTCACTCCGCATCAGTTGATGGAAGTCTTTCCAGGTTTTTTGAAATTTGCTTGTTCATCATTTCTTATGGAATTACATTACATTCATATAACACATCTTGTTCAGACAATCACCTATTGATAGGCATCACCTCAATTTCTAATTCTTGGCCACCACAAAAAACATGCAACAAATATTTTTTGTACATGTGGGTCCTTTTCCATTTTTATCATGTTTTTGGGATACAGACATAATAGTGTATTATTGGATCAGAGGGCATACATAGTATTATAATCCTCTGAGCACCATTCCAGATTGCTCTCCAGAATGGTTTGATTAGTTCACAACTTCATGAACATTATATTAGTGTTCCAATTTTCCTACATTTTCTCCAACAGATACAGTTTTCCTGTTTTGTCATTTTATCCAATCTACTAGGTGTAATGTGGTACCTCAGAGTTATTTTAATGTGAATTTCTCTAATTAATAGTGATTTAGAGCATTTTTATTATGACTACAGATAGCTTGAATTTGTTCATTTGAAAGCTTCCTGTTCATATCCTTCATACCCATTTATCAATTGGGAAATGACTTGCATTCCTATAAATTTGATTCAGTATTCTATAAATTTTAGAAATGAAGCCTTTATCAGAGACACTGAGTATTAAAAATATATATATATACATATTTGTACATATCAATACATATTTATATGTATACATATATATTTATATATAAGCTTTTTACTTCCCTTTTAATCTAGGATGCACTGACTTTGAGCAAAAACTTTTTTTAAATTCAGTGTAATTAACGTTTTCCAGTTTGCATTCTATAATCTTTTCTATCTCTTGTTTAGTCAAAAATTCTTCCATTCTACGTAGACTTACAAGGACACTATCCCTTGCCCCCCTAATTTATTTATAGTATCACCTTTTATGTCTAAATATCATTCCTATTTTGACTTTAACAGAGTATCTTGGGTAAAATATTGGTCCATGCATAGTTTCAATCATATTATTTTCCAGTTTTCCCAACAATTTTTATCAAATAATGAGTTCCTATCCCATAAGCTGGAGTCTTTGGATTTATTGAACAGTAGATTATTATACTCATTGACTACTGTGTCTTGCATACCTAAGCCATATCATTGATCTACTACTCCATTTCCTAACCAGTATAATTTGGTTTTGATGATTTCTGGTTTATAATACAGTTTTAGATCTGGTACGGCTAGCCCACCTTTCCTTGCATTTGTTTTCATTAATTTCCTTGATATTCTTGACATTTTATTCTTCCAGATGAATTTTGTTATTATTTTTTCTACCATTAGAAAATATTGCGGTTGTTTAATTGGTATTGCACAGAATAAGTATACTAATTTACAAAGAATTTTCATTTTATTATATTAGCTCAGCTTACCTATGAGCAACTGATATTTCTCCAGTTATTTAGATGTGACTTTATTTTTGTGAAAAGTATTTTGTAAAAGTATTCATATAGTTCCTGAGTTTTTCTTGGTAGATAAATTTCCATATACTTTACATTCTCTATAGCTACTTTAAATGGAATTTCCTTATCTCCTCCTGCTGGGCTTTTTTTTTTTTAATAATATATGGAAAGGAAGATAATTTTGTGGCTTTATCTTATATCCTGCAACTTTGCTAAAATTGTTGATTATTTCAAGTAGTTTTTTATTTGATCCTCTAGGATTCTCTAAGTATACAATCATATCATCTGAAAAAAGTGATAGCTTTCTAACATCATTGCCTATGCTAATTCCTTCTATTTCTTTTTCTTCTCTTATTGCTAAAGCTAACATTTATAGTACAATAAATAATGGTGAAAATGGAAATCCTTCATTCACTCCTAATCTTATTGGAAATGAGTCTAGCTTATCCCCATCACATATAATACTTGTTTATGGTTTTAGGGAGGTGCTCTCTATCATTTTAAGAAAAAGATTCCATTTGTTCTTATGCTCTCTAATGTTTTTAATAGGAATGGGTGTTGTATTTTGCCCCCCAAAATATCTCTTCATCTTTTCAGATGATACTGTGATTTTTATTAATTTTGTTACTGATATGGTTAATTATGTTTATATTTTTCCTAATATGGAAGCAGTCCTGCCTTCCTAGTATAAATACCACCATAAAGTATTACTCTCATAAGGTGTTGTAATTTCCTCACTAATTTTTCATTTAAAATTTTTGCATCAATATAATTTAGGGAAATGGGCCTAGACTTTTCTTTCTCTGTTTTGATGCTTCTAGGTTTGAATACCAGCACCATATTTATATCATAAAAAGTAATTTGGAAGGATTTCTTTGCCTATTTTTTCAAACAGTTTTTATACTATTAGAATTAATTGCTTTTTTAATGTTTGGAAGAATTCACTTGTAAATCTTCCTTGTCCTGGAGATTATTTTCTTAGGGAATTCATTGATGGCTTGTTCAATTTATTTTTTTGAAATGTGGTTAAGTATTTTATTTCCTTTTCTGTTAATCTGGGCAATTGATATTTTTGTAAATGTTCATCCATTTAATTTAAATTGTTAGATTTATTGGCATGCAGTCAGGCAAAATAGCTCCCAATTATTGTTTTAATTTCCTCTCCATTGGTGGTGAATTTATCATTTTCATTTTTGATGTTAATAATGTAGCTTTCTTTTTCTTTTTTTTAAATCAAATTGAAAAAAAGTTTATCCAGTTTATTGATTTTTTTCATAAAACCAACTCTTGGTTTTATGTATCAGTTCAGCAGTTTTCCTAATTGCAATTTTATTAATCTCTCCTTTGATTTTCAGGATTTCTAATTTGGTTTTTAATTGGGAATTTTTAATTCACTCTTCTTCTAGGTTTTTTTTTAGTTGGATGCCCAATTTATTGGTATCTTCTTTCTCTACTTTATTCATATAAGCATTGAGAGATACAAAATTTCCCCTAAGAACTGCTTTGACTGCATCCCATAAGTTCTGATATACTGTTTCATTTTCATCATTCTCTTGGATGAAGTTTTTGATTGTTTCTATGATTTGTTGTTTGACCCACTCATGCTTTAAGATTAGATGATTTTGTTTCCCATAAATTTTTAGTCTATCTTTCTGTGGCCCTTTATTACGTGTTAATTTTATTGCATCAGAGTCTGAAAAGCATGCATTTAATATTTCCACCTTTCTGCATTCTCCTGTGAGGTTTTTATAATCTAATACATAGTCAGTTTTTGTGTAATTGTAATATACTGCTGAAAAAAATATATTTTTTTCAATCCACATTCAATTTGATCCAGAAGCCTATCATATCTAACTTTTCTAAGATTCTATTATCCTCCTTAATTTATTGTTTATTTTGTGGTTAGATTTATCTAGTCCTAAGAAAGAGAAGCTGAGGTCCCAATATGGTATACATGTACTATGTATTTCTTCTTCTAACTCACTTAACATTTTCTCTAAGAATCTGGATGCTATACCCCTTGATTCATAAATGTCTATTATTGATATTACTTTGTTATCTATGGCACCTTCAGCAATATGTATATTTTTTCCTTATCACTTTGAATTATATCTAGTTTTGTCTTTGATTTGGGATCAGGATAGCTATCTCCCCCCCTTTTTTTTTTTACTTCATCTAAAGCGTAATATATTCTGCCCCATCATTTTACCTTTACTCTGTGTATATCTCTCTCCTTCAAATATGTTTCTTGTAAACAACATATGCTTAAAGTATGGCTTTTAATCCACTCTCCTATATATTTCCTTTTATGGGAGAGTTCTTCCTATTCACATGCACAGTTATGATTACTAACTGAATTTCTCTACATCCTTTTCCCACCACCCCCATTTCTGCTTTTCTCTCTCTTTTCTCCCTTTCCCTCCTTGCTATTTTTTTGTTTCTGATCATGACCCCCCCTCGATCTGCCCTCCTTTTTATTAATCCCCCTCACTTTTCTTTGTTCTTTCCCCTACTACTTCTCCCCTCCCTTCTGCCCTGTCTTCTATCCACCTGCTACTCTTCTTTCCTTTTCCCCCTTTTACTTATTGTAGGTCAAGATAGATTTCTATACCCAGTCTGTTCCTGAAAAAAATATTATGCTCATTTTTGGCTGGGCAGTGTATTCTTGGTTGTAATCCAAGCTCCATTCTGGATATTCCAAACCCTCTGATCCTTTAACGTAGAAGTTGCTAAATCCTGTGTAATCCTGACTATGGTTCAACAGTATTTAAATTGTTTCTTTCTGAATGCTTCCCTCATTTTCTCCTTGGCCTGAAAATTCTGAAATTTGGTTAAAATATTCCTAGGAGTTTTCATTTAGGGTTTTCTTTCAGGTGATGATTGGTAGGTTTTCACAATGAATCTTTTACCCTCTGGTTCTAAGATATTATGGTGATTTTCCTTTATAATTTCTTAAAAGGTGCTGTTTAGGCCCTGTTTTGATATTGTCTTCCAGGTAGACCAATAATTCTTAATTTATCTCTCAAACATCTATTTTCCAGGTCAGTTGTTTTTCCTTTGAAGTATTTTGCATTTTTTCCTATTTTTTTTCATTCATTTTATTTTGTTTAACTGATTCTTCATGTCTCATAGAATCATTAGTTTCCACTTGCCCAATTCTAATTTTTAAGAATTGTTTTCTTCAATTTCTAACCTCCTTTTCCATTTCAATAATTCTACTTTTCATTTAAAAAAAATTGGGGAGGAGTGGGAAAGGCAAGGCAATTGGGGTTAAGTGACTTGCCCAAAGTCACTCAGCTGGTAAGTGTGTGAAGTATCTGAGCCCATATTAGAACTCATGTCCTCCTGATCCCAGGCCTGGTGTTCTATTCACTGCATCACCTTCATGCCCTCAATTCCATTTTTTTAAGTAGCTGCTCTCTCCAGTAGATTTTTTTCTCCATTTGGCCAATTACATTTTTTAAGGAACTGTCAATTTTTGTCCTTCCTTTTCCAAGCTGTTGACTCTCTCTTTCATACTTCTCATTTATTTTCCCAATTTTTCTTCTGCCTTTCTCATTTGACTTTTAAAATCCTTTTTGAGCTCTTCCAAGAAGGGATTTTTGGTTTTCGACCAAATCATACTACCCTTTGAGGGTTTGGATGTAAGTATATTCACAATGTTATTCTTCCTCTTCTGAGTTTGTGCTTTGATTTTCCCTGTCATCCTATTAATTTTCTACGGTCAATATTTGGTTTTTCTTCTTGCTCACCTTGTTCTCCTTCTTCCTGGCTTTTAAAGTTGAACTCTCCTGCATTGTCCCAAGCTCCTTGTGCTTGGGCCAAGGGCCTGGTTGTTGGCTTTGTGTGTTGTGACCTCAGATGCTGGAAGCTGGAGGCCTTGGTATTGTAGCTTACCTGGCACTGAACTGGGATACTAATGGTGTGACATGTATGCAGAGGCCAGGTGGAGTTTTTCTACATTTCTTTGGGACTACCTGAAAGCACATGGAGGTCTGGTCTGTGGAGGATGTCTGCCTGCCTTATTCTGTGTTGAGACACATAGAAGTCCAGATGCTAGAGGATACCTGCTCACCTGGGACTTTGCTGGAGCATGTGGAGGTCTGGATGCTGGAGGATACCTGCCTGCTCAGGACTATGAAAAATGGTTCCCCTGAGCTGGAGTTGGCCAGTTTCCTGGCTGTGCCAAGGCATGCAGGCCTTCCTATTGTTGGTGTTTTCCTGCTCCACTACCCTGCGATTCATGATCTCCCACTTGTTTGTTTAGGTGGGGATTATTGGGATGCTACCAGTCTTGGGATAAGTTCCCCTTTTCCCTGAGTGAGCCAAACCTTCAAATTTCTCAGGTTAAAAGATTGTTCCATGCCATCTTTCCACTGATTTCACTGTTCCAGGGTTTTTCTAAGATGTTATTTTCTGGTTGGTTCAGAAGCCAATATGGAGAAGCAATTGTAATTTACTGCTTACTTCACCATCTTCACTCCCATAAGTGAGTTTACGTAAAATGAGAAATCTTGCTGAGTTAAAGGTGGATGTCAGTCATTGCTACTTGATAAGCTGCCTTGTCATTTTTTTTATTAAAAAGATCCAGCTATTTTATTATTATTGTATCTTAATTTAACTTTTTTCCTTAAGAAATATTTCCTTGGATTACAAAGGAAGACTAAAAGGTTGCCAAATGCAATGAGACCAAATGATCAGTCACCTGTAAATAAAATTTTATTAAAAACTTACTTTGTAGCAGGCACTGATCAGTGGTTACCCTGATAATGGCTCATATTGATAGGAAATAACAGATATCTTCCCTTCAATCAGGAATAACTACACTTGCTCACTCGGATCCATTGATATATCAGTTTATAGTATATAAAGACCTTTGCTGGAATGAACCCTGTAGTGTAGGCAGTGCAAATAATATTATCTTTCTTTGGTAGAGGAGAAAATGGAGGAAAAGAGAAGTGAAAAGATATGGCCACACTTATAAACAAAAGAAGGGGCTGGACAGGAACTCATTTGCAGGTCTTTCAGTATCCAATCACTATGACCTTTTTCACTGAGGAAAGGACTGATAAATCAGTCCCCACCAAGAGAGGACTAGTAAATTTTAACAGATGGGTCTCTGAAAAAAATATACAAGATATATTTTAAATTTAATCTGCATTGTAAACATGTTGTCTATCAGTTCCTTAAGTGATAGTATCAATGAAATAATGAATCAAATGCTGATTTGTGGCATGTTTTGAAATTTGAGGTATAAACACTCATAATGAGAATTTCACAGTTGGATATAGCAAGGAGGTTCAGTTCACTTCAGCATACCCCATTACTTCCTCAGTCTTCCCAATTTCCAATACATAGGCATGTAGAAAGTGAAAATCTTTAACTTTCTCTTCTAGATTCCTTGGGAGAAAATTTTATTTTTCTTTAGAGATTTTTAGGTGTTCTCTGGTTGACTTTTCTTCCATGTTACAACAATCAGATGTCCTCCTTACAATGGGAAGGTTTATACAATGATCTTTGGATGACATTTGCATCAGAGTTTATATTGAAACAAATTCAACTTCATTCATTTTAACTAGTCAGGTATGAATTACATGTCAGGCAATTTAATAAAAAAAAAAAGAGCTATAACATTCATACAGAAAATAGCCCCTTTCCTCAGGGAGATAGCATTCTACCAACTACTGGAAGATATTATTCTTTGGGCAGCCTGTCTCCCCAGAATTAATTCGTTTGTGTTTGACCTTTTACTGAAATCTATCAAGTATTATGATCTCAGTGGATTAGTTTTCATCAACCAATTATTCAGTAACTCAATAGCAGTTTCATAAACACATTAAATAAAAGTCTATGGAAGATACTAATGCAAAAGTCCCTTCCTTGGTGGAGCTTATATTATCACAGAGAGATTCAACATGCAATATGAATACCTAGCACTTATATAGGGCTTTAGAGATTCCAAAACACATTCCAAATATTATTTCATAGCAAAATAAGTATCTCAATGTAGCAACTCTTTAAAGAGAGTATTATTATTATTATCTTCATTTCACAGATATGGAAACAAAGGTGAAGAGAGATTAAGTAACGCCACTTAGGATCAAACAGCTGGTAAGTATCTGAGGTAGAATTTGAACTAAGACATTCCTTGAATCCAAGTATACCATCTTATTCCCAAAGCCATGCTCCCTCTTTGAACTTCCCTAACATCTCTGACTGTTCTAAATCTGACTTTATCTGCCTAAATGCCTGTGAGAAAATGTAACAAAATCAATAGAGAGCCAACCTTGTAACCAGGAAGCCTTGGTTTCAAATGCTGCTTCAGTCACATACTGACTGTGTGACATTGGAAAGTCATTAATCCTCTGTCAGGGAAACTTCCTGAGGCAGAGAATATGGCAGCTTACATTGATGGAATGATTTCCTCATGAATGAGTTCCTTGTTTCAGTGAAAATCATGTCTACTAATTTCCCCTTCCCTATTAGTCTATTACCTGTATAATGTCACCTAGTAAAGGTAAGAATCATGATTTAAATTTCAAGTCTTTGACTCAAAATCCAATATGTTTTAGACTATTTTGTGTTCACTGTACTGTGTGCAACTGTGAGGAATCGAATCTCAGTCTTCATAAAAGTAATATTCTGGTTACATAGCAGTGATTGATTCTAGTTTTATCTAGCTTAAGACAGAAAGCTTACTTATAGATTTTCATGGTCCTGTTTTCTTAAACTCTGTAGATCTCAACTATTTCGAGTTTCTTCATGTTAACATCTAGAATTTAAATATTACTTTAAAAAAGTTTGTAAAATATGTTACAAATATTATTCCATTCTATCTTCACAATAATCTAGGAAGGTAGCTACTATTATTATGCACATTTTACAGATGAAAAAACCAAAGCAAAGAGAACTTAAATAAATTGGCTAGGGTCACAAAAGTAGTAAGTGTCAGTGGATTCACTGAATTCCAGGTTTTCCTGATCTCTCATGCAGGATTCTATCCCCTGTGCCACTTTGTTTTCAGGAAACATTTCTTCATGAGAAATTTCCTTTGAACATAATATATCATTATTGATCTGTGAATTCTCTGTTCATACTCCTCTTACTTTCATAATTTTCAAGGCCTGATGAGATGAAGTGAATAGAAAGCTGTGTTTCACACAGAAGCACTTGGGTTGAAATGCCATATATGACTGAAAATTAACTTCAGGATATCAATGCATCCATTGGTAAAAGATTTAAATCATCTGGGCTTCAGTTTCCTTATCTTTAAATGGAGCTATCCATAGCAGTAGTACCAACCTCACAAAATTAATTTTAGGATCAAAGGAGAAAATAAATATTACATTCATAATGAATTTTAGAAGCCTATATAAAGATCTAATGTAATTACTATTTCATTAGAATTACCATTTTCTGATTCACTAAATTAGTGGTTCCTTGGTACCATTGTTGAACATCATTTATGACTTTCCATTATGTATGTAACTCTTGAAGAGAGGATGTTTTCTTGATGAGACAGGAAAGAAGTTCTTATCTCTCTATTCATTTTCACAGAAGTGAGACAGAACACACTCTGGAGCTATCCAATAATATACACCTCAACTGAAAAGCCCACCTACTATTCATCTCATTTGTGAAGTTCTTCACAACATAGAAGATGACTGAGAGAAACTACACTGCATCAACTGAGTTTATTTTTGTTGGCTTCACAGATTATTTGCCACTCCGAATCACTCTCTTCCTTTTGTTTTTGGTCATCTATGCCTTGACCTTGGTGGGAAACATTGGCTTGATAGTCCTGGTCAATACAGATTCTAATCTCCAAACACCTATGTATTATTTTCTCAGTAATCTCTCCTTTCTAGACATCAGCTATTCCACAGCTATAACCCCCAAGATGCTAGCAAATTTCTTATCTTCCAAGAAGAGCATTTCCCTGTATGGTTGTGCCCTTCAAATGTACTTCTTTGCTTGTTTCGCTGATGCAGAATGCCTCATTCTAGCTGCAATGGCCTTTGACCGCTATGCAGCTATATGCAAACCCTTGACATATTCAACACTTATGTCCAGGAAAGTATGTGTTTCCTTCATTGTCTTGTCTTATCTCAGTGGAGGCATGATTTCAATGGTCCATGTATCTCTGACTTTCAGGTTGCCTTTCTGCAAATCCCATGTCATTAATCACTTTTTTTGTGACATACCACCATTACTAGCTTTGTCTTGTGCCAGCACCTCCCTCAATGAACTTCTGCTCTTTGCTTTATGTAGCTTCATCCAGACCAGCACTTTTGTGATCATTTTTATTTCTTACTCCTATATCCTCATTACAGTCCTGAACATCAAATCATCTGCAGGTAGAAGTAAGACTTTTTCCACTTGTGCTTCCCACCTAATAGCTGTAACTTTATTCTATGGGACACTTCTGTTCATGTACTTACGTCCCACCACCAAGTATGCCCCAGACACAGACAAAGTGATTGCTGTTTTTTATACTGTGGTCTTCCCCATGTTTAACCCTTTTATATACAGTTTGCGAAACAAAGATGTGAAAAATGCACTCAAAAAATTGTTAGACAGAATATTTCCAAACCAATAGTGCCAAAGGATAAGGAATTTCTCAATATCTTTAAAGAGAATAGGGCTTTAGAGAATATGCAGTCTAAAAAATAATTGTTTAGTAATCTGGTTTATTACACCCCTAACAAATTATCATCTAGAATTAATTTCAATACCTCTAGTCTCTCCCACTACTCTCTGAGAAAGTTTATTGCACCTTGAGATGGTTCTAAGCATTAAGGAAAATTATTGAGAAGGAAGGAAACTGAATTATTATGAGACCAATTTTCCAGTTTTTATTAAGTACAGAATACCTCTCTCAGACATAAAATTTTCTCCACTTGACAGGAGCTGACATGGCCCTTAAAAGATAACAAAGAATTAAAAGGCTAAGTTTCTTCATCTATGACACAAATTGTGCCTTGGAAAATCATATCACGTTAGCTGGTAACAGGAAATTTTTAAAAGGGTGATTAATATGTTGGACTCCTCAATTGAATACTTCTGGGATCATTGACTTAACAACTGAAAAATGTATTTTACTATGTCTAGGGGAGTAATCCCCAGTAATAAGACTGGTCAGAAGAAAGCAAAACACATTTTTTTTCATTCATTTCCGAATTAAGAGACAAAGTATTGAATTTGATTAGAGACCTGATATCAGTATATCTCATTCCAATCTTTCCTTTGACATATGCTGATTATGTAAACCTGGTCACATTTCTTAATCTCAATTTATCCTGGAAAGACCTAAGATTTTACATTTTAGAGAATGATCTAATTTGAATTAACAGAGAAGTTATTTTAGTAAGGAATTTTCTACACAAGTGAAATCAGAGGTTCATGATAAAACCCTTCTGAACAAGCTTAGGAGTCAAAGAAATCTGCCTATTCAGATGAAATACAGTCTAGTTAATCAGAAGTAGATACACATAATAACCATTTGTTTTACTGAATTTTGTCTCTTTCTGACTACCTTTTCTGTCAAGCAGTTGCTCATCCTTCATCTTTGAAGAGGACTAATGACATCACAGGGTGATGTCTGAACATGAGTGTGAATTATATTTCAGTGAGGCAGAGTTGTACAGTTCCTTCAGTCTCACTCTCTCTTCCTGAGTCATTGACATCCAGTGGCAAGACAAAAGTCAAAATGAGTGGTGATGACCCAGGATGCAGAGGATCACCTTGAGGTCTCTGATGTCAGACCAAGCTCTAACTGTCCCACTCAACCTCCTTCAGTTTCCTTTTTGGTTATTGGAGATGATAGATAGATAGATAGATAGATAGATAGATAGATAGATAGATAGATAGATAGATAGAATGATATAATTATAGGGAACCACACATGTAGTAATGAATATAGACCCCTTTCCATACTTTATATACTACAATACTAAAATTTTGCTCTTATGACTCTATAAGGACAATTTTATATTGATTACTTCGTAACTTCTTAAAATAAATTACCTCTGTCTTTGTAACTTTTTGGAAGAGGAAATCTCTTTTTAACACATTACAGACCTACTTGTGGGGCTAATATAAAGTGAGAAAACTAGCAAGTAAGAGGAGATTTGGAGGGAGTGAGAGAAATAGAAGTCTTTAAGCCAAGATTCTGAAAAGGAATACTGTAGGAAGGAGGGGAAGAGCCCTGACCATAACTTTGTGTCAGCAGAAGGGAAGCCTTATAAATATCATACCATAGAAGATCAAGACTTTTCATCCATATCCAAGAAGTACCTCTGAAATAGTAGTGATCCTGTAATGCCTGCATTGTGAGCAAAGTTCAAATCAGAAACAATGATAAAAGCAGTAATCAGTTTTATAAAGAGTACAGTAGAAATGATATACTTATGCCATAGGGAAGCATTATGTTATTCATGAAGACAAGACCTTCCAGAAATTATGGTGAGTAGTAAGTTATCAATTGTCACAAGAACTCTCTAAAAGTTGAAAATATGTCCTCTTGGATTCAGTAGATACTTATGGGAAAGTATGCCACAGACTCTGGGGAGGAATATTTTGGACAAATAGTACTACTGAGGTAAATATAAATTCTTAATTTCTTGGTCTTATCTGACTAACTGTTATTAACTGAAAATCATGGAGGTAATACATTGATATAGGTTTGTGATCTATAACTTTAGAAAGACTAACTTCTTAGCAATTCCCCTAGAATTCTAAGAAGATACTTAAAAAGGCAAATTTGAAGCTGAGTTGCTAATGTTAATAAGACTTAGAGAGTGAGTCTAGCCAGGAATTATTGATCTAGATAATAATATAAATTTAGGACACAAAAGCATCAAAAAATAAGAAAAATTGAAATGTAAGATGCACCTTTTGCCAGATTTAAAAAAAATAAATAAATAGAAAAAAAGAGACATGGAAATAGAGATTAATACTTAGTTGGAAACTAAATAATCTAATCCAAAAGAATGAATGGATCAAAAAAAAACTCATAGAAAAATATCAATAATTTTTTAAAAAAAATATAATGACACCAAGGAGGAAACATCAAGATTTGCAGCATTCAGCCAAAGTTTTATAAGGGGAAATATTTACAGTCCTAAATGTTTACAGAGAGAGAGAGAGAGAGAGAGAGAGAGAGAGAGAGAGAGAGAGAGAAGATCATTTAATCATTTTATGTGTTTATAACTAATAAACCTAGGAAAAGAATAAATGAAAATCCCCTATTAAACACCAAAACGGAAATCTGAAAAATTAAAGGTAAGATTATTAAAACTGAAGGAAAAATTTGATTAATAAATAAAACCAACAAATATTTGAACAATTGGTTGATTTTTTTAAAGGAGAAAACCAAATTATCACTCTGAAAAATGAAAAGAATAATTGAGCCACCATGCAGACACAATTAAAGCATTTAGCAGGAGAAATTTTTGACCAATGATATGCCATAAAACTGAAAATCTAAGTGAAATGTGTAATTCTTTTTAAAAATAAAAACTTCCCTAATCAACAGAAAAATACAATACTTAAATAAACCTGTTAGAGGGGAAAAAAGCGCTTAACAAGCCATGAAAGTGGTCCCTGAGAAAAATTACTAGTCACAAATAGAGTTACACATAAATTCTACCGGACGTTGCAGAACAAATTAAAGACAAGAGTATACAAACTGCTCAAAAACATAAAGGAGTCTAATCAAATTCCTTTAATGACAAAATATAGTTTTCATACCTTAAAAAAAAGGAGAATAAAAAGAGAAAAATAAAGGCCAAGTTCCATGAAGAATATTCATGAAAAATGTAAATAAAATGCTAACAAGTACATTAAAGCAATATAACTCAGAGATCATACACTATGACATGATGCATTTGTACAAGGAATGCAAGGCCAGTTCAATATTAGGAAAACTATCAGTGAAGAGGGAAGTCAAGGAGAGAAGTCCTGGAGAGAAGCCAGGAAATTGTTTGAGCTCTTCTGAGTGTCCCTCAAAGTTACTTTAAACCAATTCTTTAAAAGGATGGTTGAGTGACAGAACATGCAAAAACGTGGAATGAAAAAAAAATTCCCACTTAAGGTAACTTCTAAGGACTTCTTAAAAAGTTTGTCTCACATGGGTAATAGTGGAGCACAACCTATTATAGATGGCATCTGGACAAGCCAGCAGGAAGCTCTTAGGCACAGCCCACTAAGGTCACTTGATACTGACTCACCAGGTCAGTGGAAAAATAGGCCAGCTGTGCTTCCCACAGTCCCAGTTCAGAAGGCAAATTGTCAGCCTTGGAAACCAGGCAAAAATAAAAGTGACTAGGCTGGGTCACCCCAGCACAGTGAGCAAACCACCTTCAAATTTGACCCTCAAGTGCAAAGTCAGTGACAGATCCTGGACAAGAAACTTGGGACAATGCCATCTGTGCTGCAAGAAGACAACTCAACTTTAAAAACCAGGAAATAGGCAAACATTGTGAGCAAAAAGCACAGACACTGATGACAGATTCTTTCTATGGGGACAGGGAAAATCAAAACACAAACTCAGAAGTGAATAACATTGTCAATATACCCACATCTGAAACCTCAAGGGGGAGTATGAATTGGTCTCAAGCCCAAAAAGCCTTGTTAGAAGAGCTCAGGAAGGATGTTAAAAGACAAAGAAGGTACAGGAAAAATTGAGGAAATAAATGAGAGGGATGCAAGAGTTTGGAAAAGGAAGGACAAAAATTGACTATAGAAAAAACAATTCTTTAAAAATAATACATTTGACCAAATGGAGAAAAAGTCCATTGACGAAAAGAACTCTACAAAAATAGACCTGACCAAATGGAAAAGGAGGTGCAAAAGCTTGTGAAGAAAACAATTCTGTAAAAAATGGAATTAGGCAAGCAGAAACTATAAATTTATGATAAATCAAGAATCAGTCACACAAAATCAAAAGAGTTGAAAAAAAAGAAAATGTAAATACCTCATTGGAAAAACAACTGACCTTGAAAATTGATCCATGACAGATAATTTAGGAATTATTATTCTAAATAGAAGTCACAATAAAAAAGTTTCTGGACTACATCTTTCAAGAAATTATCAAGGAAAACAGCCTTGATATCCTAGAACCAAAGGGTAAAATATTCATTGAAAGAATCAACCAATAATTTTAACTACATCAAATTGAAAAGCCAATGCAACTTAGATGAGGATGGAATAAAAAAAATGGGAAAGAATTGAAATGGCTGAACAAGTTGTGGTCTATGAACATAATGGATTACTATTGTGCTATTTAAAAAAAAAGATGAGCAGGCAGACTTCAGGAAAACCTGGAAAGACTTATATGAGCTGATGCTGAATAAAGTTAGCAGAACCAAGAGAAAATTGTACAGAGTAACAGGATATTATGTGATGACTAACTTTGACAGACTTATTTCTTTGCAATGCAAGGATCTAAGACAACTTCAAAAGACTCATGATGGAAAATGCTGTCCAAATCCACAAAAAAAAAAAAAAGTACAATGGAGTATGAATACAGATCTAAGAATGATATTTGCTCTCTCTTTTTTTTGTTTTTGTTGTTTGCTTCTTCTTTATTTTGGTTTCTCCAATTGGTTCTCCTTCTCGACAATATGGCTAATATGAAAATAGCTTTAATATGAATGCATATGTTGAGTCTATATTAACTTACACAATGTCTTTGGCTGGGGAAGGGGAGAGATGAGGGGAAAATTTGAAACTCAAAATCATATGGAAGTGAATGCTGAAAATTAAAAATAAATAAATATTCTTTTTCAATGAAAGAAGTCCTGTTCAACTCCTGAAGAAGATCCCAAAATGATAACTCCATGGAGTATTTTAGACAAATTCCACAATTATCAGTGAAGGAAAAAAATATTGCAAGCAGCCAGAAAGAACAAATTGAATTATCGTGAACCAGAGTTAGGATTACACAGGACATGGCAACTTCTACTTTAAAGGACTGAAAGACATGGCATATGATGTTCCAGAAGGCAAAGAAGCTTGGATTACAACCAAGGATCAACTACCTAGCAAAACTGAACATAATGTTTCAGGGAAGTAGATGGATATTCAACAAAATAAGGGACTTCTAAACCTTCCAGATGAAAAGACCAGAGCTCAACAGAAAATTCAGTCTTCAAGAACAAAACTCAAGAGAAAAATAAAAAGGTAAACAGGAAAATAATAGGATGTTATTCAATAGGGGTTAACTTTTTACATCCCTACATGGGAAGATGAGATTTTGAATGCTTGATGGTTGTACTGTTTTTATTATGACATTATAAGGGGCATAAATAGACTGTATGAGCATAAATTTACTTTTATGTGATAATTAAAAAATAATTAAGGGGTGAAAAAAGATTGCACTGGGTGAAGAGAAAAGGAGAGAGAAAAGGGTGAATTGCATCACATGAAATGGTGCAAAGACATTTTACAGTAGAGGGAGGAAAGAAGGGGTGGAGTTGAGCATTGTTTGAACCTTACACTCATCAGATTTGGTTCCAAGAGGGAATAACACAAACAACCAATTGGGTATAGAAATCTATCTTACCTGGTAAGAAGTAGAAGGGGAAAGGGAGAAGAAAAGGAAGGAGCTCAAAAGAAGGGAGAGCAGAAAGGAGGGAAGAAGTAGTAGAGGAAAGAGAAAAGCAAAAGCTGATAGAAGGGAGAGGAATTGAGGGAGGTGGTGGTCATAAGCCAAACACAGGTGAGGATGAAAAGTGATAAAGGAGAGAGAAAAACATAAACAAGATAAAATAGGATAGAGAGAAAAACACAATAATCCTAACTGTGAATGTAATGACTTCTCCCATAAAACAAAAACAGACAGCACAGTGCATTAAAAACCAAAATCCTACAATATGTTCTTTGCAAAAAACACATTTGAAGCAGAGATACACATACAAAGTAAAGGTAAAAGACTATAGCAAAATATATTATGCTTCTGCTGAAATTTTTTTTAAAAAAAGTAAAGATAGCAATTGCGATCTCAGACAAAGCAAAAGCAACAACAACAACAAAGATCTAATTAAAAGGAATAGAAAAGAAAATTACATCCTGCTAAAAGGTACCATATACAACAAGTAATATCAATACTAAACATACATGCATCAAGTGGTATAGTATTCTTAGAGAAGTTAAGTGAGCTATAGGAAGAAATAGCAAAACTACAATAGTGAGGGATCTCAACCTCCCCCTCTCTGAACTAGATAAACCTAACCACAAAATAAACAAGGAAGAAATTAAAGAGGTGAATAGAATTTTAGAAAAGTTAGATATGGTAGACCTATAGAGAAAATTGAGAGAGTTAGAAAGGAATCTACTTTTTCTCTTCAGCAGTGCATGACACCTACACAAAAACTGACAATGTACTAGGGCATAAAAACCTCTAAATCCAATGCAGAAAGGCAGAAATATTAAGTTCATCTTTTTTTTCAGATGATGACACAATAAAAATTACATGTAAAAAAAGAGCAGTCAAAAGATAGACAAAAAATTAATTGGAAACTAATCAGCCTAATCCTAAAGGATGAGTGAGTCGAAGAACAATTCATAGAAACACTCAATAACTTCCTCCAAGAGAATGACAATAATGAGACAACATAAAAAACTTATGGGATGCACCCAAAACAGTTCTTAGGAGAAATTTTTATGTCTCTAAATGCTTACATGAACAAAATACAGATAGAGAAGATCAATGAATTGGGTGTGCAATTACAAAAGCTAAAAAAAGAAGAAATTAAAAATCTTCAGTTTGATACCAACTTAGAAATTCTGAAAACCAAATGAAAGATTAATAAAATTTAAATTAAGGAAGCTAATGTGCTAACAAATAAAACTAAGGTCTGTTTTTATGAAACAACAGAAACAACACCAAAATAGTTAAACCTTTGGTTAATTTGTTCAAAAAAAAAAGAAGAAATAAGAAAACCAAATTGCCAATACCAAAAATAGAAAGAGTTAATTTGCCATCAATAAAGAGGAAATTAAAACAATTATTAGGAGCTATTTTTTTCCAATGGTATGCCAATAAATTTGACAATTTTAGTGAAATGGGAGAATAAAAAAAAACAAAACAAATCATAAACTGCCCAGACAAACAAAAGGGGGGGGGGGAGAATGTGTGAATAACCCCATTTCAAAAAAAGAAATTTAACAGGTCATCACTGGAAAAATTTCCAGGGCCAGGTGGATTTACAAGTGAATTCTTCCAAACATTAAAAAAATAAATTCCAATATATTAATTATTTGGGAAAACAGGCAAAGGAGTGCTACAAAATTCTTTTTATAATACAAATAAGGTGCTGATACCTAAACCAGGAAGAGTCAAAACAGAGAAAGAAAATTGGACCAAATTTCCTAATGAATATAGATATAAACATTTTAAATAAAATATTAGCAAAGAAATGACAGGAATTTATTCTGAGGCATATAGGCTATGACCAGGTGGGATTCATACCAGGAATGCAGGCCTGGTTCAATATTAAGAAAAACATCAGCATAATTGACCATATCAAAAAAAAATAACAAAAATCTTACGATTATATCAATAGATGCAGAAAAAGCATATGACAAAATACAACACCCATTCCTATTAAAAACACTAGGAGCATAGCAAAAATGTCCTCCTTAAAATGATAAGTAACATCAATCTGAAATCATCACCAATCATTATATGTTATGAGGATAATCTAAGAAAATTTCTAATAAGATCAGGGGTGAAACAAGGATAACCAATACCACTGCTGTTATTCAACATTGTAGTAGAAATGCTAGCTTTAGTCATGAGAGAAGAAAAAATAAATTGAACAAAATAGAACAGGCAAAGAAAAAAAGTGATCACTCTGCAGATGATATGATGGTATACTGAGATAATATTAGTTAATAAAGTAAAAAAAAAACTTGAAATAATGAACAAGATTAGCAAAGTTGCAAGATATAAAATAAACCCACATAAATCATGAGCATATATTATACATATACACATATATATACATATACATACATATATGCATGCATGTGTGTATATGTGTATGTATGTATGTGTGTATGCGTATAT
>CM053592.1:183248997-183274559 GCA_028646515.1 Pseudochirops corinnae
TACAATGTGAAAGTATTTGCAGATCCTATACATGATTGCACGCCACCATGGTGAGGGGGAGGGTGGGGAGAAAATCTGAAACTCAAGTGAATGTGGAACTGAATCTTGTAAATTGAAAGTAAATAAACAAGTCATTTAAAAGAAAAAAAAAATATTTTAAGTTTTTCTTTTCATGTCTGTTTCTCCAGTGAAACAGGCCTTCGTGATGGGATCTCTCAGGTCTAGATGCCAAAAAAGAGAATAATACTCCAGATAGGTCTTCACAGAACACTAAGATCACTTGGCTTTTCAGGGGCTATTCCAAACTTTCTCCAGCAAATCAGCAAAGCGACGAACAATCAGTTTTCCTGTGAAATAGATAGTCAATAATCTCAGCTGAAAGCCTGCTCACACCTTCAGTACTCAACATACCCTCCTGCTTCTTCTTTAGCTCATTCTTGAAGCATATTGTATAGGCATAAATTAGAGTTACTATTCCGGTATTCCAAACCTTAAAAATTGCCTTTGCTTGGCATTACAGCTTCTTAACTAATGCTAACACCACAAATTAAAGCCTCCTGTTATTCAGTGAGTAACTCATCTTTACCTTACAATATAAAACTAAAAAAAAAAAAAAAATCACCATTTTTTCCTATAAGATCTCCATGTAAGAACCCCACAGTTTTAATAACATGCTCCTGCAATAAGTGTTTGATCTTATACTTTTATCAGCTATAAATTTTAGAATGCAAAAATGCTAATATGAAAAAGAGCTGAAGGACCATGATGCTTTGCAATAATCATTACCTTAGACCAATGGTTCTCAACCTGTGGGTTATGCTCAATTTGTAACAATGAAAATACATCTTGGATATCAGATATTTATATGTCAATTCATAACAATAGCAAAATTACAGTTACAAAATAGCAATGAAAATAATTTTATGGTTGGGGCTCACCACAACATGAGGAACTGTATTAAAAAAGGGTCATGGCATTAGGAAGGTTGACAACCACTGCCTTGGACATTATTGGGCCTTCAAAAAGATTTTCTTGGGACATCTGTTTGAGGAACATTTCTGTATCTGGTCATCGGAGAACTTTCCCTCCTAAACATTTGTTTGACTTTCCTAACAAAAATGTTCTTTCTCTGTCTCTTTTAGCATTCAAACTTTTCACACACACAAAGGGGAATACCTTACATCATCATTTTGTATATTATAATCTGTTCTGAGATACTCACCATTTTATAAAGAGAACTCGTTATCTTCCACTAAAATCTTCCCTCATCTGTGGAGCACACCACCATTCTTTTAGTCACTAAAGTTCACTGTCTCAGTACTATGCTTGAAGTGCCAATCTCTCTCACCCAACAGATCCAAGTATCATCACTATAAAGCACATCTTATCATTTCTATTGCTGGAACATCTTTCCCATCTGCTACTCCTTCCTACTCACAGGGTAGGCACCCCGTTCTACCTCCTTTTCACATTTTCCCTGGATTATTGCAATAGTCTTCTAATTGACCCTCTGTAATGTTAATAGGATATAAAATCTTCCCACCCATTAAGAGGCCTTAGGTAGAGCCCATTAAGGGAAGCTTGCTTAGGGGAGGCTTGCTTGCTTGTAGCAAGGCTTTCATACTTTTTGTTAATTTCTAATTAGGTACTGAGTCATGAGGGTTGTGATGCCCTCTGACTATAAAAAGGCTATATATACTCTTAGGTTGGCATTTTGCTTTGTGACTCACTCACTGGAAGAGTGTTCTTGTGATTTGGCCAGATGAGACTCTGGGTAGCCATTAAGGAATGTCTCCTCTACCCCTTTGAAAAAACCCAGATGTTGGTCCTTTCTCTCTTAACTATGTAAGCATTTCCTTGGTCATGTTTCCTTTGTTTGGATTTTCTCTGAAGTTCAGAGTGTTGACTTTTCCTCTGAACTAGTAATGAATGTAACTAAAAAGATTGTTGACCCCATGAACAACTATCTCTCCTAGTAAAGCAGATATAAGAACCTGTGCTAGCAGCCATCCTAGGTATACCATTGTGGTTTCCACTTCACCTCCTGAACTCAACTTTCCACTCTCTAAAACAAATGTCAGAACACCATGGTCAAAAACTCCCCTAACTCCCTAGTACCTCAAAGCTCAAATATAATCTCTCTTAATTGACTTCTCATTCCCAACCTAATCATAACATACCTACCCAGATTTACTATATATTACATCTCTGCACTATAGAGACAAAAAATTGACATTCTTTTTGTTCACCCCATTTCTCAATTCTTTTGTCTCTGTAACAAAAATGCAATATTCACAATGCCCAGGGTGATTATGAATATGCTGGTATAGTTGTGAATCAAAAAATGTAACAGGCTCTCCACATGGAAGGCAGAATCAAAGCATTTACACAAATACCAGAAAACTGAATCCCAAAACCAGAAGGTCAAAGTCATTACAGTAACCACAAAGTTGGTACATATAGTCAATACAGCAAACACCCAGATTCCCAAGCCTTCAAAACAAAACAGACAAAGATCCTCCTCTCCTCACTTATTCCCTCAAGCAAGAATCCTCTTCTCCTCACTCATGGTAGCTGCCTCCACACTGCTCACTCCCAGCAATTCCGGCTCCCAGCAGTTCTCATTCCCAACAATTCTCAGCAGAACTTCTCAGCAGAAGTTCTGGCTGGCTGTTCTCAGAAAAAGTTCTGCCTCCACAAACTCCCTTCTCCAAATCTCTTACCTCTCCAGCCTGGGCCTTTCCTTATAAATGGTATTAGTTCCTCCCAGACCCATCCCTTCCTGTTACATCAGCGAGTTCATCTCACTATGGGATTCACAAGTTCTGGGTCTTAATACTTGACACAATTATGAACTTGAAATTAAGTGCTAAGTACCTTTACCATTACAGTCTCTTAGAAACTCTCATTTCTCTCTATACTCCTCTCATGTGACACCTTCTATATGTAGTCTTTCATTATTTCCCTATTTAATATGAATCTCTTCTCAAAAATCCATATTTATTTTGTACATTTTAAAATATTTTTATTTATATAAATTCTGTCTCATTTGAAATACTGTACATCATTCAAGAAAATATATTAATTCATTTCTGGTATTGTATCCATAGTATAGGGGCTAGCAAATGCTTGTTTTTAACTTAACTGATTGATTCTTCTTTTTCTAGCCCAGAATCAGCTCACACAAATTTTTCCACTCACTTAAAGAATTGAATGGTTATTATTTTTAACTAAAAAATAAAAGTATGTCATTATATTTATATGTTAGTTTTCCCTTCAATCATTCCTCAATTAATCTAAAAAAAGACTTCATTTTTAATTGTCTACTGAGACAATGTATGCTTCTATTAATATATTGTTTTATATATTGGTACTTTCCCCCTTTCTTTTAATTCTTTGGTTTATATGTCTTATAGTGTGGATTCTGAGGAATGAACAGTTAAGTCATTTTTCATGCACCAAATTAATATCAGCATTTGGATTATCAGACCACTTCACAAGTCTATGAACAATACACTGGTGTCTATGTGTTTAGCCCCTTCAACATTGAATGCCTTCTTTTTTTTTTTTTTACCTTGAGAATTTACATTGTTTGTATGATAGGAAAGTTTTAGAGATATTTTAAATTACATTTATCTATTAGTGATTTCCTTTTCGAATATTTTAATAGTATTTTATTTTTCTCAATTACATTGCAATAGTTCTTAACATTCATTTTTACAAGATTTTGAGTTCTAAATTTTTCTCCTGCCTTCCTCCTCTCCCTTCTTCTGAAAATGATATAAGTTATGTATGTAGTATTATGTAAAACATATTTCCATATTCGTCATAATTGTGAAAGAAGAAACATGGGGGGAAAAATGAGGGGAAAAACATGAAAAAGAATAAAGTAAGGAGGGGAAAGTATGCTTTGATCTTTCCAAGTTTTTTTTTTTTTCTGAAATCTGCTGGTTCATCATTTCTTATACCACAATAATATTCCATTACAGTCACATATCACAATTTGTTCATCCATTCCCCAATTGATGGCCATCCCCTCAATTTTCAGTATTGTGTCACCATGAAAGGGCCTGCTATAAATATTTGTGCATATGTAGGTCCTTTTCTCTTTTGAGATACAGATCTAGTAGTGGTATTGCCGGATCCAAGGGTATGCACAGTTGGCTTCCCTTTAGAGAAAATTCCAAATCACTCTCCAGAAGAGTTGATTCAGTTTACAACTCCACCAACAGGGCATAAATGTCCCAAATTGTTAGAGTTGGTGGTTCTGTGCTCAGTTAAGTCTTCTTTTCAGAGTGGACACCAAATATGACAAACATCTCTTCTAATCTGCTCCAAAAAGATAGAATCAAACTAAGTGAGACACTGGCAAATAACTTACTCAAGGTTACACAATAAAAAGTAGCAGAAGTAGGATCCAAACCCATGTTTTATGATTAATAATCCAGGATTCCTTTGCATTATACTCTGTGCCTCGATGTGCTAAGAGGATACTGGTATACTGTCCCAAGATCCAAGCAGTGAGGGCTAAATGGGAAAACACCAGATGCTCTCTTTTATAGGTAGATGCTAAAGAAGGCTGTGTTTGTTCTAAGATACAAGGGGCTGGTTTATTTCCAAATAATTGAATAGAAACTTTGATTACTATCATTTTTGACAATGATATAGGAAAAACATCCTACCACTTATCAGATTTTTTCACAATAATACTATGATTCAAAGAATTCAAAAAAATCATCATTCAAATGATGGGGAAACATGTTAAGAGAAGAGTAGTGACCCTTCCATAATTAGACAATTAGGAATAAAGAAAGCCAAGGTTGCAAAATGCTCCCATGGCTCAAATCCCCAGATTTTTCCATTACATAACATTGCCTTATTAAGTAATGTTCAGAAGATTGGACTTTGAGCCAGAAGACCTCTCTCATTAAAATGTGCTAAGAATCGTGGGAGAACTGTACCCAGAGAATACAGAAGGGCAGGAATCATTTCTACTTAAACAGTGTGGTGATTGGATCTAAATGGTCATTTTTAGAAAGAGTCTAGTTCCTCTTTCAAAGTTGGGTGGTGTATGGTAGTATATGGTAATGCTTAAGAGAGAAAAAGTAATAGCTTAGTGGAAAGAATCAAGAGAGCCCTAAATTCAAACCTTCCTCTGATACTTACCTACTATGGAACTTTGGGCAAATTATTCACATTGTTTGAGTCACAGTCTCCTAATATGTAAAATGGAAATCCCTGTAGTACCTATATTAGAGTGTTGTTGTGAGGATAAGATTTGATAATATATGTAAAGAGCTTCTCAAATATTAAAGTATTTTATTTGTGCTAGTTATTATATTTTCATATTATTTCTAATATATTAATTAAAGAAAACATCTGAATATGATTTAATCTCATCTAAGAAAGGTAAGTGTGAACTCTTTTGCTTACTCACCTCCAACTTCTCTGACTATAAAGGAGTTTGTAGACTCATCCAGAAACTTCCTGAATATACAACTACTCAGAGCTCACATATTTAGGGAGAAAATGCCTAAAGAATGAACTTTTTTTCTCCCACAATAAACTCTGACCTATCAAAGACAAAAAATAAAATAAAAGCAAAAGCAAAAAGCATCATGTACCCACTGGCCATCTAAATAAAGTCACAGTGCTTTTGCTATAGCTGTTTGTTAAATTTTTCTCATTTATTAATGCCAATTTTTGATACATCATTGTTATTACTAATTACATTATGACTCCCATATCCTTTGAAGCAAAGAAAATAGTTAAAGAAATGCAAAGCATTACAGAAACCATGTTGAATAACTTCTTTTTTATTTTTTTGGTTTTATTTTTATTTTAAAATATTTTATTTTTCCAAATTACATATAAAGACAATATTTAACTATGGTTTATTTTGAGTTCCAATAGTAAGCAATCTGATATAGGTTATACATGTACAAGTAATAACCTCTCCAACTCTCCACAACCATAGTTCTCTTGATCTACAATGCCAAGAGGAGGGAATTATATTCCAGCATATTTTGCAAAAGTAAATATGTTATCGAAATCTATCTGAATCCAGCGGTCTTAATTTTCATTTCATTCACATTAATGTGAATTTTGTGACTGCTTTTATTTAATTCCTTAATCCTGTTTTTCTCATCAACAAAATGAGCTGGAGAAGGAGTGGCAAGCTACTCCACTGTCTTTGCCAAGAAAATGCCAAAGGGGAGGTCAGGAAAAGTCAGATATGACTGAAACAACTGAATAGTAACAACAAATATTTAGCAAGTTGTAACTTAGTGCATGTAATTATACATCAAAATCTCACTCTTATTCATTAACTAATAGATAAGAAATCTGTATACTGAAAATAAAGAATGAAAATATTCTTGGCACTTCAACAAATAAACTAACTGAAATTGATGTATATGCACAGATAATTATTCCCCACAATTTCCTGTATATACTCTGATCCATTAAAAAAATTTAGAATACCTAATCAATTCTTAAAACAGTTTTAGCTACTTAACTGTTAAAAATTAAGAACAAATTTAATTTTCATACCAAATACTCTTATCTTAAAACTATGTGGAATGAAAAGATTTCAAAATAAGAAATTCAATCAAAAAGAACCAGACTCATTTGTGAATGGGATGAATTGTGTATCATCAAATTGTCCCAAAGCTGAGTTCTGTGAGCCTGTACACAATGAGCTGACATCCTAATACTTTAAAAATCATTTGTTTTCACCTAAACAATAGTCCACAGAACATTAATGAATTAAGATTATTAAGAGGATTGTGACTTGGGTAGGACAGAATTCCATGTAAGACTATAATGAAAGGAATAATGGTGATGAACATGACTCCTCACCTTACTGTACCAATTTTTTACATTTTTTCAAAGTGTTTTGTGTGCACCGTTTCTATTAATCTTCACAACAAAAGGGCTGGCAGAGCTGAAAATATTGTTTCCATTTTATAGATGAGAAAAAACATGAGGAACATAACAATGAGCTCACACACTTAGTTTAAGAAAGAATCAGGACTCTAAATGAAATCCAATCACATCCATCTTCTGGCATAAAGCTGAATATCACCACCTTTTTTTATAAGGTTCAGAAGTAAATAGGGATTCTGGGATGAAGATGAATCAGATTAAAAGTTTAAATGATAACAACATATTCTGTGGTCATAGAATCATAAACATTGAGATCACAGGAATCTCAGAGATTAAGTACTGAAATCCTTTTATAATATAGATGAGGAGCCAGAGCAACATCAAATTAAATCACTTGTTGAAGGCATCAGGTAATACACATCAGAAGAGAGATTTGAATATAGGTTTTCTGACTACAGATTGAAAGTGCTTCAGACCATTCTAGGTTGCCATACTGAGCAAACCAAAATGGCTAGAAGGATAGTATGTTTGGGGGCCAGAACAGACTTATATAATTTTAAAAAGTTATAATATTTTGTTTTGTTCTTTCTTATTGTCCCTGCTTTAAGAAATATCAGTCTTCCACACCTATTCATACCTCTTTACTCCATGATTTTGTTTATTTCCTCCATGGAGCAGGGCCATTTACTTAGCTCAAGGTAAGACTCATATTTGTCTAATATAATAATGTGTGTATCTCTGTGTGCACATACACAAATGAATGTATATGTATATATACATGTATACACATGTTAACATAGGCTAATATGTTTTTCTGTTTAATTTAATATTTAAATCTCTGTATAATAGATACTGCATTGGGAATGAACACACTAAAATGTGAAATAAGGATAAAGGCTTAATTAATTTAATTCTCTTAATTCATTACCACAGATGACTGAATGTCTACATATGGTATTTTAAACATCAGTAAGTGAAAGAAATATTTGGTATTAGGAAATGTTTCTGAAATCATCATAATGGTGATCTACTCATTCAAATAAGCATTATGTTCAAGATATGTGAAGATAGAAAAGATAAGACCCTTGTTGTCAAAACACTTAGAATCTTGCAACAGACAAGAAATACATATATAAAAAGACCCCTGAGGGAGCAAAAGGCATATACATACATCTATGTATGTGTATGTGTGTGGGTATACACATATATATGCATGTATGCATATATACATATTCATATATTTGGGATTTGTATTATTTATATGTGACTGTGTATACCTCTATGTATATTGTGTATGAGTGTTTATGTGTATATTTGTATATATGTGTTCATGTGTGTATGTATGTATATATACACATGAATACATACATCTAGATAGATAGATAGATAGATAGATAGATAGATAGATAGATAGATGATAGATAGGTAGATATGCTAGTTAACAAATTCCTGGTATAATTTTCATAGTCTAGTCATTTGAGGACAGGAGAAATGCCTGCTGGCTAAAGTGACCTGGAAATTCCATACAGACAAAAGACTAAAGATAAGATGGGGGCTTGAGAGAATGGGGAGATTCTGGTAATTAGGTATGATTAGGGAAAATTTTCCAGGCAGAAAGAAAAACATTAGCAAAGCTTAAAGGGCTAAAAAAAGACAAGGCAATAAAATCAGTAGTAGTTCAGGAAATTAATAATATATTCTATTTTGATTTTCCTATTCATATCTCATATGAAAACTATGAATTTTGCACTCAGGGGAGTACCAAGTTTAAAAATAAAAACGTTAGCTGTGAAATGATGTTACTGATGGTGTTTATTATATTTAGTGTGATTTTAAAAGTTTTACTGGGTGACATTTCTTAGATCCATGTTTTCATCCAAATATCCAAGAAAGATAGTCATAAGATTTTAGTATATTCCCTGATGCATAGTAAATATTCAACCAAAATTCTTTGGATGATTTTGGCTGTATGACAGAGAATACAGAATGTTAATATGTAAAAGTGACCTTGAAGAACAGAATGTGAGATGCTTGCTATAGAAGGGAAGATTAAATAAAAAATTATTAAAGTTACGAGGGATATAGGAGATCATCTAATCAATACTCACCCCCTCCCTTTTTATTTTTCTGAGATGGAAACTGAAGCCTAGAGAAGAAAGCTATTTGATGGTTCTGAATTCAATATTTTCACAGGTAGAAGAAACAGATGAAATGGAAGGAAGCAATGTTACATTCATGGTGGAATTCATTCTCCTGGGATTTTCTGACCTTCCCAACTTCCGAAGGCTTCCATTTGGAATTTTCCTAGTAATCTATATGAGTATACTTATAGGAAATGGCCTCCTCATTATCATAACCAAAATTGACTCAGGTCTCCAAACCCCCATGTATTTTTTCCTTGGAAACTTTTCCTTCTTGGAAATCTGTTACACATCAGTAACTGTTCCCAGAATGTTGGCAGATCTTTGGACCCAGAAGAGAACTATTTCATTCCTAGCTTGTGCTGTACAAACTTGCTTCTTTTTTATTCTGGGAGTTGCAGAATGCTTGCTCCTGGCTGTGATGTCTTATGACCGTTATGTGGCCATTTGTAAGCCTCTCTACTATCCTCTCATCATGAATCACAAGTTTTGTGTCCAGTTGGTGGTTGCCTCCTGGATTACTGGGATGCCAGTCCTGATAGGACTCACGTATCAGATTTTTTCTCTGAACTTCTGTGGTTCTAACAAACTCAATCATATTTTCTGTGATGCCCCACCATTACTAGAGATTGCCTGTGGAGACACTTATCAGAAAGAGCTCTCTGTCCATGTTGCTGCTCTGCTTTTTGTCATGATTCCCTTTCTGTTGATACTCATGTCCTATGTCAAAATCATCACCACCATCTTGAAGTTGCCATCAAATTCAGGGAAATCCAAAGCCTTTTCTACTTGTTCTTCACACCTCATGGTTGTAGGTTTATTCTATGGGTCAGGTAGTATTGTATATTTGCCACCCAAATCTAGTCATTCGGCCAAATCAGACAAAGTCTTCTCCCTTTTCTATACTATTGTGACTCCAGTGTTTAACCCCATGATATACAGTCTGCGGAATAAGGACGTAATTCTTGCACTGAGAAAACTCTTCACAAAATGGTATGATTCATGAAGCAAATGATCAAATCTTTATATATTCCTCTTAATTTGTCCTATTGTCACTAAATAGATTTCTCTTCTTTTGTAAGACATCTACAACATACTTAAAACAAAGACATAAAATTATATTTAAAGATACCCAATACATGCTTAAAATTTCAATTTTATTTTGCTAGACCTTGACTGGGTTTAGGAAGTTGTCCTTTATTTCAAAGAGTGACTAATATCAACAGAAACCTTGAGTGTGATCTGACTATATTTTGTACTATTTTCTTAATAACATCCAAATTTATTTATTTTCTTCATAATTTACTTCTTTAAATACTGGCCAATTTAATTATGTATTTATAAGTGCATATTCAATTTAATGGACATTGTTAAGTGCCTGCTATGTGACAAGCATTGTGCTAAGTGTTGAGGGTGCAAATAAGAAAAAGAAAGACAGTTCCTCCCCTCAAAGCATTTACAATCTAATGGAGGAAGAAAACATAAAAGGAGTTGAAGATGGGGTAGACCGAGGGTGGGCACCAATGACTACCTATTGCTGGGAGAATGATGTTCCATGGAGTCCAAAACAAGTAGAGTTGTTCTTAGGGAAAGTGGAGAGGGAAAGAGAGAGAGAAAGAGAGAGAGAGAGAGAGAGAGAGAGAGAGAGAGAGAGAGAGAGAGAGAGAAAGGAAGAGAGATTCATTCATATCCAATGTCATGGGGCTAACAGATTCTTTTTTTTTTCCTAATGATGCTCTTTTAGAACGAATCACTGGATATTTCCATTTAAAGCTGATCTATTCCAACATCACTAAAAATGATGTGAAGGAATGGAAAGATCAAAGTATGAATACTGTCTGTTGCTCAGTGAGTTAGAATAGAAGTTACAAAGTGGTGAAAGCTTAGAGTTAATACTTTTAAAGAACTACGCACATATCTACTCCAAAATCATTCTCAATTGTTGAGAATTAAGGTAATTCCAATTTTAATCTATGAAAGGAATATTATACTGAGTTCTAAAACAGATAAACAAATAGACCAATTTCTCTAATAAATATTGAGACATTTCCCCCATAAAACCTTTGCAAAGATTAAGCAATCTAACAACAACTAAATCACCAAGACCCAGAGGGAAAAAAAAAATCTTCCTTGTGATTTAAGGCCTGAGCAATGCTTTAACTTTAGGAATATAATTGGCATAGTTAATATGAATAAAAACACATGCTTACATCAATAGATTTGACAGAAAAAGAAAATCCATTGACAAAGTACAGCACTGATTTGTGATCAACAGTTGCTAAAATTAAAATGAAGCTATTGATTTATATAATGTGCAAATAACATCTCCTAGTATCTATTCAAACTCAAAAAAAGAAAATATAAAAAAAGAAAGTGAAAAAGTTTTTTTTCTCAAAATATAGTATGTTATTAACCAATCATAAAATAGAAAACAGAAAATTACCATGACAAGAAAAATAGAAATGATTGATCATGTTATATAGCTAATGTAAAAAAAAAAATAGTTTATTAGGGGGAGGTTTCATTAAATAGCTTAGATAAAATTCTGATGCATAACATATTTTAGAGATTGACACAAATACATATGACCCAGACCATTCCAAAAAGAGAGACAAAGCTCAGTTCTGACCATGTCACATCCTCTCAACATTCAATAAATTCCGCTGTCTCCCTTATAACTCTGAGGATGAAATAAAAAAAAAAAAATACTCTAGATCTTAAAACCCTTCACAACCTGGTCCCTTCCTATTTTTTTATACTACTTAAATTTTATTCTCTCCTATGGGATATGTGTATGAACCTGAATGTATATGCATATTTGTGTATGTATGTATACATGCATATATATGCATAATGTATAATACATATCTACACAGATAGGCGTATATTCAGCTTTCTTGAATAACTTCATAAACATTCAGAATTCAAGCTTCCAGCGTGGTTCCCAGGAAAGCTGAAGCCAAAGTTAACACAGATATGCATAGATATTTACATGAATATACATATATTATAATGTCAAGCAAATATAACTTCCAAGGTTCAGAAAGCCAGTATAATAACTATCTATTTCATTCTGTGACAAATTAAGGAAAAGCATTCACAGAACAGAGAAAATCAAAATACAGCATCCACCATGTGTAATTAAATAATTTAATAAGTCTTCAATTCAATCCAAGTACCACTCCGCCCCTGGGCAGTACATTCATTTAGGCAATAACAAAGTCTCTCTTCTTAAATGGAGATTAGTTTCCAATCATACACAAAGTAGATTCATTTGTTCAGTCACAGAGCACAAAACTGTCAAAAGTTTCCCATCCCTGGATCACAACTGAATTACAATACCACCCATTACTATCAAGCGCCTTCTCAAAGGGGCAGTGAAGAGCACAAAGGCCATCTATTCCAAGCCACAATAAGGTTATCATCACAGCATTAAATATCCCAGGAGAGGCCTTTTCTTCATCTTGACTCAAGGTAAGTTCTCATAAATCTCTGCTCCTGGGGAGACAAAGCTTAACAAAGCCAAAATATACATCATTGCCAGTGTCCTCATCAATTCACTCTCTGCCTGCAGAACAGTCCCAGAACCCCTGAAAACATCAGCAAGACCCTCTTCCAGGATTTCTGTACCCATACAACAGGAAAATCCTCATTCAGGGCTTCTGAACCAACAGCAACTTTCCAGGACCTCTGCAACAACAGCACTGTTCTTCACCAGCAGACAAATCTGGCAAAACAACATCAAAACAGACAGACAAAATACTGGCATCACAGCCATGCCTCTTCAGTTCTCAGCAGCCCTGTGTGGCAGTTCTCAGAAGTCCTGGGAAGCTCCAACTGGCCCTCAGCAGTCTCTCAGCCACTCTGGCCCCTGGCAATTTTCCTCTTTCACTCTGTCTCCATGATACTTCTTCCCAAAATTTCTTCTGGCCTCCTCTACTTGGGCTTCTTTCTAAATCCACTACACCAGCTCCTCCTAGTTGAGCCCTCTCTCTTCAACTTAACAAGTCCATCCCACAAGTAGGATTCACAAGCTCTGGGTTTCAACACTGAACCCAAAAACCAAGCCAATAAAGGAGGATCTTTAAATTCCATTACCATTACATATATACATATAATAATAGAAAATGCATTTCTTAAAACATATTTTGTATACAAATATGTATTCATATACTGTTATAATCATTTTACATAGGAGACTTATGCACATGTGCACACACTTACCACAACTCTACAATCTCAATTAATTACTACCTGTAATAATTCCAAAACTACCCCCCTTTTTTTTCCTTTGATCTGATGAGGTGCAGGCTCTGGGAGCCCCCTTGAGCTCTCCTTGAATCTTCCCACATAAGGCATTTGCCTGAGGCCATGAGTGTAAAGCTGTGGCTCTGCTCAAGTCTTTAGCTCTCCTTTGTCTAGCAATTTCCCACCCTTGATCCTCCTGTTCCACCCTTGAACTGGCCTGGCCCATCATTGTCCAACCTTTCCAGGTAGCCTCCAGCTATTTCCCACCCTTAATCACTCATTACTAGAGTCTGACCTCATCTGACACCTCCTGAAGACCCTTCCCAAACTTCTCCTCTAGACCACCCCTAGATTCCTCCCACAACCTTTCTGTATGTAAGACCCCATCTTCATTCTATGTGGTATGAGAGGGCCATAGAATGACCTAGCTTAGACTTACTCTGGGTCAGATGATTCTGGCCTGCTTGCCCAATGAAAGCATCACAGATACCTAGGCTACTTAAGAGTCTACCCAATATGGTCAACTTTTAACAAACTTTACTTGCTGTTATTGTTGTTTAAGAATGAGAGTTTTTTTTTTTCCCTCTCACTTTTAATTTAATTTTTTTTTGCTTTTTTTGTAGGGGCATTTGGGGTTAAGTGACTTACCCAAGGTCACATGGCTAGTAAGTGTTGGGTGTCTGAGGCTGGATTTGAACTCATGTCTTCCTGACTCCAGGGCCAGTGCTCCATTGATTGTGCCACCTAACCACCCCAAACTTTGCTTTTCTTTAGCTGAGAGAATACTTGAGTCAAATTCATTTGGCAGGACCCAACATGTTGGTATTTTGGGGTCTCAAGAAACCCTAACCCTCTTTATGGGTAACCACATAAGACCCACTGCTCATTAGTGGATCTTTATCTGATGGAGCCAAGGTTGACTTTCTATCATTGCTCCTGTTACTCACTCCATATGAGAATTTTCTTTTCCCTCAAATATTTTCATTTTATTCATATTAGCACCTCAGTTTGTGGTAATCAAAATGCCTCACAAGTGTAAAAATGTGTGGTTTCCTCATTGCTTTCATATAATGCCTTTCTTCCTCTAGAATGGATCTTAAACATATCAGTGTATGCTCAAAAGAACACTGAAGCATGAGAATCATGTGGACTTAGGAGTTGAGAAGAGGATCTTTGAATCTTTGAAATCTCTTAGCCTTAGACAACAAGTGCCCCAAGTGTTTATAATTCTTCTAAGAGCCAAATGATAACAGAATCAAGCTAGCAGCCCTTTTCTGCCACCAAACTCTGCAATTATGATATGAAGATCTTGCCCAAGCCTAGGGTACCTATAGGTAGTAGACAAATTTATTTATTTTAAAATTTAATTTAATTTTGAAAGAGTCAATATTTGATTGATTGACTGACTTTTTATTGTGTGGTATCTCTCACTTTCAGTAATTTTTTGAATATCATTGTGAGGGAGCAGTCAAGCAATCACATCTTCTATTTCTTTCATGACATATCTTATCTAGATTTCTTAAAATCACCAAGGGCAGGTCCATAGATTTGACACATCTCCTTATTTATGGATTTGCTAATCTTTGCTGGACATTTTTGTTCTATTATTTTCAGTGTATATCTTATACTCACGTATGGAGAAAATGGCACAAAAAAAATTGAATACCTTTGTATTATCATCATGGGTAATCATCATCTCATCTACTTGAAGCAAAAGGAAAATTACTGCGTTGGTCTTTCTTTATTTTTCTAATACATCTTTTAATTTCTATTTATTTTCTTTTGCTTCTTTCAAATTTAGCATTCCTGATACTTAAAAAAACTAATAGGAATATGCCCAATCAAGACATAGGCTATTCATAAATCTTCAAATAAAAACCCAGCTTGTGATTCATAGAGTTTATCTGCCAGTTTTCTGGGCTCTTAGGTCTGAATTTCGAATAGTATTGAACGTAGGAAGAGTTTAACCTATGCAATATTAAATTTCTTCTTTTTTCCAATTTATTTATTTATTTTTAGGTTTTATTTATTTATTTGTTTGGTTGGTTGGTTTTTTATAGTTTTCATCATTCATTTCCACAAAATTTTGATTTACAAATGTTCTCCCCATCTTACTCCTATCCACTGCTCCAAAACAGTAATCCCAATGTACCCCCCCTCCCCAAATCTATTCTCTCCTATGTCTTCCCCCCTCACCCCTCTGACCTTCCAGTAGGGCAGGATGGATCTCCCTACCACATTGCCTGTGTATCTCAAGTTCCAGTTGGATGTAGTTAATTTTTCGTTTTCAGCATTCATTTCCACAAGATTTTGAGTTACAAATTTTTCTCCCCATCGTTGCCCTGACACACACCCAAAATAGTGAGCCTACTTAATACCCCTCCCTCAATATGTTATCTCTTATATCCTCCCGCATGCCTCCCCCTCCAACATTCTAGTAGGGCAAGATAGATTTCTATACCCCAGTGCCTGCATATCTTATTTCCCAGTTGCATGTAAAAAAAGTATATTTAAATTTTTTTTAAACATTTCTTTTTAAAACTTTGAGTTCCAGATTCTTTCCCTTCTTCCTTCCTCACCAACTCTCACTGGGAAGATAAGCAATTCAATATAGGTTGTACAAGTACGGTTACACAAAATATTTCTGTAGAGTTATATTGTGAAAGACTAACTATATTTCCCTCCATCCTATCCCTCCCCCCACTTATTCTATTTTCTCCTTTTACCCTGTCCCCTTTCAAAAGTGTTTGCTTCGAACTACCCTCTCCCCCAATCTGCCCTACCTTTTATGATAACCACTCTTATCCCCTTCCCCCCCTACTTTCCTGTAGGGTAAGATGTGCATTTGAGTGTGTATGTTATTCCCTCCTTAAGCCAAATATGTATTTCATATATATATATATATATATATATTTCACATATATATGTATATTTCATGCACAGACACATAGACACACACACATATATTCTCTTTAAGTATCTTACTGAGAAAAGTCTCATGAGTTACAATTATCATTTTTCTGTGTAGGAATATAAATAGTTCAACTTTAATAAGTTCCTTATGAGTCTTTTTTTCTGTTTACCATCTCATACTTCTCTTGCTTCTTGTATTTGAAAATCAAATTTTCTGTTCAGCTCTGCTTTTTTTCATTAAGGATGGTTGAAAACCCTCTATTTCATTGAATGACCATATTTTCCCCTGAAGCATTATACTCAGTTTTGCTGGGTAGGTAATTCTTGGTTTTAATTCCCGCTCCTTTGACCTCTGGAATATCATATTTCAAGCCCTTTGATCCCTTAATGTAGAAGCTGCTAGGTCTTCTGTTATCCTAATTGTGTTTCCACAATCCTCAAATTGTTTTATCCTCATTGCTTGTAGTATTTTCTCTTTGGCCTGGGAATTCTGGAATTTGGCTATAATATTCCTAGGAGTTTTCTTTTTGTGATCTTTTTCAAGAGGCAATTGGTGAATTCTTTCCATTTCTGTTTTGACCTCTGGTTCTAGAATATCAGGGCTATTTTGCTTGATAATTTCTTGAAATATCGTGTCTAGGCTTTTTTTTTTTTAGCATGGCTTTCAGGTAGTCCAATAATTTTTAAATTATCTCTCCTGGATCTATTTACCAGGTCAGTGATTTTTCCAAAGAGATATTTCACATTGCCTTCTATTTTTTTCATTTGTCTTTATCTTTTTTATAGTATCTTGATATAGTATCTTGATTTCTCATAAAGTCATTAACTTTGAATTGCTCTAATCTAATTGTGAAGGAATTATTCTCTTCAGTGAGTTTTTGAAATTTCTTTTCCATCTGGCCAATTTGTCTTTTTAAGGCACTCTTCTCCTCAGTGGCTTTTTTGGGACTCTTTCCATTTGAATTAGTCTATTTTTAAGGTGTTATTTTCTTCAGTAATTTTTTGGGGTCTCCTTTAGCACATTGTTGACTTGCTTTTCATAATTTCCTTGCATCATTCTCCTTTCTCTTCCCAATTTTTCCCCCACTTCTCTTACTTGATTTTCAAAATCCTTCTTGAGTGTCTCCATAGCCTATTAGCAGTTCACATTTTTTTGTAAGCTTTTGACGCAAGATTTCTAACTTGTTGTCATCCTCCCATTCCATGCTTTGATCGTTTTTGTCCCCAACAAAGGGTTCTAGGGTCTGATTTTGCTTCCTCTGCTTGCTCATCTTGCCAGTCAATTACTTGACTTTTGAGCTCTTTGCCAAGGTAGAAGTATGCTTCCAGAGTGGAGAGAGTGTTATCTCAAATTGCTGGCATTTTTCAGATGCCAGAGATATTAGGTGGGCACCCTCTCAACAACCTGCACAACAACCTACAACAACCTGATACACTGGCCACACACCCCAGGACCACCACCCAAGACCATGATCCAGATTCGAAAGGTCAAAGCAAGAGCCATTACCATCTGAATGGTGGCTTGTTCGCCCTAAGATCTGCAGTCCAGGAGTAATGGAGGCAGCCAGGAGGCAGCAGCTGCAGCCTCCACACCTCTACTACTTCCTACCCTGGGAACAGGGGCTGGACCAACCTCTTCCATAACACAATTCCAACAGTTCCCCAATGACCTTTTACTTTCTCTTTGGCATTTATGGGTTGAGGAGTCTGGAAATCACCACAGCTGCTGGTGATTTACTCTCCTAAAGTCTGCTCCAGCCAGTCTGGGCCCCTCCTCAAGGTTGCCCTGGTGCCAGAAATGCAGGACTCATGCAGGATTGAGCTGGCTCCCAGCTTGGTGCAATAGACCCTTCCTGTTGACCTGCTGGGCTGCCTTCAGCAGGAAATTTGTTTCTCTCTGTCACTTTGTCGGTTCTGTAGCTCTAAAATATGTTTAGAGTAATTTTTTTACAGGTCTTGGAAGTGGTTGGAGTGGGAGATCATGCCAAATTCATGCTTTTACTCTGCCATCTTGGTTGTGGCCCCCTAAATTTCTTCTTAATAAAAAGAAAAGACATAGGGTAACAATGAAATGTAATTAAATGCTAAAGTTTTTTTTTTCTTTTTTTTTCCCCCCAGGGGAAAAAAAGAGAGACTACAGGTTAATGGGCAAGCAATCAAGGGTAAGGATTGAAAATGAGAAAAATAAGGGAAAATCTTATTTCAGTAGTCAGAGGGGCTGACACTGATGAAAACTACTTCGTGAAGAAGGATACTTTATGGAGGCAAATAGAGTTATTTCCACAAATATTATCTGCAGGAATTCGATATAGAACATACCCTACCTACTATAAGAAAAGAGGGGTCAGAACTCCTGAGGGAAACTAACTAACTGAGGACTGGGAGGGAATAGACTTGGAGAAAAGATTTTTAGGTAAATGAGCAAATAATGATTAAGGAGTAGACAAAAGTCAATAATGAATTGTACCTTTAAGTGCATAGGGAAAAAAAAAATCCTACAATGGGGCAATAACTGCTCTATGGCCTGTAGGAATCAACATTTTTTGAAGAGTACAGCACAACATAAAAAGGGACTCATGGGACAAGATCTACAAGGCAGTAACAACAACAACACAAATTATTTAGAATGGAAAATTAAAATAACTGATTGTTTTAATTACATGAAAAATAAAGACACATAAAAAATGATGAAAGAAAAGTAAAATGACTCTGAATCAAATAATAAAAGTGTAGAATATACAGAAAAGGAAGATAAACAATGAAGAGTATAAGAGAAGAATTTTTTTTTTCCTAAAAAGAGTTTCAGAAATTAAACTTTTAAAACTAATGAACAAAACTAATACAAGGGGAAGAGAAGAAGGGAGATTCTACTGGACTATTAAAATAGGAAAAAAAAATGAAATAGATAACAAGATACAAGGAAGCAAGAACAATAAAAATCTAAATTAAAAAAAAAAAACTTTAAAACCAATGAAAGAATTTAAGAAACAAGAGCAGTGGGGTTGGGGTGAGCATGAGGGCAAGAGATATATTTTAAGCTTCTATTCAGCTCTGATAAAATGTTTTAAGTTTTAATTCTTCTCTGACAGTTTCTGTTCTATGATATATGGTGCCTTGTCTTTCTAACGGCTGATTTTCTTCTCTTTTATTAAATCAATTAATTAATTATTTTTTAGTTTTCCACATTCACATCCATAAGATTTTTAGTTTCAAATTTCCTTCTTCTTCCTCCCCTCCACCCAGTCTAAGACAGAACGCAATTTGACAAATGTTCTCTATATACATTCATATAAAAATATTTTCACATTTATCATGTTGTAAAAAAAAAAATTAGAACTAATGTTCAGAACCACAGAAAGATGAAATGAGAGAGAGACAGAGAGACAGAGAGAGAGAGAGAGAGAGAGAGAGAGCAAATCATGGTTTTTTTCTACATTCAGATTCCATAGTTTTTGTTTTTTGTTTTTTGTTTTTGTTTTTTTTCTTGATGAGGATATCATTTTCCTTCATGAGTCTTTTGGAGTTCTTAGATTCTTGCATTGCTGAAAAGAGTTAAGTCTATCAAAATTAGTCATTGAACAGTGTTGTTGTTACTGTGTACAATGTTCTGGTTCTGTTCACTTCACTCAGCATCAGTTCATGTACATCTTTACAGGTTTTTTTCTCAAGTCTGCCTGCTTATCATTTCTTATGGAACAATAGCATTCCATTACATTCATATACCACAACTTGTTCATCCATTCCTCAATTGATGGGGCAGCCTCTCAATTTTGAATTATTGACCACCACAGAAAGAGCTGCTATAAATATTTTGGTTCATGTGAATCTCACAACTAACTTTCCAAGGAGTAAGATTTCTTCAATGACCACTGCTACTACTACCATTTTGCATAGCACTTTAAGGTTTGTGAAGTACTTAAAATATTATCTCATCTGATCTCCACAAAAACACTGGAAAGTGGGTGCTATTAACCAATCCACTTCAGGGAAGAAGAAATTGATGTAGACAAAAGTTAAATAACTTGCCCAAAGTCACACAGCTAGAAGGTGACTTAGGCTATGTTGAAACATTGATCTTCTTGATTTTAAGCTTAGTACTCTATGCATTCCAAAATGAAGCTTCCTGGTATTCTAGTTTCTCAGGCCCTCAGATCTCATCCTAACATTAGGACTGTACTGCTACCTCATACCATAATCCAAAATAATTACCTTCAGCCAATCCCCCCTATACACAAAACAATGAGATTTTTAAATAGATTTTCCTACCTCTCTGATTAAAGTACTGATATTCAGAATCACTTTACTGTTGAAAAATTCACTGAATTTTAGATCAAAAGATTTACTTTGAATTTATTCTCCTTGCTACCTGTGAGGTCTTTAAATCATCATTTAAACCGTGTGTATCTGAATTTCTTGATGTGTAAGATGAAGAGGTTTGAAATGGATTAATGCTAAGGCCTATCCTCACTCTCACATCATGTCTAAATACTAAATTTCTAGATCCATGTGTGAAAAAAAAATACATGTTATCTTGATTTGTGCTGTGGAGTGAAAGAAATAGAACATCTAAAAATATTTCCATTAATTTTACCATAAAGAAGAATTTCTGGACACATATACACGTGCACTTATGCATAATACATATATAATGTATATATGCATATATACATATATGTTGAAAATATGTTTTAGCCAGAAGATTAATTTTCCTTTAAAAACTTTTGAGATATATTGTATATTATTAGATTGTTTGTAGCTCCCTAAGACAAATGCGTTGCCTCTCTTCAAGAAGATTCAAAAAACAAAAACAGAATGGTCAAGCTGCATTCTATACTTGCAATACCAAAGTCAGCTCTTCTGTACTGACATACTGATTTCCTAAGAAAGATTCCTTATTCATTTGGATATAAGAATTTAGAAACCAATTGAACCAAGACTTTTTTTCTTTTTACTCAATTCAGATCAAAGGAGATCTCCCTGCCTGTTCCCTACCCTCTTTCCTTTCCCCCAAAACTTGCAACTACCTCTGGATATGGAACTATTCAAATGATAGAGATTTGTTCCCTATGATTTTGGTACCCAATGTCCCCAAATGAGATTTTTAATGATATATTTTTGTTGTTTGTTTAAGCCTTGACTGAGCTCCAGGGAATCTGTCCCCTAGTACCTGAAAAATATAAACAAGTCTCTTGTGTAACAGATCTTAGAGGAAAGAATTTTCTGCCTCTCTAACAGTTTAGCAAGATTATAGGCATTTCATGAGGTTTCAGTTTATGACTCTAAGAAACCAAGATTATCTTTTAATTTTAGTACCTAGAATTTATTTCAGTTTAATGAATATCTAAAATATGCAATGATGAAACCATGTATATGATATGCTGTGTTGGTTTTTCTGTTTTTGTTTTTTGTTTTATTTGGGGGGGGGGGAAGTTGTACAGGAGCAGAAATGATGAAAATTAACAGCGCAGTCAGAAGAAGTTGAAATCTCAAGCAATTTGTTTGGTAAAAGTAATGCATTTTATGGAATTTTCTTGTATTTCTTTGAATTTTTATTAATTTCTTCATATTTTGAACTTAATAAAGGGCTGTAACATAGTGGAGGGGGAAATTTATAGATGTTAATTTCTAAAGTGCTTTGTTTAAAATCTGGCCTAGTCACTTAGATTGACAAGAAGCAAATGAGAAACCCACCTCTGTGGGCCTCAGTTTCCTTGTCAGGAAATAAAGATTAATAATGCTTCTAACAACTAATTCACAGGTTTCTGTGTGGATCAGATATGATAATGCATGTAAATTTTCCATATACCCTAAAAGACTATATAAAAATTAATGTTTAATGATAACAATATTGATGATGATGAGAGTAGACCATTTCAAGTGTTGAGTAATGCCTTGAAGGACAGATAGGATTTTGAGTGGAGAGAAGATTAAAAGCATTGAGAAAAGTGTGAAGAAAGACTCAGAGGGAAAATAAAAAGGTTTTGTAAAATAGAGAAAAAAATCTCTTTGGTTTGATCAAAAGGTCCACATAAGCTCATGGTATGTGGCTGATATATCCAAAGAGGCATCCTGTGATAGATAATGGAATGCAACATTGGAATCCAGGAACAAATTAAAACCTGTCTGACTTTCAATGTCCTCATTTGTAAAATAAAGGGAATTACTTAACTGGCCTTACCTTGGTAGCATGAAAAAAAGTGATGATTTCAACTCCTTCGCTATATTGTTTGTTGTTTTTGCTTTGACATTGTTTTGGATCATGTCCCTTCACTAACAGATGGACATGTTTGTTAAATATTGAACTTGAAAGATATAATGACCTAAATATTTAGAGAAAATTGCAAAATAGCAGAAAATGTGAAAGAGGGAGAAATAATCAACCATAATATTTTTATGTTCATCAAATCCTGCCTGGTATTCTTGTGACCAATATGGCAGCTATGAACTTCAAAAATATTCACGAGGAAAAAGAATTCTTTAAATGGCCCATTCCTAAAAAGTAATGGATGTTTCAATGTAAATATTGAAGGAATTGTATAAGGGAGTACTCCAGGGATCTATTCATGGCCATATACTGCTTGATATTGCTAGCAACAACTTATTTCAACAAATAAATAGCCTAATTACCAACACAGAATCTTTTGTGTTAGAGAATTCACTGATAAAATCAGCATCCTGTTAGGATCAGAAAATTATCTGACAACCTAATATAATGCATTGATTCTAAAACAATTAAACAAAGTAGAAGTAAATGTAAAAATACTGTGGATGAGTATATAAATTTCAGAAAGAAAAAGTAGAGCAAATATAGGCAGAGAGAAGTTTCTCAGGGTAGAGTAAGATCAAAAGGGTGGCAAAGTTAATGAGTGCAAAGTCAATGTGGTAGAAGTGTGATATAGCAGCCAAAAAGAGAAGATGCTTTCAAATCTTATTTTAATGCATTGAAGGCATGAATAGAGTCATGTTGTCTGGTACAAGGATGATAGTACTTTATGAAGATATGGAACTTTGTAATCCCTTCTTTTTAGCATGTTTTAGGAATGACACTGATAAAGCTTGAGACTATTAAGAGAAACTTGACTGAGGTGGTAAAGGGACTCAGTATCATTTCTTCTAAAAAATAGAGGAAAAAAGCTGGAGATGTCTAGATTAGAAAAGACATATAAATATGATAATTTCTTCACATATTTGAAGGATTGTCCTGTGAAAGAAAGAAATATTTGGCACCTTGAAATTTGAAGTTGTAATTAGGAAAAATTGGTGAGAGAGATGGAGAGAGAGACAGAGAGACAGAGACAGAGAGAGAGAGAGAGTGAGTGAGAGAGAGATGACAAATTGGTGGGAATTAGAAAAAGAGAAAAGCTCATATAAAAGGAAAAACAGTCAAAACAAAATACATTCCTAACAACTAGAGCTGTACAACCTTGGAAAGAATTGCTTGAGAATGTAATGCATGCACCCTTCATTGTGAATCTCCACTCTAAGTATGGATGGCTACTTATCACTTATGTTGTAGAAATTATCAGAGAATTCTTCAATGTCTTCAATTTCTTCTTCTTAAATATCTTGAACTTTTGTTGTTGTGGTTTCCTGATTATTCTTTCCTGTGGATTCAAAGGGTAAATACTCCCAGGACTAAGAGGAGAATCTCTCAAATAATTTCTTTGGGCTAAAAATCTATTTTTTTTCTAGAGGTTCATAAAATTCAAACAGTAATAGACAATAGAACTTGAAGGGAACTTTAAATTAACATAGGTAAACTCCCTCATTATACAGATAAGAAACCTGATTCTTAGAGTAATTATTCCACAGCTTCTCAGTGGCAAGGCTGAGACACAACTCAAGTCCCATTACCCTAAGTCCAGCATTCTTTCCCTAGAATAGTGATACCACCCTGGTTTTTATTTCAAACATAACTAAAAAGTAGTAATAAAATGAGATAATAAAGTAAATAAATAGACTGATATAAAACTGTATCTCTTCACATATTTTCCTCATTCCTGTCCATCTCTCCCCATTATTTTATCTTTTCTTGTCTAAATGATATAGAAGAAAGACCATAGGAGAGGGTATTAAGAGTACTGAAATCTAAACTCAGTTTTCTCACTAGCATCTTTGAGAAAATAATTTCCTCTCTAGGTCTCAGTTTCTTCACCTTTGAGATGAGTAGTCTTAGACCATATGATGTCTAAAATCTTTGTCAACTTGAACTTTCTATGGTCTAAACTTCTAAAGTTCTGTTGTTATTTTTTTTTCCCCAGCTCTTATATTCAATGTTCTAAAGTACCTCTTAGCTGCAATGTTTTGTTTTCAAACCCATTTGAGTGATCAGAGTCCTTTCAATCCAGACATTCTAACATTCTCTCAGGTAAGAATTTGATCATTCTCAAATAAAAAAAACTCCTGTAGATATTCCCTTTTCAAAGCAATAGATATGTTAACCAACTTGGGAAAATAGTGATAAAGAATTTGGAAGCAATCAAAACTCATCTACTGAAGTAGGTTGAACAATCGGATCCTCAATGGAACTGAAAATTCAAAGAATTGGATCGACGGTATCTGGTCAGAAAATATACAGCAAGAGAAATTGACAGTGATCACAGGTTAGAAAGGTCTGAATTCAAACCTGATTTCAAAGAGTCACTAGTTGTAAGACCTTTGGCTAGTCAATTAGGCTCTTTCTGGTTTAGATTTTTTTCACCTCAAAAAGGCAGGTGGTTAATGGAATCTTTCTTCCACCATTCTTGTGAGGATAAAAATTAGAATGATATTTGTAAAATACTTTATAAAGAATATACATATATGTCTGTATGTATATATTTATGCACACATGTGCATACATGTGAGTGGATGTGGAGGCATATGTATTGAGTATTATACATATGTGAATTTTGAAAATTACTGTAAGCACACACAAACATGTATATGTATAAATCATATATTAGGGTTTTTAAATTTCATTTTTCACATAGAATTTTAGAGTTCAAAGACACCTCAGGAGCTAATTTCATCAATCCCTGATCTGGAATCTCCTTTAAAACATATTTGGAAAATGGTCATCTAACATTTTCTTGAAAAAATCCACTAAAGTCTACTAATTCTGAATATAGACCATTATACTTTTATATCATTCTGTTAGGAAATTTTACTTAGAATGAAATTTAATTGACCTTGTCAGAAGTCCTGGGATCACATCTCTATATTGCTATTTATTATTTGTGTAAATTTGAGCAAATTACTTCCATTTTATAAATGGGGGTATTGGCAAGGGATATTTACAGCTTTAAAATTTTGTCTTTATATGAGAAGTTTCATTCTAATGAAATATTACCATTATACTTATAATTTCTTCTTAGAGGTAACATCAACATG
>CM053592.1:183275059-183328457 GCA_028646515.1 Pseudochirops corinnae
TATCTCCTATTTGGTTCTAAAATTGGTTATCTCTAATGTGATCAGTTTGTGTTACAAGGCATCTATTCTGGGAGAGATCATGGAAATAAAGATACAATAGAAAGATTAATGTCTCTAAAATAAGAGGACATGGGTTTGAAAATATATTGGATGCTTAATCCCTAAGTTACTCTACTTCACTGGACATAATTTTCTTCAAAGCAAAAATGAGGACTGGATCACTTCTGAGATCTCTTCCATATCTACATTCATGACACTAAGATCTAAGATCTTGGTTTAAAACCTACACAATTTTTCAGTGCAAAAACATTTTATGTAATGACTTTATCTTGAGGAGTAGTTAGTGTTGGTTTCTTTGCTGACATATCACTGATTAATTCTATACTTTTTTTTTTCTCCTTCTCTACAGTCATTATCATCATAAACCAAGTGAATGGCCAAGGAAAATAACACAGTGGTCAAAGAGTTCCTTCTTTTAGGACTGACGGATCGTGAAGAATTGAAAGTGTTTTTCTTTATGCTTTTTTCGGTGATATATGTCATTTCTTTGGTGGGAAATCTTGGCATGATTATATTAATACAAATCACTCCCAAGCTTCACACTCCCATGTACTTTTTCCTCAGTTGTCTCTCCTTTGTTGATGCTTGCTATTGTTCTGTCTTTGGACCAAAAATGCTTGTGAATTTCTTTGAGGAGAAGGCAACTATATCATTCACTGCATGTATACTGCAATATTTTTTATTTGTGGTCCTTCTTACCACTGAGGGATTTTTCCTAGCAGTGATGGCATATGATCGATATGTGGCGATTGCTAACCCACTGCTTTACATGGTGGTCATGACTAAGAGAGTGTGTGCCATCCTGGTCATTGGGTCATGTATAGGGGGGATGATTAATTCACTGACACACACAATTGGCTTAGTTAGATTATCTTTCTGTGGACCAAATATCATTAGCCATTTCTTCTGTGATTTGCCCCCCCTGCTGAAGCTCTCCTGCTCTGACACTTCTAGAAATGAATTGTTGCTCCTGATATTCTCAGGAGTAATTGCTATAATGACCTTCTTGACTGTAATCATCTCTTATGTCTTCATTGTTATTGCCATCCTTAGGATCCGCTCAGCAGATGGGAGATATAAAGCCTTCTCCACCTGTGCTTCACACCTGACAGCTGTGACTTTGTTCTATGGTTCCATAAGCTTTAGCTACATTCAGCCAAGCTCCCAATATTCCCTGGAACAAGAAAAAGTGGTTTCTGTGTTTTACACCATGGTAATCCCAATGCTGAACCCATTGATTTATAGTCTGCGAAACAAGGAGGTCAAGGATGCTATGAAAAGGGCAATAGAATTGAAACCATCTTTCTGTTAATGTTATTACAGAAATATTTTTTGTCCACAAACAGTGTAACAGCCAGTAGAACTCTTTAAGATGCATAATTACAAGCAATGATATTGTAGAGTTGGTAGAGATATTAGAAGTTGAAATCTAGAATGCCAGATGTCATACAACATCAGAGCTAAACAAGTAGAAATCAATGTAATTTTAATTTTTCAGAACAAAAAATGGAGGCACAGGAGAGAAAGTCGTCGTCCATAGTCACCTTGTCATTTCTGGAGTAAAAATTAGAACCCACACATTTACAACTCACATGTTTTATGATTTGTTTTTAGTCATTTGATCCTAGTATCTATTTGGAGTACTAAAATTTTGGTTAGGAAAATTCCCATATGACCAATTTTATGTTCTCTAGAAATATAATAGATTGTCTGACTTGGAAGGAACCTTTTAACACAGAAAATAGAATTTGGGGTCTTTGGGGTATCACAGAACTAATCAGGTGAAATCTTTTCATTTCCTAAATGGGTTACATGACTTTCCCAAGTCAACACATTTAAAATAACTGTGAAGAGAGCGTAGATATTCTAATTTTTTTTTTTTTTTACTTTGGGTAATTATATTACATTTTATACTGACCATTGACTTATGCATTAACATTTCTCTTTTTACTGAAGAGGTATATCAAGAACCTTGACTCTGAAGTGACTTGTCTGATCTGAAACCTTGCATCCATTTGCATAAAGATTACTCTGTAACAATGTGGTTTGATAGAGATTAAATGATGAAAAAAATGATTTAATAATGGGGCATCCCAATCATCCTGACAAAAGGTTATTTTCACTTTGCAAGAACATTTATAAAAAAAGAATATTGAGATCCCTGCCTAAACAGAGCTTCAGAGTAAGGTTCAAAAGAATAAGAGGGCTAATAGACCTTAGAATTGTGAAGTGCATCCCTTTTATTTCACAAGAGAGGAAACTGAGGCTGAGAAAGAGAAATATACCTAATTAAAATCATAGTTACTAAAAGAGCTGCCTCCCAGATAATCTAATCTACTTCCAGTGTTCAGCTTTCTAAAACTTTTTTCTTATGGGGTCCTTACCTTTGACAATTTGGTAAAAGCTGTGAACTACTTATCAGAACAATGTTTTTAAGTAATTGAAGGAAATGCTAAATTTCAATGAGAAGTTGGTAAAAACAAAGATGCATTTTTCCCTTCCCTGATCAAATCTGTAGATACTATGAAGTCTTTCCACTGACACCTTCCCTTTACTAGTTGAGTAAGTTAAAAACAAAACAAAACAAAACAAAAGAAAACAAAAGAGATCATGAAAATCCTTACAAAACTACAAAGCAGAAATGCTTATGTGATATCATGTATGTTTGTTTTTAACCTGTCCTTTAATTCTCCACTTTTTCCAAATCTCCCCTGTGGAGGTGACCATGACAAATCTAGCTCTCACTGATATCTCCCTCCACTGAATTTCTTTGACTCATTATACATGACACCATTCATTTGGAACATAATCAATGCTGCCTCACACTGCTAGTTAACCATTTGTCATAATTATATTATAAGACTTCCTACATACACTATAAGGATCTAGAAAACAGGAACTGCCTCTTTTATTTGCTTTTTTCTTAGGATAATTCTTTCCCAACATTTTTTTCCCAGGGGGAAAGGGAAGAAATGTTTAATAAATTCTTGTTAGAAAATTATAAGATCATATAGCTAAAATTAGTAGGAAGAAAAAAGGTCAATTGCTACAGGGTTCTAATTTTATATGTTAAAGAAACTAAGGGACAAATGGTTCAAGTAACTCAAAGTCAAAAAGAAAATAACTGTAAGAGACAGGATTTGAACTCAGAGTCTGTGACTGAATTTTAAATTTTCTCTTCTATGTGCCATAAATTCCTTACATGAGAGTGAATACAGATAAATAAATAGATGGATGGTTGGATGAAGAGATGAATGGATGAGGTGCTAGGTGTGTAGAAGATAATAAATGAGCAGATGGAGTAATTATAGTTAGAGGTTAGTAGAAGGCGAAAATACTTAACATTCTTATGGAACATCTAGGAATACTGGCTTGAGCTCACTATTAGTATGGTGTTGTGTAATAAACCAGGTCAATGATGTCAACAGAACGGTGAAAGGGGTGTGAACAATGACATGTAAATATAATGACGGGGAGGCACTTATACTCCTATTCAATCACATAAACATTTTAAAGCACCTACTATATGACAGGCACTGCTCTAAGGTCTGGGAATACAATTAATAAAAAGAATGATATTCCTTGCCCTTGAGGAGTTACAATCTAAAGGCTACCACTATGCGATTCCCAAGAGGGACTAAACACTGACTATATGTTCTAACACAAGAGTGCCTAAGAGGGCAGCAGTCAAGCTCGCAATATCTCTCAGGTGAATTCCCTAGCTTTGCATCTGTGAGTTATATTAATGTGCTATTTATCCAATGATAACCTTGGTTTGATCTGCCAACCACGGGCAAGTTCTGTCTATGATCATAAGACAAAGGTCAAGACAAGTGGAGATAGGCCAACATGCAGTGGATGACCTTGTCCTTTATAAATTAAGGTTGTTCCCAGGCCTCTGTATGAAACAATGCCCATTCAAGGACAAAGGGCTAGAATTGAGACAAAAGGGAGCATAATTTATAATCTCAAATATTTCAGTCTGGGAGAGGAAGAGCTCAAAGTTTCTGGCCAAAACAGAAAACACTTGCTATTTACACTCAATCTAAGCATTTCAAACCTAAACAATTAGCCTTTAGTGTTTGGACTGGGGGCTATTATTGAACATTAAGTGAAAGTCAAAGTGATTTGAGTTTGAAGGCATAGACAAGCTGCTCTATTTGAAACACAATGGGCTGGTTCAAAGAATCACTTGAATCCTTTAAAAGCAGTATTTCTAAAAAATCTTTTATTGATTTATTTTTTTCATTTTCAACATTCATTTCTACAAGATTTTAAATTACAAATTTTCTCTCATCTTGTCTTTCCCTACCATTCACCCCAAGATAGCAAGCCTTCTGAATACCCCTTCCCCCAGTCTGCTCTCTTATATCCCCCCCATTCTCTTCCAAAGTTTCTACTAGGGCAAGGTGGAATTCTATACCCCAATGCCTATATATCTTATTTCCCAGTTGCACATTAAAAAAAAATAATATTTATTTTTAAAACTTTGATTTCCATATCATTTCCCTTATTCCCTAATCCCCCATCCCCCATTGGGAAGTAAAACAATTCAATATAGGTTGTACATATGTAGATTCCCAAAATGTTTCCATAGCAGATATATTGTGAAAGACTAACTATATTTCCCTCCATTCTATCCCTCTGCCCACTTATTCTATTTTCTACTTTGACCCTGTCCCTATTCAAAAGTGTGTGCTTCTAACTACCCTCTTCCCCAATCTGTCCTCCTTTCTAACATCCTCTCTCTCATACCCTTCCCCTCCATTTTAGTGAAGGGTAAGATACCCAATTGAGTGTGTATGTCATTCCCTCCTTAAACCAAATTCAATGAGAGTAAGTTTTACCCATTCACTTTCACTTTCCTTCTCTTCCTCTCCATTGTAACAGATTTCTCTTGCCTCGTTTATATGAGATAATTTAGCCTATTGTATCTCTCCCTTTCTCCTTCTCCTTTCTCAACTCTTAATTTTATATCTTATATATCATCCCTTCCTATTCAACTTATCCTGTGCCCTCTGTCTATGTATATATTTACACACATATAGACAAACTCATATGTATTTATACCCACATACAATTTTATATATACATATAGATAGATAGATAGATAGATAGATAGATAGATAAATAGATACATAGATAGATAGATATTCCCTTCAACTATCCTCATACTGAGAAAAGTGTCATGAGTTACAATGATCATTTTTCCATGTAGGATTGTAAATGGTTCAACTTTAATAAGTTCCTTATGATTTCTTTTTTCTGTTTACCTTCCCATGCTTCTTTTGTTTCTTGTATTGAATGTCAAATTTTCTGTTCAGCTCTGTTTTTTTCATCAAGAATACTTGAAAGTCTTCTATTTCATTAAATGACCATATTTTCCTCTGAAGCATTATAATCACTTTTGCTGGGTAGGTGATTCTTGGTATTAATCCTAGCTCCTTTTACCTCCAGAATATCATATTCTAAGACATTTGATCCCTTAATATAAAAGCTTTTCATGATTTTCTTGCATCATTTTCATTTCTCTTCCCAATTTTTTCTCCACTTCTCTTACTTGACTTTCAAAATCCTTCTTCATCTCCTCCATGGCCTGAAACTAGTTCATATTTTTCTTGGAAGCTTTTGATGCAGGGGTTTTGACATTTTTGACTTCTTCTGGCTCCATGTTTTGATACATTTTGTCCCCAAAAAAGGATTCTATGGTCTGATTGCACTTCCTCTGCTTGCTCATGTTGCCAGTCAATTACTTGACTTTTGAGATCTTTGCCACAATAGAACTCTGCTTCCAGAGTGGAGAGTTTTTTCCCAAATTGCTGTGGTTTTTGCAAATATTGTCAGATGTCTAAGGAGGGTGCCCTCTCTGCAGCAACCACAAGCTCTGGCACACTGGCTACACACCACAGGACCACCACCCAAGACTGCAATCCAGATCCAAGCAGGTTAAAGCAATAGCAATTACCTTCTGAATGGTCACTTAGTTCCCCTACTATCTGTAGGCCAGGAGCTCCAGAGGCAGCCACACTGCAGAAGCTGCAGCCACCATGCCTTTGCCACCTTTTGCCCCAGGCCAGGGGATGGACAACACTCTTTCATCACCCCGTTCCATTGGAGTTCCCCACTGACCTTTTACTTTCTCATTGGCATTTATGGGTTGAGAAGTCTGGAAACCACCACACCTGCCAGTGATTTACTCTCCTGAAGTCTGATCCAGTCAGTCTGGATGACTGTTTGGGGCTGCCCAAGGCTTGGTGCTACTCATGTGGGACTGTGTTTGGCTTCCAGCTCAGTGTGATAGTGGCTTTGTTTTAGCCTGCCAGGCTGCCTTCAGTGGGAGATTTGTTTCTCTCTGTCACTTTGTGGGTTCTGTAGCTCTAAAATATTTTTAGAGTCCTTTTCTACAGGTATTAGAGGTGATTGTTGCAGGAGCTCACAGAAATCCCTGCTTCTGCTCCACCATCTTGGTTCCACCCCTCATTATTTTTTTAAAGCTTCTTTTTTCAGAGCTTTATTTCAAGAAATCATATGTGAAAATTGCCCAGGACAACATGTAAATTGTCCCAGGTTAAAAATAAAAATCTAACACCCAAATCCCAAAATATCTTTCAAAATATAAGCAACCAAAAAGTATACCATTACCATCAGAGCACCCATATGTAAAGATATGGTACCCCAAATGGACAAAGGTACCACGTGTGGTTAGGGGTCACATTTGTCTGTGGCTACAGAGGCAGAACAGACATATCTAACCTCATCTTCCTCCACCTTTCTCTAAGAGAGACTTTCATTTTTGCCAGGTGCTTTTTTTTTCTTAGCTAGTTCTGGAGTCTTCAAGTTCTCAGTTCTTCCAAGGTGGCATCATCCAAACAGAGGTGTGGTCATGGCTTTCCTGGACTGTGCTTTGTTCTGTGAGTGACCACAAGCTCTCTTCTCTATATAGAAACTGTGAGGATGATGATGATGCAAAATCCTCCCTAATCTTTAAATGTCTATTTTTTTTTCAGAGACTGCCAACATCCAATCTAAAATATTTACAAAAAAACCCATAATTCCAAAAATCATATTATAACATTATTAATTTACCTGGAAATGTTGATTACTTCATCACCACCACCCCTCATATGATTTCCCAATACAGGTGGTATTCTCTTATAATGACAAAGAACTTTCCCCCTAGAATTCTCATATTTCTGAGTTGAGCAAATATGAAACAATTTTCTATGAAACTGACAAAAGATCAACAGATATAAATTACCATAGTTTCAGTAAGAGTGTTGATAAAGGTCTATTCCCAAACCCAGCTCTGGTTCTTTGAAATGGCAATTTAATTATTTAACATATGCTTAAACTGAAGTCCTAGATTTAAGGGAGTCACTGGGGATTCCATCCCTGAACAGCTCTATGCCAAATATAAAACAAAGGCACCACCCAAACATAAGTAGACCAGGAAGGCAGACTCTGTCTCAGCAACAGGTAGGTGTTCTATGTTCCAAATCTGACTAAAATTAGTATGGATATCTCTATTGGGTTTGATGTCAGAGGTTATCTGAAGTTAGTCAATCTATTCAGAAATATTTCAAGCACAAATCAAATTGATTATGTAGGGTTTCCAACAAGTCTTAGTAGAGTTTTAAGTTTACAATTCCAATAAACCTTTTGGAACACTTTATGTTTGTCTTGATAGAAATATAGAGGGAATATGGTTTTCTCCACAGTCTAGTGTGTGTATTTATGTGTGTGCATGTACATGCACATGTGTACACACACATGCATACACACATAATCTATGTATTTTGCATGAATGGGGGCCTTATTGAATTAGACCATTCTTTGGATAAAATTTAAAAACTATACAAATGAAAAAAAATTATTTTATTATTACTGATACTATTATTATTTTTATTAAGGCATTTTACATGATTTCCCACAGTAATATTTTTAAATTTAGTGAACTCCAAGTTGTTATTGTTTTTTATATAATCTTTAGTAAAACTCTCATGAGCCTAAAAATAAAAGGGTAAATATTAATGTTAAATATTATAACAAAAAATATTAAATTAAAATATTAACATGTTACAGGATACTGTCTTTATATTCTGAAGTGTTTAGAACTTATTTATTGTTAATATTTGGATATAGTCAAATGTCTTATCTTCTTTCAAACTCACCAGGAGCAAGGCCCCTTGTATCTAATAAGAGAGACAGATATTGTCCTAATAAACATGAACCTCTAAGCTTAATTTCTTACTTAATCATTCTCTGACACTGTTACCTCATTGAAATGTATGCTCCTTCTAAAATGCCAATGATAGCACACTCACTCCTGTCATTTCTATGTGACTTTTGACTATACCTATTTACAAATCCACACATAAATAAGCAATTCATCCAACTCCAGGGAAGCCCCTCTCTGCCCCTTGAAATGGTGTGGCTTTCAATAGAGGATGCCGGAAAAGGCTGTCCAACTAATGGCATGTTTCTAACAACAAACTCTATATGCTCTGGGTGGGGTTTCACCACTTATTATACTCTTGCCATCAGGATTTTTTTTTTCTTATCATACAATGTTTTTGGCTGAAAGAACTCCTTTTCCTTTAAATAATACCTTCCCCCCAGCTTATATATTTCTGTATATGGTACTACCCTTCTCCCATTCACCCAAACTGTGAAGTCAGTTTTAGGTCTTCCTCCTTCAATCAATCAATTTAAAAATATTTATTGGAAGTGTAACTGTATGCCAACCACTCTGCTAGAAAGAAAGAAAGAAAGAAAGAAAGAAAGAAAGAAAGAAAGAAAGAAAGGAAGGAAGGAAGAAAGGAAGAAGAGAAAAGAAAAGAAAAAAGGAAAAAGAAAAAAAAAAACAATCTTACATCTTGCATATGTGATGTAACACCCACAAATTCTCTTGCATCCATCATTTATATCCACTGACATGATAGCCACTTAACTAAGACAGTTGACTGAGAACTGAATGAACTTGATTTTGTTTCCCCCTTGGATGACAAATTTCCTGGGGCTAACCAAACACTGTCACCCCAACCTCTTCTTATTTTGTGAATCTCCCAAACTCTCCCCTCCCTAGATTTCCAAGCTTTCTTTATGAACTTTTACTTATCATGCAAAACAACTTATCTGGTGAAACAGGTTAAAATCCTAATCTCTTCCACATTCAGCCTAGCTATTTTCTCTGCCTAAATACCCTAAATAAACCCTATTCCCAGCTCCCACCTTGGGTAACCCAGCATATGCTGTGTGGCATGACAGACTGCCAATCACTTGCCCTAATTGAATACCTCAATTCTTTTGTATTGATTCTTTTCATTAAAATTCAGGTTGACACATTCTAACTCAATTAGTCCAACTTTTCACCTAACCTGTTGGAGCAACCTCCTGATGCCCCTGGGCCTCCAGTTTCTCTCCTTGCTGATCATTAATCTGTTGTTCATATAATTGCCAAAGTAATCTTTGTAAGAAACAGGCCTAAGAGGACCACTGCCCTTATTAAAGATCTTGTCAACCAGATCTTCCCTCTTGGGCAAAGAAAAGTGCCTCTAAGTGGCTTCTCTAGTTCTTCTCTTGATGGATGCTTTCAAAGTTCAGCTTAGGGGCTCCCTTCTCTGAATATCTCTCCAAATCCCACTTGGTGAATCCAAAATTCTCAAATTTTCTTATTTTTAAAATCTTACTTTTAACCCAATCAGACTCTATCTTCTCATTGACTTATTTGCATAATTGTTCTTTAAGGAATAACTCTATAATTATACAAGCAATATGAAAAGGACAGTATGTTACCTTGGGCTACCCCTGACTATCGGTCATTCAATCAATGCTGATTGAGCCCTTATCATTGATAAAATAATGGCTTTGCTTATACAACCTCTGAGGTCCTTTACAACTTTATGGTGGATGATTCTATGTCAGGAATTATGAATTGTGTCATTTTTCTTATCTATATTCTCTGTGCTAAGTACAGATTTTCCACATAGTAGGGACTAAAGTATTGGCTAATTGGATCAATTTACAATAAATTGAATTGGGTCCAATAAAACAATTATCATTTTTAGTTGGTCATTCCCGAAGACCTTTTGTTTCAATGTAGAATCAAAATCATCTTAATTATTCATCATAATTATTTTGCCAGGTTGATTCCATTATCATAGAAGTTTTTGAGCCTATGTACTGTTTCCCCTTTGTCTTTGTATCTCAAGAACCTGGCTCAATGTCTTTCCCATAGATAGGGAATAATTCACACTATTCTAATTAAAGCAAATTGATGTCAGTTGCTAAAGCTCTATGGCCACTCAGGAAATGTAGTATCATTAAAAATTGAACTGGTCCCTTTACATTCACAAATATTTGATCTTTACATTGGGCTGATTTCATTAAATTCAATGGATGTAGTGGAATGACTGCTGGCCTGGAAATCAGAACTTTCAGGATATGTTCTCAGATCTGCTAAAAAGTTTTGCTTTCTGAATTTTGAATAATCCCATCTGGGACTTGGTTTACTCATCCAAAAGTATAAGCATAGGGCTACTTTTTAAAATCGCAATTCTACCACTTTGTCATATAAGTAAATTTGACCCTGTAGTTCATGAAATAGGAAGAGGGAAAATGGAAGCCCATGCTTGCCTGCAGATTATCCAGCACTCTGGTGGTAGATAGATGGAGTTGTAGGATAAAGCAGGATGAAGCATGAGATATATTGAGAACACTCAATTGAGGATACCTACATAAAGTCTCTCTGAAGATCAAGTCATGCTTATAGTTCTAGATCCTTGTGCAGGATGAGAAGTTTCTTTCTGATACCAAAGAAGAAGCTGAACCAGATATTGTGAGAGGTAGAGGAGAACCCAGAGATTATTTATATGCTAGTCAATGGGCCCCGGGGGAGGGTACATAATGAGAGGAATGAAATGATCAAAGTGGGTCAATTGATTTGATAGAGTATTGGGCAACAAAACGAAATGGAAAAAATGCTGGATTTGGAGTCAGAGCATCTAAATTTAAATCTTTCTATCAAAAAGTATTTATTAAGGCCCTACTATGTGCCAAGAACTATGCTAAGTACTTACTCTTTCAAGTATTATCTGTTTAACTTTGTGTTAGACACATCTCTGAGTATCAGTTTCACTTTAAGTTCAATGGTTTGGAATAAATTACCTTTAAAATTGCTTCCAGCTAGAAAATTATGCTCATATAATACAAGAAAATATTTGTGCACCCATAAAAAGTGTCACAAGTGTTGTCCATGTTTAACTATCCCTGGTATTTTTAAAGCTTCTCTTCTTCTCTTAAAACACATGGGACTTGCCTAAAATTACATTTCCAAGAGTCTACCAATTTATCAGGTAGGTAAATCATAAGTTTGCTGTATACTCAATATTTGTCATTTTTTTTACAGCTGTAGTAGCCGTAACACTTATTTTCAACAGTGAAGAAGCTGTACCCAGGTGTTTTCTTCCATTTTCCCTATTCCCCCTTCATTGGCCAGGGTCCATGAGACACGATCCCTTCATTGAGAAGACTTAACTTGCTGGAGATATACATGAAGTTTTCTCTAAAGTATTCCAGCAAAGAGTTCAAATCCACTCTTTGAGAGGAGAAGGTGGATGTTACTACAATCTTTGGAATAAGTGTAAAACATCAGCTTCATGACAACTTAAGTGAAATATTTAGACTTCAAAGATTTGCCTGGGGGAGGCTAGGTGGCACAGTGAATAGAGCATTGCCCCTGAAGTCAGGAGGACTTGAGTTCAAATTCGACCTCAGACACTTAACACTTACTAGCCGTGTGACCTTGGACAAGTCACTTAACCCCAATTGCCCTGCCTTCCCCCTCCAAAAAGCAAAAGAAAAAAAAAAAAAAGATTTGCCTGTCCAATACCTTGCTTTGAAAGTTGGACCATCCAGAATGTGCTCTCTTTCTAGAGTCTGGCAAGTTGTAGTCCAGGATAGCTAGGGAGAAATTGGTAGTCAGAATGGTGACAGACAGACAGAGAGACAGAGAGAGACAGGGACAGATAAAGACAGAGAGAGAAAGAGACAGAGACAGACAGACAGACAGACATATGGGGGGGATAACTAAGGGGAGAGACAAAGACAGAGAGAGAGACAGAGAGAGAGAGAGAGAGAGAGAGAGAGAGCTGTTTAATATTGTTTTATAGAACAGATGGGTAGCATGGTTTGTGCTTTATTTAATGTAAGCTCATGCATGTATGTTTTTGAGACAGTAAGAAATGTTTTGAGAGAGAACCTAAATGTTACTTTTCATAAAACCAAGCTGTGAGATATATAGGAAGAAGAAGAAGAGCACATTTCCTGGCATTTAGAAGACATATATTTATTGGGCAAGCATTGATTAAATATCAGCTGGGTAGCATGAATTGTGTTTAGTGCAGTGGGAGGAGAGAAAAATGAGAGCTCTGCCTTTAAATAACTATATTTTATGGGTGTAGGAGGGAAAACATGTCCAAAGATTATACACATGCACACACATATATACATATATATATATATACACACACATGCATAAGTATACGAAACTTGGGTACATGTATAAATATGAAGATATACTCATCTCATATTTTATTCTATTCTATATGCTACATTATGTTACATTACATTACACTATGTTAGGGTTACATTATAAGATAACATTGGTAAAATGATAAGATAACATTGTGTTACCTTACATATAGTGTATCATATTCTATTGCATTGCATTGCACCACACACCATAATGTATGATTTGCCGTATAAATACATTTACTTATTGCACATATGCATATGTATATGCTGAACCAGTCTGTCTCCTGAAAGCTCTAGTATTATCTCTCATGTATATACGTATACTTATATATATATACAAATATATGTACATATGTATATATATTCATATGAATATGTGCATATATGTCTATCTGGATGGTATCCTTCAGTGGGTGTATATATGTCCTCCACTAACACTGATGAAAGTCACTCCAGAAGTAATTTGGCTGATAAATTTGGTGCCTCCTCATGACAAGCCTCTCTACCTTTCCCATGGTGATTCATTAACAGTAGCCACAGAATCACTGAGGTTATTCTGAAGCTTTCCCCATATGATGGAATCACTGCATTTTATTATATCATACAAATTCACTAAGCTCTGAAAGATTTAAAATGAACCGAGAGTTTGGAACAAATGCCGTGTGTGTGTGTGTGTGTGTGTGTGTGTGTGTGTGTGTGTGTGTGTGTATGGGTGTGTGTGTATGGGTGTGTGTGGGTGGGTGTGGGTGGGTGTGTAGGGGGGTGTATGGCTGTGTATGGGTCGGGGTGGGCATGGGGGTGGGGAGAGAAAGAGAGAGAGATCACGAAAGTTTATGAAAAAAGATTTCTGTAATGATTTAAACTTCTGTCAGCTAGATGGTTCAAGGAACAGAGCACAGGGCTTGGAAGGGAAGACTCATCTTCATGACTTTAAATCCTACCTCAGATGTTAACTAGTTGAATGACCCTGGGAAAGTCATTTACCCCCATTTGCCTCAGTTCCTCATCCATAAAATGACCTGGAGAAGGACATGGCAAACCATTCCAATATCTTTGCCAAGAAAATCCTAAATATAGTGACAAAGAGTTAGACCTGATTAAACAACAACAATTTAAACTTCAATAGCATAAAATACTCTAAGACTTTTGGGACACCTCTTATAGTGCTTTGAAGTTTGTCATGCACTATATACTCATATTTTCCTCATTTTAAATCCCATTTCTTTCCTTTTCTCTTTCCTTCCATCACTTCCTCCTTCATTTCTTTTTTTTCCTTCTTTCCTCCCCCCCTTTCTGTACTTTCCATCCCTTCTGTATTTTTTGAAATTTCAATGCAATTATAATTCACTACATAAACATTAGGAATTAATAGTAGTGTTACTAACTTGTGGTCCATTTCCATGAAGATTCACTTTGACCTTTTCCTGTTTTGTCTCCGTAGAGACCACACTTCAAAGAGACGAATATGGCTGAAAGGAATGTAAGTGGGATAGAGGAGTTTGTTCTCTTGGGCTTTACTGAGAGCCCTCACCTCCAGCATGCCCTTTTTGTGCTCTTCTTCCTGATTTATCTGATCACTGTGCTGGGAAACCTGTGACTCATCCTACTAATCAGCTCCAGTTCCCAACTTCACTCCCCCAAGTACTTTTTCAGTGGCCACTTGGCCTTCCTGGATTTGTGTTATTCATCTGTCTGTATTCCTAAGTTGCTTGTGAATCTCTTAACTGACAGAAAAGTCATTTCCTACACAGGCTGCATCCTTCAGTTCACTCTCTTCAGCATGTTCCTGACCACAGAATGCTTTCTTCTGGCAGCAATGGCCTATGACCGCTACATGGCCATTTGCAGACCCCTTCGCTACCAAGTCACCATGACGGCCAGCCTCTGCTTGTGCCTGGTGGCTGGCTCTTACATGTTTGGCTGTGTGACCTCCCTCACACATATGGGGAGCTTGCTGAGCTTGTCTTTCTGTGGACCCAATATCATTAACCATTACTTCTGTGATGTCCCAGCGCTCATTCACCTGGCCTACTCTGATGTTCAGAGGAATGAGAGTTTGCTTCTAATCTTCTCTGGAGTAACATCAGTAAGCACTTTTCTGATAGTTATTAGCTCCTACTTCAGTATCTTAATCACCATTCTGAAGATCCCTTGCCCCCAAGGTAGGTATAAAACATTCTCCACCTGTGCCTCTCACCTGACAGTGGTCACTCTATTCTATGCCACAGTGATATTTACTTATTTGTGCTCCAGCTCAGCCCATCCCTCAGAATGGGCCAAAATCGTGTCTGTATTTTATACTCTTTTGCTGCCAGTTCTTAATCTCCTGATTTACAGCATATGGAACAGGGAGACCAAGGAGGCCCTGAGAAAAATGGTGCAGAGGAAAATACTTGCCCAATGACAATGATTGTGCAAGCATGCCACCATATTGCTCTGCTGCTAAATAATCTTCATGACTGCACATGACCTAATAAAGTCAAAACTGCTAAATCTGACATGTAAGGTCCTCTACAAACTAGCTACAAGCTACTGGGTTATATTACGTTCCTTCATTGACCCAAAATTTCCCACCCAATTGGGCTCCTTGCTATGCCCTGGATTTCTACCAAGTTTGCTCACATCTTTACTGTTGCTCCTACTGGTTTGCATTCCTCAAACTCTCCATCTATTGGAACTGACTGAAGTCTTTCTCATCCTTCAAAACCAATTTAAAAAATTATTTCCAATAGGCAATTTTCCTTTTTTTCTCAGCAAACAGGAATCACTTCATATCTGCTCATAATACATGTTATACAACATGCATTTTATTCATGAATATACATGTTGTATTACCTCCCTCCCCCATCATTCATCATTTTCGGGGGGGGGGAAGGGAGAGAAAATGACTGTTTATTAATATTACTATTATTTTCATTATTGATGTAAATAGCCAATATTCACGTTGTTTTATTGAGGCAGCTGGTGACTCAGTGGATAAAGTGTTGAGCCTACCCTCAGGAAGGCCTGAATTCAAACTAAAATTTAATTCCAATTCAAATTCAGACATTTCCCAGTTTTGTGACAATAAATCATGTAACTTCTGTTTGCCTCAATTTACTCAACTGTAAGATGGAGATAAGAATCACACCTACCTCACAAGCTTCTGGTGAGGATTAAAGCAGATAATATTTGTAAAAAGTTCTTAGTGCCTTGCACGTAGTAGGCACTATATGAAGGCTTAATCCTTGCCCCTTCCTCGGCAGACTACAAGTTTCTTTAGAGTAAACACCACCTCATTATTTTTTTTTCATTTCTCCAGATGCCTCACAGATTATATATAATCAATAAATGCCACATGAATAAATGAATGGTTGTAATTAATGTTTAGATTTTTTTTTAATTCCAGTGAAGAATAATAATGAATCATAATAATGAATCACATGAAGGATAGCAAAAATGGTGGTGAAGAATCTTGAGTTCATGTCATTTGAGGATTTCTTGAATAAAATGTATATATTTAACTTACAAAAGGTAAGGCTTAGGGAAGATATGATAGTTGTCTTTTAATGTTTGAAGGGTTGTCACATGGTAGAAGGGCCAGAGTTGTCCTGTTTGGCCACAGAGTGGAGGGAGACAAAAAAAGGAGAATGGGAAGAAATCAAAAGAAAAGAAATACTTGCTCAACGTCGAGGGGGAGGGGAGGGACTTCTTAACAATGAAAGGCTTCCAAATATGTAATGCCTTGTACAGTTAAGCAGTGGGTCTCCCCTCCATGACGATCTTCAAGCAATGATGGGGAATCGGCTTTGTGGTTCTGTTATACTGGACATTGTTTGTGAGTATATGTTGGGTAAAGTGACCACTCGTCCAATTCTCAAATTCTGTGATTTTGTGAGCAAGTTTTTTTGTTTTGTTCTGTTTTTTTGTTTGTTTTTTTTTTATATTATACTCACTTATGGGTGTGTTTGTAACCTGACTGAAAAATGCAAGTCAAGTGTGTAAGACAGAAATACAATAAATGGTTATTCTTAGAAAGGACTACATTCATTCTTTGTGTTTTCTCCCCTGTAATCTTTGTTGTAACCTGGAGGTTATCATTCAGAACCCACTGAAGAACCAAATATAGACTCCTGACCTGATCTTGTTCTTCAAAATCTGGTAGTGAGGTAGCTTAGTAGCATGCTAGATTTGGATACAGGAAGGTCTGAGTATAAATTCTGACTCAAACACTTTCTAGGTGTGCAACACCAAATAAATAATGTAACCTCTGCTAGTGTGTTTCCTCATCTGTAACATGCAGATAATAAAAAGGTCTACCTAAGTAAGGTTGCTATATAGATCAACTGAGATATAGATAGACAGAAAGATAGTAGATATATGTATATGCAGATATATAATATTTCAGTAATATATTGATTATATATGAAGTACTTTCACAATTATATATAATATTAAAGTATATTTATATATAAAGTACTTTATATATAGATTGCAAGGTACTATTACAGATAGTATTTTGTAAAATATATATATATATATATATATATATATATATGTAATAAATTACTTTGTAAACTATATAAATATGTGCATATTACCTATATGTGATTCTGACTCTAACTGCAGAACTTAACATCTGCATCCCAATGTTCCATGAACCATGTCATCATTTATACGTGAAAAGGTACACATAATGCCACATTTGGTTTATAAAATACCCTAATTCTCTGAATAACTCCTTCACAGTATCCCAATGATAAATTTGTTAATCAATTTCTATATGAGCCCACAGAAAAAGTTGTAAGGATTCCTCTCTAGAAATCTTTCTCAGCTATTTCAAACAGAATGACCAGTTATTTCTGATTAAAAAAACAAACATATATGAGATCAAGCGTTCTCAAAATTGATCATTGAACTCTTGTCATTGTGTTCTGTTACTTCCATTTTTCTTATATCCCAAGAAAAATCTCCTTAAAAAACCATAGAAATAACAATATAATGATATAATGAGTATAGATCGCTGTGGTATTCAAATGGCCAGAAACCAGTCAAGTGATACTTTATGGAATTAGAAATCAGCCAAGTAAAACTTTATGGACTTAAGATAGGAGTCAAGAAACTGGCTTAGGGTAATCTGTCTTTTTTTTCATTTTTGTTTTTCTTGCTCGCTTGTCACACTCTGTGCCCCTTTGCATACCCTACAGATGTAATCACAACCCCCTTGCCTTAGTAACAGCTTGCTTGCACCTGCTTAGTAACAAATTGTATTAGTTAGATATGTAAACCTAACAACGAAACTGTATTGTATAAAAGATTCTGCACCCCTGAGCTAGCTGCTGATTCTGTCAGATTGGCACGAGGACAGCTGCCAACTAGCCAATAAAAGCTCCTAAAACCTTTCATTTGGACTCTGTGGTCACTCTGTTAAGACTTGTCATTTCAGTATTCCACGTCAGAGATCTGTACACTAGGAGTAGTATGATCACTCCTATAAGTTACAACATAGAGCAATATGACAATTCCCAGAAAGTTATAGTATGATTGAAGCAAAAACAGCAGCAAGACCATCAGCAAGATGAAATAGCAGCAGAAAGAAGCAGCAAGAACAGCCTTCCATAAGAAGTAACAGCAGCATCAAGGAGGGGCAACAGCTGAGCTCCCTTTGGGGTTAGGGGGCACATTTTATACACACTACAGCATCATTTCACCACTGGACAAACCACCTCCAGCCTCACCAGACCACTGCCAGCCACAGGCTCTAGAGCCAGGGGTGGGGAACTGACCTGTGGCCCTCTGGGTCCTTGGGTTGGGCCTTTTGCCTGAGTCCATGTTTTACAGAACAAATCCTTTTATTAAAGATTCAAACTTCCCAGACCAAATCCCCTTCATAAAAGGATGTGTTCCATAAAACATGAACTGAGGCAAAAGACTGAACCCAAGGACCCAGAAGTGCAAATGTGTCTTCAAGGTCACTCTAGTCTAGACAAAAGAATCTGTCTCCACCTAAAATTGAGTAGAACATAATAGGCTTCCAGGCTTTAGATTAAATTACTTGCAATTTTGGGTGTGGTTTGACCTGGATAAGGAGAGTCAGTGAAATCCTATTATTGGTAATGCTCCTCAGAAGAAAAACTTAAAAACTTAACTTAAAGTCAGGACTTTGAAGGAGGGTTGGGGTTCTGAATCTCCCCAAGATGTTGGTTATTAATAATCTTTTTTTTTAAGGTCTCTTATAGAAGATGGCACAAAGTGAATTTTGCAGAGAACTAAGGATATTTCTAAGGCTTAGAGATTAGGAGGGAGTCTATTCTAGACATTGTCGGTGATGAGGTACAGGCTCTGGGAAAACCCTTGAAGTCTGATTGAATGTTCCCACTTGATGGGGCATTTGCAGAAGCCATGGGTTTTTCATTGTTGCTAGGCCCAAACTTCGGTTACTAGTCTGGCCCTCCATTGCCCATCTGCTTCCCACCTTTGAGCCTATTAAAATATCATACCACCCTTGCATTGACCTCATTAAGACCTTCCCCAAACTCATTACTGGAGTCTGACCTCATTGACTCCTCCTGAAGACCCTCCCCAAACTCCTCCTCTAGACCACCCCTAGATTCCTCTGTACATAAAACTCCATCTTCCCTCCATGTGGTATAAGAGCACCATAGAATGATTTAGCACAGACTTAATCTGTGTCAGACCTACTCTGGCCTGCTTGTCCAATGCAAGCCTTACAGATACCTAGTCTCTTTAAGATTCTACCCCATATGGCAACCTTTTAATGAACTTTAGATAAACTTTACTTTTCTTTGGCTGAGAAGACTTGAGTCGAATTCTTTTGCCAGGACCCAGTGTGTTGGTATTTTGGGGTCTGCAGAGCAACCCTAACATTCTTTATGGGTAACCTCTTCATCAATAGCCAATTTAAAGTTGCAGAGATAGAAAATGGAGTGTTACATATGCAGTCCAAGCTAACCCATTCTGCTGAATTGTAGGAAAGGACAAGGTTCTGGAGGGCTTCTATTCAAAAGCAAAGGTTTATGGTCCTGGAAGCAATTGGGAGACGATGGAGTTTTTTAAGGAGGGTGTTGAGATGGTCAGACCGGCTTTTGGGGAAAATCACTTCAGTTGCTGTCTGGAAACTAGAGTAGAGAGGAAGAGATTTGAAATGGGAAAACCAACTGGGAATTATTTGCTGTAATCTGGGAGCAAATGATATGTGATTTAGCTTTTCTATACCTGAGTTTCCTCTTCAATTAAATGACAGAGATGGATTTGATGACTTTTAATGCCCTTTCCTGTTTGATATCTATGATTCTACTATAAAGTTGTGTTGACTCATCACCCCATTGTTCGCAGTCCTGCTTATTAATCAGTGATGGGGAAGTATCTGGTGGAAAAGGAGACACTAAATATACAGTTTTTTAAAAATTTTTATTACATTTTTAAAAAAATACCTTGTCATGTACCTCTACATGCAAATTGTCACAATTTTGGTAATGGGTAGAAACTGGCATTCAAGGGCCCAATTTCTTCTGCTGAGGTGGACCTATCTGGATTGTCTAAAAGTTGTCCCCACCTTGAAGCCATTGCTGATCTCCAGTGCTCAGCTGGTCAACATGTTGCTACCTTGAGATACTTATAATAAAATCTTTTCAATTCTCTTTCCCCAGCGTTTCTGCTTGTTAATCAGAGTAAAAGCCTGAATGAAGAGTCTTCCTTTCAAGAGTTTTATTTAGGAAAGTGATTGCATGCATGAATGCAGCATCCTAATGATAAGGAAAAGACAGGTGGAAAAACATTTAAAAAGTTTGAATGAGAATTTAAGAAACTCATAAAACTAAGGGCATTTAGGGAAGAGGAAAATATTGTTTAAGGCCAAACTAGATCCTGAGAGAATTATTGAATCACATTGAATAAAACAATTGCTTTTTAACAGTGGAAATGTGCAGAAACATGCAAGATGAGAACTGGGTTATAAAATTAATGTGGATTTATTGAAGCGTGTGACTACTCGGAGTGTAGACTCAAATTGAACAACCCAGAACAGGGGTAGAGCCAGAGTATTAAAAGGCAAAAACCACAAAGTAATGGTCTAATCTATACAAAAGCAGGAAATTACAAAAGCAGAGAAATGCAATTGGTTAAAACTCAGTTTAGGACCATATATGGAATATGGACTATAGTTAAGTTTTGATTTCCCAGAACAGGATGGATGATGGGCCTTGGGCAGTTTCCCAGAAATATGCTTTGGGCAATTCTTTGTGGTGGGACTTCACTTCCATGAAGAAGGGAGCACAACATGGTGGGGACTGGAAAAAGACAGAGGGTGACTTGGGGCCCAGGACAACAACACCATCCCCAAAAAAGGGCCAAATGATTGCATTGCTGCCATTTAACAAGAAAAAAAGGTGTGCATGTGGATTAAGATTTTTATCACACAGTTCACTGTTTGTATGTGTTTATGCACAAGTACTTATATCTAATCATGACAAGTCATCAAAAAAGCTCAATTTCACATTTGCAAAGTCTTTTATGTAGACTATTTGATTTAATTTCATCTTCGCAACAACCCTGAGGTAGCTGTTATTATTACTGACATTTTAAAAGATGACAAAACTGAACCTGAGAGAAGTAACTGGTTCACAATCACACAAGTGGTAGATTTGTGAGGCTGAACTTGAACACTGGAAATTTATAAAAATAGAACAGGGAATCATTGGGCTGGAAAAGGTTTTTGTTTGGCTTTTTCAATATTGCTGTTTCTTTTTTAAGTGTAAGTCTGTTTTGACACAAGCTCAGAGGATCATCTGAAGTAAGGTTGGTTTAAAGATCCTGGAGTAGTGGGGGAGTTCCCCTGCCTTGAACATACTCAAGTAGAGCTCAGACAGCCACAACTGATGCACCTGCCCCTGCCTATTCAGCTGTCTCTGCTGATCCCTTGACTCCAGGAGGTAGATGCTATGATCATCTCCTTTTTATAGGAGGCAAATAGAGAAGAGTGCTTGTGTTTGCTCACAGACCAAAGCACAGGACAGGAGAGAAGTTTCCTGCTTTTCTGCAAATTTACAATTGAAAAAATCCTTAGAAATTATCATTCCAAACATCTTAGTAGGTGAAATTAAATAAGGATCATAAAGCCAATACAGTCAATAAATGACAAGAGTGGAGATTTGAATCTTAGTTAGCTCTGCACAAATACAGAAATCTTTCCATAGTACTGCACTGATTTCTTTATATAGTGACACATTTGAGGGAGCCTTTAAGATATATGTAGGATAAATGAGAATGATGCAACATTGGTGGTTGACTGCACTATTAGAAGGTTTCTTCAAGAAGACACGGGACATACAATTTCTCTTTCAGGAGAATAAACTCCAGATTAGGAAATATGACAGTAATTAAAAAAAAAAATCTTTGATTCCTCTGAACTTCTTATAATCCTATGCCCATATTAAGAGGTAAGGGCAAAATTATAGCAAATTTCTCTTATAAACGTCTTCTTTCTAAAATACATAGAGAACTGAGAAAAGTTCACAAAAATAAGAACCGTTCCACAACTGTGAAATGGTCAAAGGATACAAAAAGTAATATTCATTGTCAGAAATTGAAGCTATCAATTTCCACCACCACAAAAAAGTCTGTGATTCATATTTTTGTTGTTGTTGTTGTTCAATCATTTTCAGTTGTCTCACATTTTGTGATCCTCTTTGGGGTTTTCTTAGTGGAGATAACACTAGCTTGTCATTTCCTTCTCCAGTTCATTTTACAGATGAGGAAATGAAGGTAAATTGTGTGAAGTGATATGTCCAGAATCATACAACTAGTAAGTGTCTGAAGTCAGATTTGAATTCAAGAGGACAGTCTTCCTGACTCCAGGCCCAGCACTCTACCTACTGGACCACCTAGCTGCTCCATAGTAATAAACAGAACAATAGAAATTCAACAACTCTGACTTATTACCTCACACCCATCAGACTGGCTAACATGACAGAAAAGGCAAACCAAAGCTGGAGGGGATGTGAGAAAACATGGATGTGCAAAGTGCAGTGTTGGTAGAGCTGTGAAGTAGGGTAAGCATTTTGGAGTTCAATTTGGAGCAATGTCCATGGACCTAAAAAGCTGTACAATACTTACAGCCTGAAAATAATGCTACTACATCTAAAAGAAAAGGAAAAGTGTCCATACATACCGCATTTCTTATAATCAGAATCAGAAATTGAAGGGGCACTCATCAATTGTGGTTGAACAATTTATGGTGTGTGAATATGAAAGAATATCATTGTGTTCTAAGTATTGGTGAAGGAGATGGTATTAGAAATACCTAAAGAGTCTGAAATAAATTGATACAAACTGAAATGAGCAGAATCAGGAGAATAATGTATAGAGTAACAGCAATATTATAATAATAATTAGCTTTGATAGACTTAGTAACTTTGATCAATACAGTGATCCAAGACAATTCCAGAGGACTAATGATGAAAAAAATGCATTCTACTCCAGCTTTTTTTTCCTTTATTTGTTTTTCTTCCTTTTCGTGGGAACATGGTTAATGCAGAAATATTTTTTGTACAACTTTATATGTATAATGAGAATCATATTTCTTACCATCTCAATGGGTGGGAGAAGAATGTAGGGAGAGAGAGAATTTAGAACTAAAATAAAAATTAAAAAAAAGTCTAAATCTATGATCTGTGACTAATAAATGTAATGTAGGAGAAACAGATATCATGGCTTCATTTTCGTGAACCTAGGTTGTTTTCCAGTCTGAAAAAGTATTTAATTGCAGCATGTTAAGTCAAAGTCATTAACTCAGTTCACATAAGTAAGAAATAATTGGGCTTCACCTATGTATAAAGTGGTTTAGGAATATCCAAAGAACGTGAGTGAAATGCAGCTTCACAGGTTACACAATGAAGGAGGGAGATGAAAGAAAATTCAGTGCAAGAGAAAATAAGAAATTTGAAAACATGTAGTTTGATTTTAGAATGATGAATTCTTTCTAGAGTGAGGTCTTAGTGATGGAGGAGATGTCAAAGTTTATAAATATTTTGTGTTTCTACTCAGTAAAATAGACATCAACAACCATTTAAAGTCACTTGCCATGTACTTTACTTAAACATTCAAAAATATTAAACATGTAATTTTTGCAAGTGTTCACAATTTGAAAATCAATGGCTTCATCAAAAATGGCAGTTATATTTTACTGATTACTGCCTCTTCAATGCTTCCTTTTTCTGTCTTTTTCCCCTTTATTTCTAGATTTGTGAGGAATTTGGTTTTACAGTGCCAGGGTTAGCAGGCATATTAATCTTCTATTTTAGCTTCTATTGCTTTACAATATTTCATAATAGTCTTTTAAAATGTTCACATGATGATATGCTCCCTATACTTATTGGTTTTCATTACATTGCAGTGTGCTATTAAATTCATATGTTACCACCTATGGATGCAGTCAACAACCATCAGACATTTGTATCACATTCAGTTTTCAATTATGATTAATGTCCATCTAAATATCATTCAGCTCATAGTGTTGTACCCAAACTCAAATCCCAGGTCATCACATACCATTTGATTTGTGGTCCACCATTAAGCCTCTTTTATATTTCCATCCTAAGTTTTGTCATAGCTTGAAAATTGCTTAAGGCATGTCTGGGCAGCAAGTTCCCTGATCACCCCTTCCCTAATCAGTGTTTTATATATTCTCCTTGAATCATTATAGTGTATAAGGTTTATGATGGTGCAAGGATCTTATTTAGGGACCACCCTGTCAGGGCCCCCACACTCTTTACCCAGAACATGACTCTATCCTGTTCTGGAGAAATCCAGTCCCCTTTACCCCATGACCCTCCACCCTGTACCCTCCACCCTGTTCTAGGAGGGATGCCCATGTCACAGGAAGGGGGCACCCTTATACTCTTGCATCATGTTCCCAAATTAGCTCTGAGCTATGGATCTAACCAATGTCTGTTCTTTGCTTCTGTACATCACGGCTTCTGCTAGCTCCCCTCCCTGATTGTGGTTTTTGTGGTTTTAGCCTATATAATGAAGCCTGTACCCCACTGGATCACTGCCAATCTGAGGGAAACCACTGTGGTAGCCCAGTATTTAATCAATAAATCTACAACCTAAATTTATCTTGAACCCAGGCCTCAGCTGGCTCTTATTCTCTGTACAACAATAGCCCTTTTTTCTTATGATAATGTTCATGGTATTGACTTATAATAACCAGACTGATGGCTCAAAGAAGGTGATTATTTTTAAATTTTTGTTCTATATTTCCAGATTATTTTCAAAAAAGACTTTTTTTTTTCATTCTACCAGCATTTAGGTGTGTAACTCTCTTACTATTGTCAGTTTGATGATGGTGGAGTGGTTTTTTCAACATGACTTCAATTTTAATTTTCCTGATCTTCAGTATAATTGAATATGATTAGAACCTTAGAAGATGTTTAAATGTTAAAAGGAAAATATGCACTGCATATAATGACAGTTTATAAGAATGCCCCCCAATTATGATTACATGATCTAATTTTACTGATGCCTTATAATACATTAACAATGTCAGAAGTCATCATATTTAACTCAGTTATATGTAAGAGCATAGATTTTGGACAAATAAACTGCAACAATGGTCTACCCAAACAGAAGATTGACCAGGGATATAGAAAAATATTGCACAAAAGAGGGCAACTGTTAATAAGAAAGATCTATGGATACTTTTCAAATCCTGGAAAAAATATTTTGAACGTGAGTGGTAAAGTACAAATAGCCACCAAATTCACCCTGCATACATGAATTACTATAACTTGAATAAACATAAAAATCAGATTGAATAATGAGATAAGTCAAAAGTTTCAATCTTTTTTTTCTTGACCATTTTTTAAATTTTATTTTATCTAGGATAACAATTTTCTTTCTGCTTTCATCTAATATTTACTTCAGCATTTAAAAGGTGGTCAACTTGTTTTTCCCAAAAACTGTTTTTACTGCTTCTTTGACATCTTTGTTCCTTAAGCTATAGATGATGGGATTCAACATAGGTATCATAATGGTATAAAACACAGATACCACCATGTCATGGCACAAAGAGTAGCTGGCAGAAGGCCTTAGGTACATGAAGAGGATGGTCCCATGATAAATGGAAACACCTGTCAGGTGAGAACCACAAGTAGAGAAGACTTTCCTTCTCCCTTCAGCTGAGCGGATCCTCAAAATGGCAGCCAAGATGAAGCCATAGGAGACAAGGACAATCAGGATGGTGAAGATCTCAATTGAGCTCACAAAGATGAAAAGCAACAGTTCATTGACATGAGTGTCAGAACAGGAGATGGCCAGAAGTGAAATAATATCACAGAAGATGTGTCTGATCACATTGGATGCACAAAAGGATAAACTAAATGTAGCCACAGTGTGTAAAATGGCATGTAAAAGGCCCCCTACATATGAACTAATGATGAGAGGCACATAGACTTGTGGAGTCATGATGGCTGTATAGAGAAGTGGGTTACAGATTGCAATGTAACGGTCATATGCCATGACAGCCAAGAGGAAACACTCAGTAGTCCCAAAAGTTACAGAAATAAGCATTTGGGCTACACAACCAGAGAAGGAAATGGTCTTATTGTCTGCTAAGAAATTGACCAACATCTTAGGTGTGATCACTGAGGAATAGCAGGCATCCAAGAAAGACAAGACACTCAAGAAATGGTACATGGGGGTGTGGAGCCGAGAATCCGCCACAACCAGCACAACCAATCCCAGATTCCCCACCAGTGTAAAGAGATAGACTGCTAAGAACACCAAGAAAAGGATAATTTGTACCTCCAAGTGATCTGTAAAGCCCATCAAAACAAACACGGTGACTTCTGTCTTATTAGACATAATTTCTTTTCTTTACATTTATCCAACCCTAAGGACAAAGGAGAGTTATAGAAATTATTTAATACTTTTCAATACACTTTTATGGACTACCTAACATATTCAATGTTATATGGCACAGAATGCCCCTACTAAAATCAATGTGTGGCAGGTTTGGATTCCATACCTTTGGTCACATTAATGTCTACACAACCTTGTTGCTACATAATACTCTAGACATTGATTAGTCCAAAGGTGAAGGAAAGAAGCATGTTATTGCTGCTGTCTTTAGAATCAAATGAGTCTGTTGAGTGGGAAAGGAATCATTTTTTTTAATTGACAGATGACCGAGGGATTTTTTTTTTTACATTTTAATCAGCATTTATGTATTTTAGAACATCCTTTGCCAAAGCTTACAAATACAGCTCAGGCTCAGGGAATAAGTAAACTGCCATTGATTTGTTTACAAGTCCACTTGGCTGCCTTGGCAATGAGGAAGACATATCTATATAAAGAGAAGCTTGATATGGATGAGAGATATAAGGTTTTGTTATGTTTTATTTTTCTTTGGGGATAATATTTAAAAGTCATTCTAAAGGCTCATGGTTGTCTTTCCATTATTAAATAGCCCCAACCATGACTTTATCTAGAAGTCTGGAAAGGGAAACTTCAGAGCCATCCAGTTCAGCTATCTCATTCTTCAAAGAAGGACACTGGGATGCAGAAACTTAAGTATTTGCCAAGTTTTCAAAAAGTATTCAATTATAAAGGTGATAAAAGCAAATTAAATCCTCGTGGCATATTAATATTAAATGCTCAGTTCAAAAAATCTTTAATTTCTAACTATTTCTGACATTTCTCTAGCCTATCATCTTAGGTTTAATCCATATAACTGGTACTAACTTTATATTCCAGAAGAAAGGAGAAATTGTCTATTTACTGTTATCTGAACTTAGAATTCTATCTCCCAAATCTCTTTGTTTCTCCTATACTATGAATGACTTCTCACATAAAATGAATCTCTAAAATATTTCCTTTTCTTCAAGACCCAACTTATATGACTTACCACTACTGTAGATCTTCTGTACATATTTCTTGAATCATGAATTTGAACAATCAGAGATAATATCAGCACATCATGGGTGGAGTCGAATACGAATTGAAAAAAAAAATTGTCATCTTTGAAATCTTATTTGAGCTTAAAAGATTGCTGCTGTTTGTTCTTCATTCTTGAAGAGGACCATAACCTCAGAGAGGTGATGAAGTGACTTGCAAGTGAATTGGATGTAAGTGAGGGAGGGCTGTGTAAAGTCACCAGCCTCACTTTCTCCTCTGGAGCCATCTTGGTCCAGTGGCCAGATACTGATCAGAATGGGGGAAAAAGGAACTTAAATCTGGCCCTCCTCTAAAACCAAGGTAGATACCAGGAAGATTCCAAAATCCATGGGGGGAAAGTGGTCAATATTTTCAAAATAAAGACTGAATAGAAATGATCATAGAAATTAGACAGTCTAAAAGTTTAATGAGTTTTAGAAATCTACATAAACACTAGAACTTGATTTTAAATATTTTGTTAGCAGGATTTTCATGAAGAAAAAAAAATATCCCTTCTGGAATTCAATCCCATATCCTACACCCTATATATTTTTTCCTGATCCTCCTTCTTCTTAATTTTGTCTTCTTAATGTTATTATTTTTTGCTATTTTATTTGTGTAGTATATCCCTCACAAAAAAAATGCCAGTTTCTTGAAGGGGCAACATATTTTTTCTCCCTCCCTCTATTACTTACCAGAGTTCCATGAACAGAAATTTTAATTAATTGGACTGGATGAGATTGGATCAGGGCTTTTCTGTTATGTTTAGGTCATCTGACTTTGTGTTGAGAGCCTCCGTAGGAATCTTGGACATGCATGGCTTCATAATGTGAGCAAATTGCATTCTTTGGAAGTCCTCTGGTACGGCCACCTTAGTGAGAGCAGGGGAGATAAAATATTGGGTGGATGGGTCAAGGACTTCCAAATGTGGACTAGATTTTTCCAAGATATTTTCCATAAATGGCATTTCCTTTGAGGTTTTCTCTAAATTATAAGTTTTAAGGTATTCTCCAGCCCTATCATTATATGTTCTAAGTTTGAAAGAGCCTTTATTGCTGAAATTCTAGGTTCTATTCTAAGGTCCCTTCCAACTTTCATCTTCTAGGCCCATGATTTCTTTGGATTTTCTATCTTCTATTTACATGTAGAATAAACAATACTATAATGTCTATTTCTTCTCTGTCAATATCACTTATGATGTAGATATTTTTTCCTCCCTCAATTGCTTCAGCTACCCTTGCCTAATTATTCTATGTCCATTATTTCCCCCATTGTCTCTTTTCTGCCCATTCCACTCTTTCAAACAGTGTTTGAAAGATAATTTCCAGCATATTGTTTGGGCAGGGACAAAAAGACCAACAATACCTGATGGTCACTCACTCACCAAGATGAACATGGTAGAGATATTATACACTAGGCCAGGTATAAGCAACCCATTTCCCAGTGCCAAATGGCCACAATTGGCTTCTTGCACTGCTTTCAAGATTTACAGACAAAAATGGATATCAAACTTATGTACACAATGTCAATATGTTACTCAACTGATTGAATCTGACCATGTTCCCATTCCCAGACCCATAAATTGCCTGAGACTGATTAGACAAAAATGACTCTGGCTCATTTTGTAAATGTTTTAAACTGTCCCTCCCTTCCCCCACTCAGATCAGATTCCCAAGTTTCTCTAAAGACTTTTTCTTGTTATGCAAACAACTTGCCTTGTAAAGCTGTGAGACTCCCTCCAACTCCTCCAACCTGCAGCTCTGCCTAAACTCCTCTCAGTAGCAGACTGGATAGCTCCTCTGCCTTGCCCCTCCAATATACAACCTAGTCATTGACTCTGCTTTAGTACCCTACATAAACCCTGTTCCCAGTCCCCTGCTCTCCTACTCCGGCACTTGTTGTGTAGCAACCTGGCCTGCAACTCACTTGTCCCAATTAAATAATTCAATTTTGTGGTATTTCCTGTTTTCTCTTGTATTCAGAATACATCTAGGATATTAAGACAGTTCACTTTATCTAGCATTCTAAGAAAGAGGCTCCCACTGGGAATCTAGAAAACATTTACTCTATGGACTTCAGAGAGAAGATGAGGAGGCTTCCACCTACTATAAGAAATCTTCAATATATATTTATTGGTTCAAGAATTCTAATAAGCAGATTGATCTAGAATGATAGCCACACAGCTTTGGTGAGGCTGGATAACAATATAACAGAAAGTGGCCTTTGAAATCTTACTATAGTTTAGATAAAAAGGGGGGGGAAAATAAGTTAATTGTGGCTCCAACTATTATTACCAAAGTAGACATGAGAAAGATTCCAAACTCCTTAGGAAAAATTGATCAGTAGTTCAAAAATAACAGCTGATTAGAAAGAAATCTTTGAGAAATGATACTGTTAATCACATGGAGGCTTAGATGACTGGGGGTGGGGGGGGCGGAAATTGACCCTAAAAGTTGATTTTAGAAATTTACTTAACAAAATTAATATAAACACCAAAGTATCCTTCTCGCAAGCCCATGTCATCCTCACACCAAGGCTACAAATGCAGCAGCTTGCACTACTTATAGAATAGAAATATTAAAGTTAAAAGATACTTGCCTTCCACTCAATAAACTTATTTCACTTCTGGAACCTTAAACCTCTAATCTCATGGACCTGGCTGGATGATATTTTCATCTTCCCTAAATAAGTAATTCAGAAGAACCTGATCATCCATGAATCTATCTCTGAATTTTCCAAATAAGATTCCTGCAAGAAACTTTCTCTATTTGCCAAATGGTAGGACTCTTTATCATGAAGGCATAGTAGGAAAGTGAAAGAAATGCTAATTATGATGTTAAAAATTCTACATTGGAATGTCCACATTAACCACTTAAGAGTTATATACTCTTCAATATAAAAATAAGAATGAGTAGCATTTACATAATGCTCAGAGTTTTACAAAATATTCTTCATATGCTCTCTCATTCAATCCTCACAGCAAAAGTGCGAGGCAGATAATATTGTTATCCTAATTTTACAGATGAGGCAGTTGAGGCATCTGTAATTTGAATTATTAGTCTGGGAGGATCTATATAGCAGGTAGTAAGTGACTGAGGCCGGGTTCAAACTCAAGTCTCTGATTTCTCATCCACTCTTAGAGACATCTAGGTGGCACAGTGGAGAGATTGTTGGACTTACATTCAGGAAGAACTGTATTAAAATTAGGGTTTAGAAATGTACTAACGGTGTGACCATGATCAAGTCAGTTAACCTGTATTTGCTTCAGTCTCCTCAACTATAACATAGGAGCAAAAACATTACCTACCTCCCATCACCTACCTGTGAGGATCCAATGAGAGAATATTTTTAAAGCACTTAGCATAGTTCCTGAAACATAAGTCTTATAGAAATGCTATAAAAGCTTTCATCATCATCATCAATCATCATCATCATCACCATCATCATCATCATCATCAATCATCCTCATCCTCATCCTCCTCCTCCTCCTCCTCAAACATCATCATCATCATTATTCACTCATATTTCTATAACAACTCAAAGTGCATAGCATAATACCTAGCATACAGTAGGCACTTAATAAATTCTCATTCCCCTTACTCTCTCCCCTTATCCAGTGTGTCAACTAGCTGCCTATTTCATATAATCTTTCCATGGTTCAGTTGTCTCAATAAACAAAAGGAATATAACAGTAATTGTGCTCTCTCTACATTGCAAGACTTTTGTAAAAATTTAACAAGATTATGGATATATGCAAACTTAATGCAATATAACATATGTCCTGATTCTGATTATTCTATTGTTATGAAGGTTACAAAAATTGTCTCCGGGCCAGTCCATTCCCTTAACTTACCAGAGAAGCATCACAATACAGTAAATGGTGCAATTGACTGGTCATTGGCATGACCTGGGTTCAGATCTAGACTCAGATGCTTAAATCACTGCAGGATGAGGAGGAAGTTGACTTGGGAGTAGAAGGCATTTAATAGTAGCACGGTGATTCACAGTGTAAAGGGGAAATAGTATCTATAGTCTTGAACTCAGAAAGTTCTTTTGGGGCTTGCAGAAGATAATGTATTTTAAAAATTGTATCAGTGCCAGTTGTTAACAGATAAAAATCCTTTCATTGAATAAATTACTAAAAATAAGTAGTTTCTACCGAGCAAAAGATTTTCCTCCAGATTTCAGAATTTTTCACCTTGCCTGTGGACTAGAGAAACAGAGAATCTTGGTTAAGCAGATGTAATCTGATTCGGGTCATTTATATCTGTTTTGCTGACTTCTGAGGATTTCTCCTGGGGATCATTTCAGGAGATACAGCCCAATTATCCCTGGGGGCCAAAGAAACTGAGGTAGAATTCACAAGGGGCAAACAGCTGAAAAGACAATGGTTCTCTCATGATAAAGTCTACTGACACAGGGTCTATTTTTAACTAATAAGAATCCCTTCCTGGGTCTTGACTTAGAATAAAGATCTTTTTAGGGGAAATCTGTAAATTGATGGAAGGATGATAGATAAATAAAGATATATAATTTTATATGTAATTATCATTTTTGTGTATATATTCACAAGTATATATTTGTGTACATGTATGTGATAGACACATATGAGTGCATGTAATGTATAAGTATAATGCAAGCATAATATGCACATACATATGTGTGTATATATGAAATATTTATGTATAGTTTTCTATATAGTTATATAGTTATCCCTCACTTATTGGTGGGAGGGGAGTTAGGAATGTGGTATCCCTACAATCTGGAAATTCCACACAAAATTTTTGGGGCTTCTCTTTGTAACAGAGAAAAAGTCTGATGCTTTTTATGGGATACTTACAGTGCCTTAAAATATCAAATATGTTGATATTACACATATATTTCACACATTTCTCAGTTTTTAAACTTTTTCTGTCATCTGCAGGGTTTTTCCTATTGTCTGTGGCTTCTTCAAAACTTCCCCCAAATTCCATTTAATTTCTTATGCCGACCACCCATGTATCAAAATCACAAGGGGGAAAGTTGTGATGTTGAAAGGATAACTGTATATATACACCCACACACATACACACAGACATACACACACACGCATGTACTCACATAGTATTTGGCCAAGTGCCAAAGGATCAGAATTCTGGGGCTACCTCTGCCACACTAGGAAATCAGTATTCTTAGTAAAGAAATATTTGGCAAGGAAGATGAAAAAAGGTATTCATTTTAAGATATAGCCAACATACATACATACATACATACATACATACATATATACATACATATCACTTTGGTTGGACTATTACCATTCTTATAATAAAAGAGGGTTCTGATTTTGGTTTTTGCAGGGTGGGGGTTTTAGGGTAGTGTGCACTTTGTCAACCTTCAGAATTTAGGCTAAGAAAGAATCAGGATTAGGTTGTATCAGTGTTTATATCTCTCAAAACAGGGCATCATGCATGTGTCTATGTATGGGAGCCAGTCTGAAACCAAGCTCTTTTGGGGTTTGAGGTGCAAAGTTTATATGCCCTTTCAACAGGAGCTGATGTCACCCCATTTCATTTTATTTCTGGACAGAGGAAATGTCTCTTTTATCAAACCATCCTCCACACCCTCATTTAGGCTATCTAGACAAAAGAATCTGTCTCCACCCAAGCTTGAGTAGAACACAGTGGGCTTCCTTTCCTTAGATTAAACTACTTCCAAGTTTAAAAGGTGGGAGGGTGACCAGGATAAGGAATGTCAATGCAATTTCATTATCAGTAATGTCCTTGAAAACAACAACAACAACAACAAAAAACGAACCCTGAACTTAAAAGTTAGGACTTTGGAAGTAGGGGACAGGGGAAAGGAAGCTCTGAATCTCTAAGACATTGGTTATTAATAATCATTGTGACAACTAGATCACACAGTGATTAGAGTACCGGACTCCACATTAATGATCACCAGAATACAAATTCTACCTCCCCATGCATACCCTGGTCAAGTCATCTAACCTTTGTGTACTTGAGTTTCCTCATCTGTGAAATCAAAATGATAATAATAATAAAGTGATTTACTAAATAATAGGTCAATTTGAGTGAGTATTATTGTTATAATTATTCAACCAGAAATAAAACATTTAACAGTTTTTCTCAATTAGCATCATTATTAAACTACCCCCCAATCTATCATTTATATAATGCAATTGACTGCAGTATAAGTATTCTCAAGAACCTGCAAAAGGTTATTAAAACGACCTTTTTTTTGTTTTTTTTGTTTGTTTTCTGGGAAGGGAGAGTTGAGGCAATTGAGTTTAAGTGACTTGGCATGTTCTCACAGCTAGTAAGTGTGAAGTGTCTGAGACAGAATTTGAACTCAAGTCTTCCTGACTCCATAACTGGTGCTCTATTCACTGCACAACCTAGATGCTCTTGGTAAATTATTTTTTTAAAAATAATTTTAAACTTATTTTTCCAAGAGATGCATTTGATGAGGTGTAGGTTCTGTGAACAACTTTGAGTTCTCCTTTTATCTTCCCATGTAAGGCATTTGCCTGAGGCCATGGGCCTTAAGTCGTGGCTCTGCTCAAGTCTTTAACCCTCCTTTGTCCAGCAATTTCCCACCATTGATCCTCCTGTTCCACCCTTGAACTGGCTTGGCCCATCATTGTCAGTCAGCTCCAGGTAGCCTCCAGCAACCTACCCTCCCCAAACTCATTATTGGAGTCTGACCTCATCTGACTACTCCTGAAGACCCTCCCCAAACTCCTCCTCAAGACCACCTCTAGATTCCTCCCGCAACCTTTCTGTATATAAGACCCCATCTTCACTCTATGTGATGTGAGAGGGCCATAGAATGACCTAGCACAGACTTACTCTGTCCTGCTTGCCCAATGCAAGCATCATAGATACCAAGGCTCATTAAGAGCCTGCCCAATATGGAGAACTTTTAACAAATTTTGCTCTTCTTTGGCTGAGAGAAGACTTAAGTCGAATTCATCAGACCTGTAATGTTGGTATTTTGGGACCTTGAGCATGCTAAACCCCCAACCCCAAATAGATACCCTCTTCAGTGGAGGAGACACTAAATATACAGCTTTTTAAAAAAATTTTATTACTTCTTAAACAAATATTTGTCATGTACCTCTATATGCAAATTGTCACATTTTTGCCACTGGGAAGAAACTCAAATTCAAGGGCCCAACTTCTTCTGCTCGGATGGACCTATCTGGATTGTCTAAAAGTTGTTCCCACCTTGAAGCCATTGTGATCTGCAATGATCCAGCTGGTCAACATGTTGCTACCTTTACTTACAATAAAATCCTGTTAATTCTCCTCCTCCTGAGTTTCTACTTGTTAATCAGGGTAAAAGCACAAATGAAGAATCTTCCTTTCAAGAGATTTATTTAGGAAAGTAATTGTGTACATGGAGAGAGCATCCTAATGATGAGGAAAAGACAGGTGGAAAAACATTTAAAAAGCATGAATGAGAATTTGAGAAGCTCATAAAACTAGGGGCATTCAGGGAAAAGAAAGATATTGCTTAAGACTGAAATAGATGCTGAGAGAATTATGGAATCCCATTGAATAAAACAGTTGGTTTTTCAATAGTGGCACAATCATCAAAAAAGGGCCAAATGATTGCATTGCTTCCATTTAACAAGAAAACAAGGTGTGCATGTGGACAAAGATTTTTATCACACAGTTCAATGTATGTGTTTATGCATAAGTCCTTATATCTAATCATGACAAGTCAGCATAAAGCTCAATGTCCCATTTGAAAAGTCTTTTATGTAGATTATTTGATTTGATTTCATCTTCAGAACAACCCTGAGGGAGCTGTTATTATTACTGACACTTTAAAAGATGAGGAAACTGAATCTGAGAAAAGTAACTTGTTCACAGTCACACAAGTGGTAGGTTCTGAAGCTGAACTTGAACCCTGGAAATTTATAAGAATAGAACAGGAAGTCATTGGGCTGGAAAAGGTTTTTGTTTGGCTTTTTTGATATTGCTGTTTCTTTTTTAAGTGTAAGTCTGTTTTGACACAAGCTCAGAGGATCATCTGAAGTAAGGTTGGTTTAAAGATCCTGGAGTAGTGGGGAGTTCCCCTGCCTTGAACATATTCAAGTAGAGCTCAGAAAGGCACAACTGATGCACCTGCCCCTGATTATTCAGCTGTCTCTGCTGATCCCTTGACCCTGGGAGGTAGATGCTATGATCATCTCCTTTTTATAGGAGGCAAATAGAGAAGAGTGCTTGTGTCTGCTCACAGACCAAAGCACATCCAGGAGAGAAGTTTCCTGCTTTTCTGCAGATTTAGAATTGAAAAACTCCTTAGAAGACATCATTCCAAACATCTTAGTAGGTGAAATTAAATAAGGATCATAAAGCCAATACAGTCAATAAATGACAAGAGTGGAGATTTGAACCTTAGTTAGCTCTGCACAAATACAGAAATCTTTCCATAGTACTGCACTGATTTCTTTACATGGTGCCACATTGGAGGGAGCCTTTAAGGTATATGTAGGATAAATGAGAATGATGCATCTGGAAAACATTGGTGGTTGACTGCACTATTAGAAGGTTTCTTCAGGAAGACACGGGGCATACAATTTCTCTTTCAGGAGAATATAAACTCCTTTAGATTAGGAAGTATGACAGTAATTTAAAAAAATCTTTGATTACTTTGAAATTCTTATAATTCAATGAACATATTAAGAGGTAAGGGGGAAATTACAAGCAATTTTCTCTCATAAACATCTCCTTTCTAAAATATATGGAGAACTGAGAAAAGTTCACAAAAATAAGAACCGTTCCACAACTGTGAAATGGTCAAAGGATACAAAAAGTAATATCCATTGTCAGAAATTGAAGCTATCAATTTCCACCACCACAAAAAAGTCTGTGATTCATATTTTTGTTGTTGTTGTTGTTGAATCATTTTCAGTTGTCTCACATTTTGTGATCCTCTTTGGGGTTTTGTTAGTAGAGATAACACTAGCTTGTCATATCCTTCTCCAGTTCATTTTATAGATGAGGGAGTGAAGGCAAATAGTGTAAAGTGATATGTCCAGAATCATACAACTAGTAAGTGTGTAAAGTCAGATTTGAACAGAAGAGGACCAGTTTTCCTGACTACAGGCCCAGCACTCTATGTTCTGGACCACCTAGCTGCCCCACAGTAATAAACAGAACAACAGAAATTCAACAATTCTGACTTATTTCCTCACACCCATCAGACTGGCTAACATGACAGAAAAAATAAACAAAAGCTGGAGGGGATGTGGGAAAACATGGATGTGCAAAGTGCAGTGTAATGTAGGAGAAAAAGATATTGTGGCTTCGTTTTCATTAACCTAGGTTGTTTTCCAGTCTGAAAAATAATTTAATCATAGTATGGAATGTCGAAGTAATTAACTCAGTTCAAATCAAGAAGAATTTATTGGGCTTCACCTATGTATAAAATGGTTTAGGAAAATGCAAAGAAGGTGAGTGAAATGCAGCATCACAGGTTAGATAAAATATTCACAAGAAAATTCAGTGCAAGAGAAAATAAAAAATTTTAAAAGATATGGTTTGATATTGGAGGGATGAATTCTTTCTAGAGTAAGGTATTAGTGATGGAGATGTCCTAGTTTATAAATATTTTGGGTTTCTACTCCATAAAATAGACATCGATAACCATTTAAACTCACTTGCCATGTACTTTACTTAAAATATCCAAACAAATTAAATATGTAATATTTGCAAGTATTCATAATTTTGAAATCAATGTTTTCATTAAAAATGTTAATTATATTATGCTGATTACTTCCTCTACATTGCTTGCACTTTCTGTCTTTTTCCCCTTTATTTCTAGATTTCTGTGGAATTGGCTATTACAGAGTCAGGGTTAACATGCAAACTTATCTTCTATTTTAGCTTCTATTGCTTTACCATATTTCATAATAGTCTTTCAAAATGTTCATATGATGATGTGCTCCCTCTACCTATTGGCTTTAATTACATTGCAATGTGGTATTAAATTTGTATATTACCACTTGTAGATGCAGTCAACAACCATCAGATATTGTATCATGTTCAGTTTTCAATTATGATTAATGTCCCTCGAAATATCATTGTTTTCTTATGATAATGTTCATGGTGTTGACTTACAATAACCAGACTGATGGTTCAAAGACGGTGATTACTTTTAAACTTTTGTTCTATATTTCCAGATTACTTTCAAAAAAGACATTTTTTTTTTCATTCCACCAGCATTTAGGTGTGTAACTCTCTTACTATTATCAGTTTGATGATGATGGCATGGTTTTTTCAACGTGACTTCAATTTTAATTTTCCTGATCTTTATTATAATTGAATATGATTAGTACCTTAGAAGATTTTTAAATGTTAATGGGAAAATATGCACTGCATATAAGAGGGTTTATAAGAATGCCCCTGCCCATTTGTGATTATATCACCTAATTTTACTGATGCCTTATAATACATTAACATTGGCAGAAGAGATCATATTTAACTCAGTTATATGTAAGAGCATAGATTTTGGACAAATAAACTGTTATAATGGTGCCCCCCAAAGAGGAGTTTGGCCAAGGACGTAGACAAGTATCTCATAAATTAGGGCAACTGTTAAAAAGAAAGATCTATGGATACTTTTTGAATCCTAGAAAGATCCTTTGAAGGTGAGTGGTAAAGTACAAATAGCCACCAAAATCACCCGGCATACATGAATTATAATTTGAATAAACATAAAGATCATATTGAATAACAGGGAGATAAATCAAGAATTTCAATCTTATTTTTCTTGACTATTTTTTTTCTTTTATTTTATCCAGTCTATCAAATTTCCTACTGCTTTCATTTAATATTTATTTCAGCATTTAAAAGGTGGTCAACTTGTTTTTCCCAAAAACTTTTTTTACTGCTTCTTTGACATCTTTGTTCCTTAAGCTATAGATGATGGGATTCAACATGGGTATCACAATGGTATAAAACACAGAAACCACCATGTCATGGCACAAAGAATAGCTGGCAGAAGGCCTTAGGTACATGAAGAGGATGGTCCCATGGTAGATGGAAACACCTGTCAGGTGAGAACCACAAGTAGAGAAGACTTTCCTTCTCCCTTTAGCTGAGCGAATCTTCAAAATGGCAGCCAAGATGAAGCCATAGGAGACAAGGACAATCAGGATGGTGAAGATCTCAATTGAGCTCACAAAGATGAAAAGCAACAGTTCATTGACATGAGTGTCAGAACAGGAGATGGACAAGAGTGGAGGAATATCACAGAAGATGTGTCTGATCACATTGGATGCACAAAAAGATAAACTAAATGTAGCCACAGTGTGTAAAATGGCATGTAAAAGACCCCCTACATATGAACTAATGATGAGAGGCACATAGACTCGTGGAGTCATGATGGCTGTATAGAGAAGTGGGTTACAGATTGCAATGTAACGGTCATATGCCATGACAGCCAAGAGGAAACACTCAGTAGTCCCAAAAGTTACAGAAATAAGCATTTGGGCTACACAACCAGAGAAGGAAATGGTCTTATTGTCTGCTAAGAAATTGACCAACATCTTAGGTGTGATCACTGAGGAACAGCAGGCATCCAAGAAAGACAAGACACTCAAGAAATGGTACATGGGAGTGTGGAGCCGAGAATCCGCCACAACCAACACAACCAATCCCAGATTCCCCACCAGTGTAAAGAGATAGACTGCTAAGAACACCAAGAAAAGGATAATTTGTACCTCCAAGTGATCTGTAAAGCCCATCAAAACAAACACGGTGACTTCTGTCTTATTAGACATAATTTCTTTTCTTTACATTTATCCAACCCTAAGGACAAAGGGGAGTTATGGTTATTATTTAATACTGTGCAATATACTTTTTTTTTTTTTTTGGAGTACCTAACATATTCAATGCTATATGGCAAAGAATGCCCTTATTAAAATCAATGTTTGGCAGGATTGGATTCCATAGCTTTGGTCACATTAATGTTCACATGTCCTTGTTGCTATATAACACCTAAGACATTAATTAGTCCAAATAAAGGTGAAGGAAAGAAGCATGCTATTGCTGCTCTCTTTAGAATCAAATGAGTCTGTTGAGTGGGAAAGGAATCATTTTTTTAAACTCATAATTGATCGAGGGTTATTTTTCCACATTTTGATCAGAATTTATATATTTTAGAATACCCTTTGACATAAAAAAAAAAGCTTACAAATACAGTTTAGGCTTAGGGAATAAATATACTGCTATTGATTTGTTGACAAGTCCACTTAGGTGTCATGGTAATGAGGATGATATATCTGTATGAAAGAGTAGCTTGCTCTGGATGAGAGATTCAAGGTTTTTGTTTTGTTTTGTTTTATTTTTTTGGGAGGACAATATTTAAAGTCAATGTAAAATTTCATGATTGTCTTTCCATCCTTAAATAGCCTCAACCATGACTTAATCTAACTAATTTGAAGTGGAAACTTGTGAGCCATCCAGTTATCCTTCTTCAAAGAAGGACACTGGGACCCAGAAACTTAAGTATTTGCCAAGTTTTCAAAAAGTATTCAATTGTAAAGGTGATAAGAAAAAATTAAATTCTTGTGGCATATTTATAATAAACATTCTATTCACAAAAATCTGTAATTTCTAATTTCTTTCCAACATTTCTCTAACTACCATCTGAGGTTTATTTGAATATTGCTATTAATAACTTTATATTCCAGAAAAAAATATCTACTTATTGTAACGAATTCTGTCTCCCAGATCTCTTCCTTTCTCCTGTAGTATGAATGACTTCTCACATAAAATGAATCTCTAAACTAATTCCTTTTCTTCAGGACCCAACTTATATGCCTTACCCCTACTATAGATCTTTCTTATATATTTATTGACCCAAGAATATGAATAATCAGAGATAATATCAGCACACCATGGGTGGAGTCTAATACTGATTGAAAGAAAATATCATCTTTGAGGTCTTATTCTACCTTGAAAGTTTGCTGCTGTTTGTGCTTCATTTATGAAGAGGATCACAACATCAGGGAGGTGATGCCATGACCTGCAAGTGAATTGGATGTAAGTGAGGGAGAGCTGTGCAAGGTCACCAGGCTCACTTTCTCCTCTTGAGCCACCTTGGTCCAGTGGCCAGATACTGATCGGAATGGGTGAAAGAGGGACTTATATCTGGTCCTCTACCAAAACCAAGGTAGATACCAGAAAGATTCCAAAATCCATGGGGGAAAAGTGATCAATATTTTCAAAATAAAGAGTGAATAGAAATGATCTTATAATTTAGACAGTCTACAAGCCTAATGAGTTTTAGAAATCTACATAACCACTAGAAGTTGACTTTAAATATTTTGTTAGCAGAATTTTCATAAAGACTAAAATATCCCTTTTTTAATCCCAGACTATATCCTACACCCTATATTTTTCCTGATCCTCCTCCTTCTTAATTTTCTATCCTTAATGTTTTTTTTTTCTATTTTTTTTGTGTAGTATATCCCTCACAATAAAATGCCAGTTCCTTAAAGGGGCAACCTTTTTTTTTTGTTGTTCTTCCCTCCCTCTATTACTTACCAGAGTTTCATGAAGAGAAATTTTAATAAATTGGACTGGATGAGATTGGATCAGGACTTTTCTGCTATGTTTAGTTCTTCTGCCTTTGTGTTGAGGGTCCCCTAAGGAATCTCTGAAATTCATGGCTTCATAACATGAGCAAATTGCATTCTTTGGAAGTCCTCTGGTGCAGCCACCTTAATAAGAGAAGGGGAGATCAAATATTGGGTTGATGGGTAAAGGGCTTCCAACTGTGGACTAGTTTTCCAAGATATTTTCCATGGATGGCATTTCTTCCTGGTTTTATCTAGATTAAACTTATAAAATCCTTGGAACTTGTAAGTTTTAAGATCCTTTTGAGCCCTATCATTCTGTGTTCTAAGCTTTAAAGACCCTTCATCTCTGAAATTCTAGGTTATATTCTAAGGTCCCTTCCAACTTTCATCTTCTAGGCCAGTGGTTCTCAACCTTCCTAATGCCGTGACCCTTTAATACTTCCATGTGAGCGTATCTGCATGTGGGCGTACCAGTCTGGAGATGGATAGAGGAGTGGTGTCTCTCTTCCTAAGACCATAAGAAAAATTATTTTCGATGGTCTTTGGTGACTCCTGTGACCCCTGTGAAAGGGTTGTTCAACCCCCAAAGGGGTCGCTTCCCACAGTTTGAGAAATGCTATTCTAGGCCCATGACTTCATCAGGTTTTTTATCTTTGATATACCTGTAGAATACATAATACTTTAATATTTATTTCTTCTCTATTAATATCACTTATGATATAAATATTTTTCTTCCCTCAGTTTCTTCAGCTACCCTCACTTAATTAATCTGTGTTCATTATTACTCCCCCCCCCCCACCATTGTCTCTTTCCTGCCCATCCCTCTCTCACAAACAGTGTTCAAAGGATAATTTAGAGTAGATTGCCACCTAGGCAGGGAAAAAAAGAAGACCAATAATACCGGTGGCCACTCACTCACCAAGATGAACATGGTAGAGTTATTATCCACTAGGCTGTCTATAAGCACCCAGTTTCCCAGTGCCAGATGGCCACTAAACTTCTTACACTGCTTTTAAGCTTTGCAGACAAAAATGGGTATCAAACTTACATACATAACGTCTATGTGAAACTCAAATGACTGAAGCTGACCATGTTCCCATTCCCAGACCCATAAATTACCTGAGACTGATTAGACATAAATGACTCTTACTAATTTTGTAAATGTTTCAAACTGTCCCCCTTTCCCCACTCAGATCAGATTCCTGAGTTTCTCTAAGGACTTTTTCTTGTTATGCAAACAACTTACCTGGTAAAGCTGTGAGACTCCCTCCAACTCCTCCAACCTGCAGCTTGGCCAAGCCCTCTGCCTAAACTCCTCCCAGTAGCAGACTGGACAGTTCCTCTGCCTTGCCCCTCCAATATACAACCTAGTCATTGACTCTGCTTTGGTACTCTATATAAACCCTGTTCCCAGTCCCCTGCTCTCCTACACCAGCACTCGTTGTGTAGCAACCTGACCTGTAACTGACTTGTCTCAATTAAATACTTCACTTTCGTTGTATTTGCTATTTGCTCTTATATTCAGAATACATCTAGAATATTAAGACAGTTCACTTTATCTAGTATTCCTATAAAGAGGCTCCCACATGGAATCTAGAAAACATTTACTCTGTGGACTTCAGAGGGAAGGTGAGGAGCCTTCTACCTACTATAAGAGATCTTCAATATATATTTATTGGCCCCAGAATTCTAATAGGCAGATTGATCTAGAATGTACCAGCACAGCTTTGGTGAGGCTGGATCACAATAGAATAGAAAGTGGTCTCTAAAGTCTCATCATAGCTAGGATGAAAGTGGGGGGGGGGAGGGAAGAAATTAATTGTGGCTCCAACCATTACCAAGTTAGACATCGGCAAGATTCCAAACTCCACGGGAAAAAGTGGCCAATAGTTCAAAAATAAAAGCTGATTAGAAAGAAATCTTTGAAAAACAATACTGTTAATCACGTGGAGGTTTAGAAGACTTGGGGGAAAAATTGATACTAAAACTTGATTTTAGAAATTTGCTTAACAAAATATAAACACCAAAATATCCTTCTCATAAGCCCATCTCATCCTCACAACAAGACTACAAATGCAGCAGCTTGCACAACTTGTAGAATATAAATATTATAATTTGTCTTCCACTCACCACACAGGAATTAACTTCTTTTACTTCTCTGACCCTAAGCTTCTAATCTCATAGACCTGGCTGGATGATATTTTCTTCTTCCCTAAATAAGTAATTCAGAAGAACCTGAACATGCATGAGTCTATCTCTGAATTTTCCAAATAAATTTCTCCAAGAAACTTTCTCTATTTGCCAAATGGGGGAACCTTTTATCATGATGGCATAGTAATAAAGTGAAAGAAATGCTAATTATGATGTTTAAAAATTCTATGTTGGAATCTACACATTAACCACTTAAGAGTTACATACTCTTCATTATAACAATGAGAATGAGTAGCATTTGTACAATGCTCAACATTTTACAAAATGTTCTTCATATGCTCTCTCATTCAATCCTCGCAGCAAAAATGTGAGGCAGATAATATTGTTATCCTAATTTTACAGATTAGGAAGTTGAGGCATCTACAATTTGAATTATTAGTCTGGGATGATCTATATACAGTAGTAAGTGACTGTCTGAGGCAGGGTTGCAACTCAAGTCTCTGATTTCTCATCCACTAATAGAGGCAGCTAGAGCGAGTGTTAGACTTGCATTCAGAAAGATTTGTATTAAAATTAGGGTTTAGAAATGTACTAACTGTGTGACTGTGGATAAGTCACTTAACTTCTATTTGCCTTTGTCTCCTTGGCTATAACATGGAAGCAAAAACATCATCTACATCGGAGGCTACTTGTGAGGATCAAATGAGATAATCTTTTTAAAGCACTTAGCATAGTTCCAAAATAGAATAAGTCTTATAGAAATACTATTATAGCTATAGTCATCATCATCATCATCATCATTCACTCATATTTGGATAACAATTCAAAGTTCTTAGTACAATAGTTAGCATACAGTTGGCACTTTATAAATGCTCATTCTCCTCCCTCTCTCTCCTTATCCAATGCTTCAACTAGCTGCAGATTTCATATAATCTTTCCATGCTTCAGTTTCCTCAATAAACAATAGGGAAGCAATAGTAATTTTGTTCTCTCTACTTTGCAAGACTTTTGTAAAAATCTAGCAAGATTATGAACGTATGCAAACCATATGTCCCGATTCTGATTATTCTATTGTTATGAAGGTTAAGAAAAACTTTTCTCTGGGCCAGTTCATTCCCTCAGCTTACCAGAGAAGCATCACGGTACAGTAAATGGCACAATTGACTGGTCATGGGCATGACCTGGGTTGAGATCCAGACTCAGATGCTTAAATCACTGCAGGATGAGGAGGAAATTGACTTGGGAATAGAAGGTATTTAATAGATGTAAGGTGATTCACCCTGTTAAAAAGAGACATACTATCTATAGTCTTGAACTAAGGGAATTATTTTGAGGCTTGCAGGAGATAACGTATTTCAAAAATTGTTTCAGTGTCAGTTGTTAACAGATAAAAATCCTTTCATTGTTTGAATTACTAAAAATAAGCACTTTCTACCAAGCTTCAGATTTTCTTCCAAACTTGAGGATTTGTCACCTTGCTTGTGGATTAGAGAAATAGAAAGTCTTGGTTAAGCAGATGTAATTTGATTCAGGTCACTTATATCTGTTTTGCTGACTTCTAAGGGTTTCTTATGGGAATCATCTCAGGAGATATAGTGCAATTATCCCTGGGGGGCAAAGAAATGGAGGTAGAATTCACAAAGGGCAAACAGCTGAAAAGACAATGGTTCTCTAATGATAAAGTCTATTGACACAGGGTCTGCTTTTAACTAATAAGACTCTCTTCCAGGATCCTGACTTAGAATAAAGATCTTTTTTAGGGCAAATCTCTAAATTGATGGATGGATGATATATAAATAAAGATACATAATTTTATAAGTTGTAATCATTATGGTGTATATATACTAATATATGTGTGGATATATGTGTGTACATAGACATGATGCTGACACATATAAGTACATGTAATATGCAAATATAATGCATGCATAATATACATGTATGTGTATATTATTTATATGTATTTATATATATATATATATATATATATATATATATATATATAATTAATTAATTATATATATGTACTTATCCCTCCCATATTGGTAGTAAGGGAGTTAAAAATGTTGTATCCATGTAATCTGGAAATTCCACATAAATTTTTTGGACCTTCTCTTTGTAACAGAGAAAAAGTCCGATTTTTTTTAAAGGGATACTTACAATGCCTTAAAATATCAAATATGTTGATATCATACATATGTTTGTAGCAGCAAGCACCCTAGCATACCCAGGATGGCTGCTAGCACAGGTTCTTAGATCTGCTTTTTCTAAAGGAAAGCAGCTCAAAATAGGTTAACAATCTTACTTTAATCAAACATATCATTTACCTAGTTCAGGGGGAAAAGTCAGTACCCTGAACTTCAGAGAATACAAACAGAAGTTCCAAGCACACAAAAAAACAGATCAGCTGACAGGGCTTCCAGGCATCTGACCATTACATCCACACCTAGTTAGTTACTAGAGACTGAAGTACCAACATCTGGGCTTTCAAAGTGAACCCCCTACCCCTTCCCGCCAGAGTTTCATCTGGCCAAATCATACATCTCTTTCCAAAGTGAGCCCCAAAGCAAAACCTCACATCAGGTTGTACATATAGCCTTCTCCTGGGTCAGAGAATGTCAAAGCCCTCTTGAACCACTGCCCAATCACAAAGGAACAAGGTGTGGGCATTCCTGAAGACCAAGCCTCTCGCCACAGGCTCCATGTGACCACATTCAGCTTATTAGGGGGCAGAGTATATTTTCAAATCAGGGAAGGTTCTCAGAGCCACCTTAAGCCTATCAAAGGGCCCAAGGGCAGGGATGACCTTCAGATTCCCGTAACAGTGTTTCATTCATTTCTCAGTTTCTAAATGTTTTCTCTCATCTGCACTGCTTTGTCTGTTGTCTGTGGGTTCTCCAAAACGTCCCCCAAATTCCTATTTAAGTTCTTTTGCTCACCAGCCATATATCAAAATCACAATGGGGAAAGTTGTGGTGTGGAAGGGCTAACTGTCCATATGTACACACGTATACATACAGCAATGCACACACACACATGCATATGTACTTACATAGTATTTGGCCAAGTGCCAGAGGATCAGAATTCTGGGGCTACCTCTGCCACACTAGGAAATCAGGATTCTTAGTAGAGAAATATTGGGCAAGGAAGATGAATAAAGGTCTCCATTATAAGATATAACCAACACACACACACACACACACACACACACACACACACACACACACACACGGGGGGGGGGGGAGAGAGAGAGAGAGAGATAACTTTTGTTGGACTACTACCATTCTTATAATGAAAGAGTGTTCTGATTTGGTTTTTTGAGTGGTCAGGTTTTGGGGTTGTTTGCACTTTGTCAACCTTCAGAGTTTAGGCTAAGAAAGACAAACAAGATTAGGTTGTGTCAGTGTTTATTTCTCTCAAAACAGGGCATCATGCATGTGTCTATGCATGAGACCCAGTCTGGAACTGAGCTCTTTTGGGGGTTGAGGTGCACAGTTTATATATCCTTTCAACAGCGGCTGATGTCACTCCATTTCATTTCATCTCTGGACAGAAAAAATGTCTCTTGTATCAAATCACCTCCACATCTGCATTTGTGCTGCATAGACAAAAGAACCTACCTCTACCCAAGCTTGAGTAGAACACAGTGGGCTTCCTTACCTAAGATTAAATTACTTACAAGTTTAAGAGGTGGGGCAGTCACCAGGATAAAGAGTGTTAAGGCAATCTCATTATCAGTAATGTCCTTCTAAAAAAAACCAAACAAACTGAACTTCAGGTTAGGACTTTGAAAGAAGGGGATCTAGAAAAGGAAGCTCTGAATCTCCAAGATATTGTTTATTAATATTCATTTTTCACAACTTGGAAGTGACAACTAGATTACACAATGGTTAGAATACTGGACTTCACATTAATGAACACCAAAATACAAATTCTGCCTCACATACATACTAGCTGCATGACCCTGGGCAAGTCATTTAATCTTTGCCTACATCTCTTTCCTCTTCTGTGAAACCAAAATTATAATAATAATAAGGTGATTTACTAAACAATAGGTCAATTTTAGTGAGTATTATTGTTATAATTATGCAACCAGAAGTAAAACATTAACAATTCTTCTGTTTTTATTAAACTGCCCCGAATTCATTATTCATATAGATCCACTGAGTGCAGTACAAGTCTTCTCAACAACTGGCAAAAGTAACATTTTCCCTATTAAAAAGACCTTTTTCGTTTGTTTGTTTTTGGGGAGGGGAGAATTAAGGCAGTTGGTGTTAAGTGTTAAGCCTAAGGTCTCACAGCCAGTAAGCGTCAAGTGTCTGAGACGAGGTTTAAACTCAGGTCCTCATGACACCAGGACTGGTGCTCTATTCACTGCACAATGTAGCTGCCCTTGGTAAATTATTTTTTACAAATTTTTAATTCATTTTTCCAAGTGATGCATTCATGTTGCTTTGAAAGAAGGGATGCCTGTTGTATCACTACTGTCTGTAATAGCATGTTAAGTAAACCAGAATCTTATTAGATGTTTATTATGTGTGGTGTATGGGGACCCCAAAAATCCCCTCTCCAAGAAAAATCAAAAGTTAGTGGCATCTTGAGGAAGGAACAGGAAGTTTTTTTTTTTCTTCCCTGCAGGAAAAGGGCGGACCTCTCCATGGTGAGGATCAAGGAGAGGAGGCATGTTACAAAAGACAGAACAAGAATTTATACCTTTAAGCAGTCAAGCCCCCTCACCCAGGCCATTCCTTCTCCCACTGGTTAGGAGGCGGGCTCTCAATCTTGGCCCAAAATCTAATCCAACGGTGGATATCAAAGAAGCCCACCACTATCTCCTATTGGCAGGGAGGTGGGACAGGAAGCCAAGGTATCATCCATGGCCTTATTTGGTAAATGCCAAAGCAAGGGAGGGAAAAAGGTCACAAGTAAAGGTGGAGGTCAAAAACTCCTGAAAAGGGGCCCAGTGCAGATGACAACAAGGGAAGGGGGGAAGGGTCCTAGGTTGTGTAAATCCGGGACTCAAGTCTGTCCAGTCTTAAACAAGTCTATCTCTGGTTCCCAGATAGTTTCTCTCCCTTCTCATTCTGAGGAGTCTTGACGTGGGGTGCAGAGAGCGTACCCCACTTAATTAAACTGAACTTATTTGAACTGGATTGGATTAAACTTAATTGAGATGGAACAATTAGAGAAAAATAATATAAAACAAGGGTTCTTAATTTGAGATCACAGGTGGTCCATGAACTTAAATGAGAAAATTGCATCTTTATTTGCACTAACTTTTGCTTCCCTTTGTAATCTTATGCATTTTATTTTATTACTATTACTTGTGTGTGGTATGTGTGTGTGTGTGTTTGTGTGTGTTTTTAAAAGCTCCAAAGAATTCAACAGAATGAAAAATGGAAGTATGAAAAAAGTTCAAGGATCTCTGACATGTAACTAGGCACTAACTTGTTTAAAATCTTCACTATAAGAAATATCTACTCATTAATATTGATATGAGAAGTTTCAATAGTTTATTGAACACCATGAGCATTAACATTTTTGAAACATATTTGGATGTTGATATTCCAGGTTTATGGGGCAGCTAGGTGGCACAGTGGATAGAGTCCTGGGACTAGAGTCAAGAGAACCTGGACTCAAATTCAGCCTCAGATATTTAATTTACTAGTTGCATGACCCTGTGTAAGTCACTTAATCCTATTTCCCTCAGTTTCCATATCTGGAAAATGAACTTGAGAAAGAAATGACAAACCATTCCAATATCTTTGCCAAGAAAACCCCCAATGGGTCACAGATTGAACATAACTGAAATTACTCAACAACAATGCAATTTCTAGTTTAAAATGAAGCTTAGACTTTTGGACCTTATAAGCAAGTACCCTAATAAAAATCTGTGAACCCGAAGGATTAAAGAATGTAAAACAAGAAGGGGTGTGCTGGAGTCCAGATCTATAGGTGTGTGACATTTCATTGTTATGTTTTTTTTATGGGAGCTTTCACACGCCATCAAAAATAAATTGTGTCAACCTGAATTCAAGAGAAAACAGGCAGTATAACAAAATTGAGGACTTTAATTGAGGCAAGTGAGCTGCAGTTTGGGGTACCACATAGCAAGCATTGGGGTACCCAAGGAGGAAGCTGGGAGATCTGTGTACTTAGGGTACTAATACAGAAGGATGGGCCAAGCTGCTAGTGGTCAGGCAGCAAGGAATGGCCAAGCTACAGGTGGGAGAAGGGAACGCGGTTAGGGAGAGAGAATGGGGCTGTAAGAGGCAGGGATTTCACCTGATAAGTTGTTGTGCACAACTATTGAAAGTCCCTAGAGAAAGCTTGGGAATCCTGGAGGGAAAGGTTTAGGTTAGGACATTTATAAGGTAGTAAGAGCCTGAAAGTGATAATATCTGGTCAACCTTAGGCAATTCCATGGGTCTGGGAATGGGAACAAGGTCAGACTTAGTCAACTGAATTTGACAATCACTCTAATTTAGGACTTGATTTATTGTTTTGTCAATACTTAGAAAGTTTTGTTTACATTTAGAGAATGTTAATAATGCAGATAAATTTAAAAGCTGGTGTGTCCTCTTTTGCTTTTCTTCTGGAAACCTACATTATTAAACATTTATTAGCATTCATTGAAAAAACTACAAAGTGGGTAAAAATGTAGCTAAATACTGAGAGATAGCTAGGATGTGTGTTATCTAGAAATTATATGCAAAGCCTAATTTTAAAATGTTCTGTTGAAAGAAAAAAAAAAACTTTCTCTGAGAGCCCTCCCTGAGGCTTTTTTTGTTTTTTTTTTTTTTTTGGGGAACAAATTCTGGAGTAGTTTCTTTTTTCTTCTTGTTCTAGCTGCTTCCAGAATTGCTATAGCTATTACTTGTTTTTATTTTTAAATTGCTGATCTTTGTAAATAGTTAAAAGGATCATGGTATGTAAAATCAGTTTAGCTGACTGGGGCAAATCTTCAAAAGGATTAGTGTTCTGAAGAAAAAAAAAAAAGAGGTGGAGTTATGTCCTGAGATCCTAGAACCAAGATCCCTGAAAGCAGTTTATTGTGGTGTGAGAAAAAAAAAACAAAAAAAAAACAAAAAAAAACACCTAGATTGAAATCTGATAATAATTTAAAATAATTTTTGAACCTCAGTAAGAGCCAAAGCCTGAACTAATCAATCAGAATGCTTTGCTTTGCTTAGCTTTGCTCTAAAAATTCCCTTTCCTATGTCAGTAACTTCAAAGAACAGATAAGTTAAATAATGGCTATTCTTCCTATTTATGACAGGATGTCTACAATCAGAATGTTGGGATTTCGCTTATCTTGGGAGACAATACGTGATATGAGGTGTCAATTGACTTGTAAACCTATATAGACCATAAATCTGAGGGACACAGATATCTTGGAATTGTCCTAAAACATATAAAAGAACTTTGTTATTCTTGTACTGAAGAGGTTACCCATAAAGAGGGTTAGGGTTGCTCTATAGACCCCAAAATACCAAGAGGCTGGGTACTGCTGAATGAATTCCACTCAAGTCTTCTCTCAGCCAAAGAAACACAAAGTTTATTAAAAGTTCATTAAAAATTTGCCATATTGTGTAGACTCTTAAGGAGCTTAGGTATCTGTGGCGCTTGTGTTGGACAAGCGGGGCAGAGCAAGTCTGACACAGAGTCAGTCTGTGCTAGGTCATTCTATGGCTAGATCATTCTATGGTGCTCTCACATCACATGGAAGGAAGATGGGATCCTATATACAGAAAGGTTGTGGCAATTTAGGGGTGGTGGTTTGGGGAGGGTCTTCAGGAGAAGTCAATGAGGTTAGACTCCAGTAATGAGTGTTTAAGGGTGGGAAGTTGCTGGAGACTACCTGGAGCTGACAGACAATGGTGGGCTAGGCCAGTTCAAGGGTAGAACAGGAGGATCAAGGGTGGGAAATTGCTGGACAAAGGAGGGCTAAAGACTTGGGCAGAGAAACAACTTAAGGCCCATGGCCTCAGGCAAATGCCTTACATGGGAAGATAAAAGGAAAGCTCAAGGGGCTCCCTGAGCCTGTACCTCATCAGTACCAGGCAGTCAGAAGTTAGGTTTGGCTCCATGAAGCACATAGCTGCTAGCTTTAGGGGAATAAATGATATAAATTTATTTCACCTAGCCTGTTTGTCTCCTTTAACCCAACTTTCAGGTCATCAAATCACATGATGAGAATCATCACCTTGACTTTGTCACTTCATGACTTGGACAAGTCACTTAACACCACTAGATTTTATTTTCCTCAAGTTTAAAATGATTATGTTTAACTAAGTAACCTCTTGTATCCCTTTCTGCTGTAGCTAGCTGTTAGTTATATAGTACTTTATGGTTCACAAAGTGCTTTACAAATAAAATCTCATTTTGTCCTCACAATAACCCTGGGAGATAGGTGTTATTCATGTCTACAGATGAGGAAACTGAGGCACACACACCTAATATGACTTTCCCAAAGTCACACAGCCAGTAAACATCTAAGGTTGGATTTGAACATAGATCTTCCTTTCTCCATGGCCAGGGCTTTATCCACTGGCATGATCATGTCGTAAATTTAGAGCTGAAAGGGAGCTTAAGGTCAGATAACACATCTCACTGTGCAAAGAAGGAAAGTGACTTCTAGATGATGAAAGTGACTTAAGAGAAGTTATAACAGGAAAAAAGTGTCAGGACTGAGACAGGAATCAGAGCCCTCCTTCATCGAACTTGGTGACTGTTCCGTAGCAGTCCTGCAGTTAGGAGCATTCTGATCCAGGTTTAATATCAGCATGAAGATGAGATTATGCCTTCGATGTTCATTGTTAATGACTAGAGAGAAATCTACAAATTTAATTTATAGAGCCATAGAATATAGCTAGAAGGCTCCCTGGAAACAGGGCAGCCCACCCCCTCTAAGTTTTATTATAGACGAGGAAAATGAGGCCTTGGAGATGAAGGAGACTTACCCAAGGTCATCCAGATACAGATTATACTGCAGAGGGTATAAACCAGCAGTTCCACCCCCCCCACATCCAGTAATCTTTCTGATGTACCATTCAGCATCTCCAAGTTCATTTTAAACTCTAAGTCTCCTGAGATCCTACTTAACTGAACACGAATTATGGACAATAAAGATGGTAGTTCAGTTTTATCAATGTTAATTGGCAAGGAGTAGAAAAGACTTATGTTTCACCAAGAAGATGTTTTAATTTACATTGTGTTTGTGTGTGTGTGTCTCTCACACACACACACATACACATATATGCATACATGTGGGTGTATATACACATGTGTGTTTGTGTGTGTGTGTAATGAATTTATATTCCTTTTCTTTAGCTTTTGGGTCTTTCTGGGTTATGAAAGACAAAAATATATGCATATATGTATGCATGTATGCTAGTTTCTATATATAAACACATAAACATGTACATTATATTTATACATAGTATATATACGATACACACAACATACATATATATGAGATATATACACACAAACATGTGTGATATATATTTATATAATATATCATACTATATACAATCCTTTTAATTAACTTTAGAATTAAAGGCATAATTTTAATAATATACAAAGTACATATGAAGAAGATTTTGTATGGATTTGTGGACTTATATTGCATACATTTTGTTTTTTTTAAAAATGTCCCATTTTGGACAATTTTGGCTCACTTGTATCCTACTATAACTGACCTGATCCTTAAAATTCTTCATTTATTCTCACTGTTCTCACTTTTTCTTCCTTCCTGGAATGCCTCCCTCTCCTTGTTTCTGTTAGAAACATACTAGGAATAAACAATACTCCTTGGAAAGCCAGGAAAGTATTCATTACCTTTATTTTATGTTTATTCTTGCCAAATAAATGGGTGTTATGGGAATCTGAAGATCTTCCCTGCCCCTAGGCCCTTTGCTAAAGTGGCTACGTGACTCTGAGAACCTTCCCTGATTTGAAAGTATACTCTGCTCCTTAATAGGCTGAACATGGTCACATGGAGCCTGTGGCAGGAGGCTTATTTTTCAGGAATGCCCATACCTTATTACTTTGTGGTTGGGCAGTGGGTCAAGAGGGCTGTGACATTCTCTGAGCCAGGAGAAGGCTATATTTATGCCC
>CM053592.1:183328557-183345082 GCA_028646515.1 Pseudochirops corinnae
CCCCCCCAAAGGATATTTGTTTGAATGATTAAAGTAAGATTGTTAACCCATTTTGAGTTGCTTTCGTTTAGAAAAGCATATCTAAGAACCTGGCCTAGCAGACATCCTGGATTTGCTAGGGTGCTTGCTGATACAATGAGTAGCCTCTTCAAAAGACTACAGAGAATTAGAGAAATGTAAGCCCTTTTATTCTGCTTTCATTCAAATTTTCTGCCTTGTTCGTCCCTTCAAAACTGATATTAATTCTAGCTCTTCTGGGTTATAATTTTTCTGACCTGCCCACTATATATTTACTCCGATGTGTTCCCTCCTCCCAAACATGGGCTATAACAAGGGTCTCATGATCAGATAATGAGGCTAATTCTATGCAGGGTGTGTTAGCTAATATACATGAGGCTAGTTAAGCATGCTTGTTAATAAAAGAAGTCAATGACCATCCTTTGACCATGGCCAGTTTGAGCCAGCTTAGCCTAAGCCTCTTCCAAGGTAAAATTTACAGATTTCTTCCAGCTATATGAGTGGATGTGTGCTCTGCCCTTCCTTTCCTCATCCTGATTTATACCTTCCTGCATGTCCTGTGTAACATCTGTTTTTGCAACATCGATTCTTGCTCTAGAATCTGTGGAAACTAAGCTGCTAGCATTTCTCATACTTCTCACTTTGGTATTTGCCATCATTTATTAATTTGATGAGGTATTAACAAAGCCCAGTTTGTTCTTGATTCTTTCTAAACTAACCCCTTCCCCCTTTTTTTTCCTTTAGAAAAAGATATAATAATGATATTCTGAGTTTTGGAACCTCTATCCCATCCCACTTATTTGTCCACACCCAGAGAGAAATCCTTCCTGCATCAATCATACTTCAACACAGTGGCCAAAGCAAAGATAGCTGTTGTTCAGTCATCTTAGTCATATCCAACTCTTCATGATCCCATTGGGGTTTTCTTGGAAAAGACACTGGAGCAGTCTGCCATTTCCTTCTGCAAAAGTAAAGATTATGTTTTCTGAAATGTAGCTTGGCAGAGGTGCTGAAAGAAAATGCCCAGAGTGATGGCACTGATTGAGACAAAGGAAAACTATTGGTTCAAGTAGCTGGAAGAAGAATTTCAGATTCAGGCAGTAGCTCTTGCAATCTTGCGTAATTTCCCTTTAATTCAAGTGCCTTCACTAAATTGATTATTTCTCATTTGTCATGTATATACTTTGTTACTCACAATTGATTAATACATAAGATATTCTACTTGAGTCAAGTGACCATGAACAATGAGACATACTCCGGAAAGTGGGAAAATATCAAACATTTTCTTAATTTATAAACATTGATAATATTAAGTTGGAGGAGGCAATCCAGGAAGGAAGGGGAAGTGAGAGCAGCAGTGGGAATAAATAAGAAATATTTAGTATGAGACTAGCTAGGATAGGGCTGGGAAAGCTAACAATTGCCTATTGGGTCAAATTTTTCCTATGATTAAAAATAATGACTGGCAACATTCCATCAGAAAAAAAAGCATAAATAATAATTCTAATTCCCAAACTCTTTTCACACATCCACTTGGGGAGCAAGATGATGGAAAGAGACCTTTGTGATGAGTCTCTGATATTCTTTATTCCCTTGGGGAAGGGTGTGTATGCTGAGGTGTTGTGGGTTTGTTTTTTTTTTTTTTTCCTGTACTATATGAGGCTGGAGACATGTGATTTATTACTACTCAGAGGGACCCACATGCTTCTGGAATAAGCAAAAACCCTAACAAAATTCACTGGGCTGGGTCTTATGAGCTCAGGGCACAGCTTTTCTCTTCAACAGGTAGGTTTCACTATCCCACTGTTGTTTTCTATCTATCTATCTATTTATCTATCTATCTGTCTGTCTGTATCTGTCTGTCCATCTATTGATCTATCTATCTATCTATCTATCTATCTATCTATCTACCGATCTATCTATCCATCTATCTTACCAGAGCAGAATGATGGGATCAACATCAAGTCAGCATTATGTTGCATACACAGTCATCACTCTAAGGTGTGGAATTTTTTTCTGATTCTGAGCCCAAGGGTTGTAGCACACTGTTCAAATCTTTTTTCTAGAAAATAAATTATGAGCTTAAAATAGAAAAAAAAATCTATTGAACATTTATTATTTTCATCATGAGCTTTGTTTTCCCAACTCTGTACAGATTTCCTTCAAAACATCTGCAACTCTTATTCAAACTCTTAGAGAGCTTTCCAGGATACTAAGAGATAAACCAACTCAAGATGGTTCATACAAATAATCAGAGGTAGGAAAGGAGGGAGTAGAGAGGAATTTTCATCTTTGTCCTAGCTTGATGGTCAGTCACAGCATGACTTCCTAAATATCTGAATCCATTTCTATCTTTGTGCCTCTCAAATGATATCAGATATAAAGGGGAATAAGGAATTAGGAACTCTTGACTACTTGCAATAATGGTACTGTAGCCTAAGGGCAGACTGATGGCATAGTGGATAGAGTGCCCAGCTAGAAGTGAGGAAGCCTCATCTCCCTGAATTTAAACCTTCTGTAAGATTCATTTACTGTGTCAACTTGAGCATGTCACTTAAACCTCTTTGCCTCAGTTTCCTCATATGTAAAATGAGCTGGAGAAGGAAATGTCAAATCACTCCAGTATCTTTGCCAGGCAAACCAAAAATGGGGTCACTAAGAGCCAGACACAACAAAAAAACTGACAAAATATCAACTACGGTAGCCTAGGGGATATAATAATTTGCATTGGGTTAAAGAATGCTGTATTTGATAGTTAAGGGGAAGAATTTTGACTCTCAATTACATTTTCCCTGGGAAGCTGACACGACGGCATTGCATTCTTTGAATACAGCTAGTGTGATACATATTCAGACAGTCCTGATGAGGGAGGAAAGGTAAAAAGTGATCTGAATAGGACAGAATTATATGTTTAAAGTTCAAGCAGGGATATGAAAGCTGAATATAGTTAAATGTAGCATACTTGATACTAGAATATTGGGTATGACTGGAAACAAAGAACAATCCAGAAAAAAAGCATTGAACCATTTATAGGTTAAAACAGTCACAAAGTTTGTGCAAAGCAGATGAATATAAATGATCTAAGTGGAAGAAATACTTGAACTGAAGTCCTCCTTCTTTAGAAGTTACATATCCTTACAGGAGTATATATTACTATAAGAATGGTTTTTGAAGGTATTGTGTAGATATTAGATGTTCTAGAAGGTGGAATCCTAGGAACCTGTTTCTAACATTCTGATGACCAAAAACTTGAAGTTTCTGGGATGATTGGGTGAGTCAGGTAGATGTGGGCAAAGATTAACAGTGTCCCACAGGTGAGGACACATAATGGTTTAAGGGAATTTGTGATGATTGTTCTCCCATTCCTTGCCTAATCGCTGCTTAATAGAGTAAGTGATAACATTCTGTATTATGATTACTTCTTATCTCAGACTAGGTCAAAGTGACCTGCTAAGAGAAGAAGAAGAAAAAAAAAACATGTAAAAAGATTTTAAAAAAAGAAGATCTCTACCTTCTGTTTAGGGATTTGAGTTCGATAGAGAGGATGCCCATTTTTATTCTTCCAAGCATGAAACACAGTGACTATATGATAAGAGGACTAGTCTTCCCAAGGAGACAGAATTTCACAATTGGGAAGGTCATTGGAGTGAGGCTGTTGAATAATATTGAAGTATTGAGATATGATGGTCTCCTATTGTATCATAGGAAGGGGGAATTAGGAATTCTCAGCTTTGTCCCTGTTTGAGAAGGACATTTTGTTTGGGTCTCATTGTCTTCTTGGATTTCTGCTGATATGTCATTCCCTGAAGTTTCTGTGGGTTACCAACCATAGTCAGTTGTGAGGGTCACAGAATGTGTGCAGGATTGCAAGTGGTGATGTTGAGACACAGGGAGGAGTGAAGCCTGGGAATTAGTTGGCTCACGTGGAGGTCAGAGCATATTGAATGTCCCCGGCCAAGGAATGTTGCATTGCTCAGGACTCCCTTGGGTGGGATACCTGAGGTTCCCTACTGGTGTCTCCAAACTCTGAGGTCTTCATGCCCTTGTGATTCCACTTCCCCTCTCACAATTTACCTCCCCTCTCACAATTCTGCTCAGCTGGGCTGTGTCACATATGGTATGTGGATCTAGAGTAGATAAAAGGACACGAGCCTTGGAGGGAGAAGGAGCCTGCCTTAGAGTCCTGCTGTAAGGCTTGCTGGGTGGGACATCAATAAATCTTCTTAACATATACCTTCCAGCATGACTATTCTTTTCAAGAGAAAACACTGGCACCTTCTCCTTTGAGGTAAGTAACCGGCTGCCCCTTTGGGCAGGTTGGGTGAACCCTGACAGTCAGTCCCATCAGTTATTGCCATAGAGATTTCTTTTTGGGATGATCATTAGTTTTCTAGGTTGATGTTCATGAGAACAAATGCCAAAATCTGAAACTGATTTAGAAAAAAGTGTGTTATATCATTTGGCATAGGTACACAAGCAAGAAAGGAGTTATAGTTCCCTCTCATCCAGATTCTGGAAGGTTTACATAATATAGATTTAGAAAAGGATACCTACACATGAATCAATATATGTAGTTCACAAGTTTTCCTGAGAGGTCAACTTGAAAGCAAGATAGATTAAGATTGATATGAATAAATATCAGCATTCCATAAAATTTAGGTGAAGTCAAAACACAAGAGAAAATAAAACACAAACTTGGGCACATCCAAACAAGACGTGGCTGTGGGGACCCAACACAACTATTTTGGGTGGATCCAGGATCTGGAGGAACTCCAGATTCCTTGCAGCCATTTCCAGCATTCCTAGAAAGTTACTGCGGTCCACTGACATTCTGGGTGAAGATCACATAAAGTTCAATTTTAATAATAAAATAATTAAGAAGTTTCCCAAACAATATAAAAAAAAATATTTTCTTCACAAAGTTAACATCATGTGAGATTCTACCACAGTTTTCATTGTTCTTGTGATCTTAACTGTGCTGTTGGGTAACTTAAGCCAATGGACTTTGAAATCTATAGACTTTTCTTTCTTTAAAAAAAAAAACAAATTAACCAAAGGTTTATCTATTTATTGTTTTATTTTTCATAAATCCAGTTCTTAGTTTTATTAGTTTATTAGTTTTCTTAATTTCTATTTTATTAATCTCTCCTTTGGTTTTCAGACTTTCTAATTTGGTATGTAATTGGGAATTTTTAATTTGTTCTTTTTGTAGCTTTTTTAGTTGTATTCCCAATTCATTGATCTCTTCTTTTTCTCTTTTATGCATGTAAGCATTTAGAGACATAAAACTTCCCTAAGAACTTCTTTCACTGTATCTCGTAAGTTTTAGTGTTTTCTCATTATTATTGTTCTCTTGCATGAGATTATTGATTGGTTCTGTGATTTGTTATTTGACCCATTCATTCTTTAGGATTAGATTATTTAAATTCTAATTAATTTTTAGTCTATCTTTTCATGACCCTTTATTACATGTAATTTTTATTGCAACATGATCTGAAAAGGATGCATTTAATATTTCTGCCTTTCTGCATTGGGTTGTGACCTAAAAAAGGTCAATATTTGTGTAGTTGCCATGTACCAAGAAAACAGAATATTACTTTCAACCCACATTCAATTTTCTCCAGAGGTCAACCATATTCAACTTCTAAAATTATGTTGATCTCCTTATCTTCTTTCTTGTTTATTTTGTGGTTAGATTGGGATGTTTCCCACTAGCATAGCTTGTTATCTATTCTTCCTCTAATTCCCTCAAGTTCCTCTAAGAATTTGGATGCTATGACACTTGGCGTATATATGTTTTGTAATGATATTACTTCATTGTCTGTGGTGTCTTTTAGCACAATGTAGTTTCTGTCTTTGTTTCTTTTGATTAGATCTATTTCTGCTTTTGCTTTGAGATCAGGATAGCTACCTCTGCTTTTTTTTTCTTTTTACTTCAGCTAACACAATAATTAATTCTGCTCTAGCCTTTTACCTTTACTCTGCGTGTATCCCTCTGCTTCGAATGTGATTCTTGTAATCAACATGCTATAGGTTAATGATTCTCAACCCACTCTATCTCCTTCTATTTAATAGAAGAGTTCATCTCATTCAGTTATGATCATTCTGTGTGTCTTTCTCTCCATCCTATTTTCTCTCATTTATGATTTTCTCTACCCTTTCTTCCTTTCCCTCTTCACTAGAGTTTTGCTTTCAAACACTACCTTCCTCAGTCTGCCCTCCCTTCTATCAACCCACTCCATTTTCTTTCCCCCTCCCCTCCTTTTTCCTATAGGGCAAGTGAGATTTTTATACTTGATTATGTTATTCCCTCTTTGAGCAAATCTGATGAGAGTAAAGTTCAAATAATGTTCATCTCTCTACCTTCTTTCCCTCTACTGTAGTAGGTTTTTATGCCTTCTCATGTGGTATAATTTACTCTTGTCTGTCTCCTCCTTTCCTCTTCTCCCACTACAATCCCTTTTCACCACCTAATTAGATTTTTTTTATCACATTGAAGTCAATTTACACCCCTCCCCCCCATCTGCCTATGTATACCCCTTTTAAATGGTGTAATAAAAATACAATTCTCAGGAGCATCTTCCTTTGTATGGATGTAAACAGTTTGCACTTGTTAATTACATGTTGTTGTTGTTTTTCTTTCCTGTTTACCTTTTTATGCCTTTGTGGAGTTTTATATTTGAAGATTTTTTTTTTTCCTATTAAGCTCTGGTGTTTTCCACAGGAATGTCTGGAAGTCCCCTATTTCATTGATTGTCCATTTCCTCCCCTGAAAGCTTATGCTCAATTTTTCTGGGTAGTTGATCCTTGGTTGTAATCCAAGCCACTTTGCCTTACAGAATATTATATCCCATGACCTCCTATCTTTTAATGTAGAAGCTGCAAGGTTCTATAATCCTGACTATTTTTCCATGATATTTGAATTCTTTATTTCTGGCTGCTTGCAGTATTTTCTCCTTGAACTCATAATTCTGGAATTTGGCTACAATGTTCACTGGCATCTTCAATTTGGGATCTCTTTCAGGAGGTGATCGGTGGATTCTTTGGAAGACAATTTTACCCTCTAGTTCTAGGGCCTCAGGAAAGTTTTCCTTGAAAGATGCTGCCCAGGCTCTTTCTTTTGATAATGGCTTTCAGGAAGACCAATAATTCTTAAACTATCTTTTCTGGGTCTATTTTCCAGGCCAGATTTTATTTTATATTATTTTTTGGTTTTCAAATGAGGTATTTTACATTTTCTTCTATTTTTTCATTCTTTTGATTTTGTTTGACAGATTCTTGATGTGTCCCAGAGTCATTAGCCTCCCCTTGCCCAATTCTAATCTTTAGTAAATTGTTTTCTTTTTGTACCTCCTTTCCCATTTAACCAGTTCTACTTTTTAAAGAGTTGTTTTCTTCAGTGTACTTCTCCCTCCCCATGCCTTCATTTTGTCAATTGTATTTTAAAAGGAATTGTTCAATTTTTCTTCTACCTTTCTTATTTGATTTTTAAAATCCTTCTTGGGGTCTTCCTAGAAGGATTTTTGGGCTTGAAACCAGTTCATAATCCCCTTTGAGCTTTCAGATGTGGGTGTATTGACAATGTTATCTTCTCCTGGATGTGTGTTTTGAGCTTTCCTCTCACCATGATACTTCTCTATGGTCATTATTTTTCTTTGCTGATTTTTGCTTGTTATTTGCACTTTTTTCTGGCTTTTAAAGTTGATCTCTGCTTCTGGGACACAGGGCATACTGTCTGAGGCTTCTTGTGTTGGGGGCTCAAGGCCTAGTTACTGATTTTATAAGCTGGTTTTGATGAGGTGTAGGCTCTGCCACACCCCCTTGAGTTTCCTTGAATCTTTGAGGTAAAGACTCTGGGAAACCCCTTGAAGTCTGATTGAATCTTCCCACTTGATGAGGCATTTGCAGAGGCCATAACTATTTTATTGTGGCTGGGCCTAAACCTCTGTTACTAGCCTGGCCCTCCATTGTCCATCTGCTTCCCACCCTTGAGACTATCAATATCAATCCACTCTTGCATTGACTTCATTAACTCCTCCTGAAGACTCTCCCCAAACTCCTCCTAGATTGCTCTGTATATAAGAATCCCATCTCCCTTCCATGTGGTGTAAGAGCACCATAGTATTGTTTAGCACAGACTTGCTCTGTGAGAGCACCACAGAATGCCCTAGCATAGACTGCCTCCTTAAGAGTCTACCCCATATGGTGAACTTTTAATGAACTTTCAATAAACTTTTCTTTTCTTTGGTTGAGAAGACTTGAGTCAAATTCTTTTGGCAGGAACCGACATGTTGGTATTTTGCCAATCAGACTTCAAGGGGTTTCCCAGAGCCTGTACATGAAAGATTCAAAGAGAACTCAAGAGGGGTCCCAGGGCCTATACCTCATCAGGTTCTCAGGTGCTGGCAGCTAGAGGCCATAGGTGCCTGGTGGCTTCACTGGTGCTAAGCTGGATCTGATGTTGGTGGCTGGTATGTGCCTGGTGTTGATGCTTGCCTGTTTCACCACCCTGTGGCTCAGAATCTCTGCCTGGTTTGCCGTGGTTGGGCTTACCATTGGCTTATTAGGATACTTCTATCCTGTACTGGTCCCCTTTAGCTATAGAAAGAGTGACCTTTTCCCTTACTCTCCCTAGTTTCTTGAGCTAAAAGACTGCTGCACCTCATCTTTCTGCTCACTCTAGTATTCCATGATTTTTCCTGGGGGCAATATTCTCTGGAATTTTCAATGTCAGTAAGGGAAGGTGAGAATGACTTACTGTTTACTCCACCATCTTGGCTCCTGAAAGTTGAAATAGGTGACTTTCAAACATTCCTTCTGTGGGTGGATAGCTCCAGGAGCAGCTGCTGCTACTGCTGTTTCCCCTGTTGCCACTGCTGCTGCTGCTGCCACTGACTCAGTCACTCCCAAGGCCTATTCTTGATTTGCTGGGGCCTGCAGTAGACTTAGATTCTCTCTCACCCACTTCTGACAGATCTCTCCTGCTGACTTTCTATGGTATCTCTGGAATCTGTGGGTTGAGAAGTCTGGAAACCACCACTGCTGCTAATGCTTCACTCTCCTGAGGCCTGTTCTGGCTTTGTGGTGCCAGGTCTGTGCTGGCATGGCCTGTGCTAGACTGTGCTCCTCTCTCAGCTCATTGCAACAGACATTTCTCGTTGACCTTCCAGGATGACTTGGGCTGGTAATCTGCCTCACCCTGTCTCTTTGTGGGTTCTACTGCTATAAAATTTGTTCAGAGTTGCTTTTTAGAGGTATTTGAAAGTGTTTGGGGGAGAAGTCAGGCAAGTCCCTGCTTTCACTCTGTCATCTTGGTCTGCCCACCAAAAATTTGCTTTTTGGTCATTTTTATGTATTGTTCTAATTTTTACCTTGATAAGCTAAGCAAAAACAGAAGAAGGAAAAAACACTTTTTTTTGGACATTTTTTTAAATTTTTGAAGACAGATGTTTTATTTCAGCCAATTCCAAGTCTTTCTTTCTCTAGGATAATCATTTCCACTTCCTTTACCTAATATTTACACAATAAAGTTTCAAGTGCTCTTCTCAAAGAAGATATTTGCCAGTTTGTCAATATCCTTCCTAAAATATCATGCCTAAAATTAAATGAACTTGAGGTTTGAGTATGACAATTGAGAGTGGAATTGTTGTTCTAATTCATTCTAAACAGTATGCTTCCATCAATTCATTGTAATATGTTACTTACTTTTGCATGTATATTCATAATTACTATGAACTTACATCAAGCATGAATTTACTGAAATCCCCACGGTTTTCCCTCTTGGCAATTCTTGTCTTGACAAATGGTAAAATTACAGCTTAAAATTATGATTGACTTCTTCAGAAGAGAGAGATTTGTCAGTCAACTGGTTAATGAATAAAGTTTAAGATCCTGTTATGAGTCAAGATCTTTGCTAATTGTTGGGAATATTTAAACAAAAAAGGCAAAAGACATTACCTGCTCTCAAGAACCACCCAATCAAATGAGGGAGACAACATGAAAGTTACTTTATACCACAATGTTTATATAGAATAAATTGTAGATAATCAACAGAGAGAGGACACTAACAATAAGGGGGATTGGGAAAGGTTTCATTTAAAGTTACTGTACGATTTAAGTGTATTGTTTCACAAGTGTTTACTGACCATTTTGTACATAATTAGTGCATTTCTCCTATGTGTGAGGAATCACAAGGAAAATATAAACTTTACATATATGTGATGTATTAATTTTATAAACTCAAGGATCAGAGACTTGAATCTGGAAAATACCTAACATTATTATCTCATATAGCTAACTAGCTCTATGTGGAGAGGCTGTATTCAATATGAACTATTAGGTTGAATCTTCATTATCAACTTTTTCCTCCATTCTTAAGTCTTGACTTCAACAACACAATAAATCAAGTCTTGATTCATGCTTTTTGCCAATTCCAAGGTATAAATTATCACCCTGAAAATTTAACATTCATCTTTTTTTAAAATATCTCAGTAGATCAGGAATCAGGTAAAATATCTGTTCAAATTTAAGACAAGCTTTTCTAAACAGTTAAAACAGAAACAAACAAATACTTAATCCCAGGATATAGAAGTTAACTTAAGATGCAAGGTCTAGAAAAATCATCCTTGACTTTCTAAACTATTTTTCCATTTATTCCCATAGTAGACGAAACTGATCAAAAATGATAAAAGGAAATCTCTCCCATGTGACCACATTCATTCTCATTGGAGTCTCAAGTGATCCAGAGCTTCAAGTTACCCTATTTTTCATCTTCTCAGCAATCTATGGAGTGACGGTGACTGGGAATGTGGCAATCATCACACTTACTAGTATAGATTCTCAACTTCAAACTCCCATGTACTTTTTCCTCAGACACTTGGCTGTCATCAATCTTGGCAATTCCACTGTCATTGCTCCCCAGATGCTGGTCAATTTCTTGTCAGAGAAGAAAACCATTTCCTACTATGGATGTGCAACCCAGCATGGAGGCTTCTTAGTCTTCATTGTTGCTGAGATTTTCATGTTGGCTGTCATGGCCTATGACCGCTATGTGGCTATTTGCAATCCCCTATTATACATGGTTGTGGTATCACGGAAGATTTGCATTCTACTCGTTGTCCTTGCATACATTTATAGCTTCTCAGTAGCAGTGACACTCACCTCTTGGGTTTTCTCCATGTCCTACTGTTCTTCCAACATTATTAATCATTTTTACTGTGATAATGTCCCTTTACTAGCTTTATCTTGCTCTGATACCTACATGCCAGCCACGGCAATCTATATCTCTGCAGCTATGGATCTCTTCTTTTCTATAACAATAGTCTTGGTGTCCTACTTCCACATCATCTTGGCCATCCTGAGGATACGTTCAGCAGAAGGAAGAAAGAAAGCCTTCTCCACATGTGCTTCCCATATGACAGCTGTCACTGTTTTCTATGGGACCCTCCTTTTCATGTACCTGCAGCCGCAGTCAAACCATTCTTTAGATACTGATAAAATGGCTTCAGTGTTTTATACACTAGTGATCCCCATGTTGAATCCCATGATCTATAGCCTCAGGAACAAGGATGTGAATGAGGCTGTGAAAAGAGTCTTCATTAACTCTTGCCAAACTTTTAAAAACATGTAATTTGACAAATATTTGGGTAAAACAAGAGATTCACAATCTGAAGCAGGAATTATAGGAATGTGATAAGAACAGGCAGTAAATTGCTAGGAATGGAAGGCAACTATCCAGTGATCAATTAACAAAATAAATTTAAATTGCAATTTAAGCATATGTATCATTTAATAAAACACTTATCATAAACCATTAGAAAAGCAATTATTTTCTGATATATTTCTCTCTTCATCTTGTCTTGTTTCAGTGGCTAAAAATAAAAGAATTTCTATCTCTCAGCAAGGGAGTATACAAAATTCTACAATTTTTTTACCACATACTTGAGTAAGCAAACATTTTCATTTGTATTAATTTCAATAAAAATACAGAAATAAACTTGGTACATAACCAGATTTAAATAGTGTTTCCCATATATTCAGTCAAACATATCAAACCTTTTTTTTTTTTACATTTATTTTTAAAACTTTGATGTCCAGATTCTTTCCCTTCTTCCCTCCTCACCCACCCCTACTGGGATGATAAGCAATTCAACATAGGTTGTACATGTGTAGTTATGCAAAATGTTTCCATAGTAGTTATTTTGTGAAAGATTAACTCTCTTTCCCTCTATCCTCTCCTGCCCCCCACTTATTCTGTTTTCTACTTTGACCCTGTTTCTTTTCAAAAGTATGTGCTTCTAAGTACCCTTTTCCCCAATTGCCCTCCCTTCTATCATTCTCCCTCTTATCCCCTTCCCCCCTACTTTCCTGTAGGGTAAGATACCCAAATGAGTGTGCATGTTATTACCTCCTTAAGTCAAATTCAATGAGAGTAAGGTTGATCCATTTCCTTTCACCTTCCTGCTCTTCCCCTCCAATGTAACAGTTTTCTCTTGCCTCTTTTACAAGAGATAATTTACCCTATTCCATCTTTCCCTTTCTCCTTCTCTCATATTCCTCTCTCACAGCTTAATTTTATTTTTCAGATATCATCCCTTCCTATTCAAATGATCTCGTTCCCTCTATGTTTACATGTACACACATATACACACACTCACATATGTATTTATACCCCCTCCTACACAATTATATATATGTATTTCTATATAAACATATATATTCCTACATATACATATCTATTCCCTTCAACTATCCTCATACTGAGAAAAGTCTCATGAGTTACAGTTACCATTTTTCCATGTAGGAATATAAATAGTTCACCTATAATAAGTTCCTTATGATTTCCTTTTCCTGTTTACCTTCTCATGCTTCTCTTGCTTCTAGTATTTGGAAATCTTTCTGTTCAGCTCTGGTTTATCTCAAAGCTTTATATAAATTAAAAAATCCAACATTAAAATTAACTTTATACATGCTTATTATTGATATTGTATAAAAATTTTAGTTCCTTATAATCCCATTATTTATCAATTGATAAAAGTTCTCTGAATTATTCTCTTTTGTAATTATGATCTTACAGTAGAAATTGTTCATATGGTTCTCCATCATTCTGCATCAATTAATACAAGTTCTTTTTTTTTTCCAAGCTATAAGAACTAAGACCAATACAAGGACTACTCATGATTTTAGAAGACAAAAAAAAACTGAAGCATGTTGTCCCTTATAGAGAAGTGATGAATGTACATATCAAAGAGGCAAAGGAAAAAAGCAAACATTAATAAAATTGTTCATTTAAGGCTCAGAAATCTCATTTCATATACCTGTCTGGTTCTTGGGACACCGTTTGATGAAGTTCTCTAGGTGTATTCTAAGAAAGTTCAAGCTATCTTCTTAGACTCAGGTGACTTGTTGAGATCCTCTTTCTTTCTTAAAGATCTCCTAAAAATTGGTCTTAAAGCAATTTTAATTACTTTGCCAATAACCAAGTCAAATAATGAAAGTTTAAATCAGCCTTTATGTCATTTTTATTATAATAATTAAATTTGAAAACTTTTAGAACAGGCGACTTACATAAAAACAGAAAAAAAAAAGAAACCAATTTTTGTACTTCACATTATCCATTCTACATTTGCAGAATAAGATTCCATTAAGGAATTAATAACAGATTATCTTTTTTAAAAAGGTGGACTCCAATACATAAATTAATTCATTTAAAAGTTTTCAGATTAAGCTTCTTAGACTGAAAGAAGGCTTCAGTTTTTGAATTCTTTCAAGGCAGATCTGTGCCCCAACATCTTTCTTTGCTTTCCAAGTTCCCTCCCCCCACTTTGGCCACTCTCTCTTTCCCCTTATTCCCCTTCCTTTCTCCTCTGGTTCGCTCTTCTTGTTTTCCATCTCTTGCCTTTACTCTTCACTCTTGCATTTCAGGTTTCTGAAGACACCCTAGACAACAACATATGGCTCTCTTACTGGGAAAGAGCATAATCTCAAGCCCTCATGCCCATGATGGGTCAATCCTTTTCAATTCCCAAAAATTCACTCTTTTAAAAAAATTGGACACAAATGCTGTTTCTCTAATGAACTTAGAAATGGCCTGTTTTCTTTTGCAACACAGTTTGGCCTCACTATCTCCTGGAGAACCAAGAAACATAGTCATTTTTGGATCTTTGCAATATGATATTCTCTTATAGCTACATTTACTGTGTTGCTGAGAAGGGAAATGGATGGAAATACCCTACATTGAACTCTCTCAGGACCCCATTCTTAGAAAAGATTATAACATGCTCATAGCTAGTCACGCCACAAGAAGGGGAATGGGAACCAACTTGATATTTTAGCTGGGTCCCTTCTTGTGGTCCCCAAGGCTTCAGCCCCACCCTCTTCCCTACCTCCATTCCCATCCCCTCCCCTACTCCCTTCCACTCCTCTCTTGCCAGCTGCCTCTCTCCCATGCTTTCTGACTGTTTCCACTTCTGCTCCACCCCTTCCTGCTTTCCCCACTGCCTATCTCTGTTTTCCAAGCCCCCCTCCCTTAGCCACTCCCTCTTTCCTCTTATTCCCCTTCTTTCCTCCTCTGGGGCCCCCTTCTTGTTTCCCATCTCTTGCTTGCTGTGTCATCCTCCTCTGTCTCCTCCCCCCAAGACTGCCAAGAAGGCCCTGGTCCCAAACCCTGCTTCCATGGCAGTCCCAGAAAAAACTCTTCCTCTGGCTCCTTCCCCCCCTTCCAGTGCCAGCAGACCTTTCCCCTTGCCTTGATGTTCAATACAAATTGGCCCTTACTCCCCAGTGTCTCCCTCAGAAGAAGCAGGACTTCATGTCTCCCCTCCTCCCAAGCTGGATTCCATCATGCCTTCAGGACTTCGTCCTCCAAGGAAAGTAGCTGCATTGCCCAGTGGCACAACCAGAGTACCTTTTCCTTTGTTCATTTCAGACCTCACTCAGGTTAAAGGGAAACGAGGTTGAAACTGAAAATCCCACTAGGTTTTCTGAGAGCTTTGGGTATGTGTCTCCTATTCAAGGTGTTTTAGGGGTCCTTGCATATTCTCATCTCCACCTGTTATACCACTGAGGAGAAGAGGAGAATCTGGGAACAGGCCTAGAAGTATGGGGACCATTTGACTAGCTTTGACCCCATGAAATATCTCCCTGCAATGAATGTTGTTCCCAATAGTGACCCAGGATGGGATAATAGTGATATGCTCATTTTTGGAATCTCTATCCTATCCCAATAACATACCCATACTTGTATAGAAACCCTCCCTGCATCAACAATACATCAACATAATGGCCTTCACTAAGTTGATTCCTTCTCATTTGTCCTGGATGTACTTTGTTGTTTGCAACTGATTCATACAGAACTTATACTACTTCAGTCATGCGACTATGAACAAGAAGACATATCCTTGAAAGTAGGAAAATCTCAAACATATTATTAATTCACAAATATTAATTTACTAAATGATGATAAAGTTCAAAGACAGAAGTTGGAGGGGGCAACCCAGAAAGGAAAGGGAAGTGAAAGCAGTAGTGGAAATATATGAGAAATATTGAGAATGAAACTAGCTAGAACTGATTCTAGGAAAGTTAAGAGTGGCCCATTGGGTCAAATTTTTTCTATGCATTAAAAATCATTCCTTCCAATATTCCACCTGAAAAAAAAAATATTTGTACAAATAATAAGGCTAATTCCCAAACTCTTTTCATATATCCACTTGGGGAGCAGGATGATGAAAAGAGACCATACTAATGAGTCTCTAATATTCCTTTGTTCCCCTGGGGAAGGCTCTGTATATTGGAGATTCTTTTCTGACTTATATGAGACTTGAGACATGTAATTTATTATGAATTTGAGGGCTCTGGATGTTTAAGGAATAAACAAAAACCCTAGTAAAATTTGTGCAGCTGGGCCATTATGAACTTAGAGCACAGCTTTTTGCCTTAACAGGTGGGTTCCATTATACGACTGTACTTGTTTTGTATTGCCAAAGCAGAATAATGTGATCAAAGTCAAAGTAGTCTTGAATGTGCTAAGAAAGCTAACATTATGTTGCACATGCATGTATCAGCAATGCAGTATTCACAATGCCTACAGTAACTATAAATATGCTGATATAGTTATTAATCACAAAATGGAACAGGCTCTCTACATAAGAAATATAGATAGTGCATTCATTTAAATACCAGAAGACTGAGTCCCAAGACCAGAAAGTCAAAGCCAACCCAGTAGTGATGAAGTTGGCACATGTGGTCAAAGTAGTAAACACCCACATCCTCAAGCCTTCAAAGAGGACAGGTTACCTCAGGCAAAGATACACCTCTCCTCACGCACGCAACTGCTCAGCATCCAGGCAGCTTGGTCCCAGCAGCTCCAGCCCCTGGCAGTTCCTGCCCCAGGAAGTTCTCAGCAGGAGTCCTTAGCAGAGATTCTGGCCCACTCAAAGCAAAAGGAGATCGCAACCACAGCCACTGCCTCTGACGCCGTTTCCAGTCCACACCGCACAGAGACTAGCTT
>CM053592.1:183345582-183420501 GCA_028646515.1 Pseudochirops corinnae
CCTCGTCGCCAAATGTATCAGCAATGCAGTATTCACAATGCGTACAGTAACTATAAATATGCTGATATAGTTATTAATCACAAAATGGAACAGGCTCTCTACATTAGAAATATAGATAGTGCATTCATTTAAATACCAGAAGACTGAGTCCCAAAACCAGAAAGTCAAAGCTAACCCAGTAGTGATGAAGTTGGCACATGTGGTCAAAGTAGTAAACACCCACATCCTCAAGCCTTCAAACAGGGCAGGTTACCTCAGGCAAAGATACTCCCCTCCTCACCCACGCAACTGCTCAGCGTCCAGGCAGCTTGGTCCCAGCAGCTCTGACCCCTGGCAGTTCCTGCCCCAGGCAGTCCTCAGCAGGAGTCCTTAGCAGAGATTCTGGCCCACTCAAAGCAAAAGGAGATCGCAACCACAGCCACTGCCTCAGACGCCGTTTCCAGTCTGCACTGCACAGAGACTAGCTTGGTTCTGGTGTTCTCTTGCTCCAACCCTTTCTGCTACATCAGCAAGCTAAAGAGGCATGGAAGATCATCAAATCCCAGTATTGTTACAAGGCGGTGGTCGCTTTTAAGGTTAGAGTGTTTTTTCCGTCTCCATGATGCTTGGTTGAGGCCAAATCTCTTCAAATCCCTTTTCTAGAAAATAAGTTTTGAGCTTAAAATAGAAAAAAAAAACTGTGAACTTTTATTATTTTTATCTCAAGCTCTTTTTTTTCCAACTCTGTAAAGATTTCCTTCAGTACATCTGCAACTCTTGTTCAACCCCTTGGAGAGCTATCTGGGATATTGAGAAGTTAACCAACTCAAGATGGATCACAAAGCTACTCAGAGGTAGAAAAGGCCAAGTGGAGAAGAATTCTTAGCTTTGTCCAAACTTGTTTAACAGTCACAGCAGGAATTGCTAAATCTAATATCATTGTGTCTCACAAATGACTTCAGAAGGAAGTGAAATAAGGAATTAGCAACTCTTGACTGCTTGGGTTAATGGCAGAATACAGTGCCTCAGAGGCAGCTTGACAGCATAATGCATAGTGTGTCTGCCCAGTAGTCAGGAAGATTCATCTCTCTTAATTCAAATCTGGCCTCATACTTACTCAATGTGTGAACCTGAGCAAGTCGCTTAACCCTGTTTGCCTAAGTTTCTTCATCTGTATAATGAGCTGGAGAAAGAAATGGCAAATCACTCCATTATTTTTACCAAGTAAACCACAAATGGGGCCACAAAGAGTTACACAATAGAAAACTGAGCAGACATCAACTACTGTACCCTAGGGAATCTAATCATTTGCACTGGGTTAAGGAAAGTTATATTTGTTAGTTAAGGGGAAGAATTTTGACTCTCAATTACATTTTCCCAGGGAAGTTGTGAAAATGGTATTGCAGTCTTTGAGTACAACTGGAGTCATGCATTTTCAGACAGTTCTGATGAGGAGGACAGGTAAAAAGTGATCTGAATGGGACAGAATCATATGCTTAAAGCTTAAGCAGGAAAAATGAAGCTGAATATAATTAAAAGAAGCACACTTGATACCAGAGTATTGAGTATGGATTTGGAAACAATGAACAATCCAAATAAAGTACTTTCAGAGGTGAAAACAGTCATGATGTTTGTGCAAAGTAGTTGAATATAAATTATCTCTGCTGGAGGAATAGTTCTACTGAAGATTTCTTAGAGATTAAAAATCCCTCCAGAAGTATACACTACTATAAAATGTTTTGTGGTAGGCATTGTATAGATATTGGCAATTCTGGAAAGTGGAATCCTAAAGAGCCTACTTTGAATGTTCTGATGGTAAATAGCCTGAATTTTCTGGCATGCTCGTTTGAATTAGGTAAATTTGGGCAAAGACTTACAGTGCCCCACTGGTATGGGACATAATGGGTTAAAGGAATTTGTGGTAATTGTTCTCCCATTCCTTATATAACTCCTGTGTGGGAAAGTGAGAACATTCCATAATATGATTAGACTTATCTAAGACTGGCTCAATGTGACCCTCTAAGAGAGGAAGAAAAGACCACATAAAAAACAGGAGAAAAAAATGAGAACTATACCTACTGCTTAGGGATTTGGGTTCCAAAGGGAGGGTGACAAACTCTATTCTTCCAATCACGATTTAATATGTGGTAAGAGGACTAGTACCCATAAAAAGACAGAATTTCACAACTAAGAAGGCCATTGGAATGAGACTGAGGAATAATATTAGAAGTAATGAAAAGTGATGATATCCTACTGTATCAGAGGAAAGGAGAAATTAGGAATTCTCAGCTTTGTTCTGGCTTGATGAGGACATTCTACTTTGGTATTAATATCTTCTTAAATTTCTGCTGCTATGTCAATATCATATGCTGCTGCTTCTATGGGTTAAAAACCATAATCATTCCCATCAGTCATTGCCATGGAGATTTTTTTTGGGATGATCATTAATCTTCTAAGTTATTGTTCATGATGCCAAAATCTGAAAAAGTTTTAGAAAGAAATTTAACTCATTTTTAGAGGCGCACAAGCCAGCAAGGAGGTATGGCTCCCTCTCATTCAGATTCTGGAAGGTTTACATCATATGGATTTAATCAACAATACCCACAGATGAACCACATATATGCAGTTGGGCAATTGTACTGACTGGTCAACTTGAAAGCAAAGTAGATTGAGATTGATAGGAATAAGTGTTAACATTCTATAAAATTTGGGAAAGCAAAAACACAAAAGAACACAAAACACAAGCTTGGGTTGATCTAAACAAACCTGGTTGTGGAGACCTAACATCATGATGTTTTGGGTGGATCCAGGATCTGGGGAAACCCCAAATTCTCTGTATCCTTCTCCAGTATTCCTAGAATGTTACTTTAGTCTACACACATTCTGGGTGAAAACGACACAAAGTTGGATTTAAACAATATCATAACTCATATGTTTTCCAAACAATACAGTATTTCCCCCACAAAGTTAAATACATATGTAACTCTACCATTATATTTAATTGCTCTTGTCATCTGAGTTATACTGTTAGACAGCTTGAGTCAATGAACCTTAAAATCTGCAGACTCAAACCCAACTCACCATTCTGACTTATTGAATGTTTCACTGTTAGTAACTCAGGGAAATAGTGAGTTTAGCTGCTACCTGACATGAATCTGGGTTTTTCCATGGAGGAAATAGATACCTATCATCAGATATGAGAGTCTCCGAAGAAGAAAGATTACGTAATGAAGGATATGTGTTTATCATAAAGATGATCACACTCCCAAAGTACACTTTGTTAGAGTCTGTGCCCCACCTTATACTTTGCATGGAGATCAAATTAGTAGTGTGCAAGGAAACGTTTCGTAACTCAATGTCAAAAAAAATGAATTTTTACAATTTTCAATTTAATCTGCATCATTAATATGTTCTCCATCAGTTTCATGAGTCTAGATCAGACAATCAATAAAATGACAAATCAAGCTATTATATATATTTGTTTCAAATGTGTATAAATTCTCACACTGAAAATCTTTCCTGTAGCTCCCTGGATGAAATCTACATCTTTGTACTCTCAATTTTGATCAGAGCTGAACTCATTGGGGCTAGGCAGAGTCAATCCTTCAACATGAGACTGTGGTGGGACTTGAACCTAGGACCTATGATTTTATTAATATTATTATTATTATTGCTATGAGTATATTCTTCCCAGAGGAACTTGGAAAAAACAAGTTTTCCAAACATTCTTTGAATGTTAGTTTTTTAGTATTTATCAATGAAAGATGGAGACTTAAAAAAATAAAGTCTCTGGAATATGCCTGAGCTGATCACTTTCATGATGATTCAGGTTTCAATATTGCCTAAACCATTGAGGAAAACTTAAGTGAGTCACAGCCAGGCCTTTACAATGTTTTCTGGAACAATGGTTTCAAAATATCGTACTACACCACAAACCCAACTGAGAAATTTTAGCTTTTTTTCTATCAGGCATTTACATAGGCACAGAATATACTGTCTTCTCATAATCAATTGTGTGAATTCAGAATTTTCAAAATGTCTCAACTAAATCCTCCATGGTAATCTCTTGGCATTCACAAATAGGTCATTTCAATTTAGAAATTGTTCATTTTTAATATAATTTTGCTTTAATTTTATCAAAACTTGCTTTTTTCTGCCACTTCAATGCATTGTTCTTATTTCTGCTTTGATGAACCGAGCAAAACCAGAAACATCTTTTTTTTTATAGTTCTTCAATTTTTTCAAAACAGATGCTTTATCCCAATGGATTCCAAACCTTCCCTTCTCTAGGTGAATACCTTCTAATTCTTTTACCTAATATTTACATGGTAAAGTTTCAAGTGTTCTTCCCATCAAAGACATTCTGTAATTTGTTAATATGCTTCCTAAGATATTGGGCCTGGAAATGAAACATATTTATGGTTTGATCAGGGCAACTGAGATTGGGACTCTAGATCCAATTTGTTCTAAACATTATGCTTCCATTAATTCAGTCTAATATTTTACTTCTTTTGGAGGCATTTGCATAATTACTATGAACTTATATCAAGCATGAGTTTATTGAAGTCCTCACATATTTTTCCCCCATGGCAATTCTTTTTTTGACAAATAGCAGCATTAGAGCTGAAAATAATGATGGGTTTCCTCAAGAGAGTGAATTCTCAGTCAGTTGATCAATAAGTAGTGGTTAAGTGCCTTCTATGAGTCGAGATCTTTGCTAATTTCTGAACAGACAGAAGCTCAAACAAGGGAGACAGTATGAAAACCACCATATACCACGACATATAGACAGGATAAATTATAGATTATCAACAGAAGGTGAGCATTGAAATTAAGAGAGACTGGGAAAAAATTTTCCTTCAAAATTACTGTGCAATTTAAGTGCTATGTCTCAGAAGTATTTACTGACCATTTTCTATTTTCTTAGCACAATTCTTCTATGTGTGAGAGATACCAAGGAACATACAAGTTTTCAATCTATACAACTATATTTTCTAAATTCACGGATCACATAATTAAATCTGGAAGACACCTTACATTATTTTCTCATCTAGCTAGCTATTGGAAGACAGGCTCTACTCCACATGCAAATTAAGTTTAATCTTCATTATTGATTTTTTCCACTATTGATAACTCTAGACATTTAAAAACACAATTAATCAAGCCTTGATTTATGCTTTTTCTTAATATCAAGGTGTAAATTCTCACATTGACATCTGAACCATCAGCTCTTTTTTGAATCCATGTCTATAATTCAGGAATCTGATAAATGATCTCATCAAATCTAATACAGACTCTTCAGAAAACAGTTAACAAATCAAAAACAAAAAGCAAAACTCAACCTTAGGATATAGTGGTTTACTTGAGATGTAAGATCTAGAAAAATCATCCTTGGATTTCTAAACTGTTTTTCCAATCATTCCTATGGCAGATGAAACTGATCAAAAACGGTTCCAGGAAATCCCTCCCACGTGACCACATTCATTCTCATTGGAGTCTTAGAGCGTCCAGAGCTTCAAGTTCCCCTATTTTTCATCTTCTTAGCAATCTATGGAGTGACAGTGACTGGAAATGTGGGAATTATCACACTTACTAGTATAGATTCTCAACTTCAAACTCCCATGTACTTTTTCCTCAGACACTTGGCTATCATCAATCTTGGCAATTCCACTGTCATTGCTCCCCAGATGCTGGTCAATTTCTTGTCAGAGAAGAAAACCATTTCCTACTATGGATGTGCAACCCAGCATGGAGGCTTCTTAGTCTTCATTGTTGCTGAGATTTTCATGTTGGCTGTCATGGCCTATGACCACTATGTGTCTATTTGCAATCCCCTATTATACATGGTTGTGGTATCACGGAAGATTTGCTTTCTACTCGTTGTCCTTGCATACATTTATAGCTTCTCAACAGCAGTGACAGTCACTTCTTGTGTTTTCTCCATGTCCTATTGTTCTTCTAATATCATTAATCATTTTTACTGCGATAATGTCCCCTTGTTAGTTTTATCTTGCTCTGGTATCCATGTGCCCAAAACAATAGTCTATATCTCTGCAGCTACCAATCTCTTGTTTTCCATGACAATTGTCCTAGTGTCCTACTTCCACATCATCTTGGCCATCCTAAGGATACGTTCAGCAGAAGGGAGAAAGAAAGCCTTCTCCATATGTGCTTCCCACATGACAGCTGTCACTGTTTTCTATGGGACCCTCCTTTTCACATACCTGCAGCCGCAGTCAAATCATTCTTTAGATACTGATAAAATCGCTTCAGTGTTTTACACACTAGTGATCCCCATGCTGAATCCTATGATCTATAGCCTCAGGAACAAGGATGTGAAGGAGGCTGTGAAGAGAGTCTTTACTAACTCTTGCCAAACTTTTAAAAACATGTGATTCAGGGGCGGCTAGGTGGCACAGTGAGTAAAGCACCCTTCCTGGAGTCAGGAGGACATGATTTCAAATCCTGCCTCACACACTTAACACTTACTAGCTGTGTGACCTTGAGCAAGTCACTTAACCCCAACTGCCCTCCCAAAAAAAAGCAAAAATAAAATAAAATTAAAACAAAAAAATAAAAACGTGATTTAACAAATATTTGAGAAAATCTAGAGGTTCACAATTTGTGGTTGGAATTATAGGAATGTGATCCAAACAGACAGCATTTTTCCAGGAATAGAAGACAAGCAGCCAGTGATAAATCAATTAAATAAAAAGAAAAAAAGCTATTATAAAATGCCTCGGAACAGAAACAAAAGCCCACAAGTAAGAATAGTCAAGAGTCTAGAAGAAAGTAAGTATGAAAGCAAGTTAGGAGGGGAAACATAAGTTTGAGGGGAGAATCAGCAAAGAATCTAGAGTGAAGGAAAATCAGACCAAATGTGGAAACCAGAGAGTGGGGTACTGAGAAGTTCATCTTCTTAATCTCTTGGGAATCCTTTTGTATCCTACTGATTATGAGTGGTTATAGGATTGTGCAGCAGCAGGTAGAGGAAATGGGGCTATATATGGTTTTTTGTTGTTGTTTTTTTTTTTTTGTAGGAAGACTTGAGTTTCAGAAATCTGCTTAAATGCACATGATTATTGATTTTTAATATTTGAATGATCTAATGATACTCTAGTTTCTCCGGTTGCATGACCTGAAATGTAAATGCCATTGTGCAATACTTCAGTTGGTCAATAAGTATTTATTAAGAACCCACTATATGTTAACCACTGTGCTAAAATTTTAGGATAAAAGAAAGCCAAAAGACAGTCAATGCTCTCAATATTCTCACAGTCTAATGGGGGAAGCAATCTGCAAACAACTAGGTCCAATCAGGATATGTACAGGACATGTTGGGAAATAATCCATAAAGAAAATATTCTAGCTCTAGAGAGGATCAGGGAAGATTTTTCAAGGGAAATAGGATTTTATCTATGATATGAAGACAGCAGGAGGTAGAGATGAGGAGGGAGAGAATTCTGGGATTTGGAAAAACCTGTGTGAACATTTCCTGAGTTGGGTGATGGAATGTTTTGCTTGAATAACAGCAAAGAGGAAAATGTTACAAGATTGCAGAGTAGATTCTTGAGAGTTAAGGATTAAGACGTCTCCAGAGGTAGAAGAGGACAGGTTGTCTAAACTTTTGAATGCCATACTGAGGATTTATATGTGATATTGGATGGTATAGGGAGACATAAGAATGGGAGTGACAATCAAACTTGTGATCACTTTGGCATCTGACTGAAGATTGATTAGAGATAAAAGAGTTTTGTGAAAGTTAGACCAATCAGCAGGTGACTGTAATAGTCCAAGGGTTACAGGATAAGATCATTGACAAGTATAGTGGCAATGCCAGAGGAGAGAGGGATAGCATACTATGCCATCACGCCTTATGATATAACAGTAGCTTTTTTGAGTTTTCTCTGCTCTCCAAAATTTTTTTTCACATAATGATTTGATAAGGAAATGAAGGGTTCTGTTCTCTTTAAAATTGGAAATACATATTTAGTAACAGTTTATATATTTGTAAGGAATTAATGTTTTTATATGTGTCTTTCTTCTCTTCCACCACTGGTGCACTCACGTATAGAAACTGTATTTATTCATGAAATGTCATTACAATTACAGGAATGCCCCCAGGACACTGGTTACAACCTTGGGGTAGATTTATTGGAGGACAAGGCTGTTGTTCACACAGACTAAGTGGGCAGCAATAAATAGGAAGATTGTCATCTACAATGACAATGGGGGGTAAGAACTGCATTAGTTTAATCAAAAGTCCTTATGAATCCTATTCTATATATTTGAACAGTCCATTGGCAGACCAAAAGCATTAAATGAATATATATTTCTCTGTGCATACACGTAACTACATACATATACAAACATATACATCTACACATACATATAAACACACATATATATACACATGTATACATGTGTGTACATACATATACATACATGCACACACACATAATCTATCTCTATCTCACTCTACTTGAGAGCATAGTTGAGATTATTCCCCCAATTGAACTCACTTTTAACTAATTTTACTAGTTTGTCTCATGTATTTTCAAGTGAACTGATCACCAAAACTGATCAGTTGTTCTGTGCAGTTCTTATGCATGAGTGTATCAGTGGTAGAAGGCAAAAGGATACATAAGAATATATTGATTTCTTACAAAGATCAGTTTATATATAAATATCATTATAAGTGAAGGGATATATGTGATTGAACTTCATATATTATACACATATATATCAATTAATATATCACTTATCATAAACTAAAAGAAAATAAATAATTTCTCGTATATATCTCTTCATTTTTGTCTCTTGTTTTAGTGGCTAAAAATAAAAAGATTTCTTTCTCTCCATACGAGAGCATATAAAATGCTCACACATTTCTTTTTACCATGTATTTGAGTATGAAAACATTTTCATTTGTCTTAGCTTCAATAGAATACAGAACTAAACTTGATCCAGAACCATATTTAACTAGTGTTTCACTTCCATTCCACTCAATATTCCAAAACTTTGTACAAATAAAAAAGCCCAACATTAACATTACACTTATATATGCTCATAATATTATGTTGATATCTTCCAAGTTGTAGTTTATCTCATTCAATATTATTTATATTCATCAAAATTCATAAATATAATATCATAGATAGAAGTAAACACTTGAAATCTTGCTAGATTACTTTTAATTCTCATAGAATGTGTCACATAAAACTTCACAATCATTTTGTAATTGGATTTTAAGGTTATTGTAAGCATTTAATAAATCTATAAGTTTATTATAATTTGAATGTTAAATTACATTGTGTCTTTACAATCCATTTCGGTGTTGTTATTCAAATATGTTGGCATTTGGTAGCATTTTAATTTATCAGAGAAAAATTTGGAAATATTGTTATAATAGATAGTGCAACCAAAACCATCTAATTATTTGACATACATGACATTTCCCATGTCTATACCTCTACAATATCTATGGCCCATAAATGAAATGTACTCTTTCCTCACCTCTGCACATCAAATTTCTTATGTTCTTGAGGACATGCTTCAAGCTAAACCTTCTATGTAATGACTTTACTGATGCCCGCAGCTGCCAGTGGCTTCCCTCACAAAACCACATTGTATTTGCTACCTTTTTAAGCTGTACATTCTTTTACATATTCCTTTATTTTCCATTTGTAGATTATCTCCAATTGATCTTGGGTATGTATCTGGTTGGTACAGAGATCATTAGACGATGTCTCCCTTATTAGATAGACTCTGAGCTCCTTGAAAATAAGAACTCTGTATCTGGCCTTTCTCTGTGTCCCTCTGGCTTAGTATAGTGATAGGCACATGCAAATGCTTCATAAATGTTTGTTCACTTATGGACTAACATGCATATATCATCCATGATGAAAGAATCTAAGTTTCATGTAAGAGACTATTTCCTTTCTGTCTTTGTATCTAAAATAAATAAGAGTGCTTGGCACTCAGAGATGCTCAATAATTACTTATTGATGGATTGATTTATACATTGATTTATATTTCTCTTGGATCTCATATTTCATTGGAATAAACATCTCCAAGTTGGCAACCTCCATACCAGTGCTGAGTGAGGCTGTTGTTCAATTTACTCTTTTATTTTTCTTAAATTGATTTGTTTGTTTGCTTTTAATTTACAAGATTCAGTTCCACGATCCCTTGAGTTTCAAATTTCTCCCCTTCCCTCTTCTCCCCCATGCAATCAAGTATAGGATCTGCAAATACTTTTACACTGGATATTACTCTGGTTGTATAGAAGGTTGTAACCAACGGAATGAACAATGGGAAAAAGGAAACAAAACCAAACATAGAAAAGAAAGAGAGCATGTAATTTGCTTCAGTCTCCATTTAAACTCTGTTCTTTCTAGATCTTTCTCTGAATTTAGACATACCCTTCCATCCTGAGACTTTTAGAGTTGTCTTATAACCTTGTGTTACTGAGAAGAATCCAGTTTATCAAAGTTGGTTGTCACACATACATTGTGTCTGTCATTGTGTACAAATTTCTCCTGGTTCTGCTCTTTTCACTTAGCATCGGTTCATATATGCCTCTCCAGGTAAATATGAAGTCCATCTGCTCCTCATTTCTTATAGCACAATAGTATTCCATTACATTAATATACCACAACTTGTTTAGCCATTCCACAATTGATGGGCATCCCCTTTATTTCCAATTTTTTGCCACCACAAAGGGAGTTGCAATAAATATTTTTGTACATATGGGTCTTCCTTCCACTTCTATGATCTCTTTGGGATACAACCTTAGAGGTGGTATTACTGAGTCAAAGGGTATGCAATTACTGATAGCCTTTTGGGCATAGTTCCAGATTGCTCTCCAGAATGGTTGAATCAGTTCACAACTCCACTGACACTTTGTGTTCCAATTTTTCCACATCCTCTCCAGCATTTGTCATTTTCCTGAAACGTTAGTAATTATCCACAGTCACATAACCAGTAGATTTCAACATGGGAACTTAAACTAAGGTCTTGACCCTGAAACTGACTTTCTATTCACTCCACAAAACCCTATTTCCCCTCTATTCAGCAAGTAGGTTTCAGTGTATAGACAGCTGAGCTTGGAATCAGGACAACCTTAGTCAAAATCCTGCCTCAATTACATTCTACATGGAATACTCTGGGCAAGTCACTTAACTTCCCAATGACTCAGGTTATTCATCAGTAAAATAAGGATAATAAAAGCACCCAGTCCTCAGTATTGTTATGAGTATCAAGCAATGAGATATGGATCATGATTACATATGTCTTGTGTTTACCTATAAGATACGTAGTAAAGTATTTTGCAAACTATAAATCTCCATTTCTGTGATAGTCCCGGTATCTGTTTTCTCAGGATCAAAATAGTCAATGAATTTTATTTCCAGGTTAACTATAGGCTGATGAAGTTTGCCACAATTACCCAAGATGACCTCCTACTAAGAAAGGCATCTGTCTAATACCATTTGAAAAGACAGGATCGATACAAGGAAATCACATGAATTATTTATTAAATAACTATCTACTCATTACTATGTCCTAGGAAATATGTATATACAAGATGCACATATATGTATGTCTACTATATTTACACATATGCATATGTACATAAGTGTATATATGTATGTGACATGTCTATATGTCATAGGGATAAGCACAGTCTCTCTAAAGCCTCTAAGAGTTAGAACACTCAGGCTCACAGAAACAAATAGCAATGGCCTCAGCTTCCCTAAGTGTTATAGCAATGGAGGATGCAAAATTACACCTATTGGGTCGTTGAAATGGAGAAAAGATCACATGTGAATATCGATGAAGCTCCATGTAAATTAAGAATTAATAATCAGGATATGAAATGACCTAAAATGGTACTGGCAACTCCTCTGATGACAGTAGGTAATTCATTAACCCTTCTCAATGCTTCAGGGATAAGATCTCAGGGGACTGAGAAACTCATAAACTCTCCCTGTAGCAGCTGACTAGGAACAACATGAGCAAGTCACAACAGCTTCTCCATTCTAGGTGAGCAGATAATATTATTCTTTGTATATGATCATCTCCATTGTGTCCTTTAACTATGGGCAATCCTACAGAACCCTGGCATGGTCATATGTGTTAGAACTGGTGAAACCAGGATGTTTTTAGAGATACGAATAGTACAGCAGTTTCTGAAACACCATAAATGTTCCAACTGGAAGAGTTTATCACCATTCCCTCACTGTTAGTGAATAGTACTTTTTTGGAAGTTGAGTGATAAAGTCTCTGTAAGGAAAATTCAGTGAGACTCTGCCATCTCCTCCCTCATCTTCTTGAGGGTCCAAGTGATAACCTTCTTTCATCAGTCTTATCTTTAACCTTCATCTCAGTCTTCTAAGTATTCTCATGAACAAATTGCTGAATTTACTTGTTTCATCAGATTGTCACTGAAAGGTACAGTAGCCATGACTTACTGAATAAGACCTCACTTAATAGAAAGGAAGATAGAATTAGCTTTTCAGAGTCCAGTCTTATTTTGATGACTAAATACCTATGACGCTCTGGTAACACTAGACTTCACATGGTAAATTTGTGCTAAAATAATGATACTGTTGATTATGCATGCACGTGCATGATGCTTTAATATCTGCAAGGTACTGTTGCTATACCATCTTATTGAACACTCAAAGCCACACCATGAGGCCTGTGATATAATTATCCTTTTTTTATAGATGAGGAAACTGAGCTTCTGAGAAGTTAAGTCACTTGTTTATAGTCACACATTTGGCAACAGTCAGAGATGAAATTAGAATGCAGGATTTCCTGATGCAGAGGAAGAAATCTATTTACTATAACATGCTGCCTTATAGTCGTGAGGTTGCCAGAATAGTGTCCTTGAAGTTAGGAAGTCCAAGGGGCTTCCCACCTCTAGAAAATTGTCAGAGGTGGCATGCTGGTCAACCTAACATTTCTGATCACCAGTTCCCTGATTCCTGGCTTATATAATGTAAATGATAATAACACAGAGTTGTTCTGAGAATCAGATGACATGACATATTAAAGTACTTGCCACACCTTAAAGTACTTTACAATTGTAAATTTTCAGAGTTAGCATTAAAATGACATCAATCCAATTTAAATATAGGAATAGAGGGTCAAGAGAATATTTAGAAGTCTAAGCCAAAGGGGAAGAATCTTTCTAAAACACAAGTATCAAAATGAGAATCATGAAGTTGATGGGTTTGAACTGAGTTTGGGCTTCCAGGCTTTTGATACATAAAATTCCAGTTCTGTTCCACTGCTAATATTTGTCTCACAGTTGTTAGAGCACCTTAAGCTAGTGACCCTCGGATCTACTGGATACTCTTTAACATTGAAACTGGGGTTCTTCAGACATACCTACGATTGTAAAATGGAACTGAGCTAATCATGAGATCTTATTGAGCAAGGGCAGATGTGACAATTAAGTCCATTTCTTACTTGAAGATCACACATGAACAACTTAAAGACATTTCTGAAGCTTTTCACTTGTCACAGATGGAGCACCAGGCATTCTAGCAAATACTCTCCTCCCTTAAATTACAGGAAGTCACATAGACTTTTTCTGAAAATGATCCAATTTTGTCAATTTCTTGAATTGATTATAACAAGGTAGAGTTGTTTCCAGGACATGTGAAGAATACTGGTGGAACACATTATCTAAAAATAGTTAATTGTCTTCTACTGATGGGAGGAAGAAATGTAAAGAAGATCATAATCTTGCTTGCTGAGGTAGGTAAGGTAAAGGAAAAATCAAGGGCTCTCTTCTCAAATCCAAATATTTCTATTTTCTTTTCACCTAAGAATGATTTTAATGTATTATTTAATATAATACTGTCTTTCGAATTGCCTTTGCTCTAATATCTCCTGAAAGGATTTATACTATATTCCATAACACCAAGAGCCCAGAGCTATTCCCTTCCTACCTTGATATGCATAGAGACTGCTGGTTTCCCTGGATAACCTATTGTCAGGTGAAATACCTGACAGGGAAATGTTTCTCTTCCCTACATAATATATTTTAACTAATAATTTTCCTTAGGGCAAGTCATACAACATATGTGGATATCAAGAAAAGCAAAATCTACAAGCACCTAGAGCAGTAGTTCTCAACCTGTGGGTCACGACCCCTTTGGGGGTCGAACAGGGTCGCCTAAGACCATCGGAAAACACATATTTTCCGATGGTCTTAGGACCCGAGACACCTCTCCTCTATCTGTCTCCAGGCAGGTCCACCCACGTGCAGATACACCCATACACAAATATTAAAGGGTCTCAGCATTAGGAAGGTTGAGAACCACTGGCCTAGAGGGTTTTTTTAAGATTTATTTGCACCTTTGTTGGGAATGTTTTTTAAAGAAATCCTTCAATTATAAATCTTATCTGACTAATGTCACAGATAGTTTCATGCAAAAAAAAATATACATATATGCGTGTATTGTTATAGACACATATATATATATATATATACATATATATATATAAATATATAAATATATATATATATGGAAGATTGAGTACTGCTCATGACTGGTAGTTCAAAAACCTTCATAATATATGTTGTTTTTCAAGGTACCAGTATAAGAAAAAATTAATAAATAAAGTCCTAATATGTCACTGAAACTGATAAGTATTAAATATACCAATATTTTGCCAAGGCTCAATTTCATTCTGCAGATAGCAAAGGAATCTGTCTGTGGTGGTGACAAATCTAAGGAGAGGTTAGGGGAAGTAAGGAGATTTTTGCATAATTCCTTGTTGTCATACTGAATTGCAAGAGGTATTCCCAAATATCCTAAATACAGAATCTCTTGTGATTGATACATCTTAAATTCAAACAGTATATGTCCTTTTCTTCTCAGACTACTTTCTTGGGATGGAAGAAATGGGTAAGTGGAATGAAACACCATCAATTCACACAACGGAATTCATTCTCTTGGGCATCACTGATCATCCTGACCTGCAGATCCCCCTTTTCCTAGTGTTCCTCATCATCTACCTGGCCATAGTTCTGGGGAACCTGGGCTTGATTATCTTGACCAAGATTGATTCTCACCTGAAAACTCCCATGTACTTTTTCCTCAGGAATCTGGCATTTATTGATCTTGGATACTCCACTGCCATTGGCCCAAAAATGTTGGTTAATTTTGTAGCGGAGAAAAATACCATCTCTTACACAGCATGTGCAACCCAGCTAGTTGTCTTTATAACATTAATGGTAAATGAACTTTTTATGCTATCAGTGATGGCCTATGACCGCTATGTTGCCATCTGTAATCCCCTGTTGTACATGGTCATCATGTCAGACAGAGTGTGCTGCCTCCTGGTGGCCATACCATATCTCTACAGCTCGTTTGAAGCACTGCTGATTACAATCAAGATTTTTAATTCATCCTTTTGGAAATCTAATGTAATTAGTCATTTCTATTGCGATAGTCTCCCTCTCATAAGTATTTTGTGCAATGATACAAAGGATGTAGAATTAATTCTTCTGACCCTTTCTGCTTTTAATTTAATTTTCTCCCTCCTGATTGTTCTTGTTTCATATGCACTCATTCTTATGGCCATTCTCAGGATGAACTCTGCTGAGGGCAGATGCAAAGCCTTCTCCACCTGTGGCTCCCATCTCACAGTAGTGGTTGTGTTATATGGAACACTAACTTTCATGTACTTGCAGCCCAAGTCCAGCCACTCCTTTGATACAGACAAGGTGGCTTCTGTCTTTTATACTCTGGTTATTCCTATGCTCAACCCTTTGATCTATAGTTTGAGAAATAAGGAGGTGAAAGGTGCCTTGAAAAGAGCCCTAGAAAATCAATGCAAATGTCTTCTTTGAGGCACCATATAGAATGAGATCCTATTTGGCTATTAGAAGTAAATATCTAGCCTGTGATATTTACCCGACAGGTGTTATCAGGTTATATAGAAAAATAATTTAATCTTGTAGAGATTAAGGCATGTACCTTTAGCCAAATACCTTTTAATGCAGGAGAAAGATGGAAATCGAGCTCTTTCTGACACAGAATATCTGACTTTATACACTTTGCCTTATTGCTGCTCACCAAAGGATTACTCTTTTGTCTTCTCCTCATCCTCTTCTTTCTGCATAATTTCCCCACATTAGTTTTGAGGTAGTTCATTTTTAAATCCTATGCTATGAACCATACAGTAAAAGCGGAGAGTTAGCAGGGAAAAATATTATAATCATGGTATACCTGACAAGTAAATCCTTTCTGGTATATATTTCAGGAAGGTACAGATATACCCCCATCCCTACCACCCTAAATAGGTGTGCAGAGACCTGATCTGCGTTATGGAGCAAAGCAAATCTCAAATTAAATTGTGATCCCATCATGGAGCCCAATCTAAGCTTGTTGCAGGGATTTTTCCAACTACCCAAATGTCTCAATACAAAGGATTCAAACAAATGCAGAAATGGCATATAAGATGAAATATTGTGGTTTGGTCACTAGTATTAAGTTATGAGATAGGGAATATGACATGTTAGAGGACACAGAGTATCATTTCAAACCATTCATTGCTTATGGATTCTTTATGGACTTCTGACTTTCATCCTGTCAGGACATGAAAGTGTAATCTGGGCTACATTTGTTGCTTTTTAAAATCTGATCCCTTTTTGTAAGTAATAATTCCCCTATGGCTTTATATGTTCAAAAGGCATTGATGAAATAACTACCAAATTGGGGATTTATATGATGCAAGTCACCTCCTAAGTCATTTCACAAGACCTATACTCCAGTGAATCATTTGAAGACATTCTTAAAAGTTTTATCAACAAGATTTTTCACACAAATTATTCTCTTTATCCATCTACCATGAGCAATGGAGGGTAAAGACTTGCAAAGTATAATGTCTGATTTTTTTCAGCCACAGCAACCCTTGAAGACTTATTACAAATTTATTTAAGACAGGAATCTATCTCACTGCATTTAGAAAAGGATGACCCACCATGAAAAAAAATCACCTCATCCAAGCATATTTTGATCAATTAGGAGGCATTTAATAAGCCTTATTCATTTATAAAATAATTTTCTGTGTAGTACTATGTCCATATGTGTGTATATAACAGAGATGTATTAGGTATGTATTTCTCATTATATATATATATATGTATATATATATATATGTATATATATGTATATACATGTGCACACACACATATAAACATATTTATATAAGTGGTGTGTGTGTATGGAGAGAGAAGAGAGAGAGAGAGAGAGAGAGAGAGAGAGAGAGAGAGAGAGAGAGAGAGAAGGATAATAAATCATGAATAATGCTTGATTTTGGAGAGGTGAGTAATATAATTCAATGAGTCAAATCTCTAAATAGATTTGTTTTTAGAGTTACATGGAGATCCCAATGGGAAATGGCTAAGTTGTCCAAAGGTTATATTGAAAGTTTAATTATTTTGATAAGTAACACAGTGACACATTGAATCTAAAAATATATTCAAAAGTTATAAATTCACCTAACTGATTCACTTTTCTAGGGGGATCAGAAGTGGTTTTTTTGACCCTAAGAAACCTTTCTAAAAGAAGTTGTTCAAAAGTGGAATGAGATGGCTTATACTGAGTAGGTTCCTCTTCACTAAGGGCCTTCATTCAAACATGCTGAATGACCATTTTGTGGTCATTGTGAACAGTTTCTGGGATATATTAAGGAATAAATCATTATTTAAGAAATGATTAATGCTCAATAAATGCTTGCTGATTGATTAAAATAAACTTTGATGACTAACATCTGAAAAGAACACCATGACAAAACTTAGAGCTTAAGACAATGCCTCCCTACCCCCAGCTCAAATTTCAGATTAAGTTTAAAGTCAAGAAATGAACTGTTAAAATGAGTACACAACAACAACAAAATAACTTAATCATAAAAAGCTACTATCACAGTAGGAAAATAAATCAGGAACTGAAGATACCACTGTTAAAACAGCTACAAGAAAAGTCTCAAGGGAAAAAAAATAAATACTAAATTAACTCAAAACCAACAAAAATTCCTGGAAAATTTGAAGAAAGAGTTAAGAGCAGGGGATTTGGAATATGATATTCTAAAAGGCTAAGGAGCTAGGATTCCAACCAAAAATTACCGACCCAACAGAACTGAGAATAATCCCTCAGGGGAAAAAATATATGTTTTTGATGAAATCAAGGACTTTCAACCATGCCTGATGAGGAAGCCAGGGGGATAGAAAATTTGACATTGAAACTGCAAGACTCATGAGAAAAATAAAAAGGCAACAATGAAAGACTAATTATAAGAGTCAATAAAGTTAAACTGTTTACATTTCTATATTGGAAGAAAATACATGTACCTTCTGAGAACTTTTTCATTAATTAGGGCAATTAGAAGTCTGCACATACAGAGGGCATGAGTATGAGCTAATTCTTTTGTAATGATGTCAAAAAAATGGAGTGACATAGAGCGATGAACTAGGAGCAGGAGGAGGGAAGAGGTAAAGTGAGGATTTTTCTTCCCCCACATAAAAGGTATGCAGGGAAAAGCTTTAATAGTAGAAAGGCAAAGATGGCGGAGAAAAGCTAGAAAGTTGCCTGATCTCTTCCCCAGTTTCCCTTGGAAACATTGTTAGATCAAACCTCTGAAACGATTCTAAAACAACAAAGCCTACAAAAAAGACAAGGAGAAAAAATTTGCTAACTTTAGATAATTTGCAGGGACATCAGGAAAACACTGTCTCACTTGGGGAGAAGGGGAGCATGGCCCAGTGAAGATGGTGTCCATCATAAAAAAAAAAAGAAAAAAGAAAAAAAAGGAAAAGGCTCACAAGTACAAAAATATTTGGCAGCTCTTTTTGTCAAAGCCAAGAATTAGAAATTGAGGGGACGCCCATCAATTGGGGAATGGCTGAACAAGTTTTGGTATATGAATGTAATGGAATAATATTATGCTATAAAAAATGATAAGCAGGAAGATTTCAGAAAAATTGGAAAGACTTATCTGAACTGATGCTGAAGTCAGCAAAACCTGGGGAACATTGTACATAAACAGCACAGTGTAATGATCAACTATGATAGACAGCTCTTCTCCGCAATATAATACTCCAAGACAATTCCAGAAGACTCGTGACAAAAAATGCTATCCGTATGCAGAGAAAGAACTGGCAGAGACTGAATGCAGATTGAAGTATAGTATTTTCACTTTCTTTATTTTCATGTTTTTCCCCTTTTATTCTGTTTCTTCTTTCACAACATGATGAATGTGAAATATATATAATATTATTATACATGTATAACCTATATCACATTGCTTTCTGTTTTCGGAAGGGGGGTAGTGAGGAAGGGAGGAAGAAAAATTTGGAAATCAAAACCTCATAAAAGTGAATATTAAAAACTATCTTTACATGTAATTTGAAAAAAAGTACCATTAAGTGGGAAAATAATAGAGGGGCAAAAGGAGGTGGGGTGATACTGCAAACCCCATTCTCATTGTAATTTGTTCAAAGAAGGAAGAACATATACAGAGACTCAGTTGGGTATAAAAATTTATTTTACTCAACAGGGAAAGAAGAGGGGAAGAGGATAAGACAGATGACAAGAAGAGAGAAAAGGGAAGGCAGATTAAAGGACACAGTGGCCAGAAGCAAAATAGTCTTTTAAGAAGGGGCAGCATAGAGAGAGAGGATAAACAATGAAATAGGAAGGAGGGAAATAAACAGTTAGTAATCATAAATGTGAATATGCATATAATGAACTCACCCATAAACCTGAAGCAGATAGCAGAATGGATTAGAATCTAACAGAATCTAACAATATGTTGTTTATAAGAGACACATTTGAAGCAGATAGTCACACAAAAAGTTAAAATAAAGAGATGGAGTACAATCAAAACTTGTTTGTTTGTTTGTTTTTATCTTCAGATGAACCTCCCCCCCCCAAAAAAAAAGGCCAGCATAACAACCATAGTCTCAGTGGAAGCAAAAACAAAAATAGAACTAATCAAAAGGGATGATTGGAGGAGCTACATTTTTTACAATGTACCATAAATAATGAAGTAAAATTTACAAAAAAAAAAAAATACAGTGTTTCTCTGATAAAGGCTTCATTTCACAAATATATAGGGAACTGAGTCAAATTTATAAAAATACAAGCCATTCCCCAACTGATAAATTGTCAAAACACATGAACCACCAGTTTTCGGAAGAAGAAATCAAAGCTTATCTGTTGTCATATAAAAATGATCTAAATCACTATAGATTAAAGAAATTTATACTCAAACAACTTTGAGGCACTCCTTCATACATAACAGAAATGACAAGTGATGGAAGAAATGGGTAAAAATATGTACACTAAATGCATTGTTGCTGTAGATATGAACTGATCTAACCTTTCTGGAGAACAATTTGGAACTGTGCTCAAAGAACTGTAAATCTGAGCCTACTCTTTGACCTAGCAATACCACTACTATGTCTGTACCCAAAGGCATCAAAGAAAAAGATAAAGGACCTTATGCACAAAAAAATACTTATAATAGCTCTCTTTCTGGTAGGAAATAATTGGAAATCAAAGGGATGCTCATCAATTGGGGAATGGCTGAACACATTGTGGCACATGATTGTAATAAAGCACTATTGTGCTGTAAGGAATGATAAGGGGATTCTTTCACAAACAAATGGCAAGAACTATATGAACTGATGCAAAGTAAAGTGAGAAGAACTAGGAGAGCATTTTTACACAACAGTAACGTTTTAATGATGATCAACTATGAAATACTTGGCTACTATGACGATGAAAAATGCTAACCACCTCCAGAGAGATAATTGATTAACTCTGAGTAAAAATTGAAGCATAATTTTCTTGATTTCTTTATTTTTTTTTGGCTCTATGGTTGATATGGAAATGTTTTCATGATTTCACATGTATAATTGGTATATTTGCTTGCATTCTCAGTGGGATGTGGAGGAAATTTGAAAAAGGGAGAGAATTTGAAACTTCACATTTATAAAGAAAAATATGTTAAAATGATTAAATAAGAAATAAAAATAAGCCATAAAAACACAAAATAATTACAGAAGTTATATACTAGAGAATTTACCAAGAGTCAACCAAGAAGTTTATGAATCAAATTATAAAACTCTGTACTGAAATAAAGGTAGGTTGGATAATGGGATAAAAATTAGTAACTCTTGGGAAATTTAATCCAATATACTAAAAAATTATGATACCAGCAAAATTAATCTACTTATACAATTGTTTACCAACCAAATTATCAAAATTATATTTTGTTAAGCTTGAAAAATAATAATCAATTTCATGTGGTAGACCAACAGGCCAAGAATTTCAAGGATAACAATGAAAAAAAAAGTTTCAAGGAAAGAGATCTATCAATACCAGATCTCAAACTGTACTACAAACCAGAATTCATTAAAATGACATGGTACTGGTTAAACAATTGAGAGGTTTGTCAGTGAAGTCAGTCTCACGTCCATTATACAATATCAAACAATCTTGATAGCATAGTGTTTGATAAAGATCCCTATGAAGGAGGAAAACTCAAGAACTACTAGGTAAACTGAAAAAAAAATAGTCCGTTAGAAATTAGTTTTAGACCAACACATTACACTAAGACAATGTCCAAACAGATACATGACCTAGACGTAAAAGCTTACATCATGACCAAACCATACCATGAAGGAAAAAAAAAAAATCCTTTCTGATCTATGGCTGAGGCAAGAGCTCAAGACTAATTATGCAATAGAAAAGGATCACATGAGAAAGTGAATGATATTGGTTTTATAAAATTAAAAAGGTACTTCAGATACAAATCTAACAGATAAAATTAGAAGGAAACAGATATCTGGGGAAAATACTTGCTGAAATTATCTCTGATAAAGATCTTATATTCCAAATGTATACAGAACAGTTTCAAATTTATAAGATTAAGAGTAGTGATATTGTAATAGATGGTCAAAGATATGATCAATCAATTTTGAAAGAAATCCAAGGTATGCAAAATCATATGAAAAATGCTCTAAATCACCAATAATTAGAGAAAACTGAATTATAACACTTTTTTTACAGATGGAAGTAGAGATTTCTCACTTTTTATTTTTCTTGTTTGGTTTTGTGTGTCTGTATGTCTGTATGTGTGTGTTGCTAATATCAAAATATGTTTTGTACAACTTCCCATATATAGCTGATAGCATACTGCTTGCCTTCTCAAAGGGAGGGACAGGAGGACGGGAGATAATGTGGAACTCTAAAAATGAACACTAAAAACTTTTGAAAATTTAATGAGGAAGTATTTAAGAAAATAAAGAAAAATACAAAATACATTTTTTTTTTAAAAAGGAAGAAACTTGTTCATCTTTTCAAAGCTTTAAATCCCCAGACAACCTTGACTTTGCATCACTTTGCTCTGACTGCTCTACCTTTCACACTGGGAACCATGCTGATACACTGAGTTGTGGTATACATCTTAAAACTGTATGCTAATAAACAGCACTATGAAAGACAAGTCCAATAAAAGCAGAAATAACAATAAGGATACAAGTCTGCACAACTCTGACCTTGAGCTAGGTGAAACATCGTTCAAAGAAGGCCACAAAGAGGTCTACCAGGCCAGTGGAGACTTCAATAGCAAACACCATCATCTATTTCATTACTTCATACCTTTGACCTTTCTTATTATCCATGTTTCCCAACACTTCCAGGTACAGGTCACTGACTCAATGAACACAGTCCAAAACCTCATAGTTCTTCCTGGGAAGGATCTCATCATCTTCCTCCTGTGTTTCTCCAAGGAAAATCAGCTGCTGCGGGGTGCATGTCTCATGCACCCCGCAGCAGCAGCACCAGCGGCAGCAGCAGCACAGGATGTGCCTGCACCCTGCCATCTTCAGCCGCCGCCTCTCAGTTAAAACAGCTTTGAAGTTGTCCCTCACACATTTCATACTGGCCAAAAAGACACACGAGGAAAATGACAAATTCTGGAGAGGCTATGGGTAAACAGGAATGCCAGGGCACTGTGGGTAGAGCTGTGAGTTGGTTTGGTCATTATGGAAAGCAATGCGGAACTTTGGCCCCAATATTATTAACTTTTGCATGACCTTCAATTCAGCTATTCTACTACTTGGCCTATTACTCAAAGAGATTCAAGAAAGGGAGAAAAAAGATTGAGATGCACAACAGTATTCATCGAAAGGTTCTTTTTGTTATATCTAGAAAATTGGAAATTAAAGTGATGTCTTCTAAACAAATTGGAGAATATGAATGTATTAAAATATTATTGTGCCATAAGAAATTATAAAATGAACAATATTGGAAGAGCTTGGGAATTTTTATAGGAACTCATGAAGAACAGAGTAGAATGAGAAAAATAATTTACAAGAGACAAAACTTCTCTGAAATACTTCAGAGCATTGATCAAGACCATGAAAAACTATAAAGTACAAAAATCTGAAGATGAATGACATCATACATGTCCTTTCAGAGATGCATAAAAAGACATATTTTCAGATATAGCCAATGGAAAAGTGATTTTGTGAACACGCAATTTTATAAGAAGAGTTATATTTTTATTTCCTCTGCTGGAGGGAGACAGGCAAATACTTGTAAAATAAATATTTTTAAAGGAAGAAAATCACATCTTTACAATTTGTTGTTTTTATTGTGAGCCATTTTTATTCCCTCCAACTCTTTGTGACACCATTTGGGATCTTCTTGTGAGAGATACTAATATGATTTGCCTCTCTAGTTCATTTTACAGATGAAGAAACTGACACAAACAGGGTTAAGTGACTTGTCCAGGGTCACATAGACAATATATGTCTGATATCAGATATGAACTAAGTAAGATGAGTTTCCTGACTCCAGATCTGACACTGTACCATGGAGATGACCTGAAAAAAATTGTGTTGCCCTAATGGCAAAAGAGGCATGAAAATTCACTGAAGAAAAGAATTTCTTAAAAAAACAGAACTGTTGAATTGGAAAATGAAGTAACAAAAAAAACCTCACTGAAGAAAATAATTACTTAAAAATTAGACTTGGGAAAGTGGAAGCTAATGGCTCTATGAGACATAATAAAATGATAAAACAACATAAAAATAAAAAAAAAAGAAAAAAACTACTTCATCAAAATAACAGCTGACTTAGAAAACAGATCACAGAGGGATCATTTCAGAATTATCAGGCTACCTGACAACCATTACCGCCCTCCCCCCCCCCAAAAAAGAGGATATTTGAAGCTGCTATCAAGGAAAACTGCTATGATATCTTAAAGTAAAAAAGTAAAGTAGAAATAGAAAGAACACAGCAAGAAACGTCCTAAAAGAGATCCCAAAATTAAAACTTCCAGGAATATTATACCCAAATTCCAGACCTCTCAGGTTAAAGAGAAAATATTTCATGTCCTTTCATGAGAAAGAAAAACAAAATTGAATATCATGGAGCCACAGTCAAGATCACACAAGATTTGCAGTCTCCACATTAAGAGTGCAAAGGGTTTAGAATGTCTAGTATTTGAAGCAAGATTAACCTACCTAACAAAACTTAGTAGAATGCCTCAGGAGAAAAAAAAAATTGGTTTTAAATGAAATAGAAGATTTTCATACATTCCTGATAAAATGACCAGAGCTGAATAGAAAATGTGACATCCAAACAAAAGACTCAAGGGAAGCATAAAAAAGGAAACATGAAAGAATAATCATAAGAGACTCAATAAAGTTAAACTGTTTACATTCCTATAGAGGAAGATGATACATGTAACTCCTAAAATCTGTCATTATTAGGGCAGTTAGGAGTCTATATAAACAGAGTGCATGAGTACGGCTCAGTTCTGTTGGGATGATGTCCAAACATAAAATGAAAAGGTAAGAAAGAGGAATGCCCTGGGATATAGGAGAAGGAGAAGTAGAATGGAGAAAAATTTTCTCATATAAAAGATTCAAAAGAAAAAACTTTTCTAGTAGAAGGGGAGATGGAGTAGGTGCAGGCACTATTTGAACTTTATTCTCTCAGGAAATGGTTCAAAGAGTCAAAACAGAGAGAGAAGGATAGACAGAATACAACAAAATGGAGGGAAATGTACAGATAGTCATCAGAAATGTAAATTTGAATGGAATAAGCTTACCAAAAAAAACCAGAAGTATACTCCTGATGCCAAGATGGTGGAGTTAGGAAGAGAACCCTTTAAAACCTTTAAAATTCCCCTCCAAACAGCTAGAAAACCACCTCAGAATTGACCTAGGAGGAGGGAACCGTCTTACCAGCAAGTCAGGAAAAGTTGGTCTTGCTGGGGTGTGAGGGGGGATGCAAGAGCAGCAGCAGCCAGCATCACAGCAGAGGACCTACAGCAAGGCTCCAACACTGGGACAATCCATCAGCGAGGCCCCAGACTCCTGGAAGTGAGCAGCCTCCCTGGGCTAGTGAGCCATCTGTGCAACTCAGAAAGGCCTCACCTCAGCAACCCCATCCTCAGCACAAGTCTTATGACCAGCAAATCCTTGACCCCACTGTTGACCAGTAGTGAGGCTCCACCACAGAGCCTCTCAGCAAGGAGACAATGTTTCCATAGCAACCCCAAAACAGGGCAGCACCCCTGGGGCAAACCAGCAACAAAATTTCTTCCAGAGCCAATCACCAGAAAGACTGTTACCACAGCAACCCAGTAGCAAGGTGCCACACTTAGGACAACCGGCAACTAAACCCCATACTCAGGGGGGCCAATAGGGAGGCCCCAACCCCAGTATAAGCTAGAAGGGAAACCTACCCTACCCTGAAAGCAAGAAAATAAGTCCTGAAGCCCATGAAAGCCATCAATCAGACCCTGAGCTTCCAAACAGAAAGGTTAGAAAAGTGCAGGACTAGAGACCAACTCACACATAAAAACATCAAGTCCTAAAAAAGACGGAAAGAAATGAACCAAACAAACAAATTTAAAAAGAACTTGAATATAGAAAGTTACTCTGGTAATAGGAAGGATCAATGCATAAACTTAGAAGAGGGCAATAGTATCAAAATGACTATATGTGAAATCTCAAAGAAAAACTGAATACGGTCCTAGACTAAAAAGAATTCCTGAAAGAGTTTAAAAAGGGTTTTAAAAAGCAAATTAAAGAAATAGAAGAAAAATGGGGAAATAACTGAGAGTAATGAAAGACAGTCATGAAAAAAGAATCAACAGTATGGTGAAAGATATACAAAAAGAACTTCTTAAAATAATCAAATTGACCAAACGGAAAAAAAAAAAGAAGTACAAAAGCTCACTGAAGAAAATAATTCCTTAAAAAATAGAATTGAGTAAGTGGAAACTAATGACTCTATGAGATATCAAGATATAATAAAACACAATTTAAAAAAAAAATAGAAGTATGAAATTTCACATTGCAAAAACAGTTGACCTAGAAAATAGATACAGGAGAGATAATATAAGAATCATTGGACTACCTGAAAGCCATGATTAAAAAAAAAAAAAAGGTATTGATAAATATTTTCTAGAAATTATCAAGGAAAGCTAATCTGTTATATTAGAATCATAGGGCAAAATAGAAATCACCTCCTAAAAGAGATCCCTGAATGAAAACTCCCAGGTACATCATAGTCAAACACCAGAGCTCACAGATCAATGCGAAAGTAGTGCATGCAGACATAAAGAAACAGTTCAAACCTTTTGGAGTTACAGTTAGGATTACACAGAATTTGACAGCTTCTACCTTAAAGAATAAAGGAGGGCTTGTAATATTATTTAGTGGAAGGCAAAGGAGTTAAAGATTATAACCAAGAACCATCTATCCAGAAAAAGTAAATATAATCTTTCAGGGGCAAAATTGGATATTTAATGAAATAGAAAACTTTCAAGAATTCCTAATTAAAAGGCCAGAGCTGAATAGGAACTTTGACCTCCAAAAGAAACAAGAAAAACATAAGAAATTCAATAATGTTATACTGTTTATATTTCTTTATGAGAAGATAATATTTGTAACTCTTAAGAACTTTATTGCTGTAAGAACAATTAGAAGGAGTCTATGGAGACAGATGTTGTCAATATAAGGTGACATTGATGGAATGATACCTGCAAAACAAAACAAAAAGGTATAAAGAAAATTCTTCTACAAGACAGAGGAGGGAAAATAATAGGATAAATTATCCCACATAAAAGAAGCAAGCTAGAGCTATTATAGTGTTGGGGAAGATGAGGGGGTGGCAAGCAAGGCTTAAATCTTAAAACTATCTCATCACAAGTGGCTCGAAGAGGTGAAAACATCCACATTCCCTTTGATACAGAAATCTATATTTCCCTACAAGGAGGTGAAAAGGGATGGGGATAACAGAAGAAGGAGGAAGAAACTGAAAAAAAGAGGGTAAATTGGGGAAGGCAGTGATCAGAAGTAAAATAATTATGAATTAGGGAGTAAGTGGGGAGAAGGGGGGAGAAAAACAAAGGGAAAATAGCATGGAGGGAAATTCACAGTTATCATAACTATAAATGTGAATGGGGTGAACTCACCCATAAAATAGAAGCAAAGAGCAGAATGGATTAAAAACAACAATCCTACAATATGTTGCTTACAAGAAACACATTAGATGCAGAGAAATACACAGAGGGTAAATGGAATGGGTTGGAACAGAATCTGTTATGCTTTAGCTGAAGCAAATGAACCAGGGGTAGCAATCATGATCTCAGACAAATCAAAAGCAAAAATAGATTTAATTAAAAGAGATAAATAAGGAAACTATATCTTGCTGAGAGGTATCATAGTCAATGAAGTCTTATCTGTTCTAAATATATATGCACCAAATGGCATAGCATCTAAATTTTTGAAGAAGTTGAATAAGTTACAGGAGGAAATGGACTATAAAACTATATTAGTGGGGGACCTAAACTTTTGCCTTTCAGAATTAGGTAAATCTCACCAAAAAATAAACCAAAAAAGTTAAGGAGGTGAATGAAATTCTGGGAAGGTTAAATATGATAGATCTCTGGAGAAAATTGAAGGGGAATAGAAAGGAATATATGTTTATTCATTTTTTTTTTTCCTTAGCAGTACATGGAACCTACACAAAAATTGGCCATGTATTGGGGATTTTAGAAGGGGTTACAAGTCAACATTTACACTGATTTGAAATGTGCCTTTGGATTCCGTGCCTTGATTAATAAGCACAGTTTCATCACCATAAATGATAGGCCAGTAACTCAAGCCTCACTTATTGATCATCTACTCCAAGATATCTTGTTCTGCCAAGGCTATTTCCACAATGTTGCCTGACCCACATTAGAGGGCAGTTATTTTTTGCAAAGTGGCAACTAGTTTGCACATGAGAGAGCCAAATGGGCTTCTCACTGGGGTCCTTGAGAGCCACCAAAACACTGCTTATGCTATATACCAGCCCACCCATTCACTATTCTCCCTTAGTCAGAGGTAACAAAATTAACATATGCAAAGCAAGATGGAATGTGGGTCATACCAAATAATCACCTCATTGAATCTAAATGATCATTGGTGCTCCAGAGCTACCAACTCCATACCCAAAGACACATGGACACTGAGACCTGGTCATGGTTGGCCTTTAGGTTTTATGCAGAGGCCTATGGTGATGCCTTTCTTGTCAACAACTCAACTCTTTGAAAAAGAATACTGTGATGAAATAGGGGAAGCATTGGGCAGCCCTACCGTTTGAACACCTGGAGACTGATTTTATTGAATTGTGAAAGTCTGTGGGTTGCTGCTATATTTTAGTAGGTAGAGACAAATTGAACCATTGGATAGAAGCCTTTCCAGTTAAAAGTTTCACAGTAAACATAATAGCAAGGTGTCTGATCAAGGACGTAATCTCAAGATTTGGTCTGCCATATACTATTGATTACAGTAAAGGTCCACACTTTTTATTGAAGAGATAGCTAAGCAACTCTTCAAGTGTTTTGGGATAATCTTGAGCCTGTACACCTCCTATTACCCACAATCATCAGGAGGAGTTGAGTGGCTAAATAAGGAAGTTAGGACTTTTGGGGGAAATCTATTCCAGGAAACACAGCCAAAAGGACCTGATACTTCCCTTTGTGTTGTTCCAATGTAGAAACTACAATAGGTAGAATTATGGATTGTTAACTTTTGAAATTGTTTGGTAGTTCACCAACCATTATTCTAGGGCTGGACACTAAGAACGTGAGGCTAGCCATAGGGGACAAAAGATAAGATATGTGATCTCTCTGTTAAATTTTCTTTCACAGCTCTGGAAGGAGGAAACCCTGATGCAAACTCTGTCTTTGGAGTAGTTAGTACATAGATTTGAGACAGGAGTCTACTTGTGGAATTGTCCCTTCCAGAAGACATGTAGTCTTTAGCCCTCCTGCAAGGGACATTCCCAGCTCCTGCTGACAAGTCATATCGTGGTCAAGATACCCAAACAGATGACCTCATTTGATGACTTCCGTGTAAAACCTATGTGATCATAACCAATGAGATATAACCTCGAAAGTAGGAAAATATTGAACATATTCTTAATTCAAAAATATTAATTTGCTAAATAATAGTAATTTTCAAAGAAAGAAAGAGAGGGGACATTCTTGGAAGAAAGAATAAGTGAAAGCTGCAGTGGGAATACATGAGGAATATTCAGGATGCAACCAGATAGAATGGGGGGCTAGAAAAGCTAGCATTAGCCCATTGGGTCAAATTTTCCCTACATATTAAGTATAATCTTTAACAATATTCCATAAACATATATTTACTTAGGGAGCAGGGTGACATGGAAAGAGACTTTAGTAATGAGTCCCTAATGTGCTTTTGTACCCCTGGAGAAGGGGCTGTATAATGGAGGTTTTTTTTTTTTCTTCTGAATTAAATTAACTTGGAGACATGTCATAAAATTTATTACTTAGCAGAGGCCACCAGATGTTTCAGGGACATGCAAAAACCCTAGCAAGATTCATGGGGCTATGTCATATGAGTTCAGGGCACAATATTCTCCTCAACAGGTACGTTGCACTACCCCACTGTACTTGTTTCTAAATTGTTTTGTTTTACCATTGCAGCCCAATGTTATGAAAATCAAAGTAACCTTCAAGCTGATTTTCGAGCTGTCATCATGTTTCACAGACAGCCATAATCTACTCTTAGGTATGGAATGTTATTTCTGCATCCATGGTGCTCAGATGAGCCCAAGGAAGGAGCACTACTGAAATCCCTTTTCTAGGAAATAAATTATCAGCCTAAAAAAAAAAAAAAGCTGTTCAACTTTTATTATTTTCATCTTGAGCTTTTTCTCCCCCAACTCTATACAATTGTCTTTTCATACAGTAGCTGCAATCCTTGGCAAACTCTTAGAACATTGTTAACAAACCCATGGTGGATCACACAGCTAATCAGAGGCAGGAAAGGAGGGATTAGAGAGAAATTCTCAGCTTTATCCCTGCTTCATCATGAGTCATAGTAGGATAATTTGACCTTAAATTCATTTTTATCATAGCGTCTCTCAAATGATATCAGATCTAAAAAGGGAAATGAGGAGTTAGGGACAACTCTTGATTACCTGGACTAATAGAAGAATATGGTACCCCCAGGGAATCTAATAATAACCTTTGATTTTGGGAAAGCTATATTTGATAGTTTAGGGGAAGAACTTTGAGTTTCATTTTCCCTGGGAAGTTGGCATTATGATATTACTTTCTTTGAGTAAAACTAGTGCAATACCTGTTCAGATAGTCCTGAGGAGAGGGACAGTTAAGACATGGTCTGAATGGGATTTCTAATCTGGAAAGGAGTTGCTTACATTTATGCAGTGCCTTAAGGTTTGGGAAATCTATCGAACATCCAGTAACAAGCCTTTGGGATCAATAATTATATTTGACCATTTGCGACTGTGAGGAGGTTTACACAAGGGAATGAGATCGGACAGCTAAATGCACAAGCCATTGAAATTTTATTTTATCATTTTAAAAACTTAATCATGTTTAAAAAGCTTAACATAAGCAGGAAAAAAAAAACTTATCTGGCGTTCCTTTGTTAAAATTAAAAGTGACATAAATGCTCATTTGGAAAGGACCATGAAGGACATATTGTCTACTTGGTGTGTGAACTAGGATAGGCCCCTAAATGTCCCATTGAATCCAGAGGTAGGAAGATGTCTAGTGAGAGGGAGCATAACACCAAGGTGCATTTTGTTAGACATAGTGCCCTGCTGTAACCTTTGCATGGCCATGAAATCAATAATGTGCTAGGAAATGGTGCATAATTTTCTCTCTATTAAAAAATGAACACAATCCTCTTTTAAGCTTAATCTACATATTAATATCTTTCCATCAATTTCATGAATCTAGACAAACAATGAAACAATAACCTAAGCACTTATATTTGCAGATTTCTAAAGCATAAACATTTACACTTAATATTTAAATAGTTAATAGAGTAGCTACAGGGCTCATTTTAGCAGATACCTTGAAAAAATTCACCTCTCGTTCTTTGGCCAGGGTTTAGGCAGAATATACCAAATCCCTCTAAAATAGGTCTCTGGTGGGACTGGAAATCACCACTTTTTAATTTCTCTAGTTTTGCTATGAGTATACTATACCAAAGAATTTCTGCACCATTACTGAGAAATTGGAGCAAAAAGTAAATCACAATCATACTTGTATGTTGTCTTCTGGAACCCAGTTTTGAATTTTGAATTCAAAATATTTCAGTCCACCACAGCCCAAACTGATTTCTTTTAGCTTCTTTTCTATCAATCAATAAATTACACAGACTCAGAATGTACTCTCCTTTGCCAATCAATTCTGTGGATTCTGAATTTTAAATGTGTCTCACCTAAGGCTTCTACTTGAAGAACTCCAATTATGGCAAATTTACCAACTCCTCAAATAGGACATTTGAGCTTTGAAGTTTGAATTTTAATATAATCTTGATTTATTTTTTTACCAAAATTTGCTTTCCCACCATTTCTATGTATTGTTCTTATTCCTTGACTAGCCAAGCAGTACCAGAAAAATATTTCTTTTTTGACAATTTTTCAAATTTTTGAAGACAGATGCCTTATCTCAACCACTTCCAAATCTTTGTCTTTCTGGGCTAATCATTTTCCTTTTCTTTACCTAATAGTTATGGTAAAGTTTAAAATGTTCTTCTTATAAAAGTAATTTGCCAGTTTATCAGCATTCTTCCTAAAATTTTGTGCCTAGAAATGAAACAAACTTGAGGTTTCATCATGGGGAGAATGGAACCCTTGTTCCAATTCATTCCAATCATTTTGCTTCCACTAATCCAGTCTAATATTTTACTTACTTTGGAGGTATTCACATAATTACTATACACTTATATCAAGCATAAATTCAAAGTTCCCAGATATTTTCCCCCATGCCAATTCTTGTCTTGAGAAATAGCAACAGTAGACCTTAAAATTATGATTCATTTTCTCAGAAGAGAGAGATTTGTCAGTCAATTGGTCAGTCACTACTGATTAAGAACCAGCTGTTGGTCAAGGTCTTTACTAATTGCTGTTAGCTTTTATCTTGCTCTGTCACCCATATGCCAGAAATACTCGTCTTTATCTCTTCAAGTTCCAGCCTATTCTTTTCCATGATCATTGTCCAGATGTCCCACTTCTGCATCACCTTGGCCAGTCTGAGAATATGCTCAGCAGAAGGGAGACAGAAAGTGTTCTCCACCTGTACTTCCCACATTATGGCTATCACTGTCTTCTATGGGAAACTCATTTAAATGTACCTGAAGCCCTGGTCAAATCCATCATTAGATACTGACAAAATGGCATCAATGCGCTACACACTAGTGATCCTCAGCATTAGAGAATGAGGAACAAGGATTTGAAGGAGGCTGTGAAGAGATCCTTCACCAAACCTTACCAAACTTTCAAAAAACATGTAAAGTGACAAACAGTAAAGAAAGAGATTCAAAAGCTGAAGTAGAAGTTATAGTAGTGTAATGAGTAAAGGCAGTAAATTGTTAGGAATGGAAGAAAACCAAGCAGTCATCAATTAGTTAAATAGAAAGAACAGAAAATAACAACAAAAAGGTCTCAAAACAGAGATCTGGTACCCTATCTGTAGGCATATTTAAGACCAGAAGATAGGCAATATAGAAGCAAGTTAGGAAGACAAAAACAGACTGTGGTGGGATGTGATCAGAAAAGAGTACAGAATGAAGGAAAATCTGATCAAATTTGGAAAGCAGAGAATGGTGTGTTGAGAAGTTCATTTTTATCTCTTGGGAATCCTTCTGCATCCTACTAAGTATGGGCACTTACAGGATTTTGCGCAATTGCAGGTAGAGGAAATGGGGCTGTAAATGGGGCTCCTAGGGAGCATAGAGTTTCATAAATCTGCTTAAAAGCACAATTATTAATTTTTAATTTTGTTAAATGATCTGTCATTTAATTTAATCCCCCATCAGTATGACCTGAAATGTATATAACTTTTTATCATACTTCGGTCAATAAGTATTTTTATTAAGTACCACTGTGGCACCTAGCTCCCTCAAAGCTCTATATAACTGTAAATATCAAGAGTTATTATCATTAAAATCACATCAATTCAATTTAAATATAGGAATCGTGAGGTGAGACAATATTTAGAAGAATCTGAGCCAAAAGGGAAGATTCTTTCCAAAGCCTGCATATCAAGGTGAGAATCATGAAGGTGGTAGCTCTTTGGGGCAGTTTTTCTAGGTTTTTGATACCTAAAGTTCTGTACCACTGCTAACATTTCTCAGAGTTGATCAGACCATTTTCAAATGATGACCCTGGGATCTACTAGATACTCTTAACACTGAAACTAGGAGTCTTAGAACATTCCTAGGATTATAAGACAGGATTGAGCTGATGTGAGGTCTTATTGAGCAGGCGCAGATATGATAAGAGGATTTCTTACTTGGAGATCACATATAAAGCATCTAAGGACACACCTGAAGCTTTCCACTTGTCACAGATGAAGTGCTAGGCATTTTGGCTGTCACTGTTCTTCCCTAAGTTACAGTGAATCATATTAAACTTTTTATTAATGACCCAATTTTGTCAATTATATTGACTAAGATTGATTCTTGCCTGGACACGCCTATGTGCTTTTTCCTTATAATGTAGAGTTGTTTTCATGACCTATAAAGAATACTGGCAAAATGTATTATCTGTAAATACTTGTCATCTATTGATGACAGGAAGAAATGGAAAGATCATAATCTTACTTGCTGAGGTAAATAAAATGTAACAGAGAGATAAAAGGCTCCTTCTGCCCAAATCCTATTTTTTTCTGATTGTTTACAATATTATCTCATGAATATCCATAGAGAACAATGTGAAAACTTTCAAATTTCCTTGCCCTACTATCTTCTCAGAAGATTCAGACTATATTCCACGACACCAGGAGCCCACATCTCTTCCCACCTTGATATCTATAGAGACTTTCAGTGTTCCTAAATGACCAGATGTCAAGTGAATTACCTCAGAGGGAAGTGTCTCTCTTCGTTGTATAATATATTCAAACTAACAACTTTCCTTCAAACCAACTCTGCTTTTTATGTAGCATATCTTGATATTAAGACTAAAAAAAAAAATTACATCCTATTTGTGGAGGTTTATTTGCACTTTCATTAGGGAGATTTGTTTTGTTTTCATAAAAAAAATTCAACTATAACTTTTATCTGACCAATATCACAGATATTTTCACACAAGTATAGAAATTTAAAAGAAAAACATATGAATGCTTGAATACTAATGTTGGTTGGTAGAACAATTACCATAGAACAATCCTCTTTGTTATACATATTGTGGCTTACAGCACCATCGCTGGGACAGATTTCATGAATTATTTTTTTTTTTGCCATCAATGAAAATGATAGTTATTAAAAATATTAAACTTTGCCCAGGTTCAACTTCATCGTAGAGATAGCAAAGGAATCTGTCTCTGCTGCAGACACTAAGGCTATGGGAAATAAGGAGATCTTTCTGAAATTCCTTGATGTCATATTGAATGGTGAGAGTTATTTGCAAATATCCTGCACACAGAGTCTCTCATGAGTGGTGCATTCTATATTCAAAGAGCATATCCCGGACAGCTTTCCCTGGAAGGAAGAAATGGATAAGTGGAACAGAACTATATCAATTCAAGTAAGTGCATTCATTCTCCAGGGCATCACAGACCATCCTGACCTGCAGATCCCCCTTTTCCTAGTGTTCCTCATCATCTATGTGCTCACAGCTCTGGGGAATCTAGGCTTGATTATCTTGACCAAGATTGATTCTCGCCTGAAAACTCCCATGTACTTTTTCCTCAGGAATCTGGCATTTATTGATCTTGGATACTCCACTGCCATTGGCCCAAAAATGTTGGTTAATTTTGTAGCGGAGAAAAATACCATCTCTTACGTGGGATGTGCAACCCAGCTAGTTGTCTTTGTAACATTAATTATAAGTGAACTTTTTATGTTATCTGTGATGGCATATGATCGCTACGTAGCCATCTGCAATCCGCTGCTTTACATGGTCACCATGTCAGACAGAATGTGTGGCATCTTGGTGGCTATCCCATATCTCTACAGCTCTTTTGTAGCCCTGCTGACAACAATTAAGATTTTTCATTCATCTTTTTGGAAATCTAATGTAATTAGTCATTTCTACTGTGATAGCCTCCCCCTCTTAAGTATTTTATGCAAGGATGCAAAGGATATAGAATTGATGATTCTGAGCCTTTGTGCTTTTAATTTAATGTTCTCCTTGTGGGTTGTTCTTGTTTCATATGCACTCATTCTTGTGGCCATTCTCAGGATGAACTCTGCTGAGGGTAGACGCAAAGCCTTCTCCACCTGTGGCTCCCATCTCACTGCGGTGGTTGTATTTTATGGGACGCTAATTTTTATGTACTTGCAGCCCCCTTCTAGCCACTCCTTTGATACAGATAAGGTGGCTTCTCTATTTTATACTCTGGTCATTCCCATGCTCAACCCTTTGATCTATAGTTTGAGGAATAAGGAAGTGAAAAATGCCTTAAAAAGAGCCCTGGAAAAATCACTATAAATGTCTTCTTTGAGGTACCATAAACAACAAGATAATAATTGTTTTTTAGAACCAACTATTCAACCTGTGATATTTATTTGACTGGTGTTATTAGGTTTTATAGAAGAATAATCTAACATTATAGAGATTAATCATGTGCCCTTAGCCAAATACCTTTTAATGGCAGGAGAAAAATGTAAATCTAGCTCTTTCTAACACAGCATATGACTCTATGCACCATGCCTTTGTTTCACCAAAGAATTATTGTTCTGTCTTCCTCCTCATCCTCACCCTCCTCCATCATTTACCCACATTTTTCTTTCAAGTAGTTCATTTCTATCTCCTGTGTGCTGAGCCATATGATAAAATCAGGGTTAGTAGCAAAAAATATTGTATTATATTACGGTACATGTGACAAGTGAAGCCTTTATGGCAATGTATATGATAGGTGTAAGAGTGTTTGATGTCATTAGCCGCTGGGAGTGCACCGTGACAGTCTGGGGATGGAGTAGAGGCCCGCGCATGTCTGTTAGCCTTGATCGTGAGCACTCAGTTCAGCCTTAGGGTTGGAACAAGGATGCCACATTGGCAATAAAGATGGCATGATTACGTGAGATGTCTCCTTGTCTTCGGGACGGTACGTGAGTGGCTCACCGGGCGATGACGGCACTTGGAGGTGGGGATTAAAAGCTAGGGTATAAAAAGGGGAACCGCGTGAGTGTCACTCTCTCGGCCATTTTTGTCTTTTGGGTCTTGCACGCTAGCACGCTCAGCTTATAATAATAGTGATAGAATAAAAGAAACTATTGAAACTTATATCACGGTGCAGCGTGTGTTTGTGGGGGACATTCTGTGATTGCAGCCTGTGCATTCACTGCCGAATATTTATTCGAAGAAGCGGCTCTCGGAGCGGAGAGGCTTATAGACCAGGAGTTGGAGTAAGTATAAGATAAGGTAAGAAAAATCCCTCAACAGTAGGTATAAACAGAATTCCCTAATTGGGTGAGTAGAGACTTAATCTGCATCATGGAACAAATTTCAAATTTAATTGTGATCCTATCATGGGGCCCAACCTAAATCTGCAAGAATGATTTTCCCAAGTACTCAAATGTCTCAATACCAAGGATTCAAACAAATGCGAAGGGGAGATATAAGATGAAATATTGTGGTTTGTTCATTAATATTAGGTCAAGCGATAAGATACATGATATGTTAGAGGACACAAGGTATCTTTGCAACCATTCATTTTTTTATGGATTCTACTTAGACTTCTGACCTTAATCCTATCAGGACATGAAGTGTGATGCTATGCTGGATTTGTCAGTTTTTGAAATCTAATCCCTTTTTGTCAGTAATAATTCCCCGATGACCTTAGATGTTCAGAAGGCATTGATGAAATCACTACCAATTTGGGGGAATATACATTGTAAGTCACCTCCTAAGTCATTTCCAAAACCCTGCACTCTATCAAGCATTATGTTTGGAGGACATTCTTATGACCTTTGTCAGCAAAAGATTTTTCATGCAAATTATGTTCTTTATCCATTTTCCAAGAGCAATAGAGAATAAAGATAAGAAAACTGAAGGTGATAGAATTTAAGACACTTGCTTTTGGACATGGCTTTGTGACATATCACAGGCTAGATTGTACATGCCAAGATATTTCAACTTTATGCATTTGACTACTTCTACTCTATATACCAGCTTCCTCACGCTAATAGAACTAAGGATTGTTTAGCCATCCCATTTTACCATATTTTGATCTGCTGCTTCTCAGATAGAACCCCCATTTGCTGAATTATTTTTATTCATTTTAAACTTTTTTTTTTTTCCCCACAAATGGTGTGATTACGGTGCCATGAGAGTAGCGATGTTTGTTGCATCACTACTGTCCATCACAGTGCGTTGTATAAAACTAGAAACTTAGTAGATGTTGATTGATTTGAACTGATCTTAACTGAATTGGATTAAATTGAATCAGGTCAAACATTTAGTAGGAAACATATTAAGTGACGCCAGGGGTTTTTAATTTGGAATTACAGGCAGTCCATGAACTTAAATGAGGAAAAAAAGTATGTTGCATCTTTTTTTTTCCCCACTAACTTTTCCTTCTTGTTAATCATATGCATTTTGTTTTACTTTTTAGTTATTTTTTTCTTGTGAAAGTCTCCATAAAATTCCACAGACGGCTGAAGGGAGCCATGAAAAAAAAAAAAGGCTAAAGATCTCTGAGTTATATCTTAGCACTAACATCTAAAATGTTGTCTTTAAGAAATCTCTTTCTAATTAATGTTTATCTGAAAAGTTGCAATAGCTCTTTAAAAATCCATTAAAGTTTTAGAAACTATTTGGTGACTGATATTTAAAATCAAGCTTGGAATTTTGGAGTTTATGAGCAAGGCATTCTCTTGCCATCTATTGTTAGTCTTCCAATACAGCAAGAAGAATTTTAGAAATCTGTAACCCTACAGGATTAATGAACAAGAAACAAAAAGGTGTTCAGGACTCAAATCCCACAGGTATGTGACTGTCCATTGTTAATTTTTTCCATGTAAGTATTTACTTATCATCAGATATATTATAAAAAGTCACTATCAACCAAGTGTTTTAATATTCAGAAAGTATAAATAATACAGATTAAAATTAAACATTTTGTGGGCTTTTTTTTTCCTTCTGGAAACTTGTATTGTTAAATATTTATATGCACACTTTCAAAAAACTACAAAGTAGGTGAGAATGTAACAAGACCCTGTAACTCCTTTGCCATATTTACAGCATCCACGATCACAATAAAGCCTGTGAATAAAAGTATTGCATGATGTTTAATTGCAAAACATGCCAAACTCTCCAGATGGAGGATAAAACTGAAGGATTTATTTAGACACCAGAAAACCCAATCTCCAAACCAGTAAGCCGATTCCATAATATTGATGGGGTCCGGAATGCTTTTGTCTGTAATCTCAGTTTGTAAAATCATATTTTTGTGTTTGGGTATGTCTGTCACATCAGTTTGTAATAAGCCAACGTTGTAAAATCACACTTCCCCCAGCCATAAAGGCATTAACTCTTCCTCTTCCCTGCCCCCAGCCTAAAAGTCTTTTCCCTGAGCCAGCAGTCTGCCTACCTACACTGACATACCTATGAATGCATCACCCAGGCATTCAAACAAACCCTGTACTTTAAAGAAATACATAGTCTCTTTGTTCTAAGTGGCCAGCTGCACCCAAAATCCTTGAATACTCTGTCAGAGAAATAATTCCCTCCATACTTGGCACCTCCTAAAAGAATCAAATCTACCCTCCCAACATTCAAAGAGACCTTGATGAGTAACAGACTGGACATATCTCAGTCAACTCTGTCCACAGGCAACCTAGTGATGTGTCAAGGCAAAAATCACACCTCCTGGTAGCCCCGCCCCTTCCCCCCCATCTGTCAGTGAATTGTGGGCAATAGGACTGTGCAGTTGATATAGAAAGTGCATGTCCCTTTAAGCACTGACCACTTCTAAACTCCTCCCTAATCCCTCCCTTACTCACCTGGTTAGCATAAGTAACCTTTGACTGACAGTTTTATTGCTTTATTTTATGCCTTAGACTCCTGTAAACTCACAGGCGCCCTTACCTCTCCTGCCTGCTTCAAAGTCAGGCTAACAATAAACTTTTGTAACTGCTAAAAGATTGCTTGAGTCCGGTTTGTTTCAGACTAGAACCCTCAAAGGATTTCCTAGATATCCATCACCCTCTCTCCCTCATCAATAGTACCAAAGATATTCAGAAGCCATAATAACACTGAGAGCCACATCATCCTTCAGCCTTCCCAGAAACCAATACAAGGTCAATATTTACTCACAAATCTCTCTGTCGCCTCAATGAGCACCCTCTCTCTCCCACTAGTGTCTACCTAGCTCTGATCTAGCTTCTTGTGGGATCTGCTTCCCTTCAGCAAACTCCTCCCACCACAGGCTCCATGTGACCACAGTCAGCCTATTAGGGGGTAGAGTTTATCTTCACAGCAGGGAAGCTTCCTGTGGACTGGCTCTACCCTTCAGCAAAACTCCTCCCACCACAGGCTCCACATGACTCCATTCAGCCTATCGGGGGCAGAGTTTACTTTCAAAGCAAGAGAAGTCTTGAAACTCCACCCTAGGCTTATTAAAGGGCAGAGAAGATCTTCAAATTCCTAGTCTCATTACAGGCCCTGAGATGTGGAGAATATCCAGATTCCATATTCAAAACCTCATTTAAGAATATTCTGTGGACAAGACACAGTAGTCAATGGCCATAGTAATCTACTATCTGATTACACCCCTGACTCCAGATAAGAAATCACTATTTGACAAAAACTGCTGGGAAAATTGGAAAATAGTATGGCATAAAATGGGAATAGACCAAATATCTTACACTGTACACCAAAATAAAGTCAAAATGGATACAAGATTTAGACATAGAGGCTGATACTATAAGCAAACTGGGAGAGCAAGGAATAGTTTTTCTGTCAAATCTATGGAGGAAAGAAGAACTTGTGACTAAAAAAAAGAGAAGATCATAAAATACAAAATTGATCATTCTGATTACATTAAATGGCAAAGTTTTTTACAAAGCCAATGCAAGCAAGATTAGAAGAAAAGCAGAAAACTGGGAAAGATTTCTTATAACCAGTGTCTCAGACAAAGGTTTCATTTTTAAAATATACAGAGAACTGAGTCAAATATATAAGAACACAAGTCATTCCCTAATTGATAAGTGGTCAAAGTATATGAACAGGCTGTTTTCAGAGGAAGAAATTAAAGCTATCAATAACTCGTATGAAAAAGTGCTCTAGATCATTATTGATTAGAGAAATGAAAATCAAAACAACTCTTAGGTACCACAGCACATCTGACAGATTGGCTACCATGACAAAAAAGGAAAATGATAAATGTTGGAGAAGATGTGGGAAAATTGGAACACTGATGCATTGTTGGTGGAGTGGTGAACTGATCTAACCATTCTGGAGAGCAATTTGGAACTACGCCCAAAGGGCTGTAAAACTGTGCATACCCTTTGACCGAGGAATACCACATCTAGGTCTGCATCCCAGAGAGCTCATACAGATGGGAAAAGGACCCACATGGACAAAAATATTTAGAGCAGCTCTTTATCTTGTGATCAACAATTGGAAATTGAGGGAGTGCCCATCAATTGGGGAATGACTGAACAAGTTGTGGTATATGAATGTAATGGAATGCTATTGTACTATAAGAAATGATGAGCAGGCAAACTTCAGAAAAACCTTGAAAGACTTATATGAACTGATGCTGAATGAAGGGAGAAGAACCAAGAGAACATTGTACATAGTAATAGCCACATTGTGTGATGATTAACTTTAATAGATTAAGCTCTTCTCAGTAATGCAGGATTCTAAAACAATTCCAAAAGGCTCATGATGTAAAATGCTATCTACATCCAGAGAAAGAATTAGAGGGCGAGCCAAGATGGTGGTGTAGGAGCAGCAAGGTACCACAGCTCCCACATAGCCACCTCAAATACCCATTAAATAGGACTCTAAACAAATTTTAGGGCTCCAAAACTCACATAAAAATATAGTAAAACACATCTCCCACTGAAGGCATCTTGGCACAAAGGGCTCAGCGCAGCACACTGAGAGCCAAATCCAGCCAGCCTGAAACTGTGATGTGGCCCCAGGGGCAGCCAGGACTAGACACAGCTGGAGCCTTCAGGAGACAGAGCAGCAGCTGTGGCAGTTTCCAGAATTATCAAGCCAAAAGAAATAAGGAATAAGTGAAAGGTCAGTGGAACTCAGCTAAACATGAGGGAGAAAAGAGGTCTGGCCAAACTACCTCCAGGGCAAGGTTGAAGCAGAAGTGGATGCACTGCAGTGGCCTCCACATGGCTGCTTCAGAGCACCTGGCCTGCAGATTGCAGGGGGGGCCAAGCAATCATTCAGAGGCCAAGTGCTGTTGCGTTGAGCAGCCAGGATCCAGATTGAGGTCTTGGGTGGTAGTCCTGAGGTGCGTTTTCAGTGAGCCAAAGCTGATGGGGGCTGCAAAAAAATGAAAGTCCTCTGATAGCTCCAGCAGGTGGGAAAACCCCAGTGATTTGGGACAGAGCTTTCCCCTCTGGAAGCAGAGTTCCACAGAGCTGAAAAATCATTGACTGGCCATCATGAGCAGGCAAAGGAAGCAAAGTAAGAACAGCAACCAAACTCTAGATTCCTTCTTTGGGGACAAGAAGGATCAAAGCATGGAATGGGAGGAAGACAACACAGTCAGAACTCCAGCACCAAAAGCTTCCAAGAAACGGAAGACTGCCTAAAAGCTAGAGATCAGCTGAAGAAGGATTTTGAAAACCAAATAAGAGAAGTGAAGGAAAAATTGGGAAGAGAAATGAGAATGATACAAGAAAATCATGATAAGAGAGTCAACAACCTGATGGAAGAAAATAACATCTTAAAAAATAGATTAACTCAGATGGCCAAAGAGGCCCAAAAAGCCAATGAGGAGAAGAATGCAAAAGTCGAGTTCACCAGATGGCAAAAAAATCTCAAAAGCTTTTTGAAGAGAATAATTCCTTCAGAATTAGAGAGGAGCAAATGGAAGCAAATGACTTTAGGAGAAATCAAGATACTATTAAACAGACTGAAATAAATGAAAAAAGAGAAGGCAATATGAAATATCTCCTTGAAAAAAAACATTGACCTCTAAAACAGGTCCAGGAGAGACAATTTAAAAACTATTGGACTACCTGAAAGCCATGATCATAAAAAAAGAAATTAGAAAGCATCTGTCAAGAAATTCTTAAGGAAAATTCACTCGGATATTTTAGAACCAGAGGGCAAAATAAAACTTGAAAGAATTCACTAGTCACCTCTTAAAAAAGATCTCCAAAAGAAAACTTCTAGGAATAGTATAACCAGGTTCTGGAGTCCCCAGATCAAGGAGAAAATATTACAAGCTGCCAAGAAGAAACAATTTGAATACTGTGGAAACACAATTAGGATAACCCAGGATCTAGCAGCTTCTACATTATGGAATCAAAGGGCTTTGAATATGATATTCTGGAGATCAAGGGAGCTCAGATTAAAACCAAGAATCACCTACCCAGCAAAACTGAGTATAGTCTTCCAGTGGAAAATATGATCATTCAATGAGGTGGAGGACTTTCAAACATTCTTGCTAAAAAAACCAGAACTGAAAAGAAAGTTTGACACACAAATACAAGAAGCATGAGAAGGTAAACATGGAAAAGAAATCAAAAGGAACTTATCAAAGTTGAACTATTTACATGCCAACATGTAAAAGAAATAATTGTAATTTATGAAACTTTTCTCAGTATGAGGATAGGTGAAGGGATTACAAATGTATATATACATCTACATATACATATGTCTATATAGGAGGGTTTATATATGTTTACAAACACATATCTGAGTATATGTATATATGAGCACATAGAGGGCATAACGTCAATTGAATAGGAGGGGACAATACTCTAAAAGGTGGAATTCAGAGGTGAGAAAGGATTAGAATGAGAGGAGACAGGTATAGAGAGAATGGGGTTAATCATCCCATATAAAAGAGGCAAAGGATAATTGTTACACTGGAGGGGAAGAACAGGAAGACAAAAGGGAAAGGGTCAACCTTACTCTCATTGAATTTGGCTTAAGAAGGAATGACATAAACTCCAAACTGGGTATCTTGCCACACAAGAGAGTAGGGGGGATGGGGATGAGAGGTGGGATGATGGAGGGGAGCGGAGGCTCAGGGGGGAGGGTTGATGGAAGTACACACTTTTGTAAAGGGACAGGAACAGGGACAGGGTAGAGAAGAGAACAAGGGTAGGGAGGGATTTGGAAAGAGGGACATATATTTAGTCTCTCACAATATGCCCATTGTGGAGAGATTCTGTGTAATTACACATGTACAACCTATATTTAATTGCTTGTCCTTCCAGTGGGGGTGGGTGACAAGGGAGGAAGAGAAAGAATCTAGAATTTAAAGTTCTATAATCAAATTTTAAATATATATAATTATTATTATAATTAACTACATCCAATTGGGAATTAAGATATGCAGGCACCATGGTAGGGAGATCCATCCTGCCCTACCAGAAAGTCAGAGGGGCGAGGGGGAGGACATAGGAGAGAGCAGATTGGAGAAGGGTTTATACAGTGGGATTCCCGTTTTGAGGTATTGGGTAGGGGAAATATGGGGAGAAAATTTGTAACTCAAAATCTCATGGAAATGAATGATGTAAACAAGAAAATAAATTAATTAATAAAAAAAGAGAAAGAATTAGAGTCTGAATGGAGATCAAAGCATACTATTTGCTCTCTTCTTTTGTTTTTTTGTTCTTTCTTGTAGTTCATTCCACTGGTTATGATTCTTTTTTATAACACAACTAATGTGAAAATATATTTAATATGAACAGATATAGAGAGCCTATATCAGCTTGCATAATGACTTAGGGAGAGGAGGGAATCAGAAAAAATTTAAATCAAAAGCTTATGGAAATGAATGTTGTAAACAAATATAAATAAATGTTTTAAAAAAGGATATTCTGTTGGATTATGAAAAAAGAATTGACAGTTTTGTAAAAAAAAAAACATGCAAATGCTAAGGATAACAACAGCTATAATTGCGCAGGGTCAATACAGCGTGACAGAAGCAGCAATCCTGGAGAACTTGCCCAACATTCTCCTCCCAACAACTTTAAAATAGCTCCTTAAATCAAATTTTGGTATAGCAGACACAACAAAAAGTAAGACCAAACCAACCAAATGTAATTTAGGATGTCAGTAGGAAATATAGGTGACAATGGAGTTGGGTTTGCGTCAGAGCGAAGCAACACCAGTTTTGGATTTCGTCACTGAATGGCAATTCTATTGCCTGTAGCAGCTCTGGGTCATAGTTCCAAAGCCGAGAGTAGTACTGTGGTTGGTCACAAGGGATGAGGAGGCCTGATTACAATTGTATGGTGGAGGAACACTAGTGCTTTTGGCTACAGGAGAAGAAGGACCTGATCACAGTTCCAAGAATAAGAGTAGTTTGAGTACTTGTGGCTGCAGGTGAGCAGGGACTCTTATTGGGTAAAGAGAAAAGCACAGCCCAGGAAAGTAGTTACTCTACCTCTCTGTGCATTATATCACCTTAGATGAAAACCTGCAGATGAGGAGAACTGGCTTTGAAAATAATAAAACACACTCACACACACACACACACACACACACACACACACACCTTGAAGCTTGAGACAATGCCTCCATGCCTCCCCTCCCCTAGCCCAAATTTAAGATTAAATTGTAAGTCAAGAAATAAACTGGAAAAATGAGTAAACAAAAAAACACAACTTGACCATAAAAAGTTACTATGACAGTGGGGAAAAAGGAGACATAAATTCAGGAGATGAGACCAATGTGAAAACAGCTACAAGCAAAGCCTCAAGGAAAACAAAATACTAAATGAACACAAAACCAACAAGAAGTCCTGGAAAAGTTAAAGCAAGTGCTAACAGGAGAGGGTTTAGAAAACTGTATTTGGAAGGCTAAGAAGCTAGGATTCCAATCAAAATTAACCTAACTATCAAAACTGAGTATTATCCCTCAGGAAAAAAAGTGGACATTTAATTAAATCAAGGATTTTCAGCCATGCCTACTAAAAAGGCCAGAGCTGGATAGAAAATTTGACATTCAAACACAAATTTCAAAAGGATACTAGAAAGGTAAACATGAAAGAGTAAATGTGAGAGACTCAAAAAGGCAAATTGTTTCCATTTCTCTGTGGGAAGATAATACATGGTACTCCAAATATCATTTTCATTATTAGGGTAATAAAAACCCATATACACGGAAGGCATGAGTATGAGTCAATTATGTTTTGATGATCTAAAAAATGGAGTCAGAAAGAGGTATGCACTGGGAGAAGGGAAAATGAACAAGTAAAATGAAGAATTCTTTTTTTTCACCTGAAAGAGGTATAAAAGGAAAACTAAACTTTAATAATAGAAGAGCAAATGGGATGGGGTAATAATATAATGTGTAAACCTTACTCTCCTCAGAATTGGTTCAAAGAGGAAAGAATACATACAGAGAATGTTGGATATAGAAGTCTATTTTACTCCATAGGAAAAGAGGAGGTAAAGGGGGTGATAAAAGGGAGGGCAGATTAAGGGTGGCAGGGGTAAGAAGCAATACAGATTTTTAAGGAGGGATATGATAAAGAGAGAGAAGGATAAGCAGAATAAAATAGGAAAGAGGGAAATGAATAGTTAGTAATCATAAATATCAACGTGAATGGAATGAGCTCACCTATAAAAGAGAAGGAGATAGGCAGAGTAGATTAGAAACCACAGTTCAAAAATATGTTGTATATAGGAGACACAGTTGAAACAGAAAGTAATACATAAAATTAAAATAGGGGGCTGGAGTAGAATCTATTTTGCTTTAGCTACAGTCAAGAAGGCATAGGTAGCAATCATAATCTCAGATAAAGGAAAAGCAAAAATAGAGCTAATTAGAAGGAATAATGGGTGAAACTATATTTTGCTGATAGTAATAATGTACTGTTGTGTTATAAGGAAATGATGAGGGCATGCTTTCAGAAACAAGTGGCAAGAACTGTGTGAACTGATACAAAGTGAAGTGAGAAGAACTGGGAGATCATTTTAAAGATATGTTTTAATGATGATCAGCTAGGAAATACTTGGCTACTATAATGATGGAAAATGATATCCACCTCCAGAAAGATAATTGATGAACTCTGAGTACAAATTGATGTATAATTTTCTTGCTTTCTTCATTTTTTGTTATATGGCTAATATGGAAATGTTTAGCATTATTTCACATGTATAATTGACATATTTCTTTGCATTCTCAGTGGGATAGGAAAGGAATTTGAAGGAGGGAGAGAAGTTGGAACTCAACATTTATAAAGAAAAAATGTTAAAACAAATACAAATTAAAGTATAAGGCAAAAAACATAAAACAATTATAGAAGTTATATGATATTTGAGAGCATATCTACCCAGAGCCAACTAAGAAGTTTGTGAATCCAATTATAAAAGTCTCTATGGAAATAAAGATAGGTTGGATAATGGGAGAAACATTAGTAGCTCACAGGTAAATTAAACCAATATAGTAAAAATTATGATACCACCAACATTAGTTCCCTTATATAATTGCTAAGCTATCACAGTTATATTTTGTTGAGCTTGTAAAATAATAATCAGCTTCATGTGGAGAACTAACAGGTCAAGAATCTCAAGAACAGCAATGAAAAGACCTGGATGGGCGATTCCAGTGTAAAGCCTATTTGACCATGACCAATGAGTTACACTCTTGAAAGTAAGAAAATATTAAACAGATTCTTAATTCAAGAATATTAATGTTAATTTAATTTCATTTCATTTAATTTCAAGAATATTAATATTAATGATGGTAAATTTTAAAGAGGGAAGTAAGAGGGGTGTTTCAGGAAGAAAGGGCACGTGAGAGCAGTAGTGGGAATACATAAAGAATCTTCAGCATGCAACCAAATAAAATGAGGGCTAGAGAATCCAACACTGGCCCACTGGATCATATTTTCACTACATATGAAATATAAACATTAACAATATTCCACATAAAGCTATTTGTACAAACAACTGTAATTCCCAAACTCTTTTCATATATGTACTTGGGGAGCAGAGTGACATGGAAGGAGACTTTAGTAATAAGTCCCTGATGTGTCTTTTTTCCCCTGGAGAAAGGGACACATAATGGAGTTCTTTTTTTCTGAATTATATGAAGCTGGAGATATGCCATAAAATTTGTTAGTTAACAGAGGCCCCCAGATGCTTCAGGAACAAGCAAAAACCTTGCAAGATTAATGTGACTGGGTAATTGAGCTCAGAGCACAGCTTTTCACCTCAATAGGTAGGTTGCACTATCCTGCTCTGGTTGTTTCTTAATTGTTTTGTTTTGCTTTGTTTCATTTTATCATAGCACAGCAATGTTTTCAAAATCAGAGTAATCTTCAAGATGATTCCCAAGCTGTCATTAGGTTTCATAGACAGCAAGCACTTACTCAGGTCAGGAATGTTATTTCTGTCTTCATGATCTTAGAGGAGATCGAGGATGGAGCACTGCTCAAATATCTTTTTTAGGAAATAAGTTTGAGGCTAAAATAGAAAAGAAATAGCCATTCAAATTTATTATTTTCATCCTGAGTTTCCACCCTAAGCCAATTCTGTTCATATGTCCCTTCATACATATGAAATTCTTTAAACTCTTAGGAGTTGTCTAGGATACTAAGAGGTTAACCAAGTCATGATGGATCACACTGTTAGTCAGAGCCAGAGAAGAAAGGTTTCCAGAGGAATTTTCAGCTTTGTCCTGGCTTCATTATGAGTCACAGCAGCACATCCTGACTTTAAATTCTTTTTTTTTTTTTTTAGAGTGGGGAAGGAAAGGCAATTGGGGTTTAGTTACTTGCCCAAGGTCTCAGAGCTAGTGTTAAGTGTCTGAGGCTGAATTTGAACTCTGGTCCTCCTGACTGCAAGGTCGGTATTCTATTCACTATGCCACCTAGTCACCCCAACTCATTTCTATCATAGTAATTCTCAGATGACAGACCTAAAGGGGAAATAAGGAATTAAGAACAACTCTTTACTACCTGGACTAATAGGAGAGTACTGTACCCTACGGAATCTAATAATTTCCATTGGTTTGGGGAAGGCTATATTTGAGAATTAAGGGGAAGAACTTTGACCCTCAGTTTCATTTTTTCTGGGAAATTGTCTCCATGACATTGCTTTCTTTGAGTAAAACTAATGTGATGCGTGTTCAGACAGTCCTGAGGAGAGGGACAGTAAAGACATACTCTGAATGAAATTTCTAATCTGGAAAAGAGTAACTTTTGTGCAGTGCTTTTAAATTTGGGCAACCTATCAAGGATCCAGTAATAGCCATTTGGGATGAATGATTATGTTTGTCCATTGCAATAGTTTGGGACCTTGGCAAGGTTATACAAAAGAATGAAACCTGACAATTACACAATGCATAAGCCATTGAGCTTTTATTGCTCCATTTTTTAAAACTTAATCATGTTTGAAAAGCTTAACATAAGCACTAAAAAAAGAACTTATTTGATGTTCCCTTGCTAAAGTTAAAAGTGACATAAATGCTCATTTGTCAAGGACCATGAAGGACATACTGTCTAATTGGTGTGTGAACTAGGATAGGCCCCTTAACGTCCCACTGAATCCACAGGTTGGAAGATGTCTAATGAAAGGGAACATGCTCCTAAGGTGCCCTTTGTTAGACATAGTGCCCTGCTTTAACCTTTGCACGGACATGAAATTGGTAATGTGCTGGGAAATGCTGCATAACTGACTCTGTGTAGAAAATGAACACAATCCTCTTCTAAGCTAAGTCTACATGATTAATATTTCCTCCATCACTTTCATGAGTCTAGACAATCAAGCAAACAACAATTAAAGCTCTTACACTTGCTAATTTTCAAAGTATAAATGCTTGTACTTGACATTTAAACTTTGACTGGAGCAGCTGAGGCTGATTTTAGCAGATCCCTTGATAAAATTCACCTCTCATCCTTTGGCCAGAGCTGAACTCAACAGAGCTAGGCAGAACACATCAGATACTTCAAAATAGGACTCTGGTGGGACTTGAATTGGTCACTTTTTAATTTCTCTAGTTTTGCTGTGCCAAAAGAATCACTTGGAAAAGGTAACCTTGCCAAATTTCATTGGAATATCAGGTTCTTTGTCTTTGTCAATGAAAGATAGAGAGTTAAAAATTCAAGTTATGGAGTATGCCTGATTGGATCACACTAGTCATCACTCTAACTTCACTATTGCTGAGACATAAACAAAATTTAACTCACAATCATGATTGTACAATGTCTTCTGAAACCCTGTTTTGAATTTTGGACTCAAAATACTGAAGTCACCACAACCCCAACTGTTTTCTGTTTAGCTTCTTTACCATTAATCAATAACTTATAGATGCTCAGAATGTCCTCTCCTCTCCTTATTAATTGTGTGGATTCTGGATTATGAATGTGTCTCACCTAAAGCCTCTACTTGAAGAACTCCAGGACTGGCAAACTCACAGTCTCCTCAAATAGGTCATTGAGTTTTGAGATTTTATTTTTAATATAATTTTGGATTAATTTTACCAAAATTTGTTTTTCTGCTACTTCTATAATTTGTTCTTATTTCTACTTTGATGAGCCAAGCAGAGCCAGAAAAATCCTTCTTTTTTTTTTTTGACAATTTTTCAAATTTTTGAAGACAAATGCCTTATCTCCACCCAATTTCAAGTCTTTTTTTTTTTCTGGGCTAATCATTTCCATTTCCTTAACCTAATATTTATATGGTAAAGTTTCAAATGTTCTTCTCATCAAAGCTATTTGCCAGTTTGTCAATCTGCTTCCTAAAATTTTGTGCTTAGAAATGAAACAAACTTGAGGTTTCTTCATGGCAATTGAGAATGGAACTCTTGCTCCACTTCATTCCAATCATTTTGCTTCCATGTAATATTTTGTTTCCTTTGGAGGTATTCACATAATTACTATGCACTTATATCAATAATAAATTCACCAATGTTCCCAGATATTTTCCCCATGGCAACTCTTGCCTCTACAAATAACTACAGCAGAGCTTAAAATTATGATTACTCAACTCAGAACGGGGATTTGTCAGTCAATTGGTCAATCACCATTGATTAAGAACCTGCTGTTGGTCAAGATCTTTGCAAATTGCTCGGGAGAAAGCTCTGTTAGCTTTATCTTGCTCTGTAACCCATATGCCAGAAATACTCATCTTTTTCTTTCAAGTTTCAGTCTCTTGTTTTCCATGACCATTGTCTGAGTGTCCCACTTTCACACTGTCTTGGCCAACCTGAGCATACATTCAGCAGAAGGAAGAGAGATAGCTTTTTCCACCTGGGCTTCTCACATGATGACCATCACTGTTTCCTATGGGATACTCATTTAAAGGTATGTATACCACTGGTCAAATGTTCCTTAGATACTGACAAAATAGGGGCAGCTAGGTGTTACAGTGAATAAAGCACGGTCCCTGGAGTCAGGAAGAACTGAGTTCAAATCCGACCTCAGACACTTAACATACACACAAAAAAGCTAGCCATGTAACCTTGGGGAAGTACTTAACCCCAATTACCCTACCTTCTTCTCTCAAAAAAAAAAAAAAAGAAAAAAAAAGAAATACTGACAAAATGACATCAGTGTGATCCTCATTGTTAATCTTATGATCTGTGGCCTGAGGTACAAGGAGGCTCTGAAGAGAGTTCTCCCAACCATTATCAAACTTAAAAAAAAAAAAAAAAAAAAAACAACAACAAGTAAATTCCAAACAGTAAAAAAAGCGATTCACAAATTGAAATAACAGGTATAAGAGGGTGATGAGCACAGGAAGTATATTGCTGGGAATGGAAGACATCCAGGCAGTGATAAATTAGTCAAACAGAAGGTAAAGAAAACACACACAAAAAAATCTCAGCACGGAGATCTCGTCCCCTATGAGTAGGCAAATTCAAGGCTAGAAGAAATGCAACATAGAAGCAAATTAGGAAGAAGAAAAGAAGCTTGGGGTGTGAGAAGCATCAGAAAAGGGCATAGAATGGCAGAATATCAGATCAAATGTGAAATTCAGAAGATCACATACTGAAAAGTTCATCTTTATCTCCTGGGAATCCTTTTGTAGACTCCTAAATCTGGGTGGTTATAGGATTGTCAAGCATTGTAGGTGGAGAAAATGGGACTGTAAATGAGGTTTGTAGGAGGACTTAAGTTTCAGAAATCTGCTTAAAATCTCGATTCTTAATTTTCATTTTGTTGAATGATCTAATGATACTCTAGTTTAATTTAAACACTTCAATGGTATGATCTGAAATGTGAATGACTTTTTACTATGCCTCAGTTAGTCAATAATCACTTATTGATCACCTGCCATCAAGCTGCACCAAAGCACTATATAATTATGAACATTGAGAAGTATTATAATTAAAAATAAATCAATTCAAATACAGGAAGAAAAGGGTAAGAGTGTATTTAGAAGAATCTTAGCAAAGAGAGGATTCTTTCTAAAGCATGCATATCACAGTGAGAACTGTGAAGGTGGCAACCTTTGGAAGCAGTTGTTGTAGGCTTTTGATACATAAATTTCTGTCCCACTGCTAATATTTGTCACAGAACTGACTAGAGCATGGTAAGCCGCTCACCCTGGGATCTTTTGCATACTCTTAACACTGAAAGTGGGGGTCTTTGTACATACCCAAAATTACAAAACTGCACTGAACTGATATGAGGTCTTACTGATGAGGGGCAGATGTGACAAGTGAGTGGATTTCTTACTTGGATAGCACACATAAAGAGCCTAAGGACATTTTTGAAGCATTTCACTTGTCACAGATGAGATGTGAAGCATTCTGTCCATCACTGCCCTCCCATAAGTTAAATGAATTACATTGAACTCTTTTGAAAATGATTCCATTTTGTCAGTTTCTTGAAATGATTACAAGATAGTAGGATTGTTTCTATGCTACGTGAAGAGCACTGGCAAAATGTCTTATCTGTAAATAGGTGTCTTTTTATTGATGGAAGAAGAAATGGAAGGAATATCATAGCTTTACTTGCTGAGGGAGATAAAAGGGAAGAGAGGGATAAGAGGCTCCCTTCTTCTCCAATTCAGCTATTTTTTTCCTCTTCATTCTAAGGCTTATTGCTTAAAATATTATTTCATGAATATCTATAAACAACAATATTAAAACTTTTGAATTACCTTTGCCCTACTGTCTTCTCAGAAGATTCAGTCCCTTCCCACCCTGATATCTGTAGAGACTTCCCGTGTCCCTGGATGACCAGATGTCAAGTTATATGTCTCTCTTCATTGTATATTATATTGAAACTAACAATTTTCTTTCTGACCACCTCTGCTTTTTCTGTAGCATATCTCGATATTAATACTAAAACAATTACACATCTGTTTTGGGGGGTTTATTTGTATTTTCACTGGGGAGTGGGTTTTTGTTTTGTTTTTTTTTCTACAAATCCATCCAATTATAAATTTTAGCTGAACAGTATCACAGATCTTTTCATGCAAGTATAGAAATAAAAAGGCACATGTCTGCTTGAATACTAATGTTGGTTGGTAGCCTAATCACCCTTGTGATACCTATGGTGACTCACGGTACCTTTACAAGAACAAATTTCATACACATGTTTTTTGTATAATTGAAAATAATAGTTATTTAAAATAACAAAATTTTGCCCAGGTTCAACTTCATTGTAGAGACAGCAAAGGATTCTGTGTCTGGTGCAGGCACTAAGGAGAAGCCATGGGAAGTAAGGAGATCTTTCCTGAATTCCCTGAGGTCACATTGAATAGTGAGTTATTTGCAAATATCCTGCACACAGAGTTTCTCACGAGTGGTGCATCCTAGATTCAAAGAGCATGTCCCGGACAGCTTTCCCTGGATGGAAGAAATGGATAAGTGGAATGAAACTACATCAATTCAAGTAACTGCATTCATTCTCCAGGGCATCACAGACCATCCTGACCTGCAGATCCCCCTTTTCCTAGTGTTCCTCATCATCTATGTGCTTACAGCTCTGGGGAATGTAGGCTTGATTATCTTGACCAAGATTGATTCTCGCCTGAAAACTCCCATGTACTTTTTCCTCAGGAAATCTGGCATTTATTGATCTTGGATACTCCACTGCCATTGGCCCAAAAATGTTGGTTAATTTTGTAGTGGAGAAAAATACCATCTCTTATGTGGGATGTGCAACCCAGCTAGTTATTTTTATAACATTAATTATAAGTGAACTTTTTATGTTATCCGTGATGGCCTATGACCGCTATGTAGCCATCTGTAATCCACTGCTTTACATGGTCACCATGTCAGACAGAATGTGTGGCATCTTGGTGGCTATCCCATATCTCTACAGCTCTTTTGTAGCCCTGCTGACAACAATTAAGATTTTTCATTCATCTTTTTGGAAATCTAATGTAATTAGTCATTTCTACTGTGATAGCCTCCCCCTCTTAAGTATTTTATGCAAGGATGCAAAGGATGTAGAATTAATCATTTTGAGTCTTTCTGCTTTTAATTTAATTTTCTCCCTGTTGGTTGTTCTTGTTTCATATGGACTCATTCTTATGGCCATCCTAAGGATGAACTCTGCTGAGGGCAGACGCAAAGCCTTCTCCACCTGTGGCTCCCATCTAACTGTGGTGGTTGTATTCTATGGGACACTAACCTTCATGTACCTGCAGCCCAAGTCTAGCCACTCCTTTGATACAGACAAAATGGCTTCTGTCTTTTATACTCTGGTCATTCCCATGCTCAACCCATTGATCTATAGTTTGAGAAATAAGGAAGTGAAAGGTGCCTTGAAAAGAGCACTGGAAAATAAATGCAAATGACTTCTTTGATATTCCACATAGTATATTGTAGTTATTAAGAGCAAAATGTCTCCCTTTCTATTCATAGCTAACTTGTCCTTATGTCTTTCCTTTTCAAGGAATAAAGCTTTCCGATTTTCTCTTTAATTAAGTAGAAAATTGCTTATTAGCATCTGTGGCTTTCATGTCAAAGCAAAATCTCTTTACACTGGAGGGTGCCAGCCAGAAAATGTAGACAAACCTGTCTCTTTTTCAAACTTCTCATTAATGACATAAAAACAATAACTACAATACCTTTCTTGGTTTTCTCTACAAAGGACAACAGTACCTCCAGAGACAAACCATTCCACTAGGGATTGCTCCAAGGTGGAGTATTTTGTTTTTATTATTGTTTATTTGTTCTCTTGATACAACCTAGATTTGTCTTTTTTTTTTTTTAATCTCTCCCATTATTCCTATTTCTGACCTCTGGAGCTAATCAGATTAAACCAATTAACTCTTTAATGACACAGCCCTGTATATCATTGAAAAAAAAATTTTCTCTGCCTATTAGAAATCCAAACCTTCTCTTTTCTTTACTAAAATTCCAAATAACTTAAACAAACTTCATAAAATCCTTTCAAAAATTCAGTCTGTGTTTAGGAAACAATTTTCCTAAGAGAACTTTGACAAAGTTAAAAGGGTTGCCTCAGGTTGTAAATATTTTCACTCATTGAAAATGTCAAGAAAAGGTTTTATGAAAATAGTTCATTTTATCATTGATAGAATTTTTGTTAATGGAAGGGTTTATCTTTGTGGTTTATTAGAGAGAACTTGAGATAGAAATGGAGAATCAACCAGGATATGTTTTTTGGATCATGGGGGAAAGATTGTTGTTTATTTTTTTTTTTATTGTTTCTCCTCAATAAAAATGTACCAAACTCTTTGAAATGGGCAATATTGATCGGTCAGTCACCACACATTTGTCAAAGTTTAGCACTGCTTTATCTCCTTCATAAATAGTTCCATAATTCAAATATTGTTTTGTACAATACAAAATTTATATATTCTAACACGTTCCCTTTGGTTGGGGAAAAAGGTAGTCACTCTAATATTCTGGAATTTGTTGGAAAAGTCAATGTTCACCTTATGAACAGCAACATCACATGTTGAGTTAAATAGAAAATTACTTGTAATAATAATTCATTTGCTTGGCTATGATTTTACATTAGTTGTTAGTTCACAGATTATAAATTTTAGGAGGGACTTCAGACACAATGCAGTTCACTGTAATGTTGAATACCAATTCCTCATACTACTATAAAGTTTTCAAATGGTACTCAATCTTTTAGTGGTACCTTGACAACAAGAGCTCTGCCACTTGGTATAGGAGTTCTTTCCTCTTTTTTTCTAATTGTAAATGTTAGGAAGCATTTCCTTTGATACATTGCATTTTCCCTTATCAAGTTCCATCTATTACTTCTAATTCTGCCATTTGAAGCAGAAAAAAACAATTCTATTTTCTCTTCTTTGTAATATACGTAAAATTCTCTAGACTTGTATCATACCTGCCACTCCCACTCAAGTTAAAAAAAAAATTGAAATGGTATTTACTGGGCAAAACAGTCTCAATTCCTTCAACCAATGTTTACATGGTGTAACCTTTGTCAATCCACTTGTTCTTCTCTGGTTGTTATCTAGCTCATCTTTCTTCACAAAATGTGGAGCTTAGAATGAAATACATTTCTCAACAATTCATTCATCTGACTTGAACATAGTACCTATTGATATTTGAATCACTTGTCTTGGAGACTATATCTCTCTTAAAGCAATCAAAGATTATATTAGTTTGACCGACTGACTTCTTGAAGTATTAATGATGATGAGGATGACGATGATGATGACAAAATTTAAATAGAGCCTTTAGTTGTGTAAAACATTTTACATATGGTATCTCATTTAAGGCTCAAAAAACTGTGAATTTGGTGTTATTATTGATCCCATTTTATAGATGAGTAAACCAAGGTCAAGAGAAATTGAATGCTCTTTCCATGGTCACATAACCAATAAATGACTGGTGCAGAATTTTAAAATAAGTCTTCTAGTCTTCAAGTTCAGAATTCAGTTTACTTTTCCAACCAGTTGTCCATCACATTGATGTTGTAGTGCACTAATTTCAGCATATCTCCAGCACTTATTTCAGAATAACAACTATCTATCTAGACATCTCCTCACCTCCATCTTGGCCAAACAAAGCTGAAGGTTTTGACCCAAGTTTGGGACCTTGATGTATCTCTATTTTTTTTTTTATCACATTATCAACCTTATCTTATCAGGAAGCTTTATTGTACCCAAACCCAAATCCCAGCTCACTGCACACCACCTGATTTGTGGCCCACCATTAAGCCCCTTTGTATTTCTGTCTTTGTCTCTGTCCTACACCCAGTATTAGCTTAAGACAGCTTAAGGCATAGCCCTGAGTATTGCCCAAAGCATAGTCCCCTCAACCCTTCCTTCCTCAAATCAGCATTCTATTTATTTGTCCTGAATCAGTATACTGTACAAGGTTCAACCTAAGGTTATGGTGTATGTAGAGACCACCCTATTCTGTTCTGCTCACCATGCAGAATCTCAACCTTTACTCAGAACATGACCCCTCTCTGTTCTGGGGAATTCCAGTCCCCCTTGCCCCATGACCCTCCACCCAGCTTTGGGAAGCTGTCTATGACCCTCTACCCTGCGCCTTCCACCTTGTTCTAGGAGGGACCCCCATGTCACAGGGATGTTGCACTCTTGTACCCTTTGCCATATACCCAAATTAGCCCTGAGCTATAGATCTAACCAATCACTTTTCTTGGATTCTGTATGTCATGGCTTCTGCTAGCTCCCCTCCATGATTGTGGTTTTTGTGGTTTTAGCCTTTTTGAACAAGTGTTCTTGCATTCAATGGACACTACCTATTTCAGTGAACACTCTGGTAGTCTCTCACTTAATCAATAAATCCACCCCTAAATTTATCTTCAACCCATGTCTCAGCTTGCTCTTATTCTATGCACAACAGTTTGGCTATGTAGTTGATAGAATGTGCAAGTCAGGTAGCAGAAGACTTGACTTCAAATTCTACACTGACACTTATTAGCTGTTTTAATCTTGCCAAGTCCCTTAACTGTTCTCACTTTCAGTTTCTTCATTGTAAAATGGGTTAATAACAGAAACAAATAGGAATACAGAAAAAATGAAAGATGTGACTGAAATTTGGAAAAAAAAATACTAGTATGGTTTTACATTTTTGTAGCTTTAAAATTCCTCTAAGAATCTGAGCATAGTCTCTCTCTTTCTCTCCCTCCCTTACTCCCTCTCTCTCTTTTTCTCTGTCTCTGTCTGTCTCTCTCTGTTTCTCTTTCTCTGTCTTCTGTGTGTGTGTGTGTGTGTGTGTGTGTGTGTGTAGGTGTAATGGTAATTAATTTAGCAGGTACTTAGCCCTTAGCCCTTAGTAAGTACTTCTGTGAAAGAAATAGAAGGTGTGAACTTGTCTCCTGTTGGTGACATAACAGGAAGGGATTGGCTGAGACAGGAAGCCAATGTGTGTGTGTGTGTGTGTGTGTATGTGTATGTGTGTGTGTGTGTGTGTGTGTGTGTGTGTGTGTGTGTGTGTGCATTTAAGAAGAGCTCTAGAGGACAGACAGACAGAATCAAGAATTTTCGTAGTGGTACTCCTGGTAGAGGGAGCAGAATTTTCACAGCATCTGGAAGCTGGGTTGCTCGAATGAGAATTGAGTTGGAGTTTTCTGTGAGACCAGAATCTTATGAAGGCTGAAGTTGCTGGTCATGAGGCCACCTAGAAGCCTGAGAAAGCTGCTTGGAAAGCTGAGATTTCTTCTGGGTACTAGGGTCAGCTGAACTGCTGGAGGACTGAAGAAGCATGACCAGGATAAGACTTTGTTGTCTGTGGCTTGGTTGATCCTTGAGTTCCCATTTTCTGGGGTCAATGTTAGCCAAAAAATCCCCAAATTTTGGGTCTTGATCACAGATTCTCTTCTTCTCCTTAGTGGAACAACAGGCAGAGAAGAGGGTATGCAAATCACCCCAAGAAAGGCCAAATTGTAGGGATTAGTCCCAAAAGCCTTCAGTAAAATTTCTTGGATTTTCTGACAACTTACCCAACTTTTCTTTAATTTGATGGAGATCCAAAACAGAGAATGAGGCATGCACTCTAGTTATCCCACCAGAGGAGAGAATCACTTCCCTTAAGGGAAAAAGCCCTGAAGGTGCTGTGGGGACAAGGGCTTGGGAAGGGAGATTGTAAGTCCCACTTCCTGTGTGGGAGAGACTGGGGGATGCTGGCTGAACTGGATCAGACTACAAGACTTGGGGATCCGGCTGGCAAAGGGGGAAGGTCAGACTGCACCTGAGGAGGGGAAGGGGTCAAAAGAAGAGATACCTCTATGACTGCCATGGGGATAGGGCCTGAGGCCTAAGTGGGTGTTGTTTCGGGGCGGGGGGCACAGAGGGAGGCACCTCAGCAAATCCAGTGGCTGGGACCTGAGCAGGGATCCCTGAAGGCAGAGGGTCCATGCTGGGAGATGCAGGGTAGGAGACATGGGTGGCATAAAAGGCAGGAAATGAGGGGTGTTGAGCTAGAAAAGGGTTGGGGTATAGCAGAAGGGGCTGGGAGAGCTGCCTCAGTGAGCCTGGTGACTGGGACCTGAGCAGGAGTTGCTGAGAGGATAGGGGCTGGGCCTGAAGCCATAGGAAGGGGGTCATTTAATTGGTCCCTGTTGCCTGTTTGTTGAGGGGCTCTAGCATCAAGTATCTCACAATCTTTCCTGAGTTGAGAAAAGTTCAACAAAGGCCATTAAGTAGGCAACTTCTATCCATCTTCCTTCTCTGTGATAGCATAATTCTAACAGCGAGAGAGTATTAGCTTTTAAAGTCCCCAAAACAGGCCATGGTTCATGGTCCTTTAGGTGATACCGAGGCCAAACAGTGTTGCAAAAAAAACCATCAAGTTTTCCTTTTTAAGTTTTCCAGAGACACACAAAGGTGGACTTTTGGGAGCTACAGGCACAGGGCCTGGAAGTCCCTTCCTCCATAAAGGAAGGTTTGGGGCTATGCCTTGAAAACAAACAAAACCAAACCCACAAAAAAGTACCTTTAGTTTTCCCAGTTGCCTAGCACTGAGAGAATTGAAAGAATCTATCTTTCACTTTCTGGATGTGGTGTCTGTCCTTGTATCAGAAGCTGTGTCTGGGTCCATGTTCTCCAAGGTAACCAAACTGAACTGAGAACCTCAGAGGTCAGGCTGAGTACTAGACAGCCTCCTAGCTGTCTAATCTAATGGGACTTGAAACATCAGCCCCGCCCCTCCCACAAAAAAAAAAAAAACCTCACACCCCTAAGGTACTTGGAGAACAAGAAGGCAATAGGGAAGAGAGAAGCTTACATACCTTCCAGTTCCCGCTGGAGAAGAGTTTGAGATTAGCAATGTTTCCCAGTACCAGGGAACCATAAAAATGAAGTGGTATTCCATAAAATGATGAGGTCTAGAGTTAAGGTAGGGGTGTTCTAGATCCCAAAATGCCAAGATGCCAGGTCCTGCCAAATGAATTCAACTCAAGTCTTCTCTCAGCCAAAGAAAAGTAAAGTTTATTATAAGTTTGCCATATTGGACACAGAGCAAATCTGTGCTAGAAAATTCTATGGCGCTCTCATATACATGCAGGCAAGATGGAGTCTTATATACAGAAAAGTTGTGAATGGAATCTAGGAGTGGTCTAGCCAGGAGTTTGGGGAGGGTCTTCAGGAGGAGTCAATGAGGTCAGACTCCAGTAAAAGAGTGATTAAGGGTGAGAAGGTGCTGAAGGCTACCTGGAACTGAAAGACAATGGTGCAAGGGTGGAACAATTGATTTGGGTATAGATATTTTGATAGGCTCCAGGGTGGGAAGTAGATGGACAATGGAGGGCCAAGCTAGTAACAAAGGTTTGAGCAGAGCCACAGTGAAGGCTTATAGACTCATGCAAATGCCTCATCAAGTGGGAAGATTCAATCAGATTTCAAGGGGGTTCCCAGAGCTTGTAGATTTGAGCTTGTAGCTCAAAGATTCAAGGAGAGCTCATGGAGGTTCCCAGAGGTTGCACCTCATCATGGGGGACATACTCAATATGGGGGAAAAGTTCAGGTATCTTGGAATCCACCTGATACTACTTTGTCAATTGACTTGTAAACATATGGAAACCATAAATATGAGGGACACAGACATCCAGGGATTGTCCTAAAATACATAAAAGAATTTTGTCATTTTTGTATCAGGCAGTCAGAACTTAGGTTTGGCTCCACGCAGCACATAGATACTAATTTAGGGGAATAAATGATATAAATGTATATCACCTAGCCTGTTTGTCTCCTTTAACCAAACTCCATGCAGCACATAGCTACCAGCTTCAAGGGAATAAATTATATAAATTTATACCACCTAGGTTGTTTGTTTCCTCACTATTGTTATCACTTCTTTTTCCTTCCTGAAATGCCTCCTTCTCTTCATTGTCATTTTGTAATCTGCCATCATTTTTTTATTTTATGAGATATTTATATAAGCTAAGATATTAACAAAACCCAGTTTGTTATTGTATCTTCTGGTTTTTTTTTTCCTTTTATTTTCTTTCAGAAAAAATTATAGTAGTGAGATGCTCTTTTTAAAATCTTTTCCCTCTTATCTGCCCATTCCCCAGATAGAAACCTTTCCTACATCTATAATACATCAATGTAGGGGCCAAACCAAAGATCGTTGCTGTTCAATGATTTTAGTCATGTCTGACTCTTCATGATTGCAACTGGGGTCTTCTTGGCAAAGATGCTGGAGTGGTTTACCATTTCCTTCTCTAAAAGTAAAGATTTTATTATTAAAAGATTATATTTTCACAAAGTATAGCTTGACAGAGGTACTGAGAGAAAATGTACAAAGGAATAGCACTGATTGGAACAGAGGGAAGCTACTGGTGTGAATAAGCTAGAAGAATCATAGATCTGAGCAGTAGTTTCTTTCCACCTTGCCTAATTTCCCTTTCATTCTAGTGCTTTCACCATGTTTATAATTGCCCATTTGGCCTGTATGTATTTTGTTGCTAGCAATTCATTGACACATAAGTTATACTACTTGAGTCATATGTGACTGTAAACAATGAGACATATCCTTGAAAATAGGAAGATATATATATTTTTTCTTTTTGGAGGGGAGAGGGCAAGGAAATTGGGGTTAAGTGATTTGCCCAAGCTTACACAGCTAGTAAGTGTTAAGTGCCTCAGGCTGGATTTGATCTCAGGTCCTCCTGACTCCAGGGTGAGTGCTCTATTCACTATGCCACCTAGCCACCCCAATCTTACAGATTCTTAATTCACAAATATTAATTTGCTAAATGATGGTAAAGTCCAAAGAGAGGAGTTGGAGGGGGCAACCCAGGAAGGAAGGGGAGTGAAAGAAATAGTGGGAATAAATGAGAGGTATTGAGGATGAGAGTAGCTAAAAATGATTCTAGGAAAGCTACCAGTGACCCAATGGGTCCGACTTTTTCCTATATGTTAAAAATCAATCCTGGTCATATTCCACCAGAAAAAAAATGTACAAATAATAACTAATTCCCCAACTCTTTTTATATATTCACTTGGGGAGCAGGGTGATGCAGAAAGAGGTCTTTGTAATGAGTCCCTAGTATTCCTTTGTTCCCTTGGGAAGGCTTAGTATATTGGAAATTTTCTTTTCTCTGAACTATATAAGGCTGGAGATATGTAATTTATTACTAATCAGAGGGCTCCAGATACTTCAGGAAGAAGGAAAAACCCTAGCAAAATTCCTAGGGCTTGGACATATGAGCTCAGGGCACAGCTTTTCTCCTCAGCAGGTAGGTTGCATTATTCCACTGTAGTTGTTTTTCACATTTATTTTTAACTGGAACAAAACATTGTGATCAAAATCAAAGTAACCTTCAATATGCTCATCAACAGTACCTCTGTTGCATAGGCATTCATCGCTCTGAGGGCTGGGGTATTATTTCTGTCTCCATGGTGTTTGGAGGAACCCAAGGATGGGGAATTGTTCTAATCCCTTTTCTAGAAAATAAGTTATAGAAAAAGAAAATAGCTGCTCAAATTGTATTATTTCAATCTTGAGCTTTTTTTTTTTCTCAGATCTGAACAGATTTACTTCAATACGTCTGCCACTGTTATTCAAACTCTTAGAAAGCTGTCTAGGATACTGAGAGATTAGCCAGCTCACACAGCTAATTTGAAGCAGGAAAGGAGGGCTTAGAGAGGAATTCTCAACTTTGTCACAGCAGGACTTCCTTACACATAACCCATTTCTATCATTGAGTCTCTCTAATGGCATCAGAAGGAAGGAAAATAAGGAATTTGGAGCTCTTGACTGCCTGCACTAATGGTAGAGTACTGTACCTAGTACAACCCAAGGTGATGGCATAGCAGATAGAGTGCCCAGTCAGAACTCAAGAAGACTGTTATGAGAATTTGAAGATCTTCCCTGCCCCTTAGGCCCTTTGCTAAAGTGGCTCTGAGAACCTTCCCCAATTTGAAAGTATACTCTGTTCCCTAATAGGCTGAATGTGGTCACATGGAGCCTATGGCCAGAGGCTTGTTCTTCAGGAATGGCCACGCCTTATTACTTTGTGATTGGGCAGTGGGTCAAGAGGGCTGTGACATTCTCTGATCCAGGAGAAGGCTATATATATCCTAATGTGAGGTTTTGCTTTGGGGCTCACTTTGGAAAGAGTTGTGAGATTTGGCCAGATGAGACTCTGGGAAGCTGTTGAGCCCCCTGGCTGTGAAAAACCCAGATGTTGGTGCTTCCCTCTCTGTTAACTGACTAGGTATGGATGTAATGGTCAGATGCTTGGAAGCCTGTCTGATGATTTGTTTCTTTGTCTGCTTTTAACTTCTACTTATAACTTCTGTTTGTATTCTCTGAAGTTCAGGGCGCTGATTTTTTCTCCTGAACTAGGTAAATGATATATGTTTGATTGATTAAAGTAAGATTGTTAACCCATTTTGAGTTGCTTTCTTTTAGAAAAGCATATCTTAGAACCTGTGCTAGCAGCCACCCTGGGTATGCTAGGGTGCTTGCTGATACAAAGACTCATCTCCCTTAGTTCTAATCTATCCTAACACTCATTCACTGGCTGAGCAAGTCACTTAACCTCATTTGCCTCAGTTTCCTCATCTGTATAATCACCTGGAGAAGGAAATGGCAAATCACTCCATTATCTTTGCCAAGTAAACCACAAACGGGGCCACAAAGAGTCAGACACAATTGAAAACTGACCAAACAACAAATATTGTATCCTAGGGAAGCTAATCATTTGCACTGGGTTAAAGAAAGCCTTATTTGATAGTTAAGGGGAAGAATTTTGACCCTCAATTACATTTCCCAGGTAAGTTATGACAATGGTGCTGCATTATTTGAGTACAACTAGTATGACATGTGTTCAGGTAGTCCTAAGAAGGAGGGATAGGTACAATATAATCTGAATGGGACAGAATTATATGCCTAAAAATTAAGAAGGAGAATGAATGCTGAATATAGTTAAATGGAACACACTTGACACTAGAGGATTGAGTATATCTTTGGAAATAATGAACAATCTAGAGAAAGCATAGGTGAAAACAGGTATGATGTTTGTGCAAAGCAATTGAATACAAATTAATTATCTGAGTTGGAGGAATAGATCAAATGAAGGTTCCTCAGAGGTTAAATATCCCTCCAGGAGTATATGTTCCCATAAGAATGTGTTTGTAGGTACTGTGCAGATATTAGAAATTCTGTAAAGTGGAATCCTAGGAGACTATTTCTAAAGCTTTAATGATCAAAAGCTTGAATTTTCTGAGATGCTTGGATGAACTAGGTAGATTTTGACAAAGTCTTACAGTGTCCCTCAGATGGTGACATGTAATGGTTTAAGGGATTTGTGATAATTATTCTTCCATTCCCTACCTAATTCTTGCTTGTTAAAGTAAGTGATGACATTCTATAATATGATTACTGCTTATCTCAGACTAGTCAAGGAGACCTGCTAAGATAAGAAGAAAAAAATAAATGTGAAAAGACAAAAAAATAAAAGATCTCTACCTTCTATTCAGAGATTTGGGTTCAAGAGGGAGGATGACCATTACCACTCTTCCAACCAAGAAGCACAATGAATATTTGATAAGAGGACTAGTCTCCATAAGGAGATAGAATTTTACAACTAGAAAGTTTATTGGAAAGACTTAGAATTACTGAGAACCACATACATGATGGTATTCTACTGTATCATAGGAAAGGAGGGATTAGAGAGGAACTCTGAGTTTTATTCTAATTTAATAAGGACCTTTTGTTTCGGTGTGAATATCTTCTTGGATTTCCATTGCATTGTCAATGTCATATCCTGCTGCTTCCACAGTTTAACCCCCTACTCCCATAATCAGTCCCATCAGTCATTGCCATGTAGATTTTTTTAGTGATCATTAGTCTTGTAAGTTGTTGTTCATGAGAATAAATGCCAAAATCTGAAACACTTTTAGGAGGGCAATTTTTAGATCACTTTGTAGAGGTGCACAAGACAGAAAGTTATGGTTCCCTCTCATGCAGATTCTGGAAGGTTTATGTAATACAGATACAAACAAGGATACCCACACATTAACCACATATATACAGTTGGGAAGTTTTACTGAGAGGTCAACTTGAAAGCAAAGTAGATTGAGACAGATAGTTAAAATTTCACCAAAGTCAAAATATAAGAGAATGCAAAACACAAGTTTGGATAGATCCAAATAAGACCTGGTTGTGGGAACCAGTTTTGGTGGTGTTTTGGGTGAATGTTTTGGGTGAATCTAGGACCTAGAGGACCCCAAATTCCATGCAGTCATCTCCAGCATTCCTAGAAAGTTAGTGGGGTCAGCTGACATTCTGGGTGAAGATCACACCAAGTTCAATTTAAACAGTATAACAATTAATAAGTTTCCTAAACAATATGATAAATTATTTTTCCCACAAAGTTAATTTCATGTGAGACTCTACAACTTTTTTTACTGCTCTCGTGATCTTAGCCATAATGTTTGCCAGCTTGAGTCAACGGACTTTGAAATCTCTTGTCTCAAACCTATTTTTACCACTTTGACTCTTTGGATATATAACTTGGTAACTCACTAAAATGGTAAATTTAGCCACTACCTGAAGTGAATCTGGATTGTTTTATCTTCCCTAGGAGGTAAAAGATACTAATCATCAGGTAAGAGAGTCTTCTAAGAATAAAGATTAGAAAACAAAAGGCATGTGTCTATTAGAAAGATGATCACACTCCCAAGGTACACTTTGTTAGAGCTAGTGCTCCACCTTATACATTGCATGGAGTTAGAATTAGTACTATCAAAGGAAATGTTTCATAACTGACTTTCAAAAAAAATATGTACAGTAAAATTTAAAATTTAATTTGCATTATTAATATCTTCTCTGTCACTTTCTTAAGTCTAGAAATCAACGAAATGACAAATCAAGCTCTTATATTTGTAAATTTCCAAAGTGTAAATTATCCTACTGAAATTTTTACCCTTTAATAGAGCACTTGGGGCTGGTTTTAGTTGCACCCTGGATGAAATCTACCTCTTTGTACTCTAAACCTTCGATCAGAATTGAAATCATCAGGGCTGGGCAGAATCAATTATCTCAGCAAAGGACTCTGGTGGGCCTTGAACCTAGGACATTTTTTTTTTTTTGCTATCAGTATATTGTGCCCCAGAAGAACCTGGAAAAAATAATTTTCCAAATGTCCTTTGAATGTCAATGTCTTTGTATTTATCAATGAAAGATGAAGATTTTAAAAAATGTCCTCGGATTATGTCTGATCTGATCACATTCATGATCATTACAGCTTCAAGATTGCCTAAAAACCTTTGAGAAAATCTTGAGTCACAATCATGCCTTTACAATGTCTTCTGGATCCCAGCTTTGAATGATGGACTTTGTACTGCAAATATTGTAGTACACCACAACCCAAACTGAGATATTTTTTTTTCTATCAATCATTCACTTACATAAGTACAGAAAGTACTTTCATAATCAATTGTGTGGATTCTGGATTTCAAACTTGTCTCACCTAAACATCTACTTCAAGAACTCAGAGATGGCAAATTCTCACTCTCCACAAATGTGTCATTTCAGTTTAGAAATTTGATTTTGTTGGTATATTTTGGCTTTAATTTTACCAAAATTTGCTTTTCCCCCTGTCACTTCTATTGTTCTTATTTCTACTTTGATAAGCCAAACAGAACCAGAAAAAAAAAAAATCTCTTTTTTTGACAGTTCTATAAATTTTTGAAGACAGATGCTTTGTTTCAACCAGTTCTGTCTCCCTTTCTCTAGCTTAATCATTTCTGATTCCATTACTGTAAGAATGAATATTATTGTATCTTGTTTTGCTCTCACAAATGTTCTTGAGAAATAGTAGTCTCAGACTAATGGGAGCTTGTGATAAGCATGAATAGCCTGTTTTCCAAGGATAATGGCTGAGTACATCCTGGATGCAGGAGAACTAGAAAGGTGGGGACTGACAAGCATCTCAAACCCTAGGGGTTATTCCCTGGTCACAAGTGTCCTCACAACTATGCCTGTGTAATTAACCTCATACATAAATGTATGAACAATGCAGTATTCACAATGCCTACAGTAAGTAGAAACATGCTGACATGGTTATTAATCACAAATTGTAACAGGCCTTCTAAATGGGGAACATAGCTAGAACATTTATTCAAATACCAGGCAAATGAGTTCCAAAACCAGAAAGTCAAAGCCATCACAGTAGCTATGGAGTTGGCACAAGTAGTTAAAGCAGTAAATACCCACATTCTCAAGCCTACAAAACAGAACAGGCTACCTCACTCAAAAATCCTCTCCTCCTCACTCACAGCAACTGCTCAAGGTCCATGCAGCTTGTTCCCAGAAGCTCTGGCCCATCCCGTAGTTCCCATCCCTGGCAGTCCTCAGCAGGAGTCCTCAGCAGAAAATCTGGCTGGCTCAAAAGAATTTAAAAAAAGGAGTTCACAACACCTCAGCACTGCTTTCAGTCACCACACTGGCTCCAGCCTTGCTCCTGCTTCTTCCTGCCCCATACCTTCCTGCTACATCAACAAGTTCAAGGGACTTGGAAGATCTTCAAATCCCATAACCATTACAATAAGAAGGGAATGTAGGACAATGAAGAGTGCAACACAGAGGAGTCTGTACTAATTCCCATTTTGATGGGAAGTGTATGATTATTTAAGCCCATTCCTGCTTCTTCAAAAGTGTGGGTCTTCCTAGTGAGCACCACACTTGCTTCCTCATGAGAAGTGTAATAAATGCCTTCCACTGCACACTCTGTTTCTGAGTTCTTTAAGTGAGAATGGACCTATCACATGGATTTTCCTGAGGGCATGCCACCAGGGAAGCAGGGGACAGCAGCAGCTCCTCCAGTGTAATCCTTCTGACCTTGCCTGGAAAGTCCTGTGATCCCCACAAGCATGTTTCTCACATTTACCTAATAGTTATGTGGTAAAGTTTTTCAAATACTTAAAAAAATTCTAGTTGGTCAATATGCTTCCTAAAATGTTACACCCAGAAATGAAACAAATTTGAGTTTGATTGGGGCAGAGAAAACTCTTCTTATCATTCATTGTTAATATTATGCTCATATTAATTCAACCTAATATTTTATTCACTTCTGGAGGTATTTGAAAAATTTCTAACAACTTATATCAAGCATGAATTTACTGATGTCCCTCACATATTGCTCCCCTATGACAATTCTTGTCTTGACAATTAGGAATTATAAAATTTAAAATTATTATTGCTTTCCTCAGAAAAGAGAATGGTCAGTTGGTCAGTAAATGAGGGTTAAGAGGCTTCTATGAGTCAAGATCATTGCTAATTGTTGGATATGTGTGTACATGTATATATGTCTATGTGTATGTCTATGTCTATGTCAATGTCTATGTCTATGTCTATATCTATGTCTATGTCTAGTCAAAAGACAATGCTTACTCTCAAGAACTACATGGCCTAAAGAGAAAGAAAATCAGAAAGTCACTATTTACAAACAAGGATGAGACAGGATAACTTGTAGATGAGGAATGGAGAGAAGGTACTGAAATTAAGGGGGACTGGGAAAGACATCTTTTAAATTACTGCACAATTTAAGTGTGCTGTCTCAGAAATGTTAAGTGACCATTTTCTGTGTGATTAGCACACTTTCATTACATGTGAAATATCAAGGAAAATATAAACTTTCCATCTATACAGATATTAATTTTATTAATTCAAGGCTGAGAGACTTGAATCTGGAAGATACTTTAGATTATTTTCTCTTTCAGCTCACTAACTGTGGGTAGATAGACTTTACTTAATATTTATCTTTATGTTCAGTCTTAATTATTAACATTTTTTCCTCCATCCTTAAGTCTAGAAATTCAACATACAATAAATCAACTCTGGATTTATATTTCTTTGCTAATTTCAATGTGTAAATTTTTGTACTGAAAATTTGACAATAATCTCCTTTGAAGCGGTCAAAATAGTGCAGTAATCAGATAAAATACCTCTCCACATCTAAGACAAGTTTGTCCACAAAGTAAAAACAAAACAATAACAACCACAAACTTTAATGCCAGGATATAGTAATTTATTTCAGATGCAAGTTCTAGGAAAATCATATTTGGATTTCTAAACTGCTTTAAAAATTTATTCCCATAGCAGATGAAACTGATCAAAAATGGTTCCAGGAAATCTCTCCCATGTGACCACATTCATTCTCATTGGAGTCTCAGAGCGTCCAGAGCTTCAAGTCCCCCTCTTTTTCATCTTCTTAGCAATCTATGGAGCAACAGTGACTGGAAATGTGGGAATCATCATACTCACTAGTATAGATTCTCAACTTCAAACTCCCATGTACTTTTTCCTAAGACACTTGGCTGTCATCAATCTTGGCAATTCCACTGTCATCACTCCCCAGATGCTGATCAATTTCTTAGTAGAGAAGAAAACCATTTCCTACTATGGATGTGTGACCCAACTTGGAGGCTTCTTAGTCTTCATTATTGCTGAGACTTTCATGTTGGCTATCATGGCCTATGATCGCTATGTGGCTATTTGCAATCCCCTATTATACATCGTTGTGGTATCACAGAAGATTTGTATCCTGCTTGTTGTCCTTACATACATTTATAGCTTCTCAACAGCAGTGACAGTCACCTCTTGTGTTTTCTCATTGTCCTACTGTTCTTCCAATGTGATTAATCATTTTTACTGTGATAATGTTCCTTTGTTAGCTTTATCTTGCTCTAGTACCGATACTCCAGAGACAATAATCTTCATCTCTGCAGCTACCAATCTCTTCTTTTCCATGACAATTGTCCTGGTGTCCTACTTCCACATCATCTTGGCAATCCTGCGGATACGTTCAGCAGAAGGGAGACAGAAAGCTTTCTCCACCTGTGCTTCACACATGACAGCTGTCACTGTTTATTATGGGACCCTCCTTTTCATGTACCTGCAGCCCCACTCAAACCATTCTTTAGATACTGATAAAGTGGCTTCCATGTTTTACACACTTGTGATACCCATGCTGAATCCTATGATCTATAGTCTCAGGAACAAGGATGTGAAGGAGGCTGTGAAGAGAGTCCTCATGAACCCTTGTCAAACTTTTAAAAGCATGTAATATGACAAATATTTGAGTAAATCTAAAGATTCACAATTTGAGGTAGGAGTTATAGGAGTGTGATGAGGATGAACTATAAATTGCCTGGATTAAAAGACAACCAGGAAGCAAAAAATTTCATTAAATAAAAAAGAAAAGAAAGTATAAAAATGTCTCAGAACAGAAATGAAAGCAAAGATCCAATATTCCATGAGTTAGAATAGTAAGCAAATTAGGAGTGAAAAAAAAAATAATCTGGGGAGTAAATCAGGCAAAAAAAAAAGTCTAGAATGATAGAAAATTAAATCAATGAGGAAACCAGAGGAAGTTCATCTTCTTGATTTCTTAGGAATCTTTCTGAATCCTACTGAGTATGAATAATTATAAAATTGTGCAGTATTGCATTGGGACATGGGGCTATAAATGTACTTATCGGAGGACTTGGGTTTAAGAAATCTGCTTTAAACCATGTGATTATTGATCTTTATTTTTTGAATGATCTAATGATTCTCCAGTTACATTTAAACCCCCTATTGATATGACCTGTGATGTAACAAGAAGGGGCTGAAAAAGGAGGATCAATACTGTATATAAGGAAAAGCCCTCTATGGCAGTGGTTCTCAACCTCTGGGTCATGACCCCTTTGCGGGTCAAACCGCCCTTTCAAAGGGGTCACAGGGGTCACACATATTTCCAGTGGTCTTAGGAACCAACACACTTCTCCTCTATCCATCTCCAGGCAGGTCCACCCACATGCACATATACCCACATCTGAGTATTAAAGGGTCGCATCATTAGGAAGGTTGAGAACCTCTGCTCTAAGGGAAATTCCAACCTTGGGATAAGCTTTATGGAGGCAGAACAGCTGCTGCAGCATCTGAAAAATGGGCTGCTGCTGCTGGACTCAAACTTCCATGGAGAAAGTAATTTTGATTTTGAGAATGGGAGTAAGTGATTTTGATTTTGAGAATGGAACTTATGGTGCTGAGGATTCCAAGGGCCATATGGAGCTGCTAAGGCTGCTGAGGATTTCTGAGGGCCAACTGGAGCTGGTGAAGACTGGGGAAGCATGACTGCAGAGCTGGTATTTTGTATAAATGTTGTTGTGGCTTTATTATTGTGCATGAATGTTCTTATGGCTTTGTTAAGCCTTGTCTTCCCAGGAACAGACTGTGAAGGATTTGAGATGGACTGGAAACTGTGAGTTCCAACATGGATCAGCAACTGCAAAGGAGAGCTAAACAAGGAACTGGGAGCTGTCTGGCTTTGAATTCAGATGGCAGTTGGTTATATTCAGGAAGAAGCTGGGACCATAGAAGTGGAACCATAGGAGCTGAGAGCCTGCCCCAAGTCAAGATAAAAAGACCTCTTCCTGGGTACTGAGTAGTGACTGATATTGTAACTTAATGCCACCCCATAGGTGGAGAACTTTGATTATTTTACTTTGTGTCCCTTAAGGAGGCAAGCTTCCTTAAGGAAGATTGAATGATTGAGTTACTAAATGATTGTCCTTTGTTGAAAATTATGTGATCACTTTGGTGAAAAGTATGTGGCCATTTTAGTGATAAGTTGAGTTGTGACATGGTAAATGCTGTATTTTTATTTTCTGTGATAAGTTGTAATATTGTGAATGTTGTACCTTGATTTTCTGTGAATGTTTTGCTCTAATTTGTTACTGAATAAACAGAGTATTCACTACACTGTGTAATCAGAATCTTGAAAGCTGTTCACATCAGTAGTCCTCTGGAAAGCTGCTTGTGCTTGGCTTTACAGACCCACAGGTGTATTACCATTCATTGTTAAATTTTCTTTCTGGGCTTTTACACATCATCAAAATAAATCGTGTCAGTGAGAATCAGAGAGAAAACACCCAATATAGCAAAACTGAGGTCTTTAATTGAGGCAAATGAGCTACAGCTTGGGGTTCCACACAGAAAGTGCCTGGGTACTGAGAAAGAGCCTGGAAACAGGGGAAAATAAATGGCCATGCTGCAGGTGGGAAGGGAATGGAACATTCTGTGGTTTCACAAGGTAAATTCTTATGCATAAGTACTGAAAATTCTTAAAGAAAGCTTGGGAATCCTAAAGTGGAAGGTTATAATGGGTATTTGATACAAACTGAGAAGATCATGATTTACTATGGCCTAGGGGTGGAGTATTTAGACCTTTATATTTAGATGATTGAGTTAAGGACTTCTGCAATTAAGAAGAAAGAAGACTTTTTCATTGAAGAGACTGAGACTATATGACTTAGGGGTGGAGAACTTTTACCTTTGTCCTTTGTATTCATTAAGGAGGCTTGCTAATTTAAGGATGATTGAATTAATGACTTACTAAGTGATTGAGTTACTAAATTGAATGCACTTTAAAAAAAATATGTGACCACTTTGGTGAAAACTATGTGACTATTTTAGTGATAAGTTGTTATGCCATAACATTGTGAATGCTGTTCTTTGATTTTCTGTGAATATTTTTTCTCAGTTTATTACTGAATAAATAGAGAGTTCACTATATCATATGAACAGACTCTTGAAGCTGTTCACAGCATCAGTCCTCTGGAAAGCTTCTTGTTCTTGGCTTTACAAGGGTTTAGGATATTTACAAAATAATCTGATGGCCTGGTCAACTTCAGGCAATTCATAGGTGTGGCAATTGGGGACAATGTCTAACTCAGTCTACTGAGTTCAACAATTAGTACAAAAGTGTTCTGTTTATGCTTAGTGTTAATAATGCAGATTGAAATTAAAAATTCGTATGTGCTTTTTTATTTTTCTGGAGAACTGAGTGTTAAATATTTTGAGCACATATTGGAAAAACTACAAAGTAGATAAAAATGTAGCTAAACTCTAAGACATGGGTGTGTTGAGTGTTATTCAAAAACCATATTCAAAACTTCCTTTAAAAATATTCAACTAATAAAAAGAGAAGGGGTGGAGCCAAGATAGCATAGTGAAAACAAGAACTCTGCATGGCTCTTGCTCCAACAACCTCCCATATCTATAAAATATGACTCTAAACAAATTTTGGAGCTACAGAACCTACAAAGTAACAGAGAGAAACAAATCTCCTGCTGAAAGCAGCCAGGCAGGCCAAGAGGAACGGTCTATAACACCAGTCTGGGAGCTGAGTGGATCCTAAGTCAACTATGAGCCCCGAGCTAAAGAAGTCTCTCCTTCTCCCTTCAGCTGATTGGTATATATTTTCAAAATAAAAATTGAATAAAAATGATGCTAGAAATTACACAAAAGTTTAGAAACCTAATAAGTTTTAGGACTCTATATAAACACTAGAAGTTGATATTAAATATTTAGTTAACAGGTTTTTCAATTTTATAATCTTATCCTATATCCTACATCCTATATTTTTCCTGATCCTCCTCCTTAATTATCTCTCCTTAATGTTATTATTTTTTCTATTTTATTTCTGTGGTATATCCCTCACAATAAAATGCCAGTTCCTTGAAGGTTCAAATTCCCTGCCTCTCCCACCTCTATTACTTACCACAGTTCCATCAACAGAGATTTTAATAAATCAGAATGGATGAAATTGGATCAGGGCTTTTTTGTTATGTTTAGTTTATTTTTCTGCGTGTTTACCCTCTTTCCCTCTGAATCTCTGACATGCATGGTTTCATAAATTATCAAACTGAATTCTTTGGAGAGATCTTGTATTGGTTTGATTGGTGGAGAAAGGCTTCCAGTTGTGGAATAGAGTTTTCCAAGATACTTTCCATAGATAGCATTTCTTCTTGGATTTTCTCTAGATTAAACTTATAAGATCCTGGGAACTTGTAAGTTTTAAAGTCCTTTCCAGTCCTATCATTCTGTGTTCTAAGTTTTTAAGACCCCTTTTCTCTGAAATTGTAGGTTCTATTCTAAGATCCCATCAAACTCTCTTATTCTAGTCCCATGACTTCTTTTGGTTTTCTATCTTTTATTTTCCTGTGGAATACACAATATTACAATGTTTATTTATGCTCTGTCAATATTATTTATGATATAGATATTTTTCCTCCCTCAAATGCTTCAACTACCTTCACTTAGTTATTCAGTGTTCATTATTCCCCCCCCCATTGTCTCTTTTCTTTCGATCCCACTCTTTTTTTTTAAACTTTTATATATTTTAGTTTACATCATTCATTTCCACGAGATTTTGAGTTACAAATTTTCTCCCCATCTTTCCCCTACCCACCACCTCAAAACAGCCATCCAATTGAATAACCCCTCCCCCAATCTATTCTCTCCTGTGTCCTCCCCCATTGCCCCTCTGACTTTCTGGTAGGGCAAGATGGATCTCCCTGTCACAGTGCCTATGTATCTTAAGTTCCAGTTGGATGTAGTTAATAATTATATATAAATAAATAAATACACACACACACACACACACACACACACACACACATGCACATATATATTTAACATGTGATTATAGAACTTTAAATTCTAGATTCTTTCTCTTCCTCCCTCACCACCCACCCCCACTGGAAGGACTAGCACTCAAATACAGGCTTTATGTGTGTAATTATGCAGAACCTCTCCACAATGCGCATATTGTGAAAGACTAATTACATGTCCTTTCTTCCTATCCCACCCCCCCTCCCCCATTCCACTCTCTACCCTGTCCCTGTCCCTCTACAGAAGTGTGCACTTTCATTAAACCTCCCCCCCACTCTTCCCTCCCCTCCATCATCCCACCTCTCATCCCCATTCCCCTTACTCTCCTGTGTGGAAAGATACTCAGTTTAGAGTTTATGTCATTCCTTCCCTAAGCCAAGTTCAGTGAGAGTAAGGTTGATGCTTTCCC
>CM053592.1:183421001-183482862 GCA_028646515.1 Pseudochirops corinnae
TTTTCCATGTTGGCATGAAAATACTTCAACTTTGATAAGTTCCTTATGATTTCTTTTCCATGTTTATCTTCTCATGTTTCTTGTGTTGGAGTGTCAAACTTTCTTTTCTGTTCTGGTTTTTTCAGCAAGAATGTTTGAAAGTCCTCCACCTCACTGAATGACCATATTTTCCCCTGGAACATTATACTCAATTTTGCTGGGTAGGTGATTCTTGGTTTTAATCCTAGCTCCCTTGATCTCCGGAATATCATATTCCAGGCCCTTTTATCCCTTAATATAGAAGCTGCGAGATCCTGGGCTATCTTGATTGTGTTTCCACAATATTCAAATTGTTTCTTCCTGGCAGCTTACAACACCTTCTCCTTGGTCTGGAACCTGGCTATAATATTTCTGGGACTTTTCTTTTGGGGATCTTTTTCAAGAGGTGATTGGTGAATTCTTTCAAGTTCTATTTTGCCCTCTGGTTCCAAAATATCAGGGCAACTTGAAAATTTCTTGAAAGATGCTTTCTGAGTTCTTTTTATGATCATGGCTTTCAGGTAGTCCAATAGCTTTTAAATTGTCTCTCCTGCATCTGTTTTCCAGGTCAGTGGTTTTTTCAAGGAGATATTTCACATTGCCTTCTATTTTTTCATTTGTTTGGATCTGTTTGATAGTATCTTGATTTCTCATAAAATCATCTGCTTCCATTTGCTCCACTCTAATATTGAAGGAATTATTTTCTTCAGAATGCTTTTGAGATTCTTTTTCCATCTGGCAAAGTCAGCTTTTTAAGGCATTCTTCTCCTCATTGGCTTTTTGGGTCTCTTTTGTCATTTGAGTTAATCTATTTTTTAAGGTGTTAATTTCTTCATTCAAGTTGTTGCCTCTCTTTTCATGATTTTCTTTCACCTTTCTTATATCTCTTCCCAATTTTTCTTCCACTTTTCCCATTTGGTCTTCAAAATCCTTCTTCAGCTGATCTCTAGCTTTTAGGCAATCTTCATGTTTCTTGGAAGCTTTTGGTGCTGGAGTTCTGACTATGTTGTCTTCCTCCCATTCTCTGCTTTGATCCTTCTTTTCCCCAAAGAAGAAATTTAGGGTTTGGTTGCTGTTCTTACTTTGCTTCCTATGCTTATTCATGGCTGGCCAATCAGAGATTTTTTAGCTCTGTGGAACTCTGCTTCCAGACGGGAAAGCTCTTTCCCAACTTGCTGGGGTTTTCCCAGCTGCTGGAGCTTTTAGGAGGCTGCTGGGGCCCTCCCCTGCTCTGGCTCACTGAAAAGAGACCCAGGACCACCACCCAAGGCCATGTTGCAGATCCAGGCTGCTCAACACAAAAGCACTTGGCCTCTGAACAATTGCTTGGGCCCCTGCAGTCTGCAGGCCAGGAGCTCTGAAGTGGCAATGTGGAAGTGGGTTCAGGACCTCTGCTTCTGCCACTTCCTTGCCCTGGAGCCAGTTTGGCCGGACCGGCTTTTCTCCCCCGAATTTTAGCCAAGTTCTACTAACCTTTTGGTTCTTTTATTTTTTTTCTTTATGGATTGATAATTCTAGAAACTTCCACAACTGCTGCAGATCCACTCTTCTGTTGCTCCAGCTGCAGCTCAGCTCATCCGGCTGCCCCAGGTCCAAGGCACCATTTCAGGCTGAGCTGATTTTGGCTTCCAGCCCTGAGATGGTGCCTCTTAGCTGAACTGCCTTTAGCATAAAGTATATTTGTGTGCATTTTAGAATTCTAGAATTTGTTTAGAGTCATATTTTATGGGTATTTTGAAGTGGCTATGTGGGAGCTTCGATAATTTGCTGCTGTTACACTCTCATCTTGGCTCCGCCCTCTGATCCTGACATTGTTAAGGGCCCATCCCACTCTCTCAAGCAGAGTTTGAGGGATAATTTCTACTATATTGTCTCCTGGGCAGGGAAAAAAAAATAAAAACCAATAATACTAGGTGCCCACTCACTCACCAAGATGAATATAGTAGAAATATTATACACCAGACCAGTTATAAGCACCCAGTTTCCCAATGCCAAATGGCCACAATTGACTTCTTGCACTGCTTTTAAGCTTTACAGACAAAAATTGATATCAAACTTATGTACAAAATGTCTATGTGACACTCTACTGATTGAATTTGACCATGTTGTCCTTCTTACAAAGATAAATTGACTGAGGATGACTAGATATAATCACTCCTGGCCTCTGACTAATTTTGTAAATGTTCCAAACTCTCCCCTACAGAAATTCCCAAACTTTATCTAAGGATTTTGCTTGTTATGCCAACAAGTTCCCTGCGAGACTCCCTGAAACTTCTTGTTATTGGAATCTGAAGATCTTCCCTACCCCTGGGCGCTTTGATAGGCTTAAGCGGCTCTGAGAACCTTCCCTGATATGAAAGTATACTCTGTGCCCTAATAGGCTGAATGTGGTAACATGGAGCCTGTGGCAAGAGGCTTGTTCTTCAAGAATGCCCATGCCTTATTACTTTGTGATTGGGCAGTGGTCAAGAGGGCTGTGACATTCTCTGATCCAGGAGAAGGTTATATATATACCCTGATGTGAGGTTTTCTTTAGGGTTCACTTTGGAATGCGTTGTGTGATTTGATCAGAGGAGACTCTGGGAAGCCATTCAGCCCCCCAGCTTTGAAAAACCCAGATGTTGGTGCTTCCCTCGCTGGTAACTAACTAGGTATGGATGTAATGTTCAGATGGCTGGAAGCCTGTCTGCTGATCTGTTTCTTTGTCTGCTTGTAACTTCTGCTTGTAACTTTTTTGTATTCTGTTTTGTATTCTCTGAAGCTCAGGGTTCTGACTTTTTCCCCCTGAACTAGGTAAATGACATGTGTTTGATTGATTAAAGTGAGATTGTTAACCCATTTTGAGTTGTTTGCCTTTAGAAAAGCAGAGCTAAGAACCTGTCCTAGCAGCCATCCTGTATATGCTAGGGTACTTGCCGCTATACTCCTCCAACCTACAGCTTGACCAAGCCCTCTGACTCATCCCTCCCATATACAGCCCTGTCATTTTCTCTGCTTTTGTACCCTATATAAACTCTCTTCCCACCCCCAGCCACTCACCCCCTGCTCTGGTATGCCAGCACTTTCTGTGTAGCAACCTGGCCTGTAACTCACTTGCCCCAATTATATACCTCAATTTTGGGTGCAGAGTGAAGATGGTAGTGTAGAAACAGGAAAACTCTGTGGCTCCCCCCATAAACACCTCAAATACCTATAAAATATGACTCTAAACAAATTTTAGAGCTCCAGAATCCACATAGTGACATAGAGAAATAAATCTCCTGCTGAAGGTAGCCAGCAGGCAGACAGGAAGAGTTTGCCTGAGCTCACAGTTTTAGCCCAAGGGTAGGCCAGACCAGGTAAGGCTGGAGGGAGTTCAGAGAGTAGATCATCAGAAGCTGTGGTGGTTTCCAGAATTATCAACCCAGAAATACAAAAGATAAAGTAAAAGGTCAGTGGAACTCTCCTGCATCTGGTGAGGATGGAGAGTGGTCTGACTTCTACCTCCAGAGTGATAAATGGCAGAAGCAGCTGCCCTGCAGCCACCTCCACATGGCTGCTTCAGAGCTCCTGGACTGCAGATCGTAGGGTGGCCAAACCACCATTCAGAGACTAAGGGCTCTTGCCTTAACATGCCTGGATCAGGATTGAAGTCCTGGGTGGTGGCCCTGGGGTGTGTGACCAGTGAGCCAAAGCTGGTAAGGGTAGTAGTGATGGCACCCTCCTAATAGCTTCAGCAGCTGTGAAATATAAACATTTTGAGCACATATGGGAAAAACTAGAAGTGATTTGGGACAACACTCTACCCTCTGGAAGCAGAGTTTTAATGTGGCAAAGAGCTCAAAAGGCAAATAATTGAGTGGCAACATGAGCAAGCAAAGGAAACAAAGCAAGAACAGCCTTCCAACTTTAGATTATTTTTTTTGAAAAAAAAAAAAAATCAAAGCATGGAACACGTGGAAGACAACACAGTCAGAATTCTTGCACCAAAAGCTTCCAAGAAAAATATGGACTGGTTACAGGCCTTTGAGGAGATCAAGAAAGATTTTGAAAATCAAGTAAGAGAAGTGGAGGAAAAAGTGGGAAGAGAAATGAGAATGATGCAAAATAATCATGAAAAGAGAGTCAACAACCTGACTGAAGAAAATAACACCTTAAAAATAGGTTAACTCAAATAGCAAAAGAGGCCCAAAAAGCCAGTGAGGAGAAGAATGCTTTAAAAAGCCAGATTTGCCTAGAAAAACAATCTCAAAAGCTCACTGAAGAGAATAATCCCTTCAGAATTAGATTGGAGCAAATGGAAGCTAAAGATCCACTCTCCTGAAGTCCACTCCAGCTGCTGCTGGTTGGGGCCATCCTGGGGCTAAAACTGCAAGCTCAAATGGGGCTGGGCTGGGCTCCCAGCACACTGTGATGGACCTGTCCTGTAAGCCTGTCAGGCTGCCTTCAGTGGGAGATTTGTTTCTCTCTGTCACTTTGTGGGTTCTGTAGCTCTAAAGTTTGTTTTGAGTCATATGTTATAGGTATTAGAGGTGAATATGGGGGGCAGCTCAATGAGATTTCCTGCTTATACAATGCCATCTTGGTTCCACCCCAGGATCTTCTGAAGTTCTTTTTTTTAAATATATTTTTTGATGTTCTTTATTTTCAGCATTCCTTTCATTTCCCACTAATCTCTCCCCCCTCCACTCCAAATAGAAAGTTTTTCTTACAAAAAAAATAGAGTAGAGCACTTTAACCCAGTCATCAAAGAAAAGAATACATTTCCCAAATGGTATTCTTCAGAGGTTCAAGAGGACAATATACAGTGTTATCAGTGATTGGAGAAGAGGGAAGTTGAGATATGGGATGGGGAACATGGCTAGAGCAAAATTAGAGAAGAGTAGCAGATTAATGCAACATCTCTTATTATTGCACATAGTAGGGAAGCCTAAGCCAGGATCTGGCAAGAGTAGCAGTAGCAATGAAAAATCAGTCCCTGAAGAGGTCCTGGATCAAGATTAATCCTTCCTAGACTATGGATTCCTAGGTGTTGTTCCTGAAGTGAGCAGAGTAAGATGCTACGGGGCATCCAGAGGCCTATGGAAGTGAGCCAACATAGGGGTGGTGGTAGCTCATGTCATCTCCATCAAAGGAGTTCCAACCCATCTACGTTATAGATGGGTTTATTGCTTAAGTAAGTTTCTTTTTTCCTTGCCATCATTCCAGAGACTGCTTTTCATTTATATCTTATCTTTTATATTGTAAAAAATGTATTTGTAATTTGAATATCATAGATCAGTATTTGTGTCATGAACCCCTTTGGCAGTCTAGTAAAGCCTATAGAGGTCTTCTTTGAAAGATGATTTTAAATGTATAGCATAAAATATAAAAGATTACAAAGTGAAAAAGTTATAATGAAATATTAAATTAAAAAAATCATCTGACTCAGGTTGAGACCCTGCTCTAGATGCAACCAAAATTCATATCTTTCCAGATTCATATATAAATTATATGCAATATTTACAATATTTGATTGTGCTGTTTCAATGCTTAGGTTCATATTTTTAAAAGAGTGTTTATACCTCTCTTGAGGAGATCTTACTCATGATGAAGAGGGATAAGGGGTGGGGGATTTCTAATGAAATCCTTCCTAGGTTCGTTGTCCGAAAGAATTACTGGACCCAGCTGTCCTTTGGCAGGGTTATAAAAGTTAATTGTTATACTGAGGCAAGGAGCTGGAAGCTGACAGGGATTTAAGACAATGTTATAAGATTACACTTTTCAGTGGGCAGGGGAATATAGAAAGAAGACCTGCAAAAGGGGAGGGTTAATGTGACGCTCTTCAGCGGGCAGGAGTTGTGATAGAAAAAACCTGCAGTGCTGGGGATAGAGATGTACCTTTTAAAGACATGAAACTGTCAGTCATAGGTTCATTATGCTAATGAGGTAGGCAAAGGTGGGATTAGGGAGGAGTCTGGGAGTGGTTACGTGCTTAAAGGGCCATGAATTTTTAATATCAACTGCACCAGCGTATTGCCCATAATTCACTGGGAGAAATCGGGAGAGGGGATAGAGAGGAGGTGTGGTTTTTTCCTTGACATGTCACTAGGTAATTTTTGGTAAAGGATGAACGACATAGGCCCAATATAGCTGCTGGGAGTGTAGACTAGATTGTTTCAGGTGGTGCCAAGTTTGGAAGCTAGACTGATTAGAAACCATCTTAGGAGGGAGTTATCTCCTTGATAATGTTGTTCAACGTTTCTGAAGTGCAGCTGGCCACTAAGAACAAAGGGATTATGTATTTCTCTAAGAATGCTTGAGTGATTAAAGCATGGGAAACTATCTAGCAGACTGACTACTAGCTTGGGAAAAGACTTTGAGGCTGGGGGCAGGGGAGATGCAGAGTGAATGCCTTTATGGCTGAAGGAAAGTGTGACTTTTACAGCTTAATGGCACAGGCTGTTACAAACTGATGTGACATACATAGTTACCCAACCACAAGTGAGATTTTTACAAACTGGGGTCCAAAAGCCCCTCCCCCCCCCCGGCAAATGATACAGAAGCACTGCTTCAATGACTAGTACCATCTATACACAACAGACATGTAATTAATTTTTTTTTAATATATGAATGAAAAGATGCATTACATTGCCCTATAGAGTGTAAGCTCATTGTTAGGAGAGCTCTTTTCATTCTTTATACTCATATCCTATCACCTAGCACAGTACATCAAATATGTGAGGCACTTGATGAATGTTTCTTGATTGATATTACTTGATTACTGTTTCAATGCAAGTCATGCTACTTGAATCATGTGCCATGACCAAAACAACATGACCTGGACATTAGGAAAGTCTTGACCATGAATTTGCAAATGATAATTTGTTCATGATTATAAATGTCTAGTATAACAGTAAAGGGGGAGAGCAAGAAGGAGAAAGCCATTCCAGGAAGGAAGGGAAAGTAAGAGTGGCAGCGGAAATCAATAAGGAACAGCCACCATTAGACCAATTATCTCAGCGTCCATGGGACCGACTAACTTCAGCCAATCAACCAGGTTTTCTTTCTGTGCTAAAAATAATACTTGATAATCAATCTTCCACAAGACAAGACTTCGTGTGAAAGTAACAACTCTAATTCATAAACATTTTTTTACCCATAAATTCACTTGGGAGTCAAATTGATATGGAAAGGAGTTCTTCATAATTAATCCCTAAAGTGCCTTTGCTCCCCCTTGGAACTGGCCCTTTATTGTTGTTGTTGTTTTTAAATGTTGTTTGCGGGGGACCCAAATTTGTCATACATCAGAAGTGTCTAGACACTTCAGAAACAAGCAAAAATCCACAGAAAACTCCATGGGGTTGGGCCATATGATTATAGGGCACCAATTTCTCTTCCATAGGTAAGTTATCCCCTGCATGGTTTGGGTTCTTTTTTTTTTTTTTTCTTAGCAGACCAAAGTGAACAAAATCCAAGCAACCTATATTACACCACCTAAGCTGCCTTTATATTGTGCAGATAACCATCAGTTACTCTGAGGACTAATATGTTGTTTCTGTCTCTATAGAGCTTGCATGAGACCAAGCAAAGAGCACTACTCAAATCTTTTAGTAGGAATGAAATTATGAGCCTGAAATTGAGAAGATAGCTGTTGAATTTTTATTACTTTTATGTTGAGCTATTTTCCCTCACTGTACAGAAGTTCCTTCATCCATACTCAGATCTTGTTTAAAATGTTAGAACTCTGTCTAGGGTCCTTAGAGATTAACTCATCAGAGGTCACATAACTGATATACATCAGAGGCAATATTTTAAGCCAGGACTTCTGGATTTTTCAATCCTTTTTTCTATCTTCTGTGTTAGTGTGTGTGTGTGTGTGTGTGTGTGTGTGTTTTCTTTGTTTGTTTTTTAGATGACAGCAGCCTTAGGAAGGAGAATAAAGAATTAAGGCAAATCTTATCTAACTGAACTAACAATGGAGTACTATAACTAAAGAAATCAATAATTTCTACTGGGTTGAGGAAAACTATGATTAGAAAGAATTTTGGCTCTCAAATTACATTTTGCCTAAGCCGTTGTTATCACTACAATCTTCTCTTAAGTAAACGCCCCCCTGACACTTGGTTAAGCAGGACTGAGTAGGTGAACTGTTAGGATAGAGATCAGTCTATCAATATGCCTGATTTCCATGCTTACTTCCCAAGCAGGAAAGTTAAATCTCAATCTAAATATATCTCAAATCTATCACTGGAGAACTGATGACACATTTGGAAAGAATAAACGATAAAGTTGAAGCATTAATCATTCATCAATAAAGGCAGATTTTTTTTTTGTTTCTTTGTTTTGAAAACCATTTGAGTATATAATAACAATATGAGTTGCAAGACATTCAGTCTAAAATATTCCTTCCCAGGACTCAGGAGTCTAATTCATGAAATGCATTGTTATTAGAAGATGTGTGTGTGTGTGTTTGTTTGTGTGTGTGTGTGTTTGTTTGTGTGTGTGTGTGTGTGTGTTGGTGTGTGTATTAGATACTAAAGAGAGTTCTGGAAAGTGGAATACTGGGATCCTGTCTCTAATGTTCTGAGGAACAAAGGACTGAATTTGTTGTAAATGCTTAAGTGAGCCAGGTATATCTGCTCAGAGCAATGGATAATAATATATGCTAGTTCAAGGTAAGCTGTTGTAACTGTTCTCTTATTCTCTACCAAACCGTTGCTTGTTTGGTAAACATTAACTTCACTGTGACAGAGTTCAGGCTATCTCTGAATAGAGCAGACAGACTTGTTGAGAGCGAAAAAAAGAACATATTTCTAAAAAATGATAAAAAGAAGATCCTTTACATCCTGTAAAGAGATTTGGGTTCAGAGTGAGGAAGGTCAATCAAAAAACTTACTTTTATAAACTAAAGGCCCAACATATATGGTAATGAGCTTAGTCTTCATATGGTGGCTGAAAATGTCAAGGAGCAAGCTCTTTGGGATGGGGTAGAGGAAGAGTGTGGAAGGGCTTGCCAGGTGTGTTTCCTGACAGTATCCTAGGAAAGATAGGATTAGAGAGGAATTCTATTTTTTTTTCCCCTTCGGTTTGATAAGGGCCATTTGCCTGAGTCTCTATTTCTACTTGAATTTCTGCTAATAAGTCAGCAGACTTTGGCTAGCATCTTCAATGATTACAATACACACTGTTTCATATGAGAGATTCTAAGGTTACTTAGTATAAAAGTCTAAACCTGCTTCAATTGCTGTGATCATCTTAGCCCTAATACATGGTAGTTGAAGTTGATCTTTGAAATGTACCTAGTCCAGTCCACCCCACCATTTTAATTTGAATGGATCACTAATTGATTAGTAGCTCACCAAAATAGTTGATTTTAGACACCCTTCCCTCTTCCTCCATCCTTCTCTTCCTTCCCTGCATACATCCTTCCTTCCTTCCTTCCTCCCTCCCTTCCTTCTTTCCTTCCTTCCTTCCTTCCTTCCTTCCTTCCTTCCTTCCTTCCTTCCTTCCTTCCTCCTTGCCTTCTTCCTTCCCTCCCTCACTTTCTTCCTTCCATCCTTCTTTCCTTCCTTGCTTCCTTCCTTCCTTTCTTTTCTTTATCCTTTTCCCTTCCTTCCTTTTCCCTCTTTCCCTTCCTTCCCACCTTTCTCCCTTCCTTCTTTCCTTCTTCTCTCCCTCCTTCTCTTTTATCCATTCATACTTCCCTTGCTTTTCCCCTTTCTTTCTTCTCTTCTCCCTCCTGTCTTTATTTTCTTCTTCCTAGAATCTATGAAGGTCACTTGGTAATGTAGGATAAGGTACATTTCCTTAGAAAGTGATTTAAAAAAATCAGTTTTGGGCATATAGTCAGGGAAAAACAAAGGGTATTGAGATGTTGTAAACATCTAATGTATAGAACCATAGCAGTTGTATTTGTTTTGAGGTTTGATTTCCCTCACTTGCCCAAGCTGGATGTTCTGTGGTTGCTTGTGATCCCAACCCCCCTTCCCAGGAGCTGTGACCTGTTCCACGTCTGAGACTGCTTCATTTCTTATATCTGTGGGAACCTACAGCACTGGTGCAAGACAGTGAAGATGCCTGATCAACTTCAATGTCACTTAAGCTCAGAAATCCACTCTCATATTTCTCAGTAGTGCAAACTATAGGTGTGCATCTCTATGCCTGACCATCAATTGTCTTAAAAACCTAAACTTGCTAGTCTGAATTGCAAGACATTTACCAGCTTAAATATATATTATATATTACTAACTGATTCAAATGATGAATCAATTGTATTTTCTATACTCACCCTACCTGAATCATCACTGGACAGAGTAATAGGTACTATGAGAGTTCTAAACTAAATAAAAATGACTCATATTTCTGCAGTACTTTGAGGTTGAAAACCAATGTAGCATCCCATAGTACCTATAATGGATAAAGAAGAGCTTAGGCTAATGAAGCAGTTCCACGCCTTGGAGGGATTTCACAGAAGAATCTGACTGGTAATCATTGTTTGAACCATTAAGATTTTATTGAATTATCTTTTAAATTCCTACACTTGCTAAAGTTGGAAGTGGAACAAAGAATCTCCTTGGAAAATAACACAAAATATATTTTGACCAACTGATGTCTGATCCAGCATCTTCATTTATATAATCCAGGTTATCTATGAATTTGAAAAACTCTAGTAAAAAGGAACCCAGTAACTCCCAGGGAGGTGTTCTTTGTGAAGGAATATTAGGGAATTAGAGAAAGTGTTCTTTGTGAGGAAATATGTCCTGATTTTTCACATGGAAATAACTTTCACTTCTTTGTAATTCACATCCTCTATACAAAGTTGAGCTCATTACAGTTAAACAGAAAAAAAAAAATCTAATCCCTAAAAAGAATAAGTTTGTTGCAAATAAAACCCAGAATTATTCATCCATTCATGTATTCATTTATTCATCCACCCATCTATCTATCTATCTATCTATCTATCTATCTATCTATCTGTCTGACTGTCTGTCTATCTATTTATTTATCTATCTATTCATTCAGTCAACCAGTCATTTATATATTTATTATTTTTGCTAGAACTACATTGTACAGCACAAGTGTTTGGGAATGCTAAGCTTTTTTAAAAGGGACTTAGGATATGAGTTTGTCTATCATCAAAGAAAAATTAATATCCTTTATTTTAAAAAACTCATGCACTGGATTGTGCCTAATCTCATCAACTTCCATTATTTCTCTACCTTTGAAATTCCCATCTCACATACTTAACAGAGTTGACATAAGGACCAAATAAGATAGTATTTTAAAAGACTTTAGCATAGTGTCTGAAACATGGTAGGTCTTTAATAAATGCTTTTTTTCTTCCACTGAGTAAAACTTAATTAGATTTCAATCATATTTCTATAATATATAATGGAACCAATGTTTGCACTGTAGACCATAAGCACTCCAGTCTCTCCTGCTCCTAACTGATCTTCCATTCTATCAGTCATTCCCTGGCATAGGCTCAAAATGTACTTTCCTCCTAAAACGAGTTGTGTGGATTCTTAATTTTAAAGGTCTCTCATCAGTAGTGTCCACTCAAACAACTCCAGTGTTAGACAACTCTTAGGCTTTCAAGAAAGGCCAGTCCACTTTCAGACACTTGAATTTTTTAGTACTGATAATTTGACCAAAATTTGGTTTTTAATCCTCATATTCATTGGTCTTATTTCTACTCTGATGGGTCAAACAGAACACATATGATCTCTCCTTTAAGTGTGAGAGAAATGATTCTTTAGGACCCCTATTTTATTCCAACCAGTATTAATCAGTTTGGTGTGATTCCATGATGGTAAATGATTGCTAACAAATATTAGTGATATATTTTTCTAGTAATACACATTTCATTAGTCTAGCCATTCAATGATAGTAAAGAAAAAACATATATTAACAAATATTTTGAATAAAGGAAAAATTAGATAAGATAGGTTCTTTCTTATAGTAGGTCTCAAACTTTAAAACTGTAAGTTCACTGATCACCACTTATTTACAAGTTATGAACTTTACTTGTGTAATTGCAAGATTGCTGACAAAGGTATCTCTGTCTTGTTTTGTTCAGTTACCAAGGACAAATCCAGCCAGGGTGGGGAATTTTGTCGTGATATGGAAAGTCCCCCAATTTAATTTTATATCTCCACATCAGTATCTCTCATCCAACCTAAGGAGGAGTCTATCTTACGATAACTTAGTTAGCAGAGATGACTCCTGCTTCACCCAACCCATCATTTTGGGCTCACCTGCAGGGTGAAGAGCAAGGTCTATCAACCCATGAAATTTTGCATTTTACTTTGCCTTTTATGTATGTCTGGGTACAAACCCCTTTACAAGTAAGGCCATAGAGACCAAAGGACAACTCAGACAACTTAGGTTATCAGGAAGATTTGAGATCCACTTCATCAGAGGGGGTTAGGTCCTTTTAATAAAGTGCTATTGGCTCAAAGCTGTGCCTCAGTTTCTTTCATTGTTGTTTTGGTGTTTTGGATCATACAAATGACAGTCCTTAAAATGTTTAAAGAAAGATTTTGTTGTTGTTGGTTTTATTTTTTGGTCCCATTGAAATTCAGGTCTTTTCTTCACTGGTTTAATCACTTTCCATTTCTTTCACTAATCTTCATGTACAAAATTTAAATTGTTCTTGACATCAATGTTATTTTCCATATCATAAACTTTTCTCTTAACTATTTCGTTTAGAAATGAACACAGATTTAAGATTTGATTAGGCAAGAGGAGAATGCTATTGTTTCCACCTTGATATCAAATATAATGTTTCTAGCAATTCGGTCTGAGATTCCATGTAATTTTGGGGATTCTACCCAATTAATATTTGCTACTACACAATCTACCAAGCCTGCAAATGTATTATTTCCCCCAATAAAACAACTGTTGTCTTGTAACTATTGTATTTAAAGCTTCTGAAAATGATGGTTGGTTTTCTCAAAAGAGCATTTGTCAGTCAATAACCATTTATTAAATGTCTGCCATGTGTCAGACACTGTGTTAAGTACTAGGAAAACAAAGAAAGTGAAAAACAAGTCCCTGTCCTCAAAGAGAACACAGTCTAATGGGGAGACAAGATGTAAACAACTAGGTAAAAACAATCTAAGGAAAGATACTAGATCTAAGTGGAAGAGGACTATTTTCCTGTAGAATTTAAGTGTAGTGTCTAAGAAGTCTTTTCTGAGCATTTTCTATGGACTCAACACTTTTCTAATACTGTGTGATTGGCACCAAGGAAACATTTGATTGAAAACTTGGAACTATGCAATTTTTTTTTTACTTTCTTAACTCTTAAGAAAACAAATTTAAAGCTGGAAAGAACCTTAGGAATTATTTAGCCAAATGCCTTTTTAAAAAAAATAATGAGGTACTCAAGTTCAAGGGATGTTGGACAAGGTTATACTGCTAGGTGCAAAAGAGTAGAATCTGAGGCCCTCTCTTCAGTTTATGGTGCTGAAGTTAATTGTTGTGATAAAATACCATGATTGAAAGAATACTGACCCTTCCCACAATGTGCTTTGTAACCTGGTCCTTTTGCATCATTAAACGTAGCTCAGCATTGATGTAAAATATCTCTCCAAGTCTAAGATAGGTTTTGTTGTTTCCATATGGCTAAACGTAATAATATAATAAAATCCAAGATATCATCATTTACTTGAAATGGAAGTTCTAGGAAACTTATCCTAAGCCCTCTAAACTGTCTTCCCATTTTCCCCTCTCATAACAGATGAAACCAACAGAATAAATGATTCCAGGAAATCTCTCCCATGTGGCCACATTCATTCTCATTGGAGTCTCAGAGAGTCCAGAACTTCAAGTTCCCCTCTTCTTCATCTTCTTAGTAATCTATGGAGTGACAGTGACTGGAAATGTGGGAATCATCACCCTTAGTAGTATAGATTCTCGACTTCAAACTCCCATGTACTTTTTCCTCAGACACTTGGCTATTATCAATCTTGGCAATTCCACTGTCATTGCTCCCCAGATGCTGGTCAATTTCTTGGTGGAGAAGAAAACCATTTCCTACTATGGGTGTGCAATTCAATTGGGAGGCTTCTTAGTCTTCATTGTTGCTGAGATTTTCATGTTGGCTGCCATGGCCTATGACCGCTATGTGGCTATTTGTAATCCCCTATTATACATGGTTGTAGTATCACGGAAGGTTTGTATACTACTCGTGGTCCTTACATATATCTATAGTTTAATTACAGCAGTGACTGTCACTTCCTGTGTTTTCTCAATGTCATACTGTTTTTCCAATGTCATCAATCATTTTTACTGTGATAATGTCCCTTTGTTAGCATTATCCTGTTCTGATACCTACATCCCAGAAACAGCAGTCTTTACTTTTTCAGGAACTAATCTCTTCTTTTCTATGATTATTGTAATTGTGTCCTATTTCTACATCATCTTGGCCATCCTGAGAATACGTTCAGCAGAAGGGAGAAAGAAAGCCTTCTCCACGTGTGCTTCCCACATGACAGCTGTCACTGTTTTCTATGGGACACTCCTTTTCATGTATTTACAGCCCCGGTCAAACCATTCCTTAGACACTGATAAAATGGCCTCTGTGTTTTACACATTGGTGATACCCATGCTGAATCCTATGATCTATAGCTTGAGAAACAAGGATGTGAAGGAGGCTCTGAAGAGACTCCTCTCCAATCCTTGTCAAACTTTTAAAAATATATAAATTCATAAATATTCAAGTAAATCATGAAATTCATAAACTGAGACAGGATTTGTCATATAATGTGCCCAATTAGTAAATGGCCAGGAATATAAGAAACTAGATAGTAGGTTAAAGAATTAAAAATGAATAAACAAAGGGTGTAAAATTTAAATAAGGATTGCCATTAAGTACATATTAACTTAGAAAACCACACATTGATATTATAAATGTTTTATGGTATTTTAATTTATTTTGTTACATATTTCCCAATTAAACATAACCTTATTCAGACAGTATTCTGCAGTGGGCTCCCTTTTTTCCTCCTGTTAGTAACAGTCTGTAAAGAAGGTAGTAGTGGAAAGGTAAATAAGAGAGGAAAAAATAAGTTTATGCATAAAAAGCGGACAAGAGTTTAGAATCAATGAAATTATATAACTTTTATGTGGAAACCAGAAGACAGAGGACCAAAAATTTCATATTAATTCTTGGGACTCCTTTTGCTTCCTGCAGGGGGTTTTGAGTTTCAGAAATCTTTTTAAAACCATACTATGTTTTTTTTTTATTTTGTTGAATGATATAATGATATTACAAAGTCATTCAAGTACCCATTCATATGGACTTATAAGTAAATGTTACTTTATCCTATTTTTGTCTATCTGTAAGGTTCTGTAATTATTGGGAGAGATACAAAGAAAGGAAATAGTGTGTTTGCTCTTAATCTCCCATTTTAATTGGAAATACAGCATTCAAACCAGTATGTACAAAACAGCAATAAACAGGACAAGTTCTATATCATTAATAGAGCAAAAGTACTAGAATTTGGAAGGTAGTTAGTATTATGATACAACAGAATTAATATGAAACCATCAAGACCTTGTTGAGAGCAGATACCCCGTTATGTTGTGCATATTTCGGATACATGAACTCCAGTTCTGCTAATTGAGTGCTTTGTCGTCATTAGCTAAGGGTAAGGCAGGAGGGCTAAGGATTCCTTCAAGATTGTTCTCATATTCTTGAAGTATAGTTCTCAGTTGGAGATTATATTGTTGTTTTCTTCATTCATCAATTTGAAATGAAAATACATAAAACAGGTAGGTTTAGAGAAAGGCAGTGTGAACCACTACAATAAAAACTCTGTGCATATGTTGCAAATATTGGTCTTTACAGTTAATTGAATCTATGGATTAGAGTATAGAAAAATAGTTTCTGATGTGGCCCACTTACTTAGGTAATTAAATGTGTCATGGTTCTTTGAAAGGGGAAAACACTGAGGTATTTGATAGGCTATCTTTCTATGGATATTGGGGTACAGAAACATACATAACCTCATGCTGTAGAGAACCAACATCAGGACTCCCTTATACATCTGTCATTCTTAGAAGCTTATCAATAACCAGCTATCTTACCTCTTCTTCCTTAAATTCATTATTTTTCTAATTAGGAAATCAGTTAGTGTACCTAGTTTCTGGAGTATGGCAAAGAACAATTTAATTGTGACTAGGTGTGCATCTGCAGAGGATTTGAAATTCCATCTTTCATTTGTTGTCAGATTCATATTTGGACAATGTTCTTCTCCCCAAACCCTGACTTTGGATTTCCAATTGTGTGAATAATATTGACTAAGAAAATTATTCCATAAAAGTGCTTACAAATAATAATGGATATTTTCCCAGCATGAGGATATTATCCAGGTTTTGGTTGATATTACAAAAAATATAATTACTCATTTTTCACTTATTAATCTATGAAATACAACAAAAAAACCCAAAGCACTAGATGTATATCCTTATGTATAGCAGGCTTTAGTGTGAACAACTACAACAACAACACACACACACAACTCCCTCTCCAACCCCACTGTGCATGCTAGTGGTTCACTTTCCTTGTTCTTATCCCAGGTTCTGAGAACAATAAAGGAGGTATGTTCATTTATTCCTTCACTGATTCCTAAAACGGTAACATATCTGACTTAATTATTCTGTCAACCAACATTTGCCATGTGCTACTATGCTAAAAGTAATGTGTTAAGTGATGGGGAAATAAAGACAAAAAGTAGCCCTCAAGGAGCTCACAGTCTAATGGGAAGACACCATGGAATGAACTATGTATAAAAGGTTTATGCAGGATAAATTGGGAACACTGTCAGAGGGAAGGCACTAAGATTAAGGACTGGAAAAGGCTTCTTGCAGAATTTTGCACTTTATCTGGGACTTGCAGTCAGCCAGATAATCTAGTCTGAAGAGATAAGGAAGTAGAGCTTTCTATGCATATGGGACAACCAGAGAAAATGCACTGAGTAAGAAGATGGAGGCTTTAAGGAAAAACAGAGTGGACGGTATCACTGAATCAGAGTGTATGAAGTGGGTTAGGTAAGAAGAGGCCAAGTTATAAAGGACTGTAAAAGATAAACAGTATTTAATTTTTGTATGTGGCCATAATAAAAAGCCAATGAACTTTGATGACATGGGGGTGAGTAATTAATTAATTAACACTCATACTCCACCCTCAATTCATTACACATCCTTTATTAAATGAGGTGAAACTTTTTCCCTATACTTTTGATCATTTATCAATATGCATATCAAGCTTCCCCTAACAGCCTAACCTTCAATGATTATCAAGGTTACTGTCTATACAATTCACAAAAATGTAACAAACAAAACAAAGAAACAAACCTTATTTACAATATTATGATTCATGAAAAAAGTCATTCAGAAACTGATCTAATCATTATTGCAACTGCTGACTTCATGTCTGGAAACATAGTCCCACAATTCATCTCTCTCAAGGTGCCAAATGAAATGTCATCTCAAGAATTCTCTTTTGTTTCTTCACACAAGAGTTCTCTAAGGAAATATTTTTTTTTCTTTGCCTTTTCTCTCTTCTTGCATCATCCCTCCAGCCTTCTTCATTGACAGCCTCTTTAAAGTATGACAAAACATCAATCTCTTAAGATTCTAGTGCCTCTTAAACAAACTGAAGACTGATACTGTCTTGTAAGGTGTAATAGTAAATGAAATTTGAAGAGCCCTTTGTATTGCTAAGTTGACAGGTACTTAGCACCTAGTTTCAAATTAAGCCTCTGTTAAAGAACTAGAAAGTATGAACTCCTGTTGCTGATATAACAGGAAGGGGCCGAATAGGGCGAAACAATACTGTATATAAGGAAAAACCCAAGATTAGAAAGTCAGAACTTTTTGGGATGAGCACCTGAAGGCTGGACTGCTGCTGCTGGACTGGAACATCTATGGAGAAAGTGATATTGATTTTGAGAATGGGAGAAAGTGAGTTTGATATTGATAATGGAGCTTCTGCAGACTTCTGAGAGGCAGCTGTAGTAGCTGAGGCTGCTGAAGATTTCTGAGGGCCAGCTGGAGCTGCCTGAAGACTGAGAAAGAATGACTGTGGTGTTGGTATTCTATACAACTGTTGTGTGGCTTTGTTAATGTGTATGGATGTTCTTGTGGCTTTCTTAAGCCTTTTCTTCCTGGAACAGAGACTGTGAAGGATTTGAGATGCACTGGACACTTTGAGCTCCAATGTGGAGCAATAACTGCATGAAGAGCTGGACAAGGAGCTGGGAGCTGTCTGCCTTTGAACTGTTTGGCAGTTGGTTTGATTAAGGCTGGAGCTATAACTGTGGAAGAACAGCTATGGAAGCTGAAAGCCTGCCCTGAGTCAAGATGAAAAGACCTCTCCATGGGACATTTTAGTGATAACTTGTTGAGTTGTGATATGGCAAATGTTGTATTTTAATTTTCTGTGATAAGTTGTAACATTGTGAATACTGTACCTTGATTTTCTGTGAATGTTTTGCTCTGATTTGTCATTGAATAAATAGAGAGTTCACTATTCTGTGTAATAAGAACCTTGAAAAGCTGTTCACAGCAGTAGTCCTCTGGAAAGCTATTTGTGCTTGGCTTTACATAAGGTGTGAGAATTCATTCTGCTCATTAACTCTCATAGACATGAGGACTCTGATTTATTTTAAAATATTTTATTTCTCTAATTTGTTTTTCTTCCCCATATCTTCAAAAGTCTGTTTTGCCTGTTTCATTTATGCCCACAGTTATATGAAAATGAAAATATTTTTCCCATTCTGATTTTAAAACTTTTAGCTAAAAATGACTGCAGAACTTCACATATAATCCTCAGATAGACTGATATTTTTCTAATGTGGTATAATAAAACAGAGGAAAAAAAAAACATCTTTGGAACACTTCCTGAATTGATTTCAGCCTAGCATTCTAGAATTATTACTCATTTGTTCTTACTTGAGTTGATCCAGCCAAATTGGCCTTTTTCAATTCCTTAAAGACAACATGTCATCTCCTATATCAGTCTGCCTTCAATGCATCCTCTTCTCATATTTGCCATGTAAAATACCTCATTTTCTTGAAAGCTCAGTTTAGCTGTCATCTCTTGAAGAAATGCTTTTCTATTTATTTCAGTTGTTAATTTTCTCCCCTCAACCTTTATTTTAATCTATTTTTCTACTGTAAACTTTATATTCAGTGAACATATATACATTGTTTATCATAAAAACAATGTAAACTCTTCTATTTTTGTCATAACAGTAAACAAATGAATGAATGGATGGATGAATTGATAGATGGATGAAAGTACAGATGAATAGAGATGGATGGATGTATTAAGGAATGAATCTCCTTGTGAACATTACCTTCCACTATGGATTTTCCCAGTTCTAGGATTTCCCTTCTCTTACCTCCTAAATTAGTATGTGATCATACTTCTGTCCCATCTATACATGTAAAGAGGAAATCAGATGTTTTAGAGGCAGGCCAGACTCTATGTTGACACAATGACCTTCCCAGAGTTCTCAAGCACATAGAAAGAAAATACAAAACATTTGTTCTAGGCTCACTGAGAATAATATGCATGGAAACAGTAAATCTTATTTGTTGTAATATTAACATTTGGAATATTATTATCTCCTTTTGCATGATAATAGTTTAATAGTATGATTATGGGATGGGCACCTGAAGGTAACAATTTAAATTAGGTAACAATTTAAACAGTAAAACAGAATATAGATGCAAACACCTGGCAACTTCCCTGAGGTGATAGTATAGAAGTCATTAAAACTCTCATATACTTCAGGGAATAATGTCTCAGGAGGCCTTAGAAACCTACAAATTCTCCTTTGATTAGTTGGAAGAAGAAACAATGTGATCAAGCCACAACAGATATGAAAATCGAGGTGAGAAGTAACAATAGTCTGTAATCAGATCAAGCCTATAATACTATCAATTTGCAAGGCCTCCTAGTTTCAGATATAGGACTAAAGAAGAGATCACTGAATCTCCAGGTTCAGCAGATCTCAACAGCTATTGTACAAGGAAAAATGAAGGAGTTTGGATTTCTGAGACAAGAAACAAGATGCATTTATTGACTGCCATCTCATTTAGAAAAGCCCAAGAACTCATTCCACTATGAGAGTTCCCAGAAACATTTTGAAGGATATATGATGAAAGTCAGTGGAGGAGAAATTGAATGAGTTACAACATAGTGGAGAAGGCATTGGACTTTGATTGAGGAAGGCTTGGGTTCAAATCTTACCTTAAACACTTACTAACTGTCTGACCCTTCTCTCACTCTTACTTCCTGGGGCGGCTAGGTGGTGCAGTGAATAGAGCACCTACCCTGGAGTCAGGAGGACCTGAGTTCAAATCCAGCATCAGACACTTAACACAAAACCTAGATGTGTGACCTTGGCAAGTCACCTAACCCCAATTGCCCTCCAAAAAAGCAAAAAAAAAATCTTATTTTCCCTCTTTGATAAAATGAGAAAATGGGACACAGAAATCGCAGAGGTCCTTTCTGGTATTGAAGGTATGTTTTGATATCTCTCCCCCTTCATAATCTTTTGGCTCCAAGTTACAGCCTTCTTTGACAAGTTTACCTCTTCCAATTCTAAATGTCATACTTCATATAAGGAGGATAAAAAATATACTTAACTTGATGAGCATGAAAGTTGGTGAATAGTTCAGTTATATTAGATGGAAATTGCTTTATGTAATTGTGGTATTAAGAAAAAAAATCAAAGAAGAAAATAAAATTTCCAGAGCAAGATATAGAAAAACAGAGAAGCTTGTAAACACATATGATGAATTTGCTATATAATTTTAAGTACTAGCCACATATAATGGAAATATGTGGTTTTGAATGTGATTGAATTTTTTTCAAATTCTTTGCTTATGGAAATGATAATGTTGTTGATGTTTGACAAGTCCAGAATTATTTTTAAAAAGTTTTAAAAAGGTAAAAAGTGTCTTTTCAAAGGTTATTAAATATCTTTTTTTTTTTGCTTTTTTCACCTAGCCACCCCTAGTAAAAAACTTTTAACTACAAATTGAATGTTTTCTCATTTCTCTTCATTCTTGATGACTTTAAAACATTCCTCACCATTGACTGTTTATTCCTAGATACATTCTCCTTCTGGGTTTACCCAACATTACTCTGTTCTTAATTTATTTCTATATGTTTGGTTTCCATTCTTAGTTTCCTTTGTCAATTTTGTGCTTTCTCATCTGTAAAATGATGAAAATTAAAGACCAATCTCACAAGACTGATTCAGTTGATCAAATGAGAGTGTTTTGTGCATGTGAAAGAACTTTCAGAAGTAGAACTGATGATGATGATGATGATGATGTGTCATTGTTATATAAATAATATTAACTCATCCTAAATTCAGACAGTACCAGGGTACCCAGAAAAGAATCCTTTTCTAATTTGGTTTTCAAAATATGAAATTACAAGCAGGCTGCACCTTCTAATTACTTTTGGAAAATTCTTTGATGCACCAGAAACCAAAGCAGTGGCATTGTTAACATTTGTGACAGAATGCAGGTAGGAGGCCTTGGGATTTGTTGGACATTCATATATGATGTATCTAGACATCTTAGCACATGTCCAGAGTTACAGGACAGGACAGAGTTCATATGAGATTCTACTGTGTAGATTCTGATTTGTCCTTCAAAACTTTGCTGTTTTTGTTTTTTTAAACACAGAAGTCACAGAAGACCCAAGGGCATTTCCAGTGTACTTCCTTTGCACTACAAATGAGTAAGGTACATTAAATGTTTCTCCATTACTCCACTTACAAGGTAGTATGTTGGATGAGCGGGAGAGTGACCCAATTTTAAAGATTTCTTGAAATGGTCAGCTCAGGTTAGAATTGTTATCAGGTCCCATATACTGCCCTCCGTTCTATACAGAGAGTTTACTGATTAATTATGCTAATGAAAAAGAAAAAAATGGAATTTGAAACATAATCTCATTTTGAAATGGGGGCAAGGAAAGAAGATAGATTTTCCTTCCTCTCAAACTGCCTAATGGAGTTATTTTAATTTTCTTTTTTGAAGACAGATTCACTAGAAGATGATTTCATGTCTCCCATTAAAACCCAAGAAAAACCATCACATTTCCTTTTCTCATCTCTCCTCTCATAGCCTTCAGTCTTTTATTTTGTGGTTGCAATGACTCAGTATTAATCCTTTTCCAGTTCATGTCGAAAGTGGCTGCTAGTTCTCCTTGTCTTTATAATTCATGGAGCGAGGGAAGCACTAAAGAAAAACTGTAGCTAATTATGAGGTTTTGTTGTTGTTTTCAGTACTTCTAGAGATCACATTGATAGTCTACAAATATTCCCAAAATCTGACATCTTCTCAGTGTTTGATGCTATTCTTTCTCCCATGAGTTCATGGAAGTGTCTTTGAACTTGTTCACATTTTTAAGTTGTTCCATTTCTTGGGGCTAAAGAACTCCGTGCCATATAAATTATGTAAACTGGAACTGCCTATGGTTAATAGTCTCCCTTTGTATACTGGGAGTAGGAGGAAAGGTGCTCTGAAATTCTAGAATTTAGTTTCAAAGTCTTCATTAGTCTTATTAATGCCATCTCTTTATTATAATTTCGATAGAGATCAAATGAGATTGCATAGATAAAATGTTGTTGTTGCTGTCGTTGTTGGTTAGCATTACTTTATACCTAAGGAAGTATTCTTTCTTTTCTTCCTAGGATATTTTCTCTAGATCAAAGAAATGGAAGGAAGAAATGAAACTACAGTGATCAAGGTGACTGAATTCATTTTGATGGGTGTCACAGATCGTCCAGAGTTACAGGTCCCCCTCTTTCTGGTATTCCTTTTCATCTACTCTGTCACAGTGGTGGCAAACCTTGGCATGGTCATCCTGACTAAGATTGATTCCCACCTGCAAACTCCCATGTACTTTTTTCTCAGACACCTGTCACTCATTGACCTTGGTTATTCCACAGCCATTGGCCCCAAAATGTTGGTCAGCTTTGTACTGGAGAAAAATGTAATTTCTTATATTGAGTGTGCAATACAGCTATTTGTCTTTGTGACATTAATCATTAGTGAACTTTTTGTGCTGTCAGCCATGGCCTATGACCGCTATGTGGCTATTTGTAAGCCCCTGTTCTACACAGTCATCATGTCAGACAGAGTGTGTTGGATACTTGTGGCTATCCCCTACCTCTATAGCACCTTTGTTTCCCTGCTGATTGCTATTAAGATTTTTAATTCATCCTTTTGTAGATTGAATATAATCAGGCATTTCTACTGTGACAATCTCCCATTGTTGTCCATGCTTTGTTCTAATACCAGTGACATAGAATTAATCATCTTGACTCTTTCTGCTTTTAATCTATTCTCCTCTTTGATGGTTGTCCTTGTTTCATATGTGTTTATTCTTGTGGCCATCCTCAGGATGAATTCTGCTGAAGGAAGGCGCAAAGCTTTCTCCACCTGTGGTTCCCACTTCACAGTGTTAGTTGTGTTCTATGGCACTCTAATCTTTATGTACTTGCAGCCCAAGTCTAGGCATTCCTTTGATACAGACAAGATGGCCTCAATATTTTACACCCTTGTGATACCCATGCTTAACCCTTTGATCTACAGCTTGAGAAATACAGAGGTGAAAGCTGCCCTGAAAAGAACACTAAGAAAATAGATGAAAATTTCTTATTGTCAATATACAAAATGTTTCCAATTGATCATGGAAATTTTTTAAAAATTCCAGTAGGACTGTATGGATACCTAGAAAAAATATAAGCAAGAGATTAAAAATGAAATAAAAAGCTCTAGAATAGAAGTAAAAGAAACAAATAATTTAGAAGACAAAATGGTAAACCTTACCCCAAAAACCAATTCCCTGAAAACTAGATCAAACCAAACGGAATAATTAGGAAAAAAACCATGAGATTGAATAAGGAATTTTTAAAGAGAGTTTGTAATTAAAAAAAAAAACTGGGAAAAACCTTGAACTTGAAAAATTATTTAATAATAACAATTTTCAAGCAGTCTAGTGATTCCTAAATGAGTCATCCTTAATGCTAAGTTTTATTAAATTGAAATGAAAACTTCACATATTTGTGAGAATTGTAGAACAAATAAAGATAGACCTCATACATCAATCACATGCTGAAGGGGCACCAAGAGGAAAAGTACCAGAAATGTCATGATGAAAATCCAGAACGTTCATGTTAAAGGAAAATACTTCAAGTATCCAAAAAGAAGTAGTACAAGTACAGAGAAAGTACATCAAGATTACACTTGGCAGCTTCCACACACACACACACACACACACACACACACACACACACACACATCAGAAGGGAACACAACACAATATTCCAAGAGACAAATGATGTATGCTTATGAACTGAATAATTAACACTGCAAAGCCAAGTATAATACTATAGGGGAGAAAGGGGCTATACCATTAATATAATAAAAGACTTTCAAAGATTCTTCAGATATGAGTGGGAAAATCAAAATAAAATATAAGAATGAAGTCAGTGACAAATACTTATTAAACATATACTATGTGCCAAAGTTGTATAAAGATTTAGATTTAGAAAGAAAGAAAAAACAAAACAACCCAGATTTTCCTCTCAAGGATTGTCACAATCTAAAACTAGATTTATCAATTTATTGAATTAACTAGATGGAGTTGAAAATAATGCTAAAAGATTAATGGAGACAGAAACAAGAATGTCCTTAGAATTTTAATATTTTCAAATGGTGTTGAGGTGGTGAATTCAGAAAAAAAGGAGTTGTGAATGAATTGGTTTAATTCTGAGCGTTCTAGTGGGGAAAAAGAAGGGAAGATAAAGGAAAAACATACTAAAAAGGAGAAAGAAAGGGAGTAGTACTTGATATTTCTCATAATTACAGTATGTAAGAAGAATATAAAAAAATTCAGAAGAAAAGCTAGAGGGAGTAGGCATCCTATGAACCTCATTCTTCTCTGAATTGGACAGAGCAGGGTTGAACACACTTACATTTGCACCCACAGGCAAAATATTTGTGTGTGTGTGTGTGTAGTGTGTGTGTAAAAATACTACAAACTTAATAGGAAAACATGAGGATAGAATGGGGACTGGGTATAGTAAAAGATATTAAGAAAAGACTGTAGCTGCTTTAACAATGATGAGTTTCTCCCTCAATGGGGGTCTTCACACAAAAATGGATGATAAATTGTTGATTATGTTGTGGACAATGTTTTTGTCCATATATAGGATGGATTAGATGACGTATAATGGATTACTGTGGGGTAACAGTGTAGTGAAGTATTCTGTGGTATATGAGTTGAACTAGATGACCGGTGAAGTCTTTTATAATATTTAAATTTTGCAATTCTGTCATAAATCTTCTAGGTGACTTCTTTTTTTTTATTTTTGCTTTTTTAAAATTTTCAACTTAAACACTAAAAAAGAGGATTTCCATACCCAAAGGTAAACATAATAAGGTTTCTATATGAACCCATGAATATTCACTTCACCCTATGTGCTTTTTGTTTGGATATACACATATATATGAATATATACATATTTGTATATGTATTTAACTACACATTGCTTTCAAAACTATCCTGTTTGTCTAGTCATCTTTCCACATTTCCTCTTTTTCTCATCTTTTCATTAAAAAAGAAAAAGAAAGATGTTTCTATGTTCTTTTTTGGAATCATTATTTTCAATCAACTCCTCAATCCCCCACTCTCCCTGCCGAACTACCAATTAAAGAATAAGAAGAAAGAATATATTTTTAAATAAATTAGCATGGTCATGCAAAACAAATATGCACAGTAGTTAGGATTAAAATGTATGTTTATTCATTTCATGTCTATCACCTCTCTCCAGGAGGTAGATAGCACATTTAATCATAGTTTCTTTGAATACATGGTTAATATGGTTGGTCAACCACTTGATCAGAGTTTTAAGTGTTTGAAGTTTTTGTTTTTTTTTTCCTTTTACCATGTTGTACTTGATCCAAACTATCTACAGTACTTTTCAACACTCAACTGTATATAAAGAGGTCATGGTGTGTTATCTTCTCATTGAAAAACTTTTCTTAGGATTTTCCCCTTTAATGAAATCAGGTATCTTACCCAACCTCTTTACTTCTCAATTTCATCAAAACTAATTAACTGGTCATATGACTTGGAAGTGATGTGAATCAGCAATTCCATTCCTTCTGTTAAAATAGAGGACCCCAGATCCTTCAGGTGATCCTAACTCTAAGGCCAACTCTGTAGCTTAAGTACAACTAAAATTATTTCTTTCATTTTATGGATTAAGTACTTGGCATTGCTGGCAAACATACTCTTACATTAGTAAGACTGAGTGGCTTATAATGTTAAAAAAAAACTTGCAAGTGTTAGAAGGATTATTTAAATGCAGTTCTTCTGGACTCCAAGCTTTATAGTGTCTACTCAGTTTGCTATCTATATAAGATCAGATAATCACCATCACCATCACCATCGTCATTACCATTGTCCTTGAAATCAACACCATCACTATCATTGTGATTACCATAGCTATGATTATATATTGTCTTTTAATATTTTCAAAATACTTTATATGCATTTTGTCATTTGATACAACAATGTGAGGTAAGAGCTATTAATATCTTCATTTTAGAAATGAGGAAACTGAGCCTGATAATAAGTTAAATGACTTGTCCAAGATCACCTAGCTAGTGAATTAGGATTCAACCTTAGGTACGCCTAATGCCAAGTCCAATTATACACTGTCACTTAGTTGCCCATCACCCTCAATTATTTTTTTTGCTTTTTTTGGAGGGTGGGAGGCAGGGCAATTGGGATTAAATGACTTTCCCAAGGTCACATAGATAGTGAGTGTTTAGTGTTTGAGGTCAGATTTGAACTCCGTCCTCCTCCCTCCAGGGCCGGTGCTCTATTCATTGCACCACCTACCCGTCCCATCTTCAATTATTTTCATCACCACTGATATATGGTGATGTATTTATTAAGCGCCTTTAATGGAATTGCTATATTTTGAGCATAAGAGTAAATATCATAGAGGTAAAGACAAGAAAATTTCATTATATTCAAAACTGATGATAAAAATAATAGGAAAGGTGGAAAAGAGAAGGGATGAATAGCAGATTCTAAACCTGAAATGAAGCATGTATGAACTAAAAATATTGCTATGTTATGGAGTCCAGACTAGGTCAGTATTATGGTTTCTTTAGAGGATCAAAGTTCAAAGCTTTCTTCAAAATGTGAAAACAACTCCCTAGCAAGGTTATCCAGTCCTATTATTACATGTACAATATTGGAAGACAAAAATTCAGAAGACAAGAAGATTTTGCTGTCTAAGTCATGCATATTTACTCAAGCTTCAGTGTTATATGTCCACTTATTTTGGTGTCTATACATATTACTTACCCACGTAACGTGATAGTACATTGTATCTGCCTCCTCTCTTTAAGATTCATCCAAGCCAACCTTCTGTAATGGCAAGAACAAAAGTAGTTCACTCCTTGTTTAAGCTAGTGAATTAACATCTTATTTCAGTTCAGGTTTCTTTTGAGCCTTGTATCAAGGCTGTTAAGAAACAGCATGTGTGCACCCCACAATTTGTGAACCCTAGAACTCATGAACTCCTGCAACAGGAAGGTGAGGAGATATACCATATATAAGGAAGAACACAAGCTGGACAGACAGAATTTCCTGGGATTAACATTATGGAGGCAGGTCAGCTGCAGCTGGACTGAAGAATGAAGTGAGAATTGAGGAGAACTGAGAAGAGACCTCTTGTGGTGGCAGAGTGAAGAAGGAGAAAATTTGTGGTATTCTGGCACTCTGTTTGTCTGCACTGCCTGTGTTGATGTTTGTTTGTGATACTTTGCAGAGAAGCCCTCAGAAGTTACAGGAAGTCATGAAAGAGGATTTTTCAGTTGTATGTTTACAGAAGTCCTGGAGGAGGGTTTTAGAGGTCCTGGAACTTTACTCATGATTTGTGCTGACCTCTTGGACCTTGTTTGTGGGACTGTGTTGATTTCTTTGTTGTTGATTTATGTTGAGTTCTCAGACTTGTTGGTGGGTCTGAGTTGATTTCACAGTGATTTGATGATGGTGCCGGCAATGTGAATGAATGTTTTTGTGGCTCTGTAAAGCTTTGTCTTTCCAGAAACAGAATCTGTGAAGGATTTGAAGTGGACTGGACACTGTGAACTTCAATATGTAATGGGAACTGGACAAAGAACTGGACAAGGAACTGGGAGCTGCCTGCATTTGAACGCAGGTGACAGTTGGAGCTGGGATCACAGAAGAGGAATCATGGAAACTGAGAATCAGCTTCGAGTCAAGCTGAAAGAAGGCTTTACTTGGATATTGTGTACTGACTCAGAAGATTATGATTTACTGTGACCTAGAGATTTAGAACTTTGACTTTTGTACTTTGTGATTGAATTCAGGATTTTGTGATTGGCTAAATGAATGTACTTTGTTTAAGACTATGTGTCCACTTTGGTGAAAACTATGTGGCCATTTTCTGCAATAATTTGTAACATTGTGAATGTTGTATTTTGATTTTCTACTAATATTCTGCTCTGATTTGTTATTGAATAAATAGAGAGTTACACTATACTATGTAATCATACTATTACACTATACTATGTAATCAGAATTTTGAAAGCTATTCACAGCAGCAGTCCTCTGGAAAGCTGCTTGTGTGTGATTTTACAGCTTCTAGTCACCAATTCATGCTCACTTACAAAACAATCATAATTGTCTCAAAATAGAGTGGGTTGGTTTTGGTAATGGGTTAAGTTCTTTAGATGTTATGCTCCATTTCTCAAAGACATTCAATAACACCTATAGAATAGTGATATTTAGAAAGAAGAATCTTTGTCTAAAAAGCTTGGGTTCATCAAGAAATTTAGTAACTGAGCAATTTTGAAGTTTTTACCATGTAACAGACATTGTCTTAATAATTTTACAAGTATTACTTCATTCAATCCCCCCAACGATCCTGGGAATTGTGCACTATTCTAATTCCAATTTTAAACTTGGAGAATTGAGACTGACAAAGTGTGTGTGACTTGCCCAGAGTCACACTGCCAGTAAGTCCCTGAAGCCACATTTGAATCCAGGTTTTCCTGTCTCCAAGTTCAGTGATATATGCATTGGGCCACTTGGTTGCCTGATAAAAATCTAATTAGAGCCTTACAAAACCCCTGGAAGTCATTATTATTATCATTTTTATTATTATCTCCATTTTGCATGGAAGAATACAGGGTAAAAAAAGGCTAAGTCACTTGTTGAGGGGCAAAGAGTAGAATATATTTGATCTCAGATTTTCCTGATTGTAGTCTTAGGGCTCTATCCCCTGTACCACCTATTCATTCTGGAGAATCTTTTAGTTCCCTAAAGGCAATCTAGCCTGCTGACTACCTTTTGGTTATTTCTGGACCCAACACTGAGTCCATTTGTACTATCTGTTCCAGATGTACATACGAAAAGGCAAGTCCATTCAAATGTATGTTATAATCTGCATGCTAAATTTCTTTCTTCATCTACTTTGTCTTTATGGATTGTTAAAAATAAAATGTTCAGATTGGCTAGAGACCTCTCCCAGAAGCTTCTGCAATGTTCTTGGACTTGATACAACCTATACAATATAATCCACAAAAAGGAGCCTGACCCATAGTAGCTGCATGATAAATTCTGTGTGGAAATAGGTGAATGTTTAGACTTTTCCATTCATTATAGATACTAAGTCTAAGCAGTTTCCATGATATGATTACATAAAATTCATTCTAGCTCTCCATTACTTCTGGGACATGGTCTTTTGGGGACTGTAAAAGCCATAAAATCTCCTTCTACCAGCTGGCAATAGAGATATCATGAACAAGCCACAGAAAATTTTACCTTTCAGGTAAGCAGATAACATTGTTATGTGTTTGTAATAATCTCAGTACCTCAGGTATCAAAAATCACATGGAGTGCAACCATCTCAGTTTAAAAAGCTGATCACTCCTCCCTTCATTCATTCACCTGCCATGTAGTTAAAGGATGTCATGAAGAGTCCATTTGACTGAGGTAAAGTTCTGTAAAACATTTCTAAGAAAGTTGCTAGATGACAAAGCCTTGCTCTGACCAAGGTCACAGACATTTTGTTGCAACCAGAAAGATCAAAAAGCTTTTATCTAAGAACACTGATCCCCAAAAATGTCTGAGAGCACAAGGATCATTGAGATTTAGTACATGTCACTGGTAATATTCATTAGAACAACCCAATGTGTTTGTTTTTAAAACTTCTTTCAAGTTTCTGAAAATAGCAGGCATTACAAACATCAAAATTATAAGCCTGAGCAATCTTCCAATTCCAAACAGGAAGATGTATTCTCTTTAAGAAGACAAATAGGTGTAAGTCTCTCAAAACAAAGTGAATCAGGTTCTCCACCTAAATGTCATACAGTTCAAGACCCCAGACAATAGATAGGTATAGATAATGGACCTTGAACTGAAATTGTTTGGAGTGTTCCTAAGAAGGAAATTCCATCTATTACCACTGACTATATAATATTTCTACAACCTATAGTCAAAGAGGGTACCATATGACTACCAGGATGCTACAGAATTAGCAGAGGCTCACACAGAAATGTGTTGGAAATGGTTCTTGAATCTTAGTCTTCTAGATTTTAAAGACAACTCCCTACCTACACAACACAATATTTGTTTTAGGTGTTCTCATATACTCTACCCTCATCAGTATAAGCCTTCTACCCACTGATTAGTTAAGATATTTTAAATGTTATTCATAATATTATCCCATCCTAACTCTTGGGGTTAAAAAGCTTTGTTTGTTCCTAATTTTGAAAAATAAAACCTCAGTCCCTTTTCCCTTAATGATAAGATACTAACATGATATAATGTGATATAATATGATATGATATGTCATATGGTATGATGATGTAATGTTCAAATATATTTTAGTATGGCAGGAAAATTCCTGCTCATCTTATCGAAAGTATATCTAGCCAGTATAGCTTAAATGCCTCTTCAAACAGTTCTCAATGAAGGCTTATTCCTTTTATTACAGAATATCTTCCTTGGATGGAAGAGATGATCAAGGTGAATGACACCAAAGGGAGCCAGGTGACTGAATTCATTCTTATGGGCATCACAAGCCATGTCAAACTTCAGGGCACCCTCTTTGGGTTGTTTTTCCTCAACTACGTGGCCACAGCTCTGGGAAATCTAGGTCTGATCATCCTCACCTGTGTTGATTCCCACCTCCAAACTCCCATGTACTTTTTCCTTAGGAATCTGGCATTTGTTGATCTTGGCTATTCCACAGTTGTTGGTCCAAAAATGCTGGTCAGTTTTATAGTGGAGAAAAATAACATCTCCTACAATGGGTGTGCAATACAACTAGTTTTCTTTGGTATATTTATGACCAGTGAAGTTTTCATGCTGTCAGCCATGGCCTATGACCGCTATGTGGCTATCTGTAAGCCCCTCCTTTATATGGTTATCATGTCAGATAGGGTGTGCTACATCTTGGTGCTTGTCCCTTATATGTATAGTATCACTGTATCTCTACTGGTCACAATTAAGATTTTTAATTTGTCTTTCTGTGATTCTAATATAATACAGCATTTCTACTGTGACAGCCTTCCTTTATTGTCCATTGTATGCTCAGACACAAGTGAGATTGAACTAATCATTATGAGCCTTTGTTCATTTAATTTAGTTTATTCCCTCTTGATTATCCTTGTCTCTTATGTGCTAATTCTTGTGGCCATCCTTAGAATGAACTCTACTGAGGGCAGGCACAAAGCCTTCTCCACCTGTGGCTCTCATCTCACAGTGGTGGTTGTGTTCTATGCAACACTTCTCTTCATGTACCTGCAGCCCCAATCTAGCCACTCCTTTGATACAGACAAGATGGCCTCTGTGTTTTACACTCTGATCATCCCCACACTCAATCCATTGATTTACAGTTTGAGGAACAATGAAGTAAAAGGTGCATTGAAAAGAATCTTTAAAAAGCTGATGTAAACATTTTCTCAATGTCCAATGTAGAGATTGGTTCCAAGTTTCTTCTTTTTCCAGAAGAGAGAAAAAAAAAAAAAAAACCTTTCCTAATAATTGTGTAGATAGTGACTTTGTGGTTTTTTTTTACATTTAACATTTTAAAAATCAATGTCATTTTCAATGCAATTATTAGGAGAGATGTTTTATTTTATCACTTTTATTTGCAGTTTTCTTGTGTGAGAGAATCAATTAATTAACAGGCATGTAGAAAATTCTGGTAACAAATAATTTCCTTAGTTACAGCCAAAAAAGATGAACAAAAAGTAGTTCATGCCATCAGTGAGCTTACATTTTATGAAGGGAAACCATCCCTGGCTTGGTCACCTGGTAGTAGTAAAATTCTAAAACATCTAAGGCATATTAATTTTGGGCCTCCTCCTACCTCATTTCCTATGCCTACTCTCTATTCATTCTGCTATGTGCTGGAAGTATTCCCAATGCATTATTGATCTGGTTCCCTTATGTACAGTATATTTCCTTGTATTTAGTAGTTTGAGCAAGGATGGAAATAAGGTAATTCTAGATTGAAGTGAATCGATCACATCAAAGATCAAGAGAATGTGGGGTACATGTGGATTGAAGAATGGCATCCTGTATCAGAAATTTATATAATACCTGAAAAATAAATAAAGTGTCATTAAAACTTGCTCTTAGTTTCTTTGAATATCTACTAGTGAGGAGATATATAAAAATAATTAATACTAGGAATTCAATGCCCCCCCTAGCAGTGCACTAAAATGTGGTCCTCTTTAAGAAGTACCCTAGGTCTTTCATAGAGGATACCTCATCTTCCCCAAATCTCAGATTTTATGACTAGATAGCTACAGATATCCAATATCTGGATACTGGGAGCTCTGATATGTGGAGCAAACACAAGGAGAATATACACTAATAAAGAGGTGTTTGAAATGATGGTTCATTTAGAAGGATATGTTCTATTTTGAAGAAGGACTTTACTTTTCATCACAAATATTGGAACTGAAGAGTAGGAAAGGACAATTGATCCTGCTGATTAAAGGTATAGCAGCTAGGATACCATTCCAGGATAGTCTTCTTGCAGTGAATTTTCTTCACAAGCTTGAGATGATATGCCATTGTGAGATAATTCTAAATAAGAAAACATACAAATGATTATGTGCAGAAATCTAAGACTCATCTGGGATGCAGGGTGGAAGTATTATTATAAAGAAGTGCCCCCCCCAAACACACACACACACACACACATTTCATTCAGGACCAGAGAGGTCAATATCAGTCACAGGACAAAGAACATCACAAATAAGGTAGTGTCCTTTCTGCCTAGGGTCTAACACTATCAAGACACCATGACATTCATAATTCAAACAGGCTTGTGACAAAGCAAAATTTTCAACACAAATTATCAAACACAGAATTATAATTATTTATTTGAAGAAAAGAAATTTCACTATCAAGTCAAAGGTCAATAGGAAAATACTTGAGAAATTAACACATTCACAATATCATTGGAATAGTAAAACAGACAAAGATGTTGCACAGAAGCTAATATAGTTGGGGGTGGCTAGGTGGCACAGTGAATAGAGCACTGGCTCTGGAGTCAGGAGGACCTGAGTTCAAATCCGGCCTCAAACACTTGACACACTTACACTTAACCCCAATTGCCCTCCCCCCCCAAAAAAAGAAAGAAAAAGAAACTAATACAGTCTAAATTAAGTATTGAGCCCCATGGAGATTTGGGAAGAAAAAAATTATTCTATCCATGGATCATCTTTATCTGCCATGGTCGATATTAGTGGTGGCTAGAGGTTAAGCTAAATTCAATGTACTGTGGCATATTTGAGAAACTAAGAGTCAGGCCACCAAAACCGTCATCTAAGACTATACTCTGCCTTGCTTGTATCTGTAGATGGAAGTCAGGGCTGAAAGTGGGGTACAGAAGTATCTTTGATCATAGAAATTTTTGTTCATGGCAAGAGAGTGATGGAAGGGGAAAAGAAAGGAGTATATGACTGATAATTGATTCTTTTAAGAGTTAAATCATTATCATTCATCACTGGCTAAAAAGTACAAAGTAGATCACTAGGAAATTCTACATGTTATATTCATGAAGAATATCTTATGTTAAATAAATTTGATAATATGAATTGCTTGTTTAAGAACTCTTTCTTTTGTTAAAAATACCAGGAGCACTATTAGGTAGTGTGGTTAAAATTGGTTGTTGATTATTACCTTATGAAATGACAGCTTGGTACAAAGTGGATAGAGTACCAGGCCTGGAGTCAGATGACCTGAGTTCAAATCCAGCCTATATATTTATTAGTTGGTTTACCCTTTTAACTTCTGCTTCAGTTTCCTTACTTATACAATAAGCATAATGTTGGCACCTACCCCCCAGGATTGTTATCAGGATTGAATGAGAAAAAATTTGGAAGTCATTAGCACAATAGCTGGTACATAATAAGTCTTATTTAAATGTTAGCTATTATTATAGTTGTTGTGATTAATATAATGCTGTATTCCATAATAAATTCAAAATGGATTTATGACCTAAATGTAAAAGGTCCATAATGAAACAAAAATAGAAGAGAGCAAGAACCATTACTGTGGCTGTCAGCAAAGCAGTCAATAATTATTTAAGAACAAGCCATCCGCGAAAAACACTGTGATAGATGCTGGGGATACAAATAAAAGAATGAACAAAAGAATAAATGCACAAATGAATGAATGAAGTTGATGAAGTTCATGTGCCAGAGCCAGGACTTAAGTCTAAACTTCATGTTTCCAAGATTAGACTTTTACCCACTTTGCGACACTCAACTCATTATGGTCTTTCCCCCAAATAGGTGTCAAATAATGGGCATAGAGAATAGATTATTGTTGTTGTTGTTCAGTTGTTTTGGCCATGTCTGACCCTTCATGACCCCATTTGGGATTTTCTTGGCAAAGCTATTAGAATGGTTTGCCATTTTCTTCTCCATCTCATTTTACAAATAAAAACCTGAGGTAAATGGGGATAAGTGATTTGCCCTGGATCACAAAAGTAGGAGGTGTCTGAAGCCAGATTTGAAATCAAGAAGATGAGTCTTCCTGACTTGAGGTGTGGTACCCTATCCACTGTACCACCTAGCTGACCATAGAGAGAGGTTACTATTTTTCAAAAAATAATCCTTGTTTCTTGGCTAGAGATTCAATAGCCATAAGCATACCAGACAGGCCCAGTAAATGTGAGGCAAAGGTGATTACTAGACTGATCACTTATTATTTCAAAAAGTTTGCTATAGTCATTAATATAGGTGTTTCTAACTCTGAATTCAGGCACAATGCATGTAATTTGAAATGAATTATGGCTATTGTTAAAGTAAATAATTTAAAAATAAAAATACCAAGTAATCTTCATTATTGATAGGACTAGGATGATCACATTTTTTCTTCTTAGGCAATGGATAGGTATCTGTGTATTGGTAAGTGTTAATTCACTGGTAAGACTTAGAAGGGGGAAGAATATTATCATATACAGATCTAGGAAGAATTCTAGGTGGTGCCAAATCAGATCATTATAAAATCTCACTGTTTTCAAATGCCATAAAGCAGAATGTAAAATTATTATTGTTATTATGTATTTTTAATCAAACTCCAGGGAAATGTTGCTTTGGCACATGTGGGAATACATTACCTGGCAAAGAACATTATCTTCAGCTAAACAGAAAGATTTTAAGTCTTAATTTTTTATTTCAAGAATTAATGAGAAACAGATTAAAAATAAGCAAAAATACTTGAACATATTTTATAATTATTGTTATTTGGGAAAAATGATGAATATATAAAAAGGAAATATTGTTTTTTTATCGTACCCTTGAAGCTTCAATTAATTTTTCACTTGTTCATTTTTCTCCTCTCTTACTTTTCAATCTTTGCTTTTCTAGTGGAAAGAATTAATGTATATATAATTAAGAGATGTAGCTAAATTCTTCAGAGAAAAAAAAGAGAAAATTTTAGATCCTAAATCAGACTCATATCAAACAAAAACATGTACTGGATGGGAAATACAGACTCAATTTGTGTTTTGATTTTAAATAAATAAGAATAGCTTCCCACAGGAGAAGATACCAATTCATATGAATCCATGAACTGGGAGCAAGATATGGGACATGGCTTTCCAAATCATGCATCTTCTCCCAATCTACCATTATTTAAGGACTACTGATTTTGGAATCTCCTCATCTTAATTACATATACCTTTGTGATGCTAGACTGCCAGCCATTTTGGTTTTCTATTTATTAACCTATTCATACTCACTGAAAAATTGGACTTGTCTTAAAATAGTGTGGACCACCTTTAGAGTTAAAGCTTTAGTTCCTTGGACAGTATTATGTTTCATGTATTTTGAAGGCATACAGTAGTACTTGTCAAATCATGATATTTAAAAAAAATATGGAAGTTTTCACAGAAGTAGAGATGTAAACAATCATACAAATATTAATTGGCAATGCACAGGCTGAGCCAGTAAAATTTTAAAAAATAATAATCTAAATTAATTTACTTTTTCAATGGCATAATAAAGAAACTACCAAATGATTATAAAGCTAGAAAAAGTCATGAAAAATCCATCTGGAAAAACAGGCAATGAATGAAAAAAATAGAGGATGGTGCTCTATCAATGAATGATTTTGAACATATATTACAAAATGCTAATGATTTTTTTCAAATGTGCTACTAAATAAGAAATAGAGTGGATGATCTGCAAAACAGATTAGGTAAAAAAGAATATGCAGACATAAATGACCAGGATAATCTAGAATTTTGTAAATTGGAAGATCCAAGTTTTGGGCATAAGAGCTCTCTAGTCAACAAAATCTTTTGAGAAAACTCAAAAATAGCTGGTAGAAATTAGGTACAGACACATTTTTCTCACCATATAACAACATAAGGTCAAAATGGATATATTTTAGGCATAAAGAATGATATCATAATCAGATTAAAAGAGCACAAAGGAAAAATACTCGTCAGATCTATAGATAAGGGACGATTTTATAATCAGAGACAAGATTAAAATAGGTAAAAGGATAATTTTGATTTGAGGAAATTAAAAAAAAAGTTTTTACACAAGCAAAGCCATTTCAGGCAAGATAACAGGGTTATAGGAAAATTAGGGGCAATTATTGCAAGTTTCTTTAATAAAGGCCACATTTCTCAAATATATAGGGAGCTGTGCCTAATTTATTAAAAAATAATAATAATAAGAACCATTGCTCAATTGACAATTAGTCAAAGGATATAAACAGAAAATTTTCAGAAGAGTTCAAAGCTACCAATATTCACATTTAAAATGCTCTAAATTATTATCTATTAGATAAATTAAAATTAAAAAAAAAACTCTGAGGTACCATATCACATCTATCAGAATGGATAACATGAAAGAGAAGGACAATGACAAATGTTAGAGGGGATATGGAAAAACAGAGACAGATACACTGTTGCTAAAGTGGTATACTGGGCCAATTGTTCTGTAAAACAGTTTAGAGCTATGCTCTTATACAGTTAGGTCTGACCACCACAACAGATTACCATCAAGACAGGATGTAGTTTCTAAAATCTAGCCATTGAAAAGTACTGGTAATAAAAATTTTGAATTTAATACACCTATGTGTGCACAGATAATATCTCATGAATTGTATTTGTCTTTAATCTCTGCAACCATGTAACTCCACGATGCCCCCAAACCCATGTGCAGCAGCACGTGCACTAAACATTGACATGAAAATGTGTCAGCTCCTAGGAGTCACCAAATCAGTTTTGTTTTGTTTTGTTTTGTTTTGTTTTGTTTTTTATGTATCTAACTCTCTGAAGAGCCCTTAGAAGGAATCCTCCCCTCCAACAGGAACACACTTTCCTGAAAGAGCAAACATTTCAAACAACATAGTCTAGTATCTTCATGCCCCCTCACCTCTGCTGAAAGCAACACTGCCCTTAAGGGAGACTTTCTCTATGTTAATGTTTATTGCTGAGTTGTATTTTGTATCTTCTTTTCTCTTATCTCATCTCCACTTTCCTCTCTCCCAGTCTTCCTTATCACTTGTTAATAAAAGTTATTATTGATTTGATGTTCTTTGTTTGATTTATTATTTTTGGAATCTAAACTCATTAAGGGTCTTTTTTTCCCTTTACATTGGCTGGTGTCCTGACTTCTCCCTAGTGGGAGAAGTTTTATTTTTTTTACAAGAAATTTACCCTTTTCTGTCTACTTATTTCTAGTAAAATGGAGGAAATAATAGCACCTCTATATCATGTGATGATCAAATGAAATTTTGATCAGGTACTGAGGTAAATTAGTGTATATGTCTCTGGGCCTGATGTCAGACAGAGCTGAGTTGAAAAGCTGTCAGACACTTTTAGCAGTGTAACCGGCGCAAGTAACAATCTCAACTTTGCCTTTTGACCCAACAATACCACTACTAGGTCTACATCCCAAAAACATAAAAGGAAAAGGACCAATATATACAAAGTCTTTATAACAGCTCATTTTGTAGGGGCAAACTTGGAAATTGAGGGAATACCCATAAATTGGGGAGTGACTCTTCAAGTCATGATATATGATTTTGATGGAATACTGCAGAATGGTTTCGGAAAAACCTGGGAAGACTTATATCAACTGATGCAAACTAAAATAATAAGAAGTCAGAGAAAATTGTATGCAATAACAGCAATATTGCAATAATGATCAAGAGTGACTTAGCTACCCTAAGCAATCCAAAGATCCATGGCAATTTTCAAAAGACTGAGGGTGAAACATTTTCTTCTCCATGGAGAAAGAAGTGCTGAAAATTGAATACAGATTGAAGCACATATTTCCTTTTTATTTCCCTGCTTTTTATTTCAGCAATTTAACTAATATGGGAATATGATTTTTCATGACTTCACACATATAATGGATATCATATTGCTTGCTTTTTCAGTAAGTGAGGGAGAAGGCTTGAGGGAGGAAGATAATTCTAAATTCAATTTTAACAAATGATTGTTAAAATTCATTTAAAAATAAAGACTATGGGTCTTTAAAAATATTGGAGTCATTAAGAAAAGAAATATAGAAACATTCAACAAATGTCTATAATAGGCCAGTTTCTCTGCTAAGCACTTTATGTATACTATCTTATTCGATTCTCACTACAAGCCAACTAGGAAGTCTATCATTATCTCCATTTGAAAGTTTAAGGAACTGAGGCAGACTGAGACTGTTACTTGCACTGGTTACACTGCTAAAAGTGTCTGATGGCTTTTCAACTCAGCTCTTTCTGACATCAGGCCCAGAGACATATACACTAATTTACCTGAGTACCTGATCAAAATTTCATTTGATCATCACATGGTATTGAGGTACTATTATTTCCTCTATTTTACTAGAAAGAAATAGGCAGAAAAGGGTAAATTTCTTGTAAAAAAAATTAAGAAGCTAGTTTAGTATGGTTGCATAGGTTCTTAAATAAAAATCAAGCACCACCTAGCTCTTTGTAAAAGACATTGCAATTCTCTAAAGATAATCTCGTCTCCCCTTGGTTATTTTGTGTGTGTGTGTGTGTGTGAGTTATTTTATGTTATTTTTTTTGTGCCCAATACCAAGTCTATTTGCATGTATCTGTCCTAGAGATGCAACCAAAAAGGAAAACTCTTCACCTTGCTTATCCAACTTTATGTTATATTCAGGAAATAGATGTTCTTCATCTACTTGGCCTTTAGTGTGTAGATAAGTAAGATAAACTGTTTTGATTGGTTTCAGACCTTTTCACAAGCCCTTGCAATGTCCTCAGCTTTGATGCAACAAAAATATATCTTCAAAAAACAGCAGCCTGGAACATGGTAGGCACTTAATAAATAATGCAATTACAGAAACCTATTAACATTATTAAATCTCTAGGTCTGTGTAATTTTCATGATATGATCCTATGCAATTTATCCAACTTCTCCAGTGCTCCATGGACATGGCCTCATGGGAACTTAAAAACTCATAAAGTCTCCCTTTAGTAACTGGCAGTAAAGCAAACATTAACAAGACACAGAAGATCCTTCCTTCCAGATAAGCAGGTAGCATTTGTATTTTTGTTGTTGTTTGTTAACTTTTCAGTGCAGCAGGCATGAGAAAAATATTGAGTTTGAACAGTGCAGTTGAAAAAGTTAATCACTGTACCTACTGTGGGGGTGAATGGGGGCAATTTAGAGGTGAGTTTATTGAAATTGAAATAGTATAAAATGATTCTAGCAAAATCATCAGATGATAGCTCTTAACTAGGAACAACATCACATACTTTTCTACAGAGAAATCAAATAACTTCTGTTAAGGGGAACTGATCACTAATAATATATAGAATCCCAGTGATCTTTGAGATCAATGTTATACAAGTGGACATCATCTGAAGATCAAATATAATTTTTAAAAGTCTTTTCACATTTCTGGGAGTGAAAAACATCAAAATTATAAGCTTAGCTCATTTAAACAATCCAAATATATGAGGTCTCCATGAATGTCGCAAAATAAATGATTGCATGAGGTAGAGAGAGGAATAAATCCTGGATCTTTATCTTCAATGATTGAAGGCATTTCTAAAAATGAAATTCCATCTTTTGGCATAGATGATAATTTTGCAACTGATATTTATAGACAACAGCCCCAAAACATGCTTTTAGGTTACATCGAATTACATTTGGATTACATGACTTGTATGGGATGACTTGGAAATGTGTTGAATGTGGTACTTTAATCCATGTCCTCTTAAACTCAAAGTCAACTTTATACTTTTTCACCATAGTTCCTCCATGAGATGTCTTTGTAGGCTCTATCCTTCACTATCCCATTATAATTCTTTGACTTGCTGATTAATTGAAATATTTTAAAATATATTGACACTATTCCTTACCATATTTTTGGGAAACGTAGTTTCAAAATTTACTCTTTTTATTTTGTAAAATAGAACCATATTCACTTAGCTCTTTGTGACAGGATGATAATATGATTCAAAAATGAGAGGAATTATTTCAGTTTGACTTAATTCACCTAAATTGATAAAATCACAGTATAATTGGGTGAAAAAGTTTCTGCTCATATTAACTAAGATATCTCTATACACTGACTAATTATTTATGCAAACTGTATTCAAGGAAGGTTTATTTCTTTTATTCTCAGATTATCTTTCTTGGATAGAAGAAATGATTAAGTTTAATGAAACCACTGGCAGTCAGGTGACTGAATTCATTCTCTCTGGCATCACAAACCATCCTGAGCTGCAGGGTCCCCTTTTTGTTGTGTTTTTCCTCAATTACATGGTCACAGCTCTGGGTAACCTCGGCATTATTATCCTAACCAGTGTGGATTCAAACCTCCAAATCCCCATGTACTTTTTTCTTAGGCACCTGGCATTTGTTGATCTTGGCTATTCCACAGCTATTGGGCCAAAAATGCTAGTTAGTTTCTTAGAGGAGAAAAATATAATTTCTTATATTGGATGTGCAATACAGCTAGTTTTCATTGGGATATTTATCACAAGTGAAATTTTTATCCTTTCAGCCATGGCCTATGATCGCTACGTGGCTATCTGTAAACCCCTTCTATATATGGTCATCATGTCAGAAAGGGTTTGTTGGGTCTTGGTGGCTATCTGCTACCTCTATAGCACCATGGTATGCCTACTGATCACAACAAATATTTTTATATCATATTTTTGTAAATCAAATGTATTACAATATTTCTACTGTGACTGTATGCTTCTATTGTCCCTTATATGCTCAGACACAAGTAAGACTGAACTAATCATTATGACCTTTTCTGCAATTAATTTGGTTTCTTCCCTTTCAATTATTCTCATCTCCTACATGTTCATTCTAGTGTCCATCCTCAGGATGAGCTCTGCTGAGGGCAGGCACAAAGCCTTCTCTACCTGTGGCTCTCATCTCACAGTGGTGGTTGTATTCTATGGGACACTTCTCTTCATGTACCTGCAGCCTCAATCTAGCCATTCCTTTGACACAGACAAAATGGCCTCTGTGTTTTACACTCTGGTCATCCCCATGCTCAACCCTTTGATCTACAGCTTGAGAAACAAAGAGGTGAAAGGTGCCTTGAAAAGATTATTTAAAAAAGTAATGTAAGCATTCTTTTAGTGCTTAATGATGGGTACGATTCCATTGCATTGTAAGAAACATGTAAATTTCTGCTATAACTTTTTGTCAACTTTTCCCTAATTTTTTCTTATTTTGTTTTATATTTTTTTTCTTTTTTTTTAGGGGGCAAGCCAGGGAAATTGAGGTTAAGTGACTTGTCCAAGGTCACAAGGCTAGTGTGTATTAAGTATCTGAGGTTGGATTTGAACTCAGGCACTTGTGACTCCAGGTTTGGTGCTCTATTCACTGCACCACCTAGCTACCCCATTCTTTCTTATTTTAGAGAAAAAAAACATTTCTAATATTCAGTGAGATAATTATTATTTGTTTCTTTGCATTAATTGTCAAGCATATACAGATTTAAAAAACATATCCTTGTCATTAATGAACTTACAGTTTTATTAAGGTAAATAACATGTACATGAGAGTCATACTCACCACTAGATTAGCCAAAGTACTTTTAAATGTCTCTTGTTGTTAAGAAGTTTATTCTTATAATCTCAATTTTCCTTCAACAACCTATAACCATTGCTCTTGGTGTTCTTTGTGAATGAGAACAAGCTGATTCCCTCTACTTTATAATAATTATTCATTTTTGAAGGAAAATTCCTTTCCTATTTTGAGTTTAAGATCTTTCATTTTTGTGGTAGAATGTAAAAAACACTGGGATATACAGGGTGTCCTGGTTCATATTTAAATTTCTAAAACTTTAAATGAATGAAGATTTTTGGGACATTTTATATGGTTCTGGGATCTACATTCAGATAATAGGTCTCTTACTTGTGACTTGTGATATAAATGGTAATAAATTTATCCTTTAAGGCTCATATACATCTATAAAATATGGGAGCTTGATCATGTAAATTTTAAATGCCAATACAATTAAAAATCCATATTGCCATGAATCTATACTTTGTGCTAACATCATAGTATTTTCAACCAATACTCACATATCATGTGCTTTACTGTCCAATACTATTGTTTTCTCACTATGATGACATGGGGGGTTATTGTTCCTACTGAACACTTTCACACAAAATTGAACATGATGTTGCAAATGTGCTCTGCCCAGGGCAGAATGCAATCAGACTTTAACATGCCAAGCCAAGACACCATGTCTGTCTTAAAAGACCCCATACTATCTTCCTTATTTGATATATAAAACCCTAAATTCATATTCAAGTCAGAATTTACCAAAAAATCCATGTTTTCTTCAAAAGAATGCCTAAACATGTCTTCCCAATTCCTCACTTATGAAGCTTTACTGAATTTGCAAAAATTTCTTTTTTTTACATAAATTAACTTTAGTTTATTTTTAGTTAATATCATTCATTTCCACTAGATTTTGAGTTACAAATTTCCCTCCCCCTCCAACTTTCATCTACGCACCACTCAAAACAGTGATCCTAAGTTAACCCCCTCCCTCTATCTGCTTTCTCCAATATGCTCCCATATCACTTCTCTGACTTTCTGATAGGGCAAGATGGATCTCCTTACCCCAGAGCCTGTATATCTTAGTTCACAATTACATATAAATAATAATAATAATAATAATAATAATAATAATAATAATAATGATTTATATATATATATATAAACATTTTATTTTAGAACTTTAAATTCTAGATTCTTTCCCTACCTCCCTTGTCACCCACACACACACACACACACACACACACACACACACACACACACACACACACACTGGAAAGACAAGCAATTCAATATAGGCTGTACATGTGTAGTTAAGTAGAACATCTCCACAACTGACATATTGTGAAAGACTGACTGTATTTCCCTCCTTTATATTCCCCCCCCCCAACTTGTTCTATTCTCTGCTTTGTCCCTGGCCCTTTACAGAAGTGTTTGTTTCTAACAACGCCCCCCACACACACATAACCTGCCCTCCTATACATCATCCCCTGTATCATCCACATCCCCCTCTACTCTCCTGTAGGGCAAGATACCCAATTTAGAGTGTGTGTCATTTCTTCTCTAAGACAAATTCAAAGAAAGTAAGGTTGACCCATTCCCTTTGACCTTCCCATTCTTCCCCTCCATTGTAAAAGTTATCCCTTGCCTCTTCTATATGAGATGATTAATCCCATTCTGTCTCTCCCTGTCTCTTCTCATTCTATTATTCTCCCACCTCTCATTTTCACTTTTTAAAATATTATTCCTTCCTATTCAATGATCCTGTGCTCTCTGTCTATGTACACATATATACAAACACTCACATATGTATTCATATGCATATATACCCTCCTATATAAACATATGTTTATGTATTCATATATACATATGCATATATAAATACATGTACAAATACCCACATATGAATATATACATATATGTATATATGTATATGTATATGTATGTATGTGTGTATGTATACATATTTATATTCCCTTCACCTATCCTCATACTGAGAAAACTTTTAGAAGTTACAATTATGGTTTTTCCATGTTGGCATGTAAATAGTTCAACTTTGAAAGGTTCCTTATGATTTCTTTTCCATGTTTACCTTCTCATTCTTCCTGTATTTTAATGTCAAATTTTCTATTCAGTTCTGTTTTATTTCAGCAAGAATGCTTGAAAGTCCTCCACTTCATTGAACGACCATATTTTCCCCCGGAACATTATACTCAATTTTGCTGGGTAGGTGATTATTGGTTTTACTCCTAGCTCCCTTAATCTCCAGAATATCATATTCCATCCCTTTCGATTCCTTAATGTAGAAGCTGCTAGGTCCTGGGTTGTCCTGATTGTTTTTCCACAGTATTTACATTGTTTCTTCCTGGCAACTTGTAATATTTTCTCCTTGATCTGAGAATTCCAGAACCTAGCTATCACATTCCTAGGAGTTTTCTTTTTGGGATCTTTTTCAAGAGGTGATCAGTGAATTCTTTCAATTTCTGTTTTGCCCTCTGGTTATAAAATATCTGGACAATTTTCCTTGAGAATTTCTTCAAGGATGATTTCTAGGTTCTTTTTCTGATCATGGCCATCATTTAGTCCAATAATTTTCAAACTGTCTCTCCTGGATCTATTTTCCAGGTCAGTGTTCTGTTTTGTTTTTTCCAGTGAGATATTTCACATTGCCTTCTATTTTTTCATTTGTTTGGATCTGTTTAATAGTATCTTGATTTCTCATAAAGTCATTTACTTCCATTTGGTCCACTCTTATTCTGAAGGATTTATTCTTTTCAGTGAGCTTTTGAGATTCTTTTTCCCACTGGAAAATTCAACTTTTCAAGGCATTCTTCTCCTCATCAGCTTTTTTGGGCCTCTTTTGTCATTTGACTTAATCTATTTTTAAGGTGTTTCTTTCTTCAATCAGGTTGTTGACCCTCTTTTCATTATTTTCTTGCATCATTCTCATTTCTCTTCCCAATTTTTCCTCCACTTCTCTTATTTGATTTTCAAAATTCTTCTTAGGCTCCTCTATGGCCTGTAACCAGTTGACATTTTTCTTTGAAGCTTTTTGTGCTGGAGTTCTGACTGCATTGTCTTCCTCCCAATCCATGCTTTGAACATTTTTGTCCCCAAAAAAGGAATCTAAATTTGGATTGCTGTGTTTACTTTGCTTCCCTTGCCTGCTCATATTGCCAGTCAATTTCTTGTCTTTTTAGCTCTGTGGAACTCTGCTTTCAGAGAGGAGGACTTTGTCTCAAATTCCTAGGGTTTTTGCAGCTGCCAGAGGAATTAGGCAGCCAGCATCTCTGCAGCCCCCACTAGCTTTGGTGCACCTCAGGACCACCACCAAAGACCACAATCCCTATCCAGGCAGGTTAAGGCAAGAACACATAGCTTCTGAATGATTTCTTGGTCCCCCCACAATCTGCAGCCCAGGAACTCTGAAGCAGCCACACAGAGTCAGCTGGAGGCCCACTGCTTCTGCTGCTTTCTTGCCCTGGGGGCAGATGCCCAGACCCACTTTTCTCCCCCAAATTTAGCTGAGTTCCACTGACCTTTCACTTTGTCCTTGGTTCTTATGGGTTGATAATTCTGGTAACTGCCATAGCTGTTGGTGATTCACTCTTTCAAATTCTCCTGCCATAGCTTGTCCTGGCCACCCTGGGGCTGAAGGTGCGACTGGTCTCTGCTCCCAGTAAATTGTGATGAGCCCTTCCTGTCCCACCTTCAGTGAGAGTTTTTTTTCTCTATATTTTTGTGGGTTCTGAGGCTCTAAAATTTGTTTAGAGTCATATTTTATAGGTATTTGAGGTGGTTATGGGGGAAGCTCATGGTGTTCTCCTGCTTCTATGCCACCATCTTGACTCTGCCCCCTGAAGCTTTTTTTAATAAAAAAAAGTCAAATAGCATACAACATAGCATTTGTCCCATTAGACTTCCTTTATGCTAGTACGAACTGATAGGAGAATGTTCTTGGCTTGTATGGGGAAAGAATCCTAGGGGTATGACCTTCCTAATTGATTTACAGAATCATTAAATAAGAAAGCATTTTTTTATCCATCTAATTGTTTTGAATTTTCCATTTTTTCTTCTTCCAACTTCTGCCACAAGAAAAATATGGTTCTACATTATTCATTGTTACAAGCTCTTCTATGGTTTTCTTCAATGAAAAAGGACATGAAAAAAGTCTTGATCAGGTGGTCTTGTGAAGAAATATTGACCTGAATATAGGAAATCATGAAGGGGGAAAGCTCTATGGGGTTGTCTCATATTTTGATTTGAAGTGTGTTAAAAAATAAAATGCTAATGACTGTCTTTTTCTAAGTACTATGGAGTTGTTGTTTTCTTTTTTTTAAGAATTCGTGCTGTCCACATAAGGAAGCACAGAATTTTCATTGGTCTGAAAAGAAAGCAGAATTATTTCATTAATAGGAATTTCGTTATCATAATATTCAAAAATGTAGACTTTCCATATTTGTCTTTCTGATTGCCTAGCTTTGTATTAGTTTCTATTGAAAAAATAGATGATAGCTGTATTCCCCAACAGTAATCCATCTCACCTGTCCTCAAGCCCTGTGAGTTAAAACAACTTCAGAGAATACCCACTCTGAATGAGATCCTTACAATGTCAAAGTGGTCCCACATGGGGGCAACTGTTTATTTTTTTTTTTTTAGTCTGAATTATCTCTTTCATGTTTAATACATTATTCCACATTAGTGAGAAAAATATCAAAGTGCTTTCATTATACACCTTTTTAAGACAGGTCTAAGAAGAAATTAATAATACCTGATATTTGTAGATAGAGTTCATAAACATTCCCTCATTGGAACTTCACAAAAGCTTTCTGAAGTAGTTTTAATAGATCTATCAACACTCTTTTTACAAATGAAGAAATTGAGCTTCAAACTGATTAAATAAAATCCTGAGATCATCTAGCCTATAAGCATTGAACACAAGTTTGGAACCAAGCTTTCCTGATTAAAGTACAACATTTTGTATTTTATCTCTTACACTATGAAGCCTCCCAACTCAAGGAAATATATTTCTAAATGCAATCATCATTGTCACAACATAATCACCATTATCATTTGTCATCATCATTCCTCTTTTTTTCTTCTTTTCCTTCACTTTATTATTTTCATCAAAATCATGAACATGAAATACACATTTCTTAAACAATTACTCATATTCATGCACTGGATGAAGCACTGTGGTACATGCACAGAAATATCAAGGTCAGTATCATATCACATTTAAAGTATTTGTGAAAGTCAAAGTGAAAATGTATGGGAAGTGAAGATGGTTCTGGGAAATACTGAGATAAGGAATCAATCAAAGAAAGCAAAAGTATATATGTATTTGGAAGTCTACATTAAGTTAGTAATCAAAAAATAAATATTTAAGAAGCACCTACACAGAGCAAAGTACTCAGCTAAATGTTGGGCATTAAAAAAAATGCAAATAAAAGTCCCTACCTTCAAGGAGCTGACAATTTAAAGATGGAGAAAATATTAGGTATCTTTGTTCAATAACACTATGATGATATACTGTTGTGAGGGAAATCTATGCCTGGAATAGTATGAGAGGAACAGTACCAAAATCTGCAATTCACCTGGCATTGTGGGTGGAGACATAAATTAGACCATAAACACAGGAATCTTCATTCAGGACCCAAGAAGCCAATATCAGTCATGGTATGATAACGTACAATACAGAGTTGGTAATGAGGCATCTCCCTGCAGTATCTAACAATGTTAAGGTGGCTTCATATGCATGAACTGAGAATTGAGAACTCAGAAGAGAATTGAGAAGAACTGAGAACTTCTGGGAGCAAGCAGCATGGAGGCTGTGAGTGAGTAGAGGATCCTTGCATGAAGGACTGTGTTTTGTTTTGAAGGCCTAACTGATGGAATGTTTCAGAAGACTTGGGAATATGGGTGTTTACTGCATTGGTTATATGTACCAACTTAGGGGTTACTGTAATCAATTTGAATTTCTGGTTTGGGACTCAGTTTTCTGGTATTTAAATAAATGTTTTGGTTCTATCCTCCATGTGAAGAGCCTGTTACATTTCATGATTCACAACTACACTAGCATATTAATAACTACCGTGGGCATTGTGAATATTGCATTGTGAATATTGTGAATTGAAGTTACAGGGTTCAGTTCTTTTGACACTTATTTATACCACCTTCCAAAGCTCTCAAATACTACTTGTAAAACATTGACATTTCAAAAGATGGCACTTTAAACAAAGCAACATCAAAACTGTTATAACAATATTAATGGCTCAGGAGAAGACTGTGTGAAGATAATAACAGTACCAATTCTACCTGAATCAATTTAGTGATTCATTGTCATATGTAAAAATAAAGTGTTTTATATAACCAGGAAAATAATAAGAAAATTATTCTAGAAGAACAAAACTTGTAAAAAAAAATTAGAACTAATAGAAGAAACCACAAGAAAGAAGAAACAAAACAAAAAGAAAGCAAACAGTATTCTTCCATCTTCACTCAGCCTCCATATTTATTTTTCCTGGTTTGGATAGCATTTTCCATCATATGTCCCTCAGAGTTGTCTTGGATCCTTTGCTGAGAATAGTTAAGTCTATCAAGGTTATTCATTTCACAGTGTTGCTGTTACTGTGTACAGTGTTCTCTGGTTCTGCTCAATTCACTCAGCATCATCAGTCCATGTAAGTCTTTCCAGATTTTTCTGAAGTCTGTCTGCTCATCATTTCCTATAACAGAATAGTGTTCCATTGCATTCATATACTGCAACTTGTTCAGCATTCCCCAATTGATGAACATCCTCTTAATTTCCAATTATTGGCCACCACAAAACAACTGTAATGATTATGTTTGTACATATAGGTAATTTTCCTATTTGTATTATCTCTTTGGGATACAGACCTGGAAGTGGTATTACTTGGTCAAAGGATATACACAGTTTTATAGCCCTTTGGACATAGTTTCAAATTACTCTCTAGAATGATTGGATCAATTGAAAACTCCACCAACAATGCGTAAGTGTTTCAATTTTCCCATTTTCTCCAACATTTATAATTTTCTTGTTTTGTCATATTAGCCAATCTTATAGGTGTGATGTGGTACTTCCAAGTTATTTTGATTTGCATTTATCTTAATCTATCCACCCCACCAAGAGTTCCTTCCACCTCCTCGCTATCCCTTTGTCCTCTTATTTCTTTCCAAATTCAGAAGACATATTTACCTTTCTAGGTATATATGTTGATTCCTCTTTACCCCATTTCTGATGAGAGTAAAATTTCAGCACTACCCTCCCTGCCTCTCTACTAGATTTATCTATATTCCTCCCCTCCTCTTATGCTTCATTTTATGGAATTATTAATCTTTTTTATCTCTCCCTGATTTTTTAACAATCACCCTATTATATTCAACTCAACCCAAATCTTTCTTTCAAGCTACTCAAATAAAGATGAAAGTCATGAGTATTGATGACATTTTCACATATAAGATGTGAATAATGACCTCATTTTATTCCTTAAAATTGTTCTTTAATGTGCTTATGCACACACACACACACTCACATATACATGCACACACACATATACATGTATTTTTCCCTGAAGTCCTGCTGTTTTAGTCATAAATACTTGCAAGTCTTTCAGTTTGTTAAATGTCCTTTTTTCCATTCAGGATTATATTTAACTTTGCTCTGTGAGTTACCCTTGGTTCATAAGCACAGCTCATTTATTCTAAAAAATATAATATTCCAAGACATATGGTCCTTCACCATAGTATGTTCTATGTCTTCTTATTGTATATCCATGATATTCAAATTGTTTTATTTTCTTGTTGTATCCAATAATTTCTCCTTAATCTGGAAATTCTGAAACTTGGCTATGATATTCCTGTAAATTTCCCTCCTGGGATCTCTTTCAGGTGGATATAGGTAGATTTTTTTTTTTCTATTCCTGCTTTGCCTTCTTCTTCTAGAACTTGTATCAATAACACAGTATTCACAATGCCTACAGTAACTATAAATATGCTAATATGATGATTGATCACAAAATCTAACAGGCTCTCTACATGGGAAATATAGCTAGAACATTTATTCAAATACCAGGAAACTGAGTCCCAAAACCAGAAAGTCAAAGCCATCGCAGTAGTAATGAAGTTGGTATATGTAGTGAATATAGTAAACACTCACATTCTCAAGGCTTCATAACAGGACAGGCTACCACAGGCAAAGATCCTCCTCTCCTCACTCACAGCAAGTGCTCACTATCACACAACTTGCTCCAGCAGCTCTGCCCACCTCTCCCCTCCCCTGCAGTTCCCATCTCTGGCAGTCCTCAGCAAGAGTCCTTAACAGAGATTCTGGCTGGTTAAAAAAAAAAAAAAAAGAGTTTGCCCCACAGCCACAGCCACGGATTTCAGTCAGCACTGCACTGACTCTAGCTTGGCTGGCTTCCTCTTGCCCACCCCTTCCTGCTAAGTCAGCGAGTTCAAGGGGCATGGAAGATCTTCAAATCCCGAAACCATTATAGAACTCCAGGGAATTTTTCCTTAACATTTTTTATTTGTAATATTGTGTCAAGATTATCTTTTTACTCATGATTTTCAGGTAGCCCAACTATTCTTAATATTTTTTTTCCTTGATCTGTTCTCCTGATCAGTGTTTGTTTGTTTGTTTTTCTGATGAGATGTTTTATATTCCCTTTTTTCATTCTTTTGAGTTTGTTTTTATGTCTTGTTCTCAGAACATCATTAGCTTTTTTTTTTTTTTGCCCAACTTTATTTTTCAAGTAATTATTGTCTTAAGTTTTTGATCCTCTATTTCAAGTTAGTTGAATTTCTTTTCATAATTTTCTTGGATTACTCTTTAAAAAAAAATTCCTTGATCTTTTTTATTTGATTTTTAAAGTCTCTTTTCAAGTTCTTCCAAAAACTATTTCTGTGCCTGTGACCATTTGACATTCTCATTGAAAAAAGGAGTGGCTTTTTTTTTTTAGCTCCATTATCTTCCTCTGAATATGATCCCAGATCTTCTGTATACTCATATTAGCTATATATTTATTTGGGCTCTTTCTATTTTGCTTATCTATCTATCTATCTATCTATCTATCTTTAATTTACTTGGAGCACAGATTTGTATAATTAACTTCTAGGCCCAACATATGGAGAATGATCCAAACCTCAGGTCCTCCTTACTGTTATTTTCTGAAGTCTGTCTTGGGGCACCAACTTGGGTTTTTCTCTGTGAAAATTCTACATAAGCCATAAGCATGAGAAATTGAACTCAATAGACTACTGTTCACTAAAGCTGATAATAAGAATTACTGTGTTGAGAACTCCTTTTTTGAGAAAAAAAATCTTTAAAAAATAACCATACAGGAATATTACAAAGTGGTTTGGAAGAAATTACATATAGACTAGCACCTGATGCAAGGGTAGAGTGAATAGAACACTAGTCCTGGAGTGCAAAGACCTGAGTTCAAATTCAATCTGAAAATGCTTAGGAGTTTTGTGACCTTGGGCAAGTCTTCTAACAGCTACCTGAGCTTTTTGTGTGTAAAATGGGGGCAATTATATAAGCTACCTCTCTGAATTGGTGTGAGCATCAAATGAGAAAATAATTATAAAAGGTTTAGTGGAGCACCTGTCAGTATAAGCACTACTTAAATATTGGTTGTTATTATTCTTATTGTTATCATTGTTAACATTATTATTATGCTATATTCCATAGAAATTCAAAATGCATTTAGGAGTGAAATATAAAAATTATGTCACGAAACAAAACAGCAGAGAACAGGACCAGGTACTTAGAGATATTGCTGTCAATCCAGTGATTGACAAGAAGCAAGCACTTTGTCATACACATTGTGTATACAAAGACAAGTATGAAAAAAATGAATGAAGGTCATGGAAGCGGTAATGTGTACCTGAATCAGAACACAAACTTAGATCTTAATAATCCTAAGGCCAACATTCCACCTACTATGCAACAACCATAACATAATTATTTTTCATGTATTAATACATATTTTCATCTCACCTGTCATAGGTGCCAAATGCCTATGAAAGAGAAAGAGGAAGTTCCTGGGAAAGAAATTCAACAAGGATGGGAACACTGGACATGCCCACTAAATATGTGTAGATGGTGATGACATTATGATACTGATCACCTGATCCCTTAAAAATGAATGTATTGGGCCATCTCTAGTCATACTGATGAATATCTGCCCACTGGAACCAGGTGACTCTGGAGGAGAAAGTGAGGTCGGTGATCTTGCATAGCCCTCCCTCACTCAAATGAAAGTCAACTTCAAGTTATGTCATTATCTTCCTGATGTGATGGTACTCTTTATGAAAAAGGACAAACCCAACAATTAGATATTCATACAGTTCTTCCATATGCACAATGCATATACTTTGAAAAAATGCGGTTGTGAAAAATAAATAATTTGAAAATTGCAAAAAAAAATTATCTTTCTTATTGTTGTAATGGTCTGGAGGTACTGTATACTTTTTTTATCCCTGTAGGAAAGTGATGGGCACCTGTGTATTGGTCAGTGTCAATTTGTTGTTAAGACCGACCTTGAAGAAGAGTGTTGTTAAATAAAAATCAATGCAAAACTTGTAGGCAGTTCTTGGCAACCACTCAAATCATTATCAAAACTCATCACTTTCCAATAACACCAGTTAAAACATATAATTAATGTTGCTATTAAGCTTTTTGTAATCAGACTCCAGGGAAATGATGCTTCAATGCATAATGAAGCACTTTGTCAAGAAATAAGCTTTATGTTTAGAAAAACAGAAGCCTTAGAACTCTTCCTTTTAAACATAAATTTTATTTTACAATTTATTAGAATCAGAATGAAACAAACAAAATTTATTAACTTGTGTTATAGTTATTGTCATATGGTGGGGAAAGACTATTCATACATAAAATGAAACTAATTATTTTGGGGATCTTCTATCCACTTTGTTTGTTTCTACATTTCTCTCCACCATTACTCTGTTGGTTCTACATCAAGTGTCTTCTCTTTAGTGTTTATGTATTAAGCAATTGCAGTGTTCTGAGGACCAGGGAAGTTCTGTAAGTTAGAAGGTAATAGCAAAACAGTCTCTTACACTAAATAAAGTTGTGTTCTACTAGAGGAATCAACACATGCATAATGCTGAGAAGGAGCAATAACTTTAACCATAAAAGGCAAGTTATGGATCTCACACCAGACACCTATTAACCAAGAATTGAGTTAGGTTGGTGAGTCCAGATTAAGTCAATATTATGGCTCCTTCAGATTGTGTACTTGGAAGGATTTGAGATAAATGAGAAAACTAATTATCAAATTTGATATCAATTCATTTTAATTCACATAGTAGATTGAGCAAAATATTCAAGACATATAAGAATATTTTATTGTCTGAGTTACGCATTTTCTCCCAAATTCCATAATTTAAGGCTGCTGATTTGACTACTTCCTCATATTATTTACATATATCCTTGTAATGCCAGACTGAAACTACCTCCTCCATTATTCACTCAGTGAAACCAGTCTTATATCCACTAAAGTCTATGAACTCATTGTGATTAGAAATTAGAAAAATTAGAAATGTTCTATAATGGAGTGGACTACCTCTATGGTTATGGGTTCAGTTCTTTTGACATTATTGCTTTTCATGTTCCAAAGTTCTAAAATAGCACCTGAAAATGTTGATACTTAAAAAGTTGGCACATTTTCACACAAAACAGATCTAAACAATTTTAGAAATATTAAAAAATTATGGGTAGGTTGAGCCAATAAAATGAAAATTACAATTCTACCTAAACTTATTTGCTAATTCAGTGGCATAACAATAAAATCATCCAAGAAGTATTTTGTAGAACTTGGAAAACTAACAAAATATTTCATGAAGAAAAAAAGGCAAGAATATCAAAGGAATCAATAAAAACAGTGAAGAATGGTGACCTAGAAAGGCCAGATTTCAAACTATAATATGAAATCTCAGTTATCAAAATAATCTGTTACTAATTAAAAAATGGAGAGGTGCATCAGTTGAATAGATTATTTACACAATACATAGTTGTAAAATACTATAGTAAGCTAGTGCTTTTGAAACCCAAAGATCTAAGTTTGTCATGGGGAGGTGAAGAACTTATATTATCTTAAAAAAATAGTGGCAAAAGTAGAAAGCAGTTTGGCAGAAAGTAGGCATAGACCAACACTGCACACAATGGAAGAATACAATATCAAAATGGGGCATATTTTAGACATACAGAATGATATCATAAGCAAATTAGGGTAGTATGGGAAAATTACCTTTCATATTTCTGGATAAAGAAAGATTTTTATGACAAAGTAAGATATAGAGAGGATCTTTGGAGGTAAAATATTAAACTATGGCACTAGTTGCTCCTTGTTCATTCAACCTTTAGTATGGGGATGGTTAAGACAAAAAGATTGTCTATAGACCACTTAAACAAGTCTGTGAATTCTCCTTGGGTTTGATGAAATAATGATATAGAAACTACATACAGAAGTCTGGAACATGAGAAATATTTAGTAAATGCTTCATTGAATTAATTAAACCAGTAAGCAGCGTCACTTTTTTCTGTTTCAGTAATTTCCATGACATTATCATGTGAAATTCATTAAACTTTTCCATTGCTCGAGGGATATGCCATCATGGGGACAGAGAAAACCATAAAGTCTGACTCTAGCAGTTCACAGTACAGATAACATGAACAAGCCACAAAAGATTCTACATTTCTGATAAGCAGGTACCTTCATTCTTTCTTGTGAACTTATCAGTGCAGTAAGGATCAAAAATATGGAGTTCAAATAGCTCAGATTAAAAAGCTGATCACTGTGCCAACTGGGGGTGGGTAGATAAATGGGACAATTTAGGGGCCATGGAATGAATTCCCTTAAGTTGAAATAACACAATCTCCTTCTAGATTAGCTATCAGATGACAGTCATGAACAGTAACAATAGCCCTAGAAACTTTTCACAATCACAGAAATCAAGTAGCTTTTGTAACAGGACACTGATAACTAATAATATATGGGATCAGAGTGATCTTCGAGATCAGTGCTATGCAACTGATCATCATCTGAAGAACTGGCATTTTTAAAATCTTTTCATCTCTTGGAATAAAATACATTTAAAACCAAAAATTGTTAGCCTAATTCACCTTCATAATTCAGGTAGAAAAAATATTTTCTCTCTAATAAAATAAGAGGAAGGAAGACTAAAGAGAGTGAGTTAATATGTAGATTCTCAAGGGATATCACATAATTAATGGCTGCATGAGCTAGAGACTACAATACATACTGGACCTTTACCTTTAATGCTTTGGGACACTCTTAAAAAGGAAATTTCATGTCTTGGAATGGGCCATCACTTTGTAGTCTATAGTCATAGACAATGACAACAACCAGGGGGATACATGACTAGCAAAGGGTTACTTGGAAATATGTTGGTTATGGTGTTTGAACCATGTCTTCTAAGCTTCAAATCCAATTTCAAACCTACTTCACTACAATTCCTCCACAAGGTGTCCTTATATACTCTATTCTCCTTTAGTATTGCACTATAATATTTGACCCACTGATTAGTTAAAATATTTTAAATTATATTTATAATATTATACTGTATCATCACTTGAGGAAAAGTAGTTTCATTCTTTGTTTTATAATATAAAAACACATTAATTTTCCTTTTGGGAATAGGATACTGATATGATATGATATGATATGGCATGATATGTTGTGAGAAGAAGTGATGTGTTATGAAATGACAGGAAATGATATGATTACAATTGGAATGAATTTATTGAAATTCACCTAATGGAACCTAAACTGATAAAATTACATTTGTAATCAAGTGGAAAAAATCCTGCTCATTTCCTCTAAGACATTTCTATCCATTAACTGTCTAATTATGTATTCAAACATTCCTCAGAGAAAGTTTCTTCCTTTTTTTCTCAGATTATGTTCCTTGGATAGCAGAAATGATCAAATTGAATGAAACCACAGAAAGCCAGGTGACTGAATTCATTCTCATGGGCCTCACAAACCGCCCTGAGCTACAGGGGCCCTTTTTTATTTTGTTTTTCCTCAACTATATGGCCATATCTCTTGGGAACCTAGGCATTATCATCCTAAGCAGTGTTGATTCCCACCTCCAAACCCCCATGTACTTTTTCCTCAGGCATCTGGCATTTGTTGATCTTGGTTCCTCTACAGCTATTGGGCCAAAAATGCTAGTTGGTTTCCTAGAGGAGAAAAACATAATTTCTTATGATGGGTGTGTAATACAGCTAGTTTTCATTGTGATTTTTATTACCAGTGAACTTTTTATCCTGTCAGCCATGGCCTATGATCGTTATGTGGCTATCTGTAAGCCTCTCCGTTATATGGCCATTGTATCAGACAGAGTATGTTGGATCTTAGTGACTCTCTCATACTTATATAGCATCATGGTATCCCTAGTGGTAGCAATAAAGCTTTTTCAATCATCTTTTTGTAAATCAAATGTAATAAGACATTTCTACTGTGATGGTCTTCCTCTATTGTCCATTATATGTTCAGACACAAGTGAGACTGAACTAATCATTATGATGTTTGCTGCATTTAATTTTGTTTCTTCACTCTTGATTATCCTTATATCCTACATGTTAATTCTTGTGGCCATTGTCAGGATGAACTCTTCTGAGGGCAGGCACAAAGCCTTTTCAACTTGTGGCTCTCATCTCACGGTGGTGGTTGTATTCTACGGGACGCTTGTCTTCATGTATTTGCAGCCCCAATCTAGCCATTCCTTTGACAATGACAAGATGGCCTCTGTGTTTTATACTCTGGTCATCCCCATGCTCAACCCTTTGATCTACAGCTTAAGGAACAAAGAAATGAAAGGTGCCTTGAAACGACTGTTTAAAAAATGATGTATGCATTCTTTTAATGTCTAATGTAGAGTATGATTCCATTGCATTATTGGAAGCAAGTAAATTTGTGTTAGATTTCCTTGCCAACTTCTCTCTGATTCTTCCCTCATCTTTTAGAAAGAAAAAAATTTCTTAGTATGCGGAGAATGATTTTTGATTGTTATTTTTTTTGTCAACCTCCAATAAATCCTAATTTAATGGACTACTTAATTGAATGGACCTTTTAAAGGATTTAGTGCAAAATATCTCCATAAAACAGTCTATCCCATTATTTGCTACAATAATAAAAGGATTAAGTTTGAAGTTTTCTTGCCTGGGAAAATCAATTATCAAGCATTTAGAAAACACTGGCCCCAAGTACTACTCTAGGAATTGGAGCAATTATGAAAAATAGTTCTTGACATCAATGGACTTACATTTTATTAAGATTAACAACATTTACAAGAAACCCACACTATCTGTCTGAGCAGTTAATCTGCTTTTGAATGTCTTTTATTGATAAGAGCTTTATCCTTTTTATATCTTCAATTTTGTCCTCTCTGACTTCCAGCCATTTCTTCTGGTCTTCTCTGGGAGGCTGAACAAGTTGATTCCTCTTCTTTGTAATAATTATTCAAATTCTTGGAGAAAATATTTTTCTTTTCCCCCAGCTTCAGTACCAGATCTTTCATTCTTGTGATAGAGTGGGAAGAAAAAAATCGCCGGGATAGACAATAGATAGGTATCCCCAAAATACTCATACAGATTTAAATTTCTAAAGTTAAACATTTAAGTCTCTTGGGAAATTCTGTATAGCTCCAGTGCCTTGGTTCAAATAGCAGGGCTGTGACTAATGACCTTAATGCATCTCAGATTTAGCAACTGCTTGGAGAATAATCTTGTCTTGTATGGGGAAAGAGGTCTCAAGACAGGACTTCGCCAGAGGTTTTATGAACTGATTGAGTAAAAAAAAAAAAAAATACCTGGTTGATAGATGTATCTGCTTTGAATTTGCTCTTGCTCCTACTTCCAGCTTCTACTTAAGAAGAAGAAATGTGGTTCTACAATTGTTAGCCTGACAGCCTTTTTTTCTGATTTTCTTCAATAATGAAGGATTTGAGGAAGATTTTTTATCAAGTCTTCTGGGGATGGAACTTGAAATAATGGCCTGAATATGTGAAGAGATGAGGAGGGAAAGCTGTATGGAATGGTCTGGTGATTTTAGTGTGAAATGTGTGTAAAATAATGTGGTGCGTGTATAACCTAAGTCAGATTGCTTACCGTCTCAGCAAGGGGTAAGGAGAGGGAAAGAGGGGAAGAATTTGGAACTTAAAAACTTTAAAAAATGAATTTTAATTTTTAATTGGGGAAAAATAAAATATTATTTTAAAATGAACTAAAATAATAAAAAAAATGTGCTGTCGGATGTCTTTTTCTTGTCTGTGTGCTTTTCTTCAGAATAAGTGGTGACCACGAACATTTTAACACCAGATTTTCATTTGTTTAATAGGAAAACAGAATTATTTAATCTGTAAGAATTTCACTACAACAAGATTTGAAAATATAGATTTTCTATAATAACCCTGATGATTCTCTAGCTGTTCATATTTTTATTGAAAAAAATAGTTAACTCTATTCTCCAACAGTAACCCATGCTCACCTTTCCCCAAGACCTATGAATTAAAGCAGCTTCAAAGAATACCATCTCCCAATGGTATCCATACAATGATAAAGTGGTCTCAGGGGAGGTTTTGTTTTCTTTTGCCTTGTATGAATTCTTTTACGTTTCCTCTCAAATAAACTATTTCAAAATAGTGAGTATAATAGAAAAGTGCTTTCATTACACATATTTTAAGACAGTACTAAGAAGAAAACAAGTGTGAATAACAACTGTCATATGTAAAGAGTTCATAAATATTATCTCATTGAAGCTTTACAACAACCTTTCAAAATAGGTTTAATAGTTACTTTAAACACCACATTACAGATGAAGAAATTGAGTTTCAAAAATTTAAATAAACTGCTGATGTCTTATAGTCCATAAACACTGGAAGCAAGGTTGAAACTAACTTTTCCTAACTAAATGTTCAGTATTCTGCATTTTATCTCTTTCAGCAGGCAACTTTTCAATTCAAGGAAATTGAATTATTCAACATCATCATCATCATTATCATAATAATTATCATAATTTATCAGCAATACTTCTCTTCATCCTCTTCATGATTTCCATTATCCTCATCATTTTAAAATATACATTTCCCTATCAATTACTTTTATGGTTATCACTGATATATTCATTGTGGTACAGGTATTTGGATAGATATAGGTAGATTTAGATACCTACATACACACATATGTGTACACATACATACATACACACATATAACCATATGTATTCCCTAACAAATTCTACACCTGATTTTGATTTTTATATTTGTGTGTCTCTCTTATTTCCTATCCCTCCTTACTCCTCTAGTTTACTTCTACCCATTACCTAGATGGCCTATTACTTATCCTACTTTCCCTCCAATGATTTTTCTTATATTCTCCCATTCCCTAAAATCTAAATGCCCTTCTATACCCCCTTTAATCTATTCTCTCACACTCCCCTCTAAATATCCCTCCATTATCCTCCCACTTTCTATCTTTTTATCATTTTATTTCTTCTGAAGTTAAAAGACTTTTATACTCCTCTATCTATCTATCTATCTATCTATCTATCTATCTATCTATTTATCTATCTGTCTGTCTGTCTGTCTGTTTGTATTGTTCCCTCTTAAACATATTCCTGATGAAAGTAAGTTGCCCTTGTTGCTCATAATATTTAACCTTGAGTTTGGGGTATCAGAATTTGAACATAATATTTCTATGAGTTTTCCTCATAGAAATTCTTTCAAGTGGTGATCAATGGATTTTTTCCATCTCTTCTTTCCATTCTTGTTCTGATACTTCAGGGAAATTTTCTTTAATTATCAAGATTCTTTTTTTTATCATAACTTTCAGTTAGTAAGATTATTCTTAGGTTTTCTCTTCTTTATCTCTTCTCCAGATCAGTTTTTTTTCTTATTAGATGTTTAACCATCTCTTCTATTTTTTTTTCTTTCTTTAGATTTTCTTTAATTATTTCTTGATTTCTTTTGACTTCATTGGTGTTCCTCTGACTAGTTCTTATTTTCAAGGTGCCATTTTCTTCCTTAGGATTCTGGATCTCCTTTTCTAATTGGTTGACTTTCTTTTCATAATTCTTGCTTTTATTGGATTGATCTTATTTTGTTTTCTATCAATTTCATTTGATTTTTAAAGTCCTTTGTAAGATCTTCTATAAATTATTTTGGGTCAGTTAACCATCTGAAATTATTCTTTGGGGTAGAAGAGGTTTTGTTTTGTTTTTTTTTTGTTTCAATATCTTTCTCTGAAGATGAACTCCAATCTTTTCTATTCCCTAAGTAGCTTTCTATGGTTGGATTCTTTCTCCTTTGCCTGCTGATATTTAAATAATAGTTTAGTTTTTTATAATCACCTCTAGTTCTGGTTTATGGGGCATGGTGCCTCTGGCCTCACATGCTCTTTCTTTTCATCTTACAACAAAACTTTATTTAAAAAAATATTTTTTATATTTACATTTAGTTTACAACATTCAGTTCCACAAGCTGTTGAGTTCCAAATGTTCTCCCCCTCCTGCCTCTTCCCCTCTCCCCCCCCCCCATGGTGGCAGGCAAGCCAATATAGGTTTCATTAAAACATTAAACATTAGTTCACCTATAAAGAAGGATTGTAACCAATGGAATCAACAATGAGAAAGAAGAAACAAAACAAAACAAAAAAGAGAGCAAATAGTTTGCATCAGTGTGCATCCAGACTTTGGAATTCTTTCTCTGAATGTGGATAGCCCTTTCCATTATGAGTCTTGTGGAGTTGTCTTATAGCCTTGCACTGCTGAGAGAAGACCAGTCTATAAAAGTCAGTCATCACAGATACATTGTGTCTATAATTGTGTAAAAAGTTCTCCTGGTTTAGCTCCCCTCACTCAGTATGAGTTTATATAAGTCTTTTCAGGTTATTATGAAGACTGTCTGCTCCTCACTTCTTATAGCATAATAGTTTCCATTACATTCATATACCACAACTAAGATCCTTTTTAGGTCTCCACTCTGACCTTGAACTCAAATCATAATTTTGAGTGAATTATTTTCTTCTGTTAGTTTTCAAAGTTCCTTTTCCATATGTTAAGATTTAATTTTTAGGGGCAGAGCCAAGATGGTGGCCTAGCAGCAGCAACATATCGCAGCTCTCACATAGCCACCCCAAAATACCCATAAAATAGGACTCTAAA
>CM053592.1:183499988-183515190 GCA_028646515.1 Pseudochirops corinnae
GGGGGGGGGGTAAGGGAGGGAAGAAAATTTGAAACTCAAGTGAATGTGGAATTGAATCTTGTAAATTAAAAGTAAATAAGTAAGTCATTTAAAAAAATAAAAAAAAAATTAAAAAATGCAAACTTTCCATCTTGTCCATTCAACTTTATGCTATATTCTTTTATATTCTCAGTGTTCTTCATCTTCTTGGCATGTGTGTGTGTTGGGGGGTGCGTGTATGGGGGATTTAAACTTCTTGGCCACAGTCCTCTTGAAGATATCTGTGCAATTTCTCTTGGCATGATGCAACCATGATATATTAGTCACAAACATAAGCCTGAAACATAACATATGCTTCATGAAATTAGGTAGATGAGTAAACTTTTTCACTTCTTACTGTCTGGACAATTTCCATGGTATGTTAATACAAAATTAATTAAACATCTCCCTGCTTCAGGGACATGGTCTCACAGGGACAGAGAAAACCATAAATTCTGACTCTAGCAGGTGGCAGTATAAATCACATGAACAAGTTACAGAAGATTCTACCCTCCAGATAAGCAGGTAACAATGTTCTTTGTTTGTGAAGCTCCACTACAACATGTATGAAAAGGTGGAGTCAAAAAATCTCATTTCAAAAAGTTAGTCACTGTAACCATTGTGGGGGAGGATAGGAGAATTTTGTGGCCTTGGGTAGAACTTGATCACATTGAAATGACATGAAATTATTTTAGAAAAGCCATCAAAGAATAGTTCCAATCTGTGACAGTTATAATAGAAACTTTTCTCCAACCAGAGAAATCAAACAGTTTTGTTTTGTTTTGTTTTTTGGTAAAGGGATATCAATCACTAGTAATTTGTGGGAATCAGAAGGGTCAGTGCTGTGTAACTGAATGTCATCTGAACAGCAGGATGTGTTTTAAATTTTTTTTTTAATATATCTTGGAATATGATACTTAAAAACACCAAAATTGTTATCCTAGTTCAACTTCAGAATCCAACTGGAAAATTATTTTCTCTCTGATCAGGTAAAGGCAAGGGAGACTACAAAGAATGAGTGGATTTAAGGAGTGTTTCTGGATATCTTTCAATTAATCAGCACATGAGATAGAGACTACAATAGATCGTGGACCTTTCCCTTCAATGATTTAGGGAACTCTTAAAAAGGAAAAGCCACCTCTCAGCATTGGCCATCACTTTGCAACTGATGGTCATAGACAATGACCCAACAACCAAGTTATTCTTTAACTAGCACAGGATTTTTGGAAATGTGGCAGTTATATGATTTATCCCATTTCCACTTTGCTTCAAAGCAAATGCAATGGCTACTTCCCAATACCTTCTACACTGATTTGATAAAATACCTTTATAGACACTATTCTACAATAGTTTCCCATTATAATATTTTGGTCCACTGATTAATTAAAATGTATTAGAGCATATCTAAAGTGCACTGTCCCATCACTTTGAGAAAATTAGTTGGATAACTTACTATTTTGTAGAATGAAACCACATTCACTATATTCTTCATCTCAGAATATTGATGTAATATGAAATGATATGACATGATATGACATTTTATCAAATGATACAATGAGATATTATTTCAATTTGAGTGAATTCACCATATAAAATGTAAATGAATAAAATTACCTTGTAAGTGAATGGGTATATTCCTATTCATCTATCTAAGTCATTCCTACTCAATAACAGCCTACTATGCAAACAGTACTCAAAGATGGCTACTTTCTTTTCTTCTAAGATTATGTTCTTTGGATGGAAGAAATGATCAACCTGAATGAAACCACAGGGAGCCACATGCCTGAATTTATTCTCATGGGCATCACAAACCGTCATGAGCTGCAGGGCCCTCTCTTTGTTCTGTTTTTCTTCAACTACATGGCCATAGTTGTAGGGAACATGGGCCTGATCATCCTGACGAGTGTTGATTCCCACCTCCAAACCCCCATGTACTTTTTTCTCAAACATCTGGCATTTGTTGATCTTGGCTATTCCACAGCGGTTGGACCAAAAATGCTAGTTGGATTCATAGTGGAGAAAAATATCATTTCTTACTATGGTTGTGCAATACAACTAGTTATCTTTATGATATTTATTGCCAGTGAACTTTTTATCCTGTCTGCTATGGCCTATGACCGCTATGTTGCTATCTGCAAACCACTTCATTATATGATCATCATGTCAGAAAGAGTATGTTGGATCTTGGTGAGTTTCCCATACCTGTATAACATCATAGTAAACCCATTGATCACAATAAAGCTTTTTAAATCATCTTTCTGCAAATCCAATATATTAAGACATTTTTATTGTGACAGTCTCCCTCTATTGTCCATCATATGCTCAGACACAAGTGAAATTGAATTAATCATTATGACTCTTGCTGTATTTAGTTTGTTTTCTTCCCTCATGATTGTCCTTATCTCGTACATGCTCATTCTTGTGGCCATCCTAAGGATGAACTCTGCTGAGGGCAGGTACAAAGCCTTCTCCACCTGTGGCTCTCACCTCTCAGGTGTGGTTATATTCTATGGGACACTTTTCTTTATGTATCTACAGCCTCAATCTAGTCATTCCTTTGACACAGACAAAATAGCCTCTGTGTTTTACACTCTGGTCATCCCCATGCTCAACCCTTTGATTTACACTCTGAGGAACAAAGAGGTGAAAGGTGCCTTGAGGAGGCTCTTTAAGAAAATTCTGTAAGTCTTCTTTTTTAATGCCCAAAGCAGTGAATGAATCCTTTCCTTTGAATGTCTTTGATGGAAAAAAAAAAATCAATTGACAAGCATTTAAAAAATCCTGGTACTAGGTACTGTTTTAGGCATTGGGCCTGCACTGATAAATTAAACAAAATGTAGTTCTTGCCATTAATGAACTTATATTTTATGAGAGCCCTTCTATCCAACAAAACAGCCAGTCTCCTCTGAATGTTACAGTTAAGAAGTCCTCATGAAAAGCACATTTCTACTCTATGTCTTCCAGGCATAACTCCTGGCCTTCTCAGTGAAGTAGAACACCTTGATAAGTGTTCAAATTCTTGAAGAGAAGATTCATCCCTTCCCCCAGCTTCAGTCCCAGATTTTTTTTTTTCATTTGGAAAGAACACTCTGGTATATAAAGTGTCCCAAAAATCTTAAGGTAGATTTGATTTTTTAAAGCTTAAAATAAAACAGAATTTTGAGTCATTCTCTATTATTACAGAACCTATGTTTAAATAAAAGGTCTATTACTTGTGACCTCTAATATTGTGGGCAAAAAAACCATATACATACATACATATACACACAAATACACACACACATATATCTTCTCTCTCACACACACAGACACACATATATCTTCTCTGAATGTTGCTCATATATAAAATTTGGGAACGTGATGACAAAAGTTCTAAGTGCTATTTCTGTTAAAATTCTATGACTTCATGAACCTATACTTTGTGCTAACAGCTTAGAGTCTTCAATTAGTAATCACATGCCATATTCTTTTTTTGATTCATTTAAAACTGAAATACACAATGAGAAAAGAAAAAAAAAGAACATTTTCACATGGAGAGTAGATAATACAGAGGATTCTATATAAAATTACATTTTTTAAAATATATATATACGTTAAATACTACATATTGTTTTCAAAAATATCTAGTTTTACTTTTCTTCTTTGTAGTTCTTTTGAAATTCTCTGCTGTATACTTTTTACTTTGTTTCACTCCTCACACCCATCCTCTTGAGTCAAGACCACAATTAAAGGTGTATATAGATAGAAAGATAGATTAGGTAGATAGCTTGGTATAAACATACCCTTATATATGCATAAACACTCATAACCATATATGTAAGACCATATTATGAATACTTTCACTTGTCATCTCCTGCTCTGAAAGTGAATAGCATTTTTCTTCATAAATCCAAGTCTTTCCATGTTTTCTTTCTAAACTAATCAGTTCACAGTTGCCTACATCACAGCCATAATTCATCCCAGTCACATCCTATCTGAGAGACTTGTCTATGAATTTCCCTCTGTTCCCCCAGATCCCCATTTTCTGCATTCCTTCTATTCTTGGCTACATTGCCTTTATTTATACCAGGAAATTTTAAGTTAAAATAATGAAAATTATTCATTTTTTTTTTTATTTCAGCAATGCTTTAACCTTATAGTTTAAGGTCTGGTACTGCTTAATCTGTTTCCTTTACATCTTTTATCACTGATTTCTTTGAAATTCCTGATTTTGTTCTTCCAAATCAACTGTTATTATTTTTCCTAACTCAGTAAGACAATTTTAGTGATGTAACTGGGCTAGAATTGAAAAGATTAGTAAGGTAAAATAGTCATTTTTTATTGTCTTGGCTTTACCTACTCATGAACAGTAAATACCACTTCAATCACTTAGATCTCACTCTATTTTTATGAAAAGTTTTACGTTTATGTTTATATAGTTCCTGTGTCTATTTTGGCACATATATTCTCAGGTGTTTTATATTACCAAATTCTTTTAAATGGTCTAAATCCATATTGAATTCCTTTGTTGACACAGTCTAATCACCTTATTTTTCTCTTTTGATTGTCTATTTTAGCTATAACTTTCTCTGAGATGATTACTCTCCCTGCTATCTTCTGACATAATAAATTCTTCGCCTGCCTTTCTTTTATCTTTGTGTGTTTCTCTCAATTTATAGTGTTTCTGGAAAGCGACATACTTTTGAATTCAAATTCTTAATCTGCCATCCATTTAAGTTTTATTGATATATTAATTCCATTTACATTCTAAGCTAAAATTACTTGGATACCTTTGTCCTTCCATTTTTTCCTCGCTATCCTTTGATCCCATTTACCCTACCCATCCTCAATCCTCTGCTTTATTCTAACTTTGCCCTCTTATTCCTTAATCTACTCACTCCTCCAAAAGCCCCCCCTCCATCCTCCTCCCTTCCTTATCCCCTTCCCCTCTTATTTCTTTCTAAATTTGCAGGAAAATTACACTCTTCTAAATACATATGCTATTTCCTCCTTAATTCATTTTGAGTAAAGGGGAAGATTTCATCACTACCTTCCCTCCCCTTTTACTAACTTCTTCTGCATCATTTTCTTCTGCCTCATTTGAATGAGGTAATTATATCTTTTTATTTCTTTCTGCACAACTTTTATAAAATCACTCCTTCATACACAGCTCAACCTAAGCCATCCTTTCAAACTACCCAAATAATGATGACATTCACAAGATTATTTTATGTTTTTAATGTCATCTTCATATGTGTCAGGTTTAAGAAACGCTAGCACAAATTTCTTGACTTGTGAGGGGAAAGAATCTAAGAAGGCAGACCATCCCTGGAGGCTTTATTGTCTGGTTAAGTAAGGAGGTGCTTGGTTGCAACATCTAACTGTCTTGAATAGTCTCTTCCATCTTCTTTCATTTTCCACATCAGAAAAAGACAAACAACTCTATTTTAGTAGGTGTGACAGCGTCTTCTACATTTTTCTTCTGTGGAAAAGGAATTGGGGAGAAGTTTGAACTAGTGTTCTGAGGAAGGAACTAGAAATACTGAGCTGCATTATAGAAAGTCATAACTAGAAAGTTATTCAGTAATTTTGGTGTGAAATGTGTTAAAATAAATGACTGACTATTACATTCTTTCTAAGTAGTGTGCTTTTCTTTGGGATCAGTGCTGCACAAAAATCTAGCAACACAAGATTTCCCTCGGGCTAATAGGAAAACAAAATTACTCAAGGCTAAGACTTTCATAACTAGGATATTTGTAAACCTAGACTTTCCAGAATTACATGGATGATTCACCAGGATTGTTTTTAGTAATATTTTTAAAAATATCTGAAGATTTTGTTCCCTAGAAATAACCCATCCTCACCTTCCCTCAAGCCCATGACTTTAAAAAAAAGGCTTCAGAGGAAACTCTCTTGCAATGGTATCCTTATAATGGTAAAGTGGTCTTCATGGGGAGTTGTATTGTTTTGCTTTGTCTTAATTCTCGTAAGTTTCCACTTAAACAGATCAGTTAAGAATAGTGAGAAAAAAATGTCAAAGTGGTTTCATTAAATGTATTTTAGGACAGGTCTCAGAAGATAAAAGTATTATTAATGTGCTGAGGCCATCTAACCTATTAACATTTGGCCCAAGGTTGGAACCAAGTCTTCCTGGTAAGTAATTCAGTAATCTCTATTATTCTTCTTACATCAGGCTGTCTCACAATTCAGGGAAGTTCATTACGCATTGTAATCATCATCACTATCAGAATCACTACCATGATTGAAATCATCAATGCTCTTTTTTTCTCTACCTCCTCCATATGACTTTTATCACGGTAGTCAAGGACACATTTCCCTAATAGTTTTTCATATGTTCATTCACTGAATGAAGGAATGTGGTACATGTACAGAAATATCAAGATTAGTGTCATACCATTTTAAAAATATTTATAAAAATGTTGATGAAAGTCATAGTGAAAATGAATGGGAGGTGAATATGGTGCTGGGAAACATTAGAATCTATTATTACTCAAAGAGAAACAAGAAGTATAGATGCATGTGGAAGTCTACATTTCATGAAAAATTAACGAACAAATACTGAATAAACACCTACTATGTGCAAAGGACACAGGTAAACCCGCAAACAGGTGATAGCCTAAAAATATAGACAAATGGAAACATACATAAAATACAAGCTACATCTCAGAAAAAAAGAGAATAAACATCAGAAAAGAAAAAACACTTGAATTTGGGGGGTTGAGCATGGGTCGTAGAAGGTAGGATTTTAATTAGAAATTAAAGGAAGCTAGGAGGGTTAGTAGGCAGATAAGAGAAGGTAGAATGTTCCAGGAAGAGGAGAATTTGGGACAGAATGCCCAGAACTGAGAGATGAAGCATCTTGTTTGTTGATCAGTCAGTAGGCCAAGTGTCATGGGGTTGAAGAGTGACAAGTTTTAAAGGACTGAAAAGGTAGGATGAGGTTAAGCCATTAATGGTTTCAGAGATAATGGATCCAAAGTGTACTGAAAAATTAAAGACCAATTCCTGAAATAGATACTGAGACCTCAAAATAAATTTGGATGAATTATTGAAAGCAGAATCTTTAGACATTTGCTTTATACAAAAGATTGGGTTAAGCATTTGGCATAGGTGTAGCTAGGTGGCACAGTGAATAGAGCACCAGCTGTAGAATAAGGAGTACTTGAATTCAAATCCAGCCTCAGATACTTAACACTTACTAGCCAAGTGACTTTGGGCAAGTTACTTAACCCCAACTACCCTACCTTCCAATCTCCAAAAAGCAAAAAAAAATGAATGAATGAATGAATGATTGAATAAACATTTGGGATACCAATGGAAGTGGAAGATATATAATCCAAAATGAAGTCAAAATTCATTGGTAAACACATATTTGAGAAATTAATACTTTCAAAATACCTTCCAGTTAATAAAATTGACAAAAGTTTATCTGCAAAATGTAAAGCATTTTACATATCTGAATACAGAACCCAGTGCAAGTTTGGGTAACAACAATGACAACAACAACAAATCTAGTCATGCTTTTTTTTTTTTTTTTTTTTTTTTTTTACCCAAGAGAGCCGTCCCTGGTGTCCTGAGCCCACGCTGATTTTAGAGAAGCCAGGAATATTTCAGAAATTAATGATCAGTCAGATATCCACCACTGTCATCTAGGATTCATGCTATTGTTGAGTAACCTATCTATTCCACTGTCTGTATCTGTATGAATGTTTCAGAATTAGAAGTGGTTGAAGGAAGGTTCTTGGTTCTTGTGATCTAATCACCAGTTCAATGGGAGGGGAAAAGGAAGGTGTATTTGATTGATTCATCATGTTTCCAAGGCTAATTACTAATCACTGCTGAAAAGTTACCTAAGATATTAGTGTAGCTCTTTCACGCTCACAAATCAGATACGCTGGAAGAAATTGTGGCTCTAATTAGAGTAAATATTTTTTAAAAAATTAAAAAATGAGCAATTCTTTTTACTATTGGAAGGGTGTGAATGGCACCCAATGAGATCATTATCAAAACTCAATGTTTTCCAATACCTAAGTTAGAACATATAGTTACTGTTGCTTTCCTTCTTTTTTCTAATCAGGTCCCAGGGAAATGATGTTTCAATACATATGGGCACATTGTTTTTTTACTAGAAATGATTCTTATGGTTAGGAAAACAGAAGAACTTAGAACTGTTTTCATGTTAAAATTTGATTTTTTAATAATAGAAATCAGAATGAAACTTAAAAAAAATAAACTTCTGTTATAATCATTGTCATCTTGTGGGAAAAAAAAGAATCTCAAAACATAAACTGAAAATAATGACCCTTGGGAGCTTTCATCTTCTTCTGTTTATTTTCTTTTCATTTCCCTCCCCTGTTACTCTCTTTTTTAAAGATTGCATGTCTTCTCTCTTTGCTAAATTCTTCTAGTTTTCAATTATTTAATAACCACTTTTTATGAAACTGCTATGTATGGGGACTGGAATAGGAACTGTATAATATAAGGCAATAGCACAACACTGCTTTCCCAGAAAAAACTTGTTTTCTCCTAGGAGTAATCATCCTATACATAATGCCCAGGAGGAGCAATAACCTTAAGAAACAAAAGGCAAACTGTTGTTATCACACTAGGCACATAATAACCAAGAACACTGATGGAATGGGGAGTCCAGATGAGGCCAGTATTATGGTCTCCTGAGATATCCTAAGTAGGATGATTTGGATTAAGTGGGAAAACTACTTACCAGAGAGTATATTAATTCCTGTTACTTCACATAATGGATTGGATGAACGATACAAGACCATGTCAGAAGACTTTTATATAAGTCATACATCTCCTCCCACACTACCATATATTGAGACTAGGTGATTATATTGTGATAAAGCAGATAGAAAATCAGATCCGGAATCAGGAAATGTCCTTTTGTAGTATGTGACCTTAGACCCTAATCCTGTTTGCCTCAGTTTCCTCATCTGTAACATGAATTGGAGGAGAAAATGGTAAAACAATCTGGGATATTTGCTAAGAAAATGGTCTCAGGAAGAGTCAGACATGACTGAATATGACTCATTTTATTTACTTACTTATTTACGTACATCTTTGTTAAGCTAGAATGGATAGCACCTCCATTTCTCACTCAGTTGAGCCAAGCTAAGCTAAAATAATTCACCAAAAAGTAGAACAGTTGTTAAATGAAGTGGACTGCCTCTAGTATTATGGGTAAAGTTTTTCTAACATTCTTGTGTTTGATATTTAAAAATTCTATAATTGATCCTATGAAATTTTGATATTTAAAAAGATGGCTTGTGGTTTTTGCTGTTGTTCAGTTGTTTCCAGCTCTTCATGACCCCATTTTTTTTTTTGTCTCACGAAGACATTGGAGTGATTTGCCATTTTCTTCTCCACCTCATTTTCCAAATGAGGAACCCAGAAAGGAACTGGGTTAAATTACTTGTTGAGGGTCACAAAATCAGTATGTGACTGAATCTGGATTTGAACTCAGGTGTTCCTGACTCCAGGTCAGGTGCTCTATGCCACATAGCTGGTCCAAAAGAGATGGCATTTTTTTTTTAACAAAATACAGATCTAAACAACTGTAGACATTAATGGCTCATGAGTAAGCCAAATATAACAAAAATCACAACTCTACCTAATATTATTTAGAAATTCAAGCTACAGTTGAAGTTTTGTTACAGAACTGTGAAAAAATAATAAAATTATTCGAGAAGTACAAAAGATAAAGAATATAAGTGGAAACAATTTTTAAAAAGTGAAGAAAATCGAACTAGCAGTAGAAAATTTCAAGCTATATTACAAAGCAGATCACTGCTTTGTAAAAATCAAAACAATCTGGGAATGCAAAGAAATAAACTGGTTCATTAGTGAGATGAATTAGTTATATAATATACATTAGTATCTGATATAATGGTAATGAACTTTAAAGATCCCTTTGTGTCAACAAGCTAACAGGTACTTAGCACTTAGTGTCAAGGTAATTATATCAAGCCTCTGTTAAAGGAACAAAAGGTATGAAGCCTTGTTGCTGAAGTAACAGGAAGGGGCTGAACAGGGAGAAGCTAATAATGTATGTAAGGAAAAGCCCCAGCTGGGAAAATGAGAATTTCTTGGAGTAAGCATCATGAAGGCAAAGCAGCTGCTTCTGGGGAGAGAGAGAAAGAGAAAATTTCTTTTAGTGAGCACCTGGACTGGGCTACTACTGCTGGACTGAACACTGATCTGAGAATTGAGAGAAACTGAGAAGAGAAATGAGAATTGCAAAACTGAGGCAGAATTTCTTGGAGTAAGACATGTGGAGGCTGAATAAAGTGATTTTGATTTTGAAAACACAGTTGGATGAAGTTATTTTGATTTTGAGAACAGAACTTGTGCTGGGGGATCTTCTTCTAAGAGCCAGCCAAACTCCTGTCAAAGACTGTGAGGGCTAGCCAGGGCTACCAGAGGAAGCATGACTGTAGTGATGATACTTTGTCAGTCTTTTTTGAGTCTATGCTGTTTTCACAGGGAGAAAGTGAATTGAAATTATAGTGCCATCTATGTGTGTGAATACTGTTGTAATTCTGCTAAGCTTGACATGTGCAGATATTGTTGTGTGTTGTGGCTCTGCTAAGTTTTCTCTTCCCAAGAATGGAAACAATGGAGGACTTGAGGTGGATTGGACACTGTGAGGTTCAATGTAGAACATGAACTGCATGGAGATCTGGACAAGGAAGTGGGAGTTGTCTGCATTTAAATCCAAGTGACAGTTTGGAGGATTCAGGTAGGAGCTTGGACGAGGGAAGAAGAACTATGGAAGCTGAAAGCCTGCCTCAAGTCAAGATGAAAAGATCTCTCTGTTGGTATAGAGTAGTGACTGATGAAATTGTAACTTACTTGTGACCTAGGGGTGGATGGCCTTTGTATTTTCCACTATCTCTTAAGAGGATACCTAGTATTGACTGATGACTGAGTAGTGACTGATGAAATTGTAAGTTAATTGCATCCCATGGGTGGAAGACTTTGACTTTTGTACTTTGTGATTGAATTAAGGACTTTGTGATTGATTAAATGAAGGTACTTTGTTTAAAACTATGTGTCCACTTTGGCGAAAACTATGTGGCTATTTTATTGTTAAGTTGTTGAGCTATAACCTTGTAAATGCTGTATCTTGACTTTCTTTGAATGTTTTGTCCTAGTTTCTTACTGAATAGAGGGTTTACTATACTGTGTAATCAGAATCTTGAAAGCTGTTCAAACCAGGAGTCCTCTAGAAACCTGCTTGTGCATGGCTATACAGCTGAGCACAGTAATCTACTATTGGGCAAATCCAAACATCCAAGCTTTGGGAACAAGAACTAGTCATTCTCAAAAATTGCCGAGAAAATTAGAAAGGAGTTTGGCAGAAAGTAATCTTATACCAATGACTCATACCATATACCAATGCAAGTGCAAAATAGGTTCATGACTTACACACAATGAATGATATCATAATCAAATTAAGGAAGTATGGAATAAAAATGACTTGTCAGATATGTGGATAGAGGAAGGTTCTGAACCAAACAGAAAATGGAGAAGATCACAGAAGATGAAAATATGTTATCTGATTGCAGGAATTTTTTTTAAAAAGTTATTAAACAAAGAAAATAAATGACCTAAATATCAGATGGAAAGTAATAAACTGGTAGAAAAAACAAGGTTTTTTTTCTGATAAAAATCTGAATTTTCAAATATATATGGAATTCAACTTTAATTTATAAAAATGAGAGCCTTTCTCTAATTTTTTAACAATTAAAGGATATGGAGAAGCAATTCTCTAATGAGGAAAGGAAAGCTATTAATAGTTATAGGAAAAAATCTTCTAAATCCCTAATAATTTCAGAAAAGCAGATTAAAATGAGTTTGAATTACCAATAAAAACGTGTCAAATTGACTCTTATGAAAGAAAATGTAAATGAAAAATATTTTGGGGAATGTGGAAAGATACGTACATTAATGCACTGTTCTTAGATTTGTGAAGTGCTCACTTTGGAAAACAACTTGTAACTATGCTGTAATAATATAAGACCTGGTGATCTTGAAACCACCATGCACAACCATACTGGTCATCACACTGCTTGTTTTGTCATAGGGTGAAATGGGATTGGGGGGTAGGGAGAGACTAGAAGCAGAAAAATAAGTTTGAATTACAAATAAAAAGGTTGTAAATTTTTTGAAAAATTAAAAAAAATCAGCCCTTTTCAAGAAAAAATACACTGACATAATTAAAAGGTATTCATGCATTTATTTAATGCCTAATATAGGAAAGCCTCTGTGCTAAACTTTTTACAGATAATATGTCATTTGATCCTCAAAACCATCCCGTTAGGATGTACGATTATCTCTGTTTGAAAATAAGGCAGACTGAAAATAGAATACATGGCAAGATAAAGACTGCTCCTATATATCTGAAAAAAACTTTTGAAATCAGTTCATTCTGACTCTAGGTCCAGAGATATATCCAATATATCCCTAAAACAAAATGTAACCACAGAATTTATATAAAGGTTGTCGCTAAAGTCTGGACACATGAGAAATCTCATTAACTATACATATTTTCAAGAAATGAAATGAATACAATTTTCAAAGACATTTTATTTAATTATCATAAGTGAGATTTCATAGAAGGACATAGGTGACACATATGAAATTGTGTGAGACGAAAGAGTTCTGTGTCTGCATCTGAGATCAGAAAAGATTTTTGTTCTTTCTCATGAGAAAGAACTCTGCCCCTGTTGCTCAAATGGCATCTGCCAGAGAGAGAGAGCAACAGGTAGAAGCAAGTCCATGGTTATATAACCTTCTAATGCAGAAACTCAACCCCACCAACTGGCCTTCACTCTCATTGGTAGGGAGGCTGGCTCACAACCTAAGCATGGGAATCTATCTCTGAGACAAAGGACCCTGAAACATGTGGGTGTACAATGCAAGGCAAGGAAAGCAGTTTTTTCCCTTATTTGATGTATCTTGTGCTGAGGTGGCACTGGGGAGGGTCTCCCTTTCTCTAAGTCCCAGATTCCTGTCAGGTCAAGTGACCTCTGAACTTAGGCCGGGTGGATGCTGAAGCCACTCTAGATTTGATTTTTCAGAATGGGGAAATTCACTGCAAATTATCCCCCACAAAATCTTATTAATTAATTAAATTAAATTAATCTCATTGATATGGAAAATAGTCCTTAATAGGTAATGAATTCTTTTATTCCATATGAAATTGTCATGGCCAAAAATTATGTTAAATATATAAAATATTGTTGAAAATTTCATTCATTTCATTTCTTGAAAATGAGATTCCCTAAGTGTCCAGACTTTAGAGACAACAACATCTGGGTTTTTCAAAGCTGGGGGACTCCTTAAGGGCTTCTGTTTACATACCCTTTTTAGAGCCAGAGGACATCACAACCCTCCTAACTCAGTGCCTAATTATAAATTAACAAAAGGAGTGAAAGACTTCCTACAAGTAAGCTGCCCCTAAGCAAACTTCCCTTAATTGGCTCCATGTGAGGCCTATTAATTGACAGGGAAGATCCTATAACCCATTAACATTACCTTTATACCACCTAGCTTCTTCTAAAAATATTTTTCAATTCTCTAAAGGCAGTCCAGCCTGCTCAACATCCCTTACTTAATTTTGGTGTCCATTACTAAGTCCATTTATACCCATCCGTGCTAAAGATGCATCAAAAAAGGAAAACTCTTTCTTGCTTATTCAATTTTGTGTTCTATCCTAGTTACTAAATGTTCTTCATCTACTTGGCTTTTAGTGTATTCATGGTTAAATTGACCTGTTCTGCTTGGCTGCAGGCCTCTTTCACAAGCCTGTACAATATTCTTGGGCTTGATGCAACTAGAATATATCATCCACAAACAGAAGTTTGAACAAGTTAATTATTTAATAAATACTCTATGAAATTAAGTAACCTAATAACAATGCCACTTATTGCTGATTGGGCAATTTCCATGACATGATCAAGTGAAATTAGTGAAACTTCTCAGGCTTTTCAAGGAGAATGACCTCATGGGGATCAAGAAAACCATAAAGTCTCACTGTAGACACAGTTAATGTGAACAAGTCATAGAGGGTTTTCCCTTTTAGATATTCAAGTAACAGTATTCTTTGTGATCTTCTAATTTCAGTAAACGGCAAAAATAGGGACTATAAGCCACTGAATTCAAAAAGTCAATCACTATGTCCACGGTTACGGTGAATGGAACAATTTAGGAGCCATGGGGTGAATTCACTGAAAACTTAATGACACAAAAGCGTCCTGGGAGGGCTATCAGATGAAAGTCGCTAGCCATGACAATTGTCGAAGAAACTTTCTGCAAACAGGGATATCGAATGGCTCCTTTCTAGGCACAGTGATCACTAATACTAAATGGGATCCAAGTGATATTTGAGATCAATGCTATGCCAGACATCATTTGAGGAACAATTTTTTTTTTTAAATAAAAGCCTTTCCAGTCCCTGCCAATGAAAGACATTAAAAACACGAAAATTTTATGCCTAGTTCAACTCCAAAGTCTAACAGAAACAATATTTTTTTTCTTTCTCATAAGTCAATGGAAAGAGAGACTACAGAGAATGAATAGATACATGGAGTCTCCCTGGATGTCACAATATTAATAACTGCAAGAGGAAGACACAGCTTTAGAAACTGGACCCTTCAGTAGGTTACATGACCAGCACAGGGCAACCTGGAAAATTGGTGGATATATTATTAACCCTTATCTTCTTAGACTCAAAGCCAGTTTCATACCTATTTCATCATTTTTTTTTCCATAAGGACTTCTTATATGCTCTGTTGTCTTTCAGTATTCTATTATAATTTTTTGACCTATAGATTAGTTAAAATATATTAAAAATATTGCCTTGTCCCTTGTATCAGCAAGCACCCTAGCATATCCAGGATGGCTGCTAGCACAGGTTCTTAAATCTGCTTTTCTCAAGGAAAGCAACTCAAAATGGGTTAACCGTCTCACTTTAATCAAACATATCATTTACCTAATTCAGGGGGAAAAGTCAGCACCCTGAACTTCAGAGAATACAAACAGAAGTTACAAACAAACAGAAAAACAGATCAGCAGACGGCTTCCAGCTGTATGACCATTACATCCATACCTAGTTAGTTACCAGAGAGGGAAACATCAACATCTGGGTTTGTCAAAGCCGGGG
>CM053592.1:183515690-183546385 GCA_028646515.1 Pseudochirops corinnae
TGCAGGCAGCTCACCATTCTTGCTCTTGCCTCAACGAAATCAGCATGCAGGCAGTTCTGTGTTGTCTTCTTCCCATTCCCTGCTTTGATCCTTCTTTTCCCCCAAGAAGGAATCTAGGGTTTGGTTGCTGTTCTTACTTTGCTTCCTGTGTTTTTTCATGGTTGGCCAGTCTGTGATTTTTTAGCTCTGTGGAACTCTTCTTCCAGAGGGGCAAGCTCTGTCCCAAATTGCTGGGGTTCATACCTCTAGCCATTTTCTTCAATACATGGCCATAGTTGTGGGGAACATGGGCCTGATCATCCTAACCAGTGTTGATTCCCACCTCCAAACTCCCATGTATTTTTTTCTCAGGCATCTGGCATTTGTTGATCTTGGCTATTCCACAACTATTGGTCCTAAAATGCTAGTTGGATTTATGGAGGAGAAAAATATTATTTCTTATAATGGATGTGCAATACAGCTAGGTTTTTATGTGATGTTCATTGGTAGTGAACATTTTATTCCGTCAGCCATGGCCTATGATTGCTATGTGGCTATTTATAAGCCTCTGTACTATATGGTCATTGTGTCAGACATGTTATGTTGGCTCTTGATGGCTATGTCATACCTCTATAATACCATGGTATCCCTACTGGTTGGAATAAAGCTTTTCAAATTATCTTACTGCAAATCTAATGTAATAAGACACTTCTACTGTGATCTTGCTCCCATATTGTCCATTTGATGCTCAGATACAAGTGAGATTGAAGTAATCACTATTATCTTTGCTGTACTTAATTGTGTCTCTTCCCTTTTGATTATTCTTGTCTCCTACACATTCATTCTTGTGACCATCCTCAGGATGAACTCTTCTGAGGGCAGGCACAAAGCCTTCTCCACTTTTGGCTCTTACCTGACTGGGGTTGTCATATTCTATGGGACACTTCTTTTCATCTATCTGCAGCCCCAATCCAGCCATTCTTTTGAGAAAGACAAAATAGCTTCTGTGTTTTATACTGTGGTCATCCCTATGCTCAAACCTCTGATCTATAGCTTGAGGAACAAAGAAGTGAAAGGTGCCTTGAGAAGACTCTTTAAAAAATCATGTAAACATTCTCTTTAATGCCAATGTAGTGTATGATTACTATTAGAAGCAAATAAATGCGTGCTAGATTTCTTTCAACTTCTTCCTGATTATTCTTTTGTCTTTTATAGAAAAATGTTTACCTTAATATGCAGGTAGAAAATGATTTTTGATTTGTCCTTAGCATTTTTTAGTGGTCAACCTCTAATAAATCCTAGATTAGTGGACAATTTAGTTAAATGGGCCTATTAGATTATTAATACAAAATATTGCAACGCTTACTGTAATAGATACAGCCTAACTTTGTTTTGAGTTTCTTTGCCTGGGAAAATTAATTAACAATCATTTAGAAAATGTTGGTGCCAGGTCCTATTTTAGGCTCTGAATTTATACTGATATATTTTTTAAAAATAGTTTTTGCCACCATCAAATTTACATTACATTAGCTCAGGGCTAATTTGGGAATATGGCACAAGGGTACAAGAGTGCAACCTTCCTGTGACATGGGGGTCCCTCCTAGAACACGGTGGAGGGCACAGGGTGGAGGGTTCTAGTCAGCTTCCCAGAGCAGAGTGGAGGATTATGGGACAAGGGGGACTGGAATTCCCCAGAACAGGCTGGGGTCATGTTCTGGGTAAAGGGTGTGGGGACTCTGCTTGGTCAGCGGAACAGGATGATCTCTACATAAGATAGTCTTCCACCATAATGAACGTTGTACAGTATGCTGATTAGGGAGAATATAGAGTAACGATGATTAGGGAAGAAGGTGGTGAGCAGACTATGTCTTGAACAATGCCCAGGCGCGCGTTGAAGCAGTTTCAAGCTGTTACAAGGTATAGGATAGAGACAAAGACAGAAATATAAAAGTGGATTAATGGTGGGCAACAAATCAAGTAGTGTGTAGTGACCTGGGATTTGGGTTTGGGTACAACACTTAAAGTAAATCAGATTTTTGAACCATTCTGTACAGTTAGAGAACCTCAGTTTAAATAAAAATCCTATTACTTGTGACCCATGATGTTCTGGGAAATATGTTTATCTTCCCTGACTCCCACTCATCTATAAAATGTGAGATTTGATGATATAAATTATAAGTGCTATTTCACTTAAATTTCTGTGATGCCATGAACCTATTCTTTGTACTAATAGCATAAAGTCATCAACCAGTTCTTATGTCATGTTCTGTTTTTTAAATTCATTTTAAACTTAAATGGAATATAAGTGAAGGAATGAAAAGAATGTTGACATATAGATAATAGATAGTAAGAGAGGATTGAATAGAAAATCATAAATTTCCATTTCAAAAAACCTGTATAATCAATATTACCTACTGGTTTCAAAGCTATAGTTTTCTTCCCTTCTTTGTAGGTTTTCTTTTATTTTCTGTTGTGCACTTTTAATTTTATTTTTCCCCTCCCAAATACCTCACTGCTTGCCCTAAATAAGTGTACAATTAAACACGTATGTGTATATACATACACACACTCACACACATATGTACACATAAAAACTCTTACACAGATATGTAATAGCATGCTATGCTTTTTTCCACTTGCGATCCCTTTCTCTGAATGTTGATAGTGTCTTCCTTCATATTTCCAAGTCTTTCCACATTTCTCCAAAGCAGCAGGGACTTCATTTTGTAGACCATAGTAATAATCCAAATCAATTATATCCTATCAGCGAGATTTTCTATGAAAGTTCCCCCTCCGCCCTCTTTTCTGCAACCATTTTATTATTGACTACAGTGGTGTTATTTATACCATAATATTTTAATTTTAAATTATGTAAGTTATTCTTTTTAGGCTTCAATATTGCTCTCATCTTATTGTTTAAGGCCTTAAGGTCTGATATTGCCGAAGCTACTTGCTTTACATCTTCGTTCTCTGGTTTCCTTGAACTTACTGACCTTTTATATTCCAAAAGAAGTTTGTTATATATTTTTCTAACTCAATACGATAATTTATCAGTAATTTGATTACGATGATATATAATGAATAGATTAGTTAGGTAAAATTATAACTTTTAATGTTGGATTTACCTATGTATGAATAATAAATATTACTTCAATTATATAGATCTGGATTTGTTTTTATTAAAAGTGCATTATCTTTATGTTCATTTAGTTCCTGTGTTGTTGTTATTGTTGTTTTTGGCAGGTATCTTGTCAGGTAAAATTCCTCCCATTCACGTTCTAAGAAATTGCTTGCTTGTATTTTTTTCCTTCCTATTTTTCATCACTGTCCTTCTGATAATATTTACCCTATTCTTCCTCACATCTCTGCTCTGCTTGTACCTGGTACATTGCTCTCTTCTTCCTTAACATACCCAGCCCTCCAAAAGTTCCTCCTTTTTCATCTTCAAAATTCCCTCTCTTCTCATCCCCCTGCCTTGTCCCCTTTTCCTCTTATTCCTTTCTAAATTCAGAATAATTTTCTGCTTCTCTCTCTCTCTTTCTGTCTCTCTCTGTCTCTCTCCGTCTGTCTCTCTCTTTCTCTCTGTCTCTTTCTGTCTCTCTGTCTCTCTCTGTCTCTGTCTCTGTCTCTATACACACACACGCACACACACACACACACACATATACAGCAAGGTCTGATTACCTCAGGCACTGCAAATGAACTTGGGGGAAGCTCCAATTATATATGTCCTAGACATGGTAGAATTATATATATGTATATACATATATACATATATACCTACATACACATATTTGTGTGTGTGGTTCACTTTTTTTTCTTTTTAATTTTAATTTATTTACTTTTAGTTTACAATAATCGGTTCCTCCATACCTTGAGTTTCAAATTTTCTCCTTTTCCCTCTCGTTCCCCCTTCCCCCATGACAGGATGAAAGAAAAACCTTAACATTAATCATTAATCAAGTTGTAAAGAAGGATTATAACCAATAGAGTGAACAATGAGAAAGAAGAAATAAAACCAAAAAAAAAAATAAGAGAAAGTAATTTGCTTCAGTCTTCAATTAGACTGTATAACTCTTTCTCCTGATGTGGATATCCCTTTCCATCCTGAGTCTTTTGGAGTTGTTTTATAGCCTTGCATTGCTGAGAGGAGCTCAGTCTATCAAAGTTAGTCATCATAGATATGATGTGTCTGTAATTGTGCATGAAGTTCTCCTGGCTCTGCTCTCCTCACTCAGCATCAGTTTATATCAGGCTCTCCAGGTTATGTGGTTCATTCTTTAACACAATTCAAATGAGATTAAGGATCTAGCATGACCTGCTCTCCCCACACTAGCTTATCCTTTATCATTCCTTTTTTGTCTCAGTCATATGAGATAATTACTACTTTTTCCTCTTCCTGCACAGGTTTTTGAATCACTCCATCATACTCAGCTCAACCCAACACTTTCATTCAAACAGAATAATGACACTCAGAAGAGTACTGATAAGATTTATTACATATAAGAAATAAACAATTTGATTCTAATGAGTTCATGTATTGGACATTCTGATACTGAACTAAATGTGCTTCTCACTATGCCATGCCAGTAAAATTCTGGACTCTAGCATGAAGCTTCTACTTGGTTTGGTCACATGGTATTCATATACTAATTCTACCATGTCTACGGCATATATAATTGGAGCTTCCCCTAAGTTAATTTTCAGTGTCTGAGGCAATTAGGCCTTTCTGTATACTGGAGAAATTGTCAGTATGTGGTAGTTTCTAAAATCTAATGTAGAATGTTTTTTTCTGACTGAATCTCCATATTTAGTTGTTGTGAGCAACTATTGAGATATAAATTATACTCTGTAATTCCAGATAAAAGTGAAACTCCAAGGGAATGCCAGGTACATAGGGATTGAGGATAAAATTCTGACTTGATAATCCTTTCAAAAATTAATCAATTAGAAAAGTGTCCAAACCTATTGCCATTTTCTTGTAATTATTTACAAAACTGGGAGCTCAATGACTCCCTGGAATTATAAGATTTGGCCCTTTTCTAGAGGCTGCTCAGATTCCTCATAAATGATTCCATTATCACCTCAAATCCCTTAAGTATCCAATGACTCTGAGAAACCAAGTGTGGAATAAAAACAGGAAGATAATATATGAACAAATGGGAGCTTAAAATCAGAGTTCATGAAAGAGGACATATTGTATCTTGAAAAGGTACCCAACTTAATATTCAAAATTTTGAAAGTGAAGCATAGGGGGACCAATGATTATGGCTGAAGGTGATACAACAGTCAGGATAGTAGGCCAGTAAGCAGTTCATGTAGTTGATTTCAAGATTACTATCATGATATGCCATTACGATGGGATTATTTACCCGGAACTCCAGGATTAGTGCAGTACCAGAATATGAGATTTACCTAGGATCATTCAGAGTACCAGGAAGAAATGCCATATCTACAGAAAATTCCATTCAGGAATGGGAGGGCCAATATCAGTTGTGGGATATGTTACAGCACAGAGGTGATAATGGGCCATCTCTGCTCAGTGTCTAACTATATCAAGATGGAACCTTATTCAACACTCCCACATGCTTCTTTTAAAAAGTAAAATTTGGGAAGCAAAATTATCAAGAATGAAAGCAATGACATGAAGAGAAATTAGAAAATCAAAGCTCATTGATAAAGATGTATTCAAGAAATTAATACAAGGCCATGACAGAACACTTGATTATACAAGTCATGCATCTTCTCCCACACAACCACATATTACAGCTGTTTCTTTTTCTGGTGGGACAGGAGATAAGAGGCTGCATCTGGGGTCAAGACATCTCCTCTTCCTGAGTTCAAGTGAATTATCAAACACCTATTAGTATGTGACTGTAGGCAAGTCTTTTAATGATGTTTTTCTCAGTTTCTTCCTAAAATAGCAAGCCACTTTAAGATCTTTGCCATGAAAACCCCAAAGGGGTCATGAAAAGTCAGGAATGACTGAAGATGACTAAAATCATCTTACTTACATAGATGTTGAGAGGCTAGAATGGATCTACTTCCATATTTTTGCTCAAATAAATCAGTATTTTAAAGACTAAGCTGTACTAATTCACCAAGAAAAGTAGAACAGTTGTAAGATAAAGTGGTCTGCCTCTTATGTTAAAAGTTAAATTTTTCTGACACCATGGTGCTCCATATTTCAAAGTCCCACAATATCTCCTTTAAAATTCGATATTTAACAAAAGATGTCTTGTGGTTTTCCTAGTTGTTCAGTTGTTCCCAACTCATCATGATTCTCTTTTGCAATTTTTTTGACATATATACAGGAGAGTTTTGCCATTTTCTTTATCAGGTAATATTATACATGAGGAAAGTGAAGAGCAGCTGCATTAAATTAGTTGACCTCGGTCACCAATTAGTAAGTGACTGAAGCTGGATTTGAACTCAGATCTTCCTGACTCCAAACGTAATACTCAATACACTTTACCACTTAACTTGAACCAGAGATGGCAGTTTTCACAAAATAAAGATAGGTCTAAACTAGTGTAGACATGTTAACAGCTCATGAATAGGCTGAGAAAATGTAATAAAAATCACAATTCTACAAAAAGTTATTTAGAAATTCAAACTATAAAAGAAGTTTTCATACAGTAATGAGCAATAATTCTTCTAGAAGAACAAATGGTCAAGGATATCATTTGTATCATTTAATAAACCGAATAATTGTGTCTTAGTGGCTTCAAGTGATGTTACAAAGCAGTAATCTCCAAAACAATATGAGACTGGCTAAGAAAATGACTGGTGCATTAGTGGGATGAATTATGTACACAATACACACTAGTTGCTGATCATAGTTATCTAATATTTAACAAACTAAACATCCAAAATTATTGGCAAAAACTCATGATTTCCAAAAATTGCTGATAAAATTATGGAGAAATTTGAGAGAAAGCAGGCACAGACCAACCACTCAGACCAAATATCAATACAAGTTCAAATTGGGTTCATGTTTAAGACAAAAAGGATGATATCATGAACAAATTATGGAAGCATCGAAAAAATATTTCTCAGAAATATTGATAAAGCACGGTTTCTTAATCACTCAGGAGATGGAGAAGATCACAGAAGATAGTAGGTAATCTTCAGTACTGAAAATTTAAAAAAAGTACAAGGTCCTAAAAATTAGATGGAAAGTAATAAACTGGCAAAAAAAAATCTTTTTTGGAAAGCATTTTTGATAAAAGCCTCAATTCTCAATTATATATGCACTCTAATTTATTAGAACAAATAGAAATTTTCTCCAATAAGTTAACTGTTAAATAGGTAGTTATCAGATAAGGAAATCAAAGCTATCAATAGTTATAGAAAAATGTTTGAAATCACTAATAATTAGATAAACACAGATTAAAATAATTCCAAATTACCAAATAACACCAATCAAATTGACTATCATGAAAGATAATGATAATGACAAATGTTGGAGGGAATATGTGAAAATAAGTACTAATGCATTGTTTGTGGAGATGTGAATTGTTCCAACTATTTTGGAGAACTACTTGGATCTATGCTGTAGTAATGTTAGGTCTGGTGATCTTGAGACCACCTTGATAGTCTTTGTTTCAACATAGCTGTATTTTAAAGAATTCAACCAAGGACAATTACTATCAATAATATTTTTTAAGATTAATAGAGGTGTGAGCCCAAAAATAATGCTGTACCTATCATCAGCTTCTCTTTCCTCTCTATAGCTGTGTTCTCCAAAAAACCACCATATGCCTTAAATCTTGACCTATATATTGGGCATCCCCAGGTAGATACAAAAATAAGAAACTAAATATTACACATTCAGAAAGCCATTTTGGTCCATACCCTCACATCTAGGGGTAATAAAACTTCTCACAGAAGAAAATCTTCAAAACTTAATTTACTAATGTCTCTCTGGTACCCAACATATTACTACCTGTGCTTGAGTTTTACTCTATCTTAACATGTATTTTTAAATTGCATTAAAGATTCCTTTTCGGCACTACTTTATTCTTTTCCCCTGTCTCAGTTTTCCCAATCACTTGTCATTTAAACTGCGTTAGATTTATCCCCATAGTGGTATGTATGTGTATATATTTGTGTTTATATGTATCTGTAAGTCCATTTGTACCAATCAGTCCTACCTAATGATCCACACAAAAAGGAAAACTATATTTCTTACCCATCCATCTTTATGTTATATTCTGGGTAACAGATGTTCTTCATCTACTTGACTTATCATGTGAATGACTAACCTAACTTGTTCTGCTTGGCTGTTGACTTCTTTCATAAGCCTGTGCAATATCCTTGGTCTTGGTGCAATCAGGACATATCACTCACAAACAGAATCCTGGAATAGTGTAGTTAATATATGCTTCAAGAATTTCACTAAAACAGGAAACATTGCCACTTATAATTGACTGGGCAATTTCCAAGACATGACTATATGTAATTCATGAAACTTCTCTAGTACTTCAGGGATATTTCCTAATGGGGACCAAGAAAACCATGAAGTTTACTCTAGGTACAGACAGCATGAACAAGTCACACAAGATTCTTCCTTCCAGAGGAACAGGTAACATTACTCTTTGTGATATCCTAATAGTAGTAGGTGCCAAAAATATGAAGTCTAAGCAGCCTAGTTCAAAAAGTAAATGACAATGCCCATGGAGGGAATGAATAGGACAATTCATGGGTCATGTGGTGAATTTGCTCAAATTGTAATGCCATAAAACAATCATAGGAAAGCCATCAGATGCAAGTTGCTAGCCATGCAAATTTTCAAAGCAGCTTTCTAAAATCAGGCATATCAAATTGCTTTTGTCAAGGGAAATTGATCACCAAATTATATGGCATCTCAATTATCTTTGAGATCAATGCCACACAAATGAACAACATCTAAAGAACATGTATACTATTAAAAAGTAATCTCCTATCCTATCTCTGGCAATGAATGAAAAAAAAATACTAAAATTGTATGCTTAGTTCGCCTTGGTAATCTTGGCAAAAAAAAAAAAATTATCTCTGATCAGGCAAAAGGGAAGGATGATTACAGACAGTGAGTTGATATATGGAGTCTCCCTGGATGTCATACAATGAATAATTGCAAGAAGGCGAAAACTGTAATTGAACCTGGACCTTTACCATCAATGGTTTAGAGTATTTCTCAAAAGGAAATTCCATCTACTGTCATGGGTCATCACTTTGCAGCAGATAGTCAAAGACAAGGACTCCAATTCCTGGAGGTTACATACCAGCAAAGGCATACTTGGAAAAGAGGTGGATGTTTTAAACCCCCCTCCTTCTTATTGTCAAAGCCAATTTGATATCTGTTTCACCGATTTTTTAAAATAGATATGCTTATATGCTCTAATGTACTGCAAGATTACATTTAAGTTCCTTGACTCATTGTTTAGATAAAATATTTTAAAACCTACTCATGCAAATGATCTTATCCAATCAAGTGAGAAAAAGTAGTTTCATAAGTGATGTTCCATTTTGCAAATAAAACCATATTCACTTTCCTCTTGGAGACGGGATGTTGATATGTTATAATATGATATATATGATATGATATCAAATTATATGATATGATCACACCTAAATTGATTCATTTAAATTATAATTGGGTGATAAAATTCCTGGCAATTTTATCTAACATATTTCTACAAAAGAATTGTCTAATTATTGATATAAAAAGAACTCAAGGAGATTTATTTCTTTTCTTTTCAGGTAATGTTCCTTGGATAAAGGTGATGATCAAGTCAAATGAAACCTCAGGGAGCCAGGTGACTGAATTCATTCTCATGAGCAGCACAAAACTTCCTAAACTGCAATGGCCCCTCTTTGTTTTTTTTTTCCTCATCTACATGGTCACAGCTCTTGGAAACCTGAGCCTGACTCTCTTGACTAGTGTGAATTCCCATCTCAAAACTCCCATATACTTTTTCTTTGGGTGTCTGGCATTTGTTTATTTTTGTATTTTACTGCAATTGGGCCAAAAAATACTGGTTGGTTTCATAAAAGAGAAAAATATCATTTCCTATAATGAATGTGCAGTCCATCTAGTTTTCTTTGGAATATTTGTTGCCAATGGACATTATATCCTGTTAGCCATGGACTATGACTACTATGTAACTGTCTGTATGTCCCTCCTCTACAAATTTACCATATCAGACAGGGTATGTTGGATCTTGGTGGCTATCTCATACTTCTGTTGGATCATGACATGTCTAGTGCCCATAACCAAGACTTTGAAATCATCTTTCTGGGAGTCAAATAAAATAATACATTCCTACTGTGACTCTCTTCCTCTGCTGCTCATTGCATGCTCTGACACAAGTGACACTGAACTAATCATTATGACCTTTTTTGCATTTATTTTTTTTCCTTCTATATTGTCTTTGTCACATAAATGCTTATTCTTGTGGCCATCCTCAGGATGAACTCTTCTGAGGTAAGACAAAAGACCTTCTCCATTTATGGCTCTCCCCTCCCAGTGGTGGTTGTGTTCTCTGGGACACTTCTCTTCATGTACCTGCAACTCCAATCTAACCATTCCATTGACACAGAGAAGATGACTTCTAGACTCTGATCATCCCCTTGATCAACCCTTTGATCTACAACTTGAGAAATAAAGAAGCAAAAGATGCCTTGAAACAACTTTTTAAAAATTGATTTCAGCATTCTCTTTTATGACTAACATAAAGATGATGTATTTTCTTTTTCTATTGCATTATTAGAAAGAGATAAATTTCTACTAGGTTTCTTTTTCTAATTCTCCCTGATTTCCCTGTCTTCATTAAGAAAAAAAAATACTTTTCTTAATATGAAGTCAAAGGATGATATTTCTTTGTTATTTTTTGTCAACTATTAGTGGATCCTACTTTAGTAGATCACTTAATTAAAGGAATCTATTAGAGGATTTAGTACAAAATATCCCTATAAGAAATTTCTTTCATTATATATCACACTAATATACATCTTAACTTTTTTTCTGTGGAAAAATAAATTAACAAGAATTTAGAAAATTCTGGTCCTAGATACTATGCTAGGCATTGGGCTCACAAAGATAAATTTTAAAAAATAGTTCTTGCCATTTATGCACTTAGATTTTATATTGGGAAACAATATATTCATGAGAACTATACTATTTGTCAGAGCAACCAATCTTGTTTTGAATATCTCTTATTGTTAACATGTTTCTACTTATTATTACCTCAGTTTCCCATCTTTGAATTCTGACTTTTGCTCCTTTTCTCTGTGAAGTGGAACAAGTTGATTATTTTTTAAAACAATAATTACTCAAATTCTTGAAGAAAACTTCCATCTATTCCTCAGTCTTTCTTCTTAGGTCTTTCATTATTATGCTAACATGTAACGAAAACTGGGTTAAACAAGATGTCTCAACAATCATAGTGTAAATTTAAGTTTCTAAAACTTAAAATAAACTAAGAATTTTGTGATATTCAGCACCTTTATAGGACATGGCTACAAATAACCTGTGTCTGCCTTCTGACTTGCATTATTCTGGCAATAAGTTTATTGTCTCTTGCTCAAAGTCATGAATAAAAGGCTGACGTGTAATCACAAAAAAATTAAGTCATATTACAGTTAAAATTATATAAAATCAAGATTTATTCTTTGTGATTAATGGTTTCTACTGATTCTCGCATATCGTGAGTTGCTGTCTTTCAATTTTTTTTTTTCCTTCTGTTCATTTGGCAAATTGTCAATTCCTATTCTGAACTTTGCCACCCAAAATTGGACACAATGATCCAAATGTGGTTTGGTTAAGGCAGAATGCAACTGCACTTTCACATCCTATGTCAGGATGTCCTGTATATCTTAAAGAAGATTATATTACTTTCCTTAGATGATATGTAATAACCATTACTCTTATTCAAGTTGGAATCCACTAAGACCTGCAAGTTTTATTGAATAAAAATGCCTAAAATTACATGTCTTTCCTATCTTTCCTTTAAAAGAACACATCAAAAATAAGAATTTACACTTGGTCCATATGAAGCCCATTGTACTTAAATTCTCATCTTAATGCATGGTTAGGTTCACAATAGCTTGGAGAAAGTTCTTAGCTTGTGTAGAAAAAACAGGGCTAGAGGCAAGAACCAAAGAAGGCTGTATTTGGTGATTAAATCATAATGTGCCTGCTTCATAGATCTTATGATTTTACATTTTCTCTCCTTTCTTCCAACATCCACCCCCAGACAGAGATATACAGTTCCATATTACTCAGCATTACAGCCTCTTCTCCAATTTTCTTCAATGAAAAAAAGTACTTGGGACTTAGTTTTGATCATGTATCTGCATATGGAACTTAGAATATTAAACTGAATATTTGAATTCATTAGGAAGGAAAGCACTATGGAATTGTCTAGTGATTTTGGTGAGAAATTACTTTAAAATAAAGGGCTTACAATTATTTTTTTTTTTTTCTCAGCAGGGTGGTTTTCTTCAAGATTAGTACAACCCAGACATTTTACAACACCAGAATTCACTTGTTCTGATCTGAAAACAGAAGTATTTCATCAATGAAATAGACATGTAAACATAGACTTTCCATACAATATTGAAATTTTCTAGCTTTGTTTGTAATTCTATTGGAAAAAAAATCCTGAGTAATAACTCTGTTCCCCAAGAGTAACCCATCCCAACCTATTCTCAATCCTGTGAATTAAAACAGCTTCACAAAATCACCTCTCCCAATGGTATCTTTAAAATGGTAAGGTAGTCCAAGGGGAGGTTTTGTTTTGTTTTGCTATGGTTTAATTCTCTGTTTCCTCCTAAGGAAATGATTTCAGAGTTTTGAGAATAATATAAAAGTGTTTACATTATACACATTTTAAGAGAGGTCTAAGAAGAAAATATATGAATAAGAGCTGACATTTGTAGATAGAGTTCATAAATATTACATCATTGAAGATTCACAATAACCTTATATGTAGGTATAATAGATATTTCAACCACATTTCACAGATTAAAAAAAAAATGAGCCTCCACAAATATTAAGCAAGGTGTTGAAATCATCAAAGTTGTAAACATCTGCTGAAAAATTGGAACAACCCATTCCTGATTATAAATTAAAATGCTATATTTTTCTCCTATAATAGCCTGCCTCTAAAATCAGAACAATCTAATTAGTAATCACAATCATCATCAGTATCATAATCACATCACCATCAATATCAACCTCTTTATTTTTCTCCTCCTCTTACTCTTCATTATTTTCACCCTAATCATCATCATCATCAACAATAACAACAAAAACAATTTCCCTAACAGTTACTCTTATGCTCATCCACTGAATTAGGAAGGGTAATACATGCATAGAAATATTGAGGGCTGTGTTATTTGATATTTAAAGTATTGTTGAAAGTCATATGGAAAATGAGTGGGAAGCGAATGTGCCATGGGTAAGCACTAGTATCTAGTATCAGTCCAAGGGAAATCAAAAGTATACATGTATTTGGAAGTCTATATTAAGTCAATAATTGTTCAGTAAATATTTAATAAGAATCTTCTATGTGAAAACGACCAAGATAAACTCTGGGTATATGGAAAAAAGGCCAAAAAATCTCTGCATTCAATAAAGTAACAATCTAATTATAGTGAAAATATGCAAAAAAAATAGATATGCAATGCAAGGTACATATAAGATAAATAGGAATGAATGAAAACATAATCATTAAACATTTTCTCTATCCTAAACTCTTGGGTAAGCAATTGGTATATCAATAGTAATGGAAGATACTCCATAATCTCAAGGAGTTCATATGCTAATAGATGGATATAATAAATACAGTTTGTTTTAGCTCTAAGTGAAATGGAGAGGGTTTACAGTTTTTAAACTATAATAGTAAAGCATATAATAATTAATGCTCAAGTTCATGTCTCTTTCTTAGGTTGAACCATACTTTCAAGAATTTTTGTAGAGGATGAGTTTCATCTCTGGGTAAATAGTTGTGGCTATAGAACATACAGAAGAAAAAGCCAGATTATATCTCCAAGGCAAATGTTTCTTGGAACAATAGAGCATAGTGGTAAACTAAAATGATTGGTTCTGAGGTGCTGCTTCAACTTCCAGAACTCCTCTGTTTTCCTATCCATCACTGGGAGGTAGTAATCCCTGGGTGCTCATGGTTATGAGAAGTGTTGGTCCATTCCCCTCAGTAACTGATCCTCTCAAAGACGACCTCAGGAATCATGTATGAAACAGGTCTAGTTTCTGTGTCAGATCAGAAAATAATAATTGAGATATACAAAAGGCCTGCTTGATTCAAGCCATCTTCCCAACATTTAGGAACAGTGCTTTCATGACCTATATTGCTAACCAGCCCGAATTGGTCATTGTGGTACAGAGTTGAATGTGCTTCTCACTGAGTAGTGAAGTAACATACTTAAAAATGACGTTCCTACACAGCATGAGAGCATGTTATTAATAGACCAACTCTATCATGAAAAGGGCATATGCATCAGGAGCCTTCTCCTATTTCATTTTCATTCAACCTATTATACCCTAGTACAGAGCGGAGACATTTTTAATACTTTCAAGATTTTGAAATCTTAAAAACAATACAATATATAAATAGAATAGATAAAATACACTATATTTAGTAATTGTGATCAATTGAAATGTAAATTTCAATGTATAATGATGATAGGGAGAGTTACAGAAAATCCTGTAGAAAATTTATATGAACTGAGGCAAACTGAAGCAAGCGGTAACAGGAGAACATTGGACACAGTAACAGTAATAGAAGTAATGATAATAAATTGTGAAAGACATAGTATTCAGCTCAATACAGTAATTCATGACAGTTCCAAAGGATAGTTGATGGCAAATCCTATTCACCTCCAGAGAAAAGACTCATGAAAACAGAGTGATGATTAAAGAACTCTAAAAAAATTGGATTTTTTAAATGAATGTATCAACCTCTTTAAGAAAAGATTGGGGTCATTAAGAAAGAAAATTTGCAAGTATTTATCAAATGCATATTATAACCCAGTATCTGAACTAGCAAGTTTTCAAATAATATCTCATTTGAACCTCAAAAGAATCTGACTAGGAAGTGCAATTATATCCTTTTGAAAGCTTAAGAAACTGAATCAGACAAAGACTAAGATACATGACAAGGGTCACATTGATGTTAAGTATCTAAAACAACTTTTAAACTTAACTGTTTCTGACTCTAGACACAAAGACAAATTCATTGGGCCACTTTGCTACCTTAAAAAATATTCATTTGTTCTTCACAACAATCCTGTCATGTCAATGTTGTTATAAGACCTATTTTACCCAAAGAAAAAAAAATGACAGAAAGATGTTGTGCTACTTGGTATAAGTTAAAGAGCTAGTGTATGAGGGTAGATTAGAAATCAGTTCTTCCTAGCAGCAGGCCCAGTTGTCCATCCATTGCACCATCTTTTTCTTCCTAAAAGACCTTGTAATTATCTAAGGCAATGCAGCCTGTTCATCTATCCCAGGTTATTTTTGGTGGTCAATGCAAAGTCTGTTTCTACCCATCTGTCCTAGACATACATTCAAAAAGGCAAACTCTTCATCTTGCCCATTCAACTTCATGTTATATTCTGTATATATAGGTGTCCGTCTTCTACTTGATTTTCCTGTGTTTGTGGCTAAAATAAAATTATCTTGGGTACTCTCCTCTTGTAGAATCCTGTAATTTCCCTGTGCATGAGGCAACTATGGCATATCATCCACAAAAAGAAACCTCCAATGCAAGAAATGCTTTTTCATTTATTACTGTCTGGGTAATTTCCATGACTTATTCATACAAAATTAATTAAACATCTCCCTGCTTTAGGGATTTGGCCTTTTGGGGACAGAGAAAGTCATAAAGTCTGACTAGCAGCTGGCAGTATCAATTACATGAACAAGCTACAGAGAATTCTACCTCCAGATAAACAGGTAACATTATGCTTTCTTTGTAATTTTCCAGTGCAGGATGTGTAAAAAATATGGAGTCCAAAAATATCTCAGTTATAAAGTTAAATTCTATGCCCATTAATGTGGTGAATAGAAAAATTTTGTGGCCTTAGGCTGAATTTGAGCAAATTGAAAAAAGCATAAAATTATTTTAGGAAAGCCATCAAATTACAGTGCCTAACTGTGACAGTTGTCACAGAAACTCTTCCACAATCAGTGAAATGAAATAGTTTTTTTTTTTTTTTTCGTAAGGATCATTATCACTAATAATATATGAGTTCAGAATGATCTTTTCATCAGTTCTGGTATCTGTACATCATCTGAACAGCCAGTAACATTTAAAATAAACAGTCTTTTCATGTCTTTTGGAATAAGACACAAAAAATGCCAAACCTGTTAGACTAGTTCATCATTGTAATCCAGGTGGAAAGATATTTTCTCTCTGATAAGGCAAAGGCAAGGGATACTACTGAGAGTGAGTATATATATGGAATACAGATATACACAATTAATGTCTATATGAGGTAGAGATTGGAATAGATTCTGGACCTTTACTTTCAACGGTGTAGGACATCTGTAAAAAGGAAAATCTCTCAGCATTTCTTATTACTTTGCAACTGATTGTCATAGTCAGTGACCCAACAACCAGGAGATTCCACAATTAGTGAATGAATTTTGGAATTCCATAGGATATATTATTTATCCTCTCTTGATTTAAGTTCCAAACAAGCCTGATACCTACTTCATCACAAATATTCCATAAGGTGATCTAATAAGCTCTATCCTACATTAGTACCCTACTATAAACTTTTAACCAATTAATTATTGAAAATTAAAGCCTATTTATACCATTCTCCTGTCCTATCACTTGAAGAAAAGTACTGTCAGAATTTGCCATTTTGTAGCAAGAAACCACATTCACTATATTCAGTGGTTCTCAACCTTCCTAATCCTGCTACCCTTTAATACAATTCCTCATGTTGTAGTGACCCCCAACCATAAAATTATTTTCATTGCTACTTCATAACTGCAATTTTGCTACTGTTATGAATCTATCTGATGTGCAGGATGTATTTTCATTGTTACAAATTGAACATAACCCACAGGTTGAGAACCGCTATTCTAGGTGAAAGGATATTGATGTGATTTCATATGATATGATAAAATGTGACATTATAGCAAATGATACAATGTGATATTATTTCAATTTGAGTTAATTCAACACATGGAACCTAAATGGACAAAATTACATTGTAATTGAGTGAGAAAATTCCTGCTCATCTTTATCAAACTTATTTCTACCCACTAACAGCCTAGTTATTTCATGCAAAAATATTCAAAGAAGATTTCTTTCTTTTCTTCTCAGATTATGATCCTTGGATGGAAGAAATGATTAACCTGAATGAAACTTCAGGGAGCCAAGTGATTGAATTCATTCTCATGGGCATCACAAACCAACCTGAGCTACAGGGTCCCCTCTTTGTTGTGTTTCTCCTCAATTACATGGCCATAGTTTTGGGTAATCTGGGACTGATCATCCTAACCAGTGTTGATTCTCACCTCCAGACCCCCATGTACTTTTTTCTCAGACATCTAGCATTTGTTGATCTTGGCTATTCCACAGCTATTGGGCCAAAGATGCTAGTTGGATTCATAGAGGAGAAAAATATCATTTCTCATAATGAGTGTGCATTACAGCTAGTTTTTTATATCATGTTTATTGCCAGTGAACTTTTTATCTTGTCAGCCATGGCCTATGACCGCTATGTGGCTATCTGTAAGCCCCTGTCCTATATGGTCATCATGTCAGACACAGTATGTTGGCTTTTGGTTTCCATGTCATACCTCTATAGCACCACGGTATCCCTACTGGTCACAGTAAAACTTTTTAAATTATCTTTCTGCAAATCAAATGTAATAAGACACTTCTACTGTGATGGTGCTCCCCTATTGGCCATTACATGCTCCCCCATGACCATTACAAGTGAGATTGAACTAATAATTATGTTCTTTGCTGGATTTAATTTTGTTTCTTCCCTTCTTATTATCCTTATCTCCTACATGTTCATTCTTATGACCATCCTCAGGATGAACTCTGCTGAGGGCAGACACAAAGCCTTCTGCACTTTTGGTTCTCATCTGACTGGGGTGGTCATATTCTATGGAACACTTATCTTCATCTATCTGCAGCCCCAGTCTAGCCATTCCTTTGACACAGACAAAATAGCCTCTGTGTTTTACACTCTGGTCATCCCCATGCTCAACCCTCTGATCTATAGCTTGAGGAACAAAGAGGTGAAAGGTTCCTTGAGGAGACTCTTTAAAAAATCACGTAATCTTTCTCTTTAATGCCAATGTAGCTTATGATTCCATTGCACTTTTAGAAGCAAGTAAATAAGTGATAGATTTCTTTCAACTTCTCCCTCTTTATTCTTTTGTCTCTTACAGAAAAAAAAAAATGTTTACAATAATATGCAGGCAGAGAATGATTTTTGATTTGCCATTAGTTTTTTTTTAGTGGTCGACCTCTAATAAATCCTGGATTAGTGATCAATTTAGTTAAAGGAACCTACTAGATCAGCAGTTCTCAACATCTGGGTTATGATCAATTTGTAACAATGAAAATATATCTTGCATAACAGATAGATTCATAAGAGTAGCAAAATTACAGTTATGAAGTAGCAACGAAAACAATTGTATGGTTGGGGGTCACCAAAATATGAGGAACTGTATTAAAGGGTCGTGGCATTAGAAAGGTTGAGAATGACTGTACTAGATCATTACTATGAAATTCTTCTATAAAACAATGTATGTCTTTAGTACTGCAATAGTTGTTTCTGAACTTTGTTTTAAGTTTCCTTCCTTGGCAAAATCAATTAACAATCATTGAAAAAATGCTGGTGCTTGGTACTATTTTAGGCATTGGATCTACACCAATAAATTTAATAAAATAGTTTTTTTGCCATCAGTTAATTTACATTTTATGAAGGAAAATATGTACATAAGAGCCCCATTGCTCAACAGAGCAGCCAATCTCTTTCTCTTATTGTATAGATATTTATCCTTATTACAACTGAAATTTCTATGACTCCTAGCCACTGTTCAGGTCTTTTCTGTGAAGCAGAAGTTTATTCCCTCTTCTTTATAATCATTATTCAAATTCTTAAAGAAAACTTGCATCTCTTTCCCCTGCTTCCATCTCAGATTTTTTTTTTTCAATTTATGCTAGGATTGAAGGAACATTAGGTTATAGATTGGTTACAATAAACTTAGGGTAGATTTGATTTTCTAAATCTTAAAGAAAATCAGATTTTTGGACCATTCTGTATTGCTGGAGAACCTGACTTTAAATAAAAATTCTCTTACTTATGACTGGTGATATTCTAGGAAATAAATTTATCTTCCTTGACTTCCATTCACGTATAAAATGTGGAATGTGATGACATAAATTTTAAGTGCTATTTCATTTAAATTTCTATGATGGCATGAACCTGTTTTTGTGCTAAGAGCATAGAGTTTTCAACCTGTTCTCATGTCATGTTCTTTTTAAAATTAATTTTAAACTTAAATACAAAAGGAGGCAAGGAAAAAAAATAAAGAACATTATCATGAAGACAGTATATAATAAGGGGGGATTGAATATAAAATCATAAATTTCCACTTCAAGAAAAACTATATAATAAATATTACCCATTGTTTTCAAAACTGCACTGTTTTCTTTGCTTCTTTATAGGTTTTCTTTTTTTTTTTTAACTGTTGTACACTTTTTACTTCCCTTCTCCCCTCCCAAACATCTTAGTGCCTGCCCTAAAAAAGGCTACTATTACACATATATGTGCACACACACTCACCCCCACATATATACACATAAGAACTCTTACATACATATGCAACAGCATAATTACCTTATTTTCACTTGTAATGCCTTTCTCTAAATGTTGATAGCATCTTCCCTCATATTTCAAAGGCTTTCCATATTTATCTAAATCAACAAAAACATCCTTTTGTACACCACAGCAAAATTCCAAACCAATTACACCCTGCCAGAGAGGTTGTCTATCAAAGTCCCACCCTCTTCTCTTCATTCCTTCTATTTTTTACTACAATAGTTTTATTTACACCATAATATTTTAATTTAAAATAATAAAAATATCAATTTTGCACTTCAAAACTGCTTTTCTTTTATATTTTGTAGCCTGATATTGCTGAATCTGCTTCCTTTATATCTTTATTCCCTTCTTTACTTGAGCTTACTGACCTTTGGTATGTCAAAAGAACTTTGTTATGTATTTTTGTCTAACTCAGTAAAATCATTTATTAGTAATTTAATTGGAATGACATTGAATAAATAGATTAGTAAAACAAAATTATAATTTTGTATATTGGATTTTCCTATACATTAATAATAAATTATATAGTTCTGAATTTGTTTTTGTTTTTATAAACAATGCATTATTTTTATTTTTGTTTAGTTTCTGAGTTGTTGTCATTATTGTTGTTGTTTGGCAGGTATCTTCTGAGGTAAAATTCCTCCCATTCACATTCTAAGAAATTGCTTGATTGTATTTTCCTCCTTATTTTTTTTCTCACTATCCTTCTGACAATATTTACATTATCCTTCCTCACATTTCTGCTTTGCTTGTACCTGGTACCTTGCTCTCTTCTTCCTTAACCTACCCACATCTCCCAAAGTCTCTTCCTTCTCATTCCCCTATGCTATCCCCTTTCCATCTTATTACTTTCTAAATTTAGAAGACTTTTATACTTTTCTAGATAAATATGAGGTTCATTCTTTTTTTTCTTTTTTAAAATGTGATTTATTTTTAGTTTTCAACATTCAATTTCACAAGATTTTAAGTTACAAATTTTGTCTCTATCTTTCCCTTACCTCCTTCCAAATATAGCAAGCCTAAAGAATATCACTTCTCCCAATCTGCTCTCTGTTATATCCTCCCCCATTCCCTCCTCAGCTTTCTAGTAGTGCAAGATGGATTTCTATATTCCAGTGCCTGTATATCTTATTTCCAATTTGTATATAAATTGTTTTAACATTTGGCTTTAAAACTTTTATTTCCAGATTCTTTCCCTTTTTCCATCCTCACCCACCCCCATTGGGAAGACAAGCAATTCAAGATAGGTTGTACATGTGTAGTTATGCAAAACATTTCCCTAGTAGTTATATTGTGAAAGACTAACTATATTTCCCTCCATCCTATCCTGCCCCCCACTTATTATGTTTTCTCCTTTGACCCTGTCCCTTTTCAAAAGTGTTTGCTTCTAACTATCCTCTCCCCCAATCTGTCTTCCCTTCTATCACCTCCCCCTCTTGCCCCCTTCCCCCCTGCTTTCCTGTAGGGTAAGATATTCTCCTGAGTATGTTATTCCCTCCTTAAACCAAATCTAATGTGAGTAAAGTTGGCCTTTTCACCTTCCTTCTCTTTCTCTCCTTTGTATATGTAGTTCACTCTTTAACCCAATATAATTGAGAAAAAGGTTCCAGCACAACCTATCCTCCCCTCACTAGCTTCTCCTATGTCATTCCTTTTTTGCCTCACTCTTCTAAATTAATAACTGCTTTTTATTTGTTCTCACTCAGTTTTTTGTAATCACCCCATCATACTCAGCTCAGTACAAGACTTTTATTCAAATAAAATAAAAACAGTCATAAGAGTACTGTTAAGATTTTCATATATAAGAAAAAAAATAATTTAATGAGTCTCTGAATTAGATATTCTTTTTTCTTTATTAATTGATTTGTTTATTTAATTTTAGTTTACAACATTCAGTTCCATAGTCTCTTGAGTTTCAAATTTTCTCCTCCTCTTTTCCCCTCCCCCATCATGGTGGCATGCACTCAAATATAGGATCAATAAATGTCTTCACATTAGTCATTAGTCAGGTTGTAAAGATGGATTATAACTGATGGAGTGATCAATGGGAAAGAGGAAGCAGGAGAAATCTGTACACAATTACAGACACAATATATGTGTGACAATTAACTTCAATAGACTGGGCTCCTCTCAGCAATGTAAAGTTATAAGAAAACTCCAAAAGACTCAGGATCAAAAGAGATGTCCACTTCCAGAGTTTTCTTCTTTCTTGCTCAGCATCAGTTTACATAAGTTTCTCCAGGTTATTATGAAGTCTGTCTGCTCCTCATTTCTTATAGCACAATAGTATTCCATTACATTCACATACCACAACTTCTTCCGCCATTCCCCAATTAATGGAAATACCCTTGATTTCTCATTCTTTGCCACTACAAAAAAAATTGCTATAAATATTTTGGGACATACGGGTCCTCCTCCCACTTCTCTGATCTCTTTAGAATATAACCCTAGAAATGGCATTGCTGGGTGAATGGGCATGCAATTATTTATAGCTCTTTGGTCATAGTTACAGATTGCTCTCCAGAATGGTTGGATTAGTTCACAATTCCACCAACAATGCCTTAGTGTTCTAATTTTTCCACATCCTCTCCAACATTTATTGTTTTATTGCTTTGTCTTCTTAGCCAATCTGGCTAGTGAGATGTGGTACCTCAGAATTGTTCTGATTTGCGTTTCTCTAATCAATAGTGATTTAGAGCATTTTTTTCATATGCTGATAGCTATCTTATTTTCATCTTCTGAGAACTGTCTGTTTATATCCTTTGACCATTTATCAATTGGGCAGTGGCTTATATTCTGATAGATTCGACCCAATTCTGTGTGTATTTTAGAAATGAGGCCTTTATCAGCGACACTTGTTATAAACATTCTTTCCCAATTTTCCACTTCCCTCTTAATCATGGGAACATTGGCTTTATTTGTACAGAAGTTTTCTAATTTAATGTAATCAAAATTATCCATTTTGCATTTTGTAATGCTCTCTAATTCTTGTTTTGTCATCAAGTATTCCCCTCTCCTTAGATCTGACAGATAAACTATCCCTTGCTCTCCCAGATTGCTTACAATTGCCTTTATACCTAGCTCATGTATTCATTTCAACTTTATTTTGGTGTATGGTGTCAGATATTGGTCTATGCTCAATTTCTGTCATACTAAATTACAGTTTTCCCAATACAGCTTTTTTCTAAAATAGTGCATTATCCCCAAAACTAGGGTCTTTGGCTTTGTCAAATAGTGAATTACTATAGTAATTGGCTGCTGGATCTCATGTACCCAATCTATTCCATTGATCCACTTCCCTATTCCTCAGCTATTAGCAAGTAGTTTTGATGACTGCTGCTTTATAAAACATATTGAAATTGGTATGGCTAGGCCACCTTCCCTAGCATTTCTTTTCATTAATTGCCTTGATATTCTGAAACATTTTTTCTTCCAATTGAATTTTGCTACTATTTTTTCTAGCTCTACAAAGTAATTTTTTGGTAGTTTGATTGGTATGGTATTAAATAGGTAATTTAATTTAGGTAAAACTGTCAGTTTCATTATATTAGCCATGAGCAATTGATGATTTTCCAATTAGTTAGATCTGATTTTATTTGTGTGAAAAGTGCTTTGTAATTGTGTTCATATAGGTACTGGGTTTGTTTTGGCAGGTAGATTCTGAAATATTTTATAATGTCTGCAGTAATTTTAAATGGAATTTCTCTTTCTATCTCTTGCTGTTGGATTTAGTTAGAAATATATAGGAATGATGAGGATTTATGTGTGTTTATTTTATATCCTTCAATTTTGCCAAATTTGTTTATTATCTCAGGTAGTTTTTTACTTGATTCTCTAGGATTCTCAAAGTATATCATCATATTATCTGCAAAGAGTGATAGCTTAGTCTCTGCCTTGCCCAATTTGGTTTCTTCAATTTCTTTTTCTTCTCTCATTGCTTTTGCTAACACTTCTAGTACCAGACTGAATAAGAGGGATGATTGTGGACATCCTTGTTTCATCCCTGATCCTATTGGAAATGCTTCTAGTTTGTCCCCATTACATATAATTCTTGCTTATGATTTTAGATAGATGCTACTTATTATTTTAAGAAAGAATCCATTTATTCCAATATCTTCTATTATTTTAATAGGAGTGGGTGTTGTATTCTGTCAAAAACCTTTCCTGGGTTTATTCAAATAGTCATATGGTTTCTGCTAGTTTTGTTGCTGATGTAATCAATTATACTGATAGTTTTTATGATATTGAATCACCCTTGCATTCCTGGATCAAATCCTACCTGATCAAAGTGTATTATTCGCATGATGAGTTGCTGTAGTCTTTTTGCTAATATTTTATTTCGAATTTTTGCATCTATATTCATAAGGGAAATAGGTCTGTAATTTTCTTTCTCTATTTTGTCTCTTCCTGATTTGGGTATCAGTACCATATTTGTAATATAAAAATAATTTGATAGGACTTCTTCTTCTCCAATTTTCTTGAATAGTTAACATAGTATTAGAGTCAATTGTTCTTTGAATGTTTCATAGAATTCACTAGTAAATCCATCTGGCCTTGGAAATTTTTTTCAAGGGAGTTCATTGATGGTTTGTTCAATTTCTTTTTCTGAGATGGGGTTATTTAAGTAGTTTACTTTCTCATCAGTAAATCAGGGCAATTTATATTTTTGTGGATATGCATTCATGTCACTAAGATTATCAAATTTATGTGCACGCAGTTGGGCAAAATAATTCCTAATTATTGTTTTAATTTTCTCTTAAATGGAGGTAGATTCACCCTTTTCATTTTTGATGCTCATAATTTAGTTTTCTTCCTTCTTTTTTTTATCATATTGACTAAAGTTCTCTCAATTTTATTTTTTTCTAAATACCAGTTATTAGTTTTATTTATTAATTCAATAGTTTTTTTAAATTCAATTTTTTAATCTCTCCTTCAATTTTCATGATTTCTAACTTAGTATTTAATTGGGTGTTTCCAATTTGTTATTTTTATAGCTTTTTCAGTTGCATGCCCAATTTATTGACCTCCATATTCTCTGTTTTATTTATGTATGCTTTCAGGGATATAAAATTTCCCCTAAGAACTGCTTTTGCTGTATCCCACAAATTTTGGTATGTTGTCTGAGTAATGTCATTCTCTTGAATGGAGTTACTTAATGTTTTTATAATTTCTTACTTGATCCACTCATTCTTTAGGATTAAGTTATTTTTTTCCAATTAATTTTTACTCTATCCTTCCATGGCCCTTTATTACCTACAATTTTTATTGCGTCATGATCTGAGAAGGATGCATTTAATATTTCTGCCTTTCTGCACTGAATTATTAGGTTTTTATGCCCTAGTACATGGTTCTCAATCTTCCTAATGCTGCAACCCTTTAATATTTGTATTTGGGCGTTTCTGAATGTGGGCCAACCCGCCTGGAGATGATAGAGGAGCACATTGTCTCAGTTTCTAAGACCATCACAAATATGTGTTTTCTAATGGTCTTAGGCAACCCTATGATCCCTGTGAAAGAATCATTCGACTCTCAAAGGGGTAGCAGCCCACAGGTTGAGAACCGCTGCCCTAGTACATTGTCAGTTTTTGTGTATGTGCCATGTACTGCTGAGAAGAAGATACATTCCTTTTTATCCCCATTCAATTTTCTCCATAGGTTTACCATATCTGTTTTCTCTAAGATTCTATTTATCTCCTTAACTTCTTTCTTGTTTATTTTGAGGTTAGATTTAGCAATTTCAGAGAGGGGGAGATTGAAGCTATAGTTTTGCTATCTATTTCTTCCTCTAACTCCCTTAACTTCTCCTTTAGGAATCTGAATACTGTTCAGCTTGTTGCATAAATGTTTAGTAATGATATTGCTTCATTCTCAATGGTGCCTTTTAGCAGGATATAGTTTCCTTCCTTATCTCTTTTAATTAGATCTATTTTTGCTTTTTTTTTTTTTTTGTCTGACACAGGGCTTTCTACCCCTGCTTTTTTTTCTAACTTTAGTTGAGGCATAATATATTTTACTCTAGCCTTTTACCTTCACACTGCCTGTATCCCGCTATTCCAAATGTTTCTTATAAATAGTATATTGTAAGATTATGATTTTTAATCCATTCTGCTATCTGCCTCTGTTTTATGAGATAGTTCATCCCATTCACATTCACAGTTATGATTACTATTTTTATCTTTCCCTCTATTCTATTCCCTCCCATTTTATGCTTTTATTTTTCCCATTCTCCCTCCCCCTCCTTAAGAGTTTTCCTTTTGACTTACTCCTCTCTCAGTATTCCTTCCTTATCAGTCCCCCTCCTTTTCCCTTCCCTTCCCCCTTACTACTTCTTCCCTCTCTTCTAACCACCCACCCCATTTCTTAGCCCTTCCCACTCCTACTTCCTGTAGAGTTAATAGATTTTTTATACTTAATGTGGTATGTTATTTCCTCCTTGTACCAATCCTGAGAAGAATAGGTCTCATGCAACACTCTTCTCCCTCTCCCCCCTTTCCCTCTATTATGATAGATTTTATATCTCTTCTTGATAGAATCCCATACTTAACTGATTATGTTATTCCCTCCATACACCAGAATCAATGAGAGCAAAGCTTATATAATGTTCATCTCCCTACCTTCTTTTTCTCTTCTATAATGTTTTTATGCTTTTTGTGTGGCAGAGTTTATCCTTTTCTGCTTCATTCTTGCCTCTTCTTCCACTGAAGTCCCTTTGCAGCCCTTCATATGTTTTTTTTATTCACCATTTTGTTTAATTTATACTCACCCACTATTTATCTATATCCCTTTTAAATGTTGCCATTGTTGTACCCAAATGCAAATCCTAGGTCACTACACACCACCTGATTTGTGGCCCACCATAAAAGCCCCTTTGTATTTCTGTGTTTGTCTTTCTCATACACCCTACTTCAAACTTCTTAAGGTATGCCTGGGCATTGCTCAAGGCTTAGTCCTCTTACCTCCTCCTTCCCTAATCAGCGTTACTATATATTCTCCTTGAATCAGCATAAGTGTACAAGGTTCTGTCTAGGATTAGGTTTTATGTAAAGACCACCCTGTTCTCTTCCCTGATCAAGCAGGGTCCCCACACCCTTTGCCCAGAACATGACCCCTGGCAGTTCTGGGGAATTCCAGTTCCCATTACCCAATGACCCCTCTACCTTGCTCTGGAAAGCTGACAATGACCCTCCATCCTGTCCCCTACACCCTGTTCTAGGAGGGACCCCATGTCACAGAAAAGTTGCACCCTTGTACCCTTGTGCCATATTCCCAAATTAGCCCTGAGCTATAGATCTAACCAACCGCTGTTCTTGGCTTCTGTACATCATGTTTTCTGCTAGCTCCCCTCCCTGATTGTGTTTTTTTTTTTGTTTGTTTGTTTATAGTCTTTTTAAACAAGGCCTGTACCTCCAATGGATCACTACTGATTTGAGTGAACACTCAGATGGTAGTCGCATGCTTGCTTAATAAATCAACAACTAAATTTACTTGAACCCAGGTCTCAGCTCACTCTTACTCTCTGCACAATACCATAAGTACAGAATTCTCAACATTAACAGATATCAGCTTCCTATATAGGGATGTAAACAGTTTGCTCTTATTAAATAACACGTTTTGTGTGTGTGTGTGTGTGTGTGTGTTTCCCTATTTACCTTTCTACGTCTCTCTTGAATCTTGTAATTGGAGGTTGAATTTTCCATGGACCTCTGGCTTTTTGCTTCAGGAAGGTCTGGAATTCTGCTATGTCATTCAATGACCATCTCCTGACCTAGAAGATTAAGCTCAGTTTTGCTGGATAGCTGATACTTGATTGTAACCCAGGCTCTTTTGCTTTGCAAAACATCACATTCCAATCTCACTGCTTTTTTCAATGTAGAAGCTGCCAGATCCTGTGTGATCCTCACTGTAGTTCCATTTTATTTGAATAGTTTCATTCTTGCTGCTTGTAGTATTTTCTCCTTTACTTGATAGTTCTGGAATTTGGCTATAACATTTTGCAGACCTTTCCATTTAGGATCCCTTTCAGGACGTGTCCAGTGAATTCTCTTAATTTCTATTTTACCCTCTAGCTACAGGATCTCAGGGCAGTTTGCCTTGGTGAGTTATTGGAAGATGTTGTCCAGACTCATTTTTTCATCATGATTTTATGGTAGACCAATAATTCTCATATTATCTCTCCTGGATCTGTTTTCCAGGTCAGTTATTTTCCCTTGAGATATTTTACCTCTTTTCTTTTCAAATTTTTTATTCTTGATGTCTTGTTTGACTGATTCTCCGTGCCTCATAGAGTCATTAGCTTCAATTTGGTTAATTCTAATTTTCAGCAAATTATTTTCCCCAATTAGTTTTTGAAGCTCCTTTTCTATTTGTTCATGTTAGAGTCCAGAACTTTACTGGCATGACTCAATGTGAAGCATATTAAATTCAGAATCAGAATGTCCAATTCAGGCAGCAAGTCCCAGATGATGTGATGTGCAGACGCCTGGACAAGACCTGGTCAACATGGTGACAGATTAATCGACCAATCACAGGGCCATCCCCAGGCCGATTATCATAAGTCTGGGATCTGACAGAGCTGGGAAAGAGACAAATTTTAGTTAATTTTATTTCACTAATTTTTCTTTTTAAGGAGCTCTATTTTTCATTATTTTGTTTTCTAATTTTGCAATTTTGATTTAAAAAACATTCATTTGATCTTCTACCTCTCTTATGTGGTTTTCAAAGTTCTCATCTAAGCTCATATAGGAATGCTTTCTGTGATTGAGAGCAGTTCATACTCCCTGTTGAGGTTTTAGCTGTGGGTGTGGAGTCAATGCTGTCCCCTTTCTGAATTTGGTTCCTCCTGGTCACAATAATATGATTTTAGAGTCTTTGCAGTCTCTTTTTTACCTATTTTGAGGCAGGGTTTTAGCTCCCCCCCCCTTTCTCTTGGGCTCCCAAACCTTTACTATTTAAAAATTTGCTCTGGGGCAATAATTACTATGTTATCAGGGTCAGAGGTGGGCATTGGAGCAGCCACAGTTCACTCTGCCATCCTGGTCACTGGAAGTTTAGATAGGTGCTTTTTACATTTCCAGGCTGTAGGCTGATAGTCCTAGGAGTAGGTCCTGTCACTGCCCTAGGCCCTGCATTTGTCTCTTACCCAGCTCTGTCAGATCACAGCCTTATGATAATAGGCCTGGAAATGGCCTTTGTGAATGGTTTATAAACCTGCCAACATGTTGACCAGGCCTTATCCGGGCCTCTGCACATCACATTGTCTGGGCCTTGCTGTCTGAATTGGACATTCTGATACTGAAATTAATAAGCTTCCCACTGAGCCATGCCAGTAAAGTTCTGGACTCTAACATGAACTTTCTACCTGGTTTAATCACATAGTATTCATATACAATCTCTACCATGTCTAGGGCATATAAAATTGCAGCTTCTTCCAAGTTCATTTTCAATGCCTAAAGCAATTAGACCTTCCTTTATACTGGGGAAGTTGTCAGTACTCAGTATTTTTTAAATCTTACATAGAATGTTTTCCTTCCCCCCTTACTATCCATACTTAGTAGTTGTGAGCAATTATAGTGGTATAAAATGCAATCTGTTATTCCATATAAAAAAAGTATACATCATGAAACCTCAGAGAAAGTCAGGGGTATATGGATTGAGTACACAATTCTGACTTGAAAAGCTTTTCAATAATTGATTAAGGAAAAAGGTGTCCCAAACCTACTGCCATTTTCTTGTAATAACAGAACTGGAAGCTCTATGATTCCCTAGAAGTATATGATTTGACCCTGTTTGGAGAAGTTACTCAGATTCCTCATAGATGATTTCTTTATGTCCTCAAAATCCCTTAGATAGCCAATGACTCTGAGAAACCGAGTGTGGAGTAAAAACAGGAAGATAATACATGAACAAATGGAAGCTTAAAATTGGAAATCATGAAAGAGGACATTTTATCTTTTTTTATGATTAAATGTTGTTTGTTTTTAGTTTACATCATTCATTTCCATAAGATATTGAGCTACAAATTTTCTCCCCATCTTTTGCCCACTCACAACCCCAAAATAGCAATCACACTTGTATACCCCCTCTAGCAATCTGTTCTCTCCTATGTCCTCTGCCATCAACCCTCTGACTTTCCACTGGAGCAAGATAGATCCCCCTACCCCAGTGCCCATGTATCTTAATTCCCAATTGGATGTAATCAATACTAATTTTATATATATATATATATATATATATATATATATATAAAACATTTGATTATAGAACTTTATATTGTAGATTTTTTCCCTTCCCCCCCATCACCCACACTCACTGGAAAGACACACAATTCAATTCAATTCAAGCTGCACATGTGTAGTCATGCAGAGTATCTCCACAAATAAAATATTGTGAAAGACTGACTATATTTCCCTCTTTCTTATCGCACCCTCCCCATTCTATTCTCTACTCTGTCCCTGTCCCTTTACAGAAGTGTGTGCTTCTAACAACACTCTTCTTCCACATTGCCCTCCCCTCCATCATCCCCTCTCTCATTCCCATCCCCCCTCCACTCTCCTGTAGTCCAAGATATCCAATTTAGAGTGTATGTCATTTCTTCCTTAAGCCAAATTCAATGAGAATAGGGTTGATCCATTTCCTTTTGCCTTCCTATTCTTCCCCTCCATTGTAATAGTTATCCCTTGCCTCTTCTATATGAGATGATTAACCCCATTCTGTCGTTCAGTGTCTCCTCACATTCTATTCCTCTCCCACCTTTCATTTTCACCTTTTAAAATATCATCCCTTCCTATTCAATTGATCCTGTGCCCTCTGTGTATGTACACATATATACACACACTCAGATATGTATT
>CM053592.1:183546885-183569813 GCA_028646515.1 Pseudochirops corinnae
TTATACATCTCCCTTGATTCAGGGACATGGTCTCAAGGGGACAGAGAAAACCATAAATTCTGACTCTAGCAGGTGGCAGTACAGATCATGTGAACAAGCTACAGAAGATTTTACCCTCCAGATAAGCAGGTAGTAACAATATTCTTTTTTAGTGAACCTCCAGTTCAGCAGGTGTCAACATGTGGAGTAAAAAAAATCTCAGTTCAAAAAGTCGTTCACTTTACCCATCGTGGGGGAGAACAGGAAAATTTTGTGACCTTGGGTAGAATTTGATCGCATTAAAATGACATAAAATTGTTTTAGAAAAGTGATCAAAAAGTTCCAATCTGTGATAGTTGTAGGAGAAACTTTTTCTGCAATGAGAGAAATCAAGCAGTTTTTTGTCAAGGGATATCAATCACTAATAACGTGTGCAAATCCGAATGATCTTTCAGTCATGCTGTGTAACTGGACATCATCTGAACAAGAAGAAACATTTTAAAACTTTTTTTTTTCATATATTTTGGAATATGACACTTTACAAACACCAGAATTGTTTCCTAGTACACCTTCAAAATCCAACTGAAAAAATATTTTCTCTCTGATAAGGTAAGGGCAAGGGAGACTACAAAGAGTGAGTGGATTTATGGAGTCTCTCTGGATATCTTACAATTAATCACCACATGAGATAGAGACTACAACAGATCCTTGGCCTTTCCCTTCCATGGTTTAGGATACTCTCAAAAAAGAAAATCCATCTCTCAGCATTGGCCATCACTTTGCAACTGATAGTCATAGACAATGACCCAACAACCAAGTTATTACTTAACTAGCACAGAATTTTTGGAAATGTGGTAGATATATTATTTATCCCATCTTGACTTAGCTTCAAAACAAACACAATACCTACTTCCCTATATCTACTACAATGAATCCATAAAATGCCCTTTTATACAGTATTCTACTATAGTATCCCATTATAATCTTTTGGTCCACTCATTAGTCAAAGTGTATTAAAGCATATCTATAGTGCACTGTCCCATCACTTGGAGAAAATTAGTTTGATAACTTACTATTTTGTAAAATGAAACCACAGTCACTATCTTCTTCATCTCAGAATATTGATGTAATATGAGATGATGTGATATTTTATCAAATGATATAATGAGATATTATTTCAATTTGAGTAAATTCACCACATGAAATCTAAATGGATAAAATTACATTGTAAGTGAGTGGGTAAATTCCTGTTCATCTGGATTTAACTCATTTCTACTCATTAGTAGTCTAATTAACTATACAAACAGTACTCAAAGAGGGCTTCTTTCTTTTCTTTTAAGATTAAGTTCCTTGGATGGAAGAAATGATCAACCTGAATGAAACCGCAGGGAGCCAGGTGACTGAATTTATTCTCATGGGCATCACAAACCGTCATGAGCTGCAGGGCCCTCTCTTTGTTCTGTTTTTCCTCAACTACATGGCCATAGTTGTAGGGAACATGGGCCTTATCATCCTGACAAGTGTTGATTCCCACCTCCAAACCCCCATGTACTTTTTTCTCAAGCATCTGGCATTTGTTGATCTTGGCTATTCCACAGCTATTGGACCAAAAATGCTAGTTGGGTTCATAGAGGAGAAAAATATCATTTCTTATTATGCTTGTGCAATACAGCTAGTTTTCTTTGTGATATTTATTGCCAGTGAACTTTTTATCCTGTCTGCTATGGCCTATGACCGCTATGTTGCTATCTGCAAGCCACTTCATTATATGATCATCATGTCAGAAAGAGTATGTTGGATCTCGGTGAGTGTCCCATACCTCTATAACATCATAGTTTCCCTACTGGTTGCAATAAAGCTGTTTAAATTGTCTTTCTGCAAATCAAATGTAATAAGACACTTTTACTGTGATGGTCCTCCCCTAATATTCATTACATGCTCAGAAACAAGTGAGATTGAACTAATCATTATAAGCATTTGCACATTTAATTTTGTTTCTTCCCTCCTGATTATCCTTATTTCCTACATGCTCATTACTGTTACCATCCTCAGGATGAATTCTTCTGAGATCAGGCACAAAGCCTTCTCCACATTTGGCTCTCACCTCACAGGTGTGGTTATGTTCTATGGGACACTTCTCTTTATGTATCTTCAGCCTCAATCTAGTCATTCCTTTGACACAGACAAAATAGCTTCTGTGTTTTACACTCTGGTTATTCCCATGATCAATCCTTTGATTTACAGTCTGAGGAACAAAGAGGTGAAAGGTGCCTTGAGGAGGCTCTTTAAGAAAATCATGTAAGCCTTCTCTTTAATGGCATTTTTCTTCATAAGTCCAAGTCTTTCCATGTTTTCTTTCAAAACTAATCAGTTCACAATTTCCTACACCACAGCCATAGTTCATCCCGGACACATCCTATCTGAGAGATTTGTCTATGAATTTCCCTTCCCCCACTCCATTTTCTATATTCCTTCTATTTTTGGCTACATTGTCTTTATTTGTATCAGGAAATTTTAAGTTAAAATTATTGAAATTATCCATTTTACAATTCAACAATGCTCTCACCTCATTGTCCAAGGTCTGGTACTGCTTAATCTGCTTCCTTTATGTCTTTTATCACTGATTTCTTTGAATTTCCTGATTTTGTTCTTCCAAATCAACTGTTACTATATTTCCTAACTCAGGCAGACAATTGTAGTCATGTAACAGAGCTGTCATTGAATATATAAGAAAGGTAAAACTGTCATTTTTTTTATTTTCTTGGCTTTACTTTCTCTTAATAAGTAAATAACTTCGATCACTTAGATCAGACATTATTTGTATAAGAAGTTTTGTATTTATGTTCATTTAGTTCTTTCATCTATTTTGGATCATATATGCTCAGATATTTTATATTATCTAATTATTTTAAATAATCTAAATCTATATTGACTTATATTGTTGACACAGTGTAATCTCTTTATTTTTCTCTTTTGATTGACTATTTTAGCTGTAACTTTCTCTGAGGTAATGATTACTCTCTGATTTTTTTCTGACATAATAAATTCCTCTTCTGCCCTTTATTTTATTTTTGTGTGTTAATCTCTATTTTATAGTGTTTCCTGAAAGCAATATACTGTTAAATTCAAATTTTTTAATCTGCTATCTCTTTCATTTTTATGGATAAATTCATTCCATTCACATTCTAAGTTAAAATTACTTGGGTATCTTAGTCCTTTTATTTCCCCCCTCACTATCCTTTTAAGCCTATTTACCCTATCCTTCCTCACTCCTCTGCTTTATTCTAACTTTGCTCTCTTAATCTACTCACTCCTCCAAATGTCCCTCCCCCTTATCCTCCTCCCTGCCTTATCCCCTTCCCCTCTAATTTTTTTCTAAATTTGGGAAAAAATTATACTCTTCTAGATATATATGCTGTTTCCTCTTTAATCTATTTCCGCTTAGGGTAAGATTACAGTATTACCTTCTCTCCCTGATACTAACTTCTTTGACATCATTTTTCCCCCTCTTTTGCCTCATTTGTATGAGGTAATTCCTTCTTTGTATTTCTTTCTGCACAATTTTTAAAGAATCACCCAATTATACAAAGTTCAGCCTAAGTCCTTCTTTCAAACTCCCCAAATAATGATGACATTCATAAGATTATTTTATGTTTTTAATGTCATCTTCATGCATATCAGGTTAAGAAGTGCTAGCCCAAAGTTCTTCATTTGTGAGGGGCAAGAATCTTAGAAAGCAGATCATCCCTGGAGACTTTATTGGCAGATTAAGTAAGAAGGTGCTTGGCTGCAATATCTAATTGTCTTGAATTGTCTCTTGCATCTTCATGTATCTTCTACCTCAGAAGAAAACAAGCAGCTCTATGTTATTCAGTGTGACAGCCTCTTCTACAATTTTCTTCCATGGAAAAGGAATTGAAGAGAAGTTTGAACTAGTGCTCTGAGGAGGGATCTAGAAATAATTGGCTGCATTATAGAAAGTCATGATGAGGGAAAGCCCTAGTAATTTATCTAGCAATTTTGGTGTGAAATGTGTTAAAATAAATGACTGACTTGTCTTTTTTCTAAGTAGTATGCTTTTATTTGGGATAAATGCTGCACAAGATTTCCCTTGAGTTAATAATAAAAGAAAATTATTCAAGAGTAAGATTTTAATTACTATGATATTTGTAAACCTAGATTTTCTATAATAATGTGGATGATTCACCCAGATTGTTTATATTAATATTTTTAAAAATAGGTGAAGACTTTGTTCACCAGAAATAACCCATTCTCACCTGCCCTCAAGCCCATGGGTTAAAAAAGCCTTCAGAGGAAACCCTCTTGCAATAGTATCTTTATAATGGTAAAGTGGTCTTCATGGGGAGTTGCATTGTTTTGCTTTGTCTTAATTCTCTTAAGTTTCCACTTAAACAGATCAGTTAAGAATAGTGAGAAAAAAATGTCTAAGTGGTTTCATTAAATGTATTTTAAGACAAGTCTCCAAAGATAAAAGTATTATTAATGTGCTGAGGCCATCTAATCTATTAATGTTTGGCCCAAGGTTGGAACCAAGTCTTCCTAGTAAGTAATTCAATAATCTCTATTATTCTTTTTACATTAGGCTGTCTCTCAACTCAGGGAAGTTCATTACACATTGTAATCATCATCACTATCAGAATCACTACCATGATTTAAATCAATGCTCTTTTTTCTGTTCCTCCTCTACATGATTTTTATCGTCATCATCAAATACACACTTCCCTAATAATTTTTTTCCTATGTCCCGTCACTAAATTAGGCACTGTGGTACACGCACAGAAATATCAGGTTAATGTCAACCCATTGTTAAAGTATTTATGAAAATATTGGTGAAATTCATAGTGAAAATGAATGGAGGTGAATATAGTGCTGGGAAACATTAGTATCTAGAATTACTCAAAGAGAAACCAGAAGTATAGATGCATGTGGAAGTCTACATTTCCTGAAAAATTAATGAACAAATACAGAATTAACACCTACTATGTGTGAAGGACACAGTTAAATCCTCAAACATGTGAAAGCCTAAAAATATAGACAAATGGAAACATATATAAAATACAAACTATATCTAAGAAAAAAAGGTATAATCATCAGAAAAAGAAAAACACTTGAATTTGCGGGGTTGAGCATGGGTGGTGGAAGGTAGGATTTTAATTAGAAATTAAAGGAAGCCAGGAGGGTTAGTAGGCAGATAAGAGAAGGTAGAATGTTCCAGGAAGAAGGAAATTTGGGAAAGAATGCCCAGAACTGATAGATGTAGCATCTTGTTTGTGGATCAGTCAGTAGGTCAAGTGTGATGGGGTTGAAGAAGGGAATGTTTTAAAGGATTGAAAAGTTAGGATGGGATTAAGCCATTAATGGCTTCAGAGATAATGGATCCAAAGTGTACTGAAAAAGGAAAGGCCACTTCCTGTAACAGATATTGAGAACTCAAAATCAACCTGAATGAATTAATGAAAGCAGAATCATTTTACATTCACTTTATATAAAATACTGGGCTTAACAATGGGCATAGGGGTAGCTAGGTGGCGCAGTGAATAGAGCACCAGGCATGGAGTCAGAAGGACCTGAGTTCAAATCCAGCCTCAAACACTTAACACTTACTAGCCATGTGACACTGGGAAAGTCACTTAACCCCAATTGCCTTGCCTTCCCCTTTCCAAAAAGCAAAATTAATAAATCAATTAACTAACTAATTAGTTAACATTTGGAATACCAATAGAAGTGGAAGACATATCATACTCTCAAGGGGTTCACATTTTAATAGGTGGAAACAATATAAAATAGTGTTTCAGAATGGTTTGCATTTTTTAAAATACAGCAGCAATGCATCTATTGATGGAAATTCTTTAATGCCATTTTCACACCTTCTTCTTACATTGAACCATACTTTCAAGATCTTTGTTAGTGTATAAATTTCATCTGTGGATCAATGGTGGTGGCTACAGAACATAATGAAAAAACAGCCAGGTTATATATGCAAGGGAACTCTTTCTTGGAATTCTAGTGAATATTGCTAAACTAAAAACATGATTGATTTTAAGGGGTTGCTTCAACCTCCATAGCTCTCCTGTTTTCCTATACAATGCTTGGAGGTGATTATCTATGGATGCTCATGTTGACGAGAAGTGTTAACCTATTTTCTGCAGTAATTGTCCCCTTCAAATATGGCTTAAGGCAAGAAGATTGAAATGGCTATAGTTGTCTTTGTCCCAGATGAGAAAATAATATTTGAGATATATCTATATCTATATCTATCTCTATCTATTGCTATCTCTCTATATATATATCTATGTCTATCCATCTATATCTATCTATCTATCTATCTATCTATCTATCTATCTATCTATCTATCTATAAAAGCCTAGCCTGCCTAGAATCATCTTCCCAACATTTAGTAGCATTGCTTTCATGGCTTATATTACTACACAACCTGAATTGACAATTCCACTACATACAATTCTTTTATTGATTTCCTCAAAATAATTATGATGATATGCCATTATAAAGGAACTTTTTACCTGGATTCCTATGAATGGTACAGCACCAAAATCTGAGATTCATATAGGATCATGCACAGATCATAAAGGAACCCCATATCCACAGGAAATTTCATTCAGAAACAAAAGAGTCAATATCAGTCATGGGATGATATTGAATTATCTCTGTTTAATTTCTAAGAATTTCAAGATGGCACCATATGAATGGCTGAACCATTCAAAATAGTGTGTTGGACTCAAAATTATGAAGAATAAAATTAAAGACATGCACTTAAAGAGAACTAAAAAATGAAGTCAAAATTCATTGGTAAACACATATTTGAGAAATTAATACTTTCAAAATACCTTCAAATTAATAAAATTGACAAAAGTTTAAATGCAAAATGTAAGGTATTTTGTATATTTGAATACAGAACCCAGTGCAACCTTGGGTAAGAACAACAACAAATCTAGTCATGCTTTTTTTTTTTTTTTTTTTTTTTACCCAAGAGAGCTGTCCCTGGTGTCCTGAGCCCAAGCTGATTTTAGAGAAGCCAGGAATATTTCAGAAATTAATGATCAGTCAGATATCCACCACTGTCATCTAGGATTCATGCTATTGTTGAGTAACCTATCTACTCCACTGTCTTTATCTGTATGAATGTTTCAGAATTAGAAGTGGTTGAAAGAAGGTTCTTGGTTCTTGTGATCTAATCACCAGTTCAATGGGAGGGGAAAAGGAAGGTGTATTTGATTGATTCATCATGTTTCCAAGGCTAATTACTAATCACTTCTGAAAAGTTACCTAAGATATTAGTGTGGCTCTTTCGTGCTCACAAATCAGATACTCTTTCACAATTTCAGAAGAAATTGTGGCAGTAGTTAGAGTAAATATCTTTTAAAAAATTAAAAAATGAACAATTCTTTTTACTATTGGAAGGGTGTGAATGGCACCCAATGAGATCATGATCAAAACTCAATGTTTTCCAATACCTAAGTCAGAACATATAGTTACTGTTGCTTTCCTTCTTTTTTCTAATCAGGTCCCAGAAAAATGATGCTTCAATACATATGGCACATTCTTTTTTTACTGGAAATGATTCTTATGGTTAGGAAAACAGAAGGACTTAGAACTGTTTTCATGTTAAAATTTGATTTTTTAATAATAGAAATCAGAATGAAACTAAAAAAAATCAACTTCTGTTATAATCATTGTCACTTGCTGGAGAAAAAAAATAATCTCAAAACATAAACTAAAAAATAATGACCCTTGGGAGCTTTCATCTTCTCCTGTTTATTTTTTTTTTCATTTCTTTCCCCTGTTACTCTCTTTTTTAAAGATTGCATGTCTTCTCTCTTTGCTAAGTTCTTCCAATTTTCCAGTATTTAATGATCACTTATTAAGAAACTGCTATGTGTGAGGACTGGAATAGAAACTGAATAATATAAGGTAATAGCAAAACACTGCTTTCCCAGAAGAAACTTGTTTTCTCCTAGGAGTAATCATCCTATGCAGAATGCCCAGAAGGAGCAATATCCTTAAGGGACAAAAGGCAATCTATTGTTATCACACAAGCACATAATAATCAAGAACGTTGATGAAATAGGGAGTCCAGATGAGGCCAGTATTATGGTCTCCTGAGATCGCCTAAATAGTATGATTTGGATTAAGTGGGAAAACTACTTACCAGAGAGTATATCAATTCCTGTTGCTTCACATAATGGATTGGATGAATGATACAAGATCATGATAGAAGACTTTATTATATAGGTCATGCATCTTCTCCCACACTACCATATATAAGGACTGTTTGATTATGTAGTGGTAAAGTAGATAGGAAGTCAGACCTGGAATCGGGAAGTGTCCTTTTGTAGTATGTGACCTTAGACCTTAATCCTGTTTGCCTCACATTCCTCATCTGTAAAATGAATTAAAGGAGGAAATGGTAAACAAATCCAGGATATTTGCTAAGAAAATGGTCTCATGAAGAGTCAGACATGAGTGAAAATAACTGAACTTATCTTACTTACATACATATTTGTTAAGCTAGAATGGATAACACCTTCATTTCTCACTCAATTGAGACAAACTGAGCTAAAATAATTCACCAAGAAAGTAGAACAGTTGTTAAATGAAGTGGACTGCCTCTAGTGTTATGGATTAAGTTCTTCTTACAGTCTTGTGTTTGTTATTCCAAAATCTTGCAATGGAACCTATAAAAATACTGATATTTAAAAAGATAGCTCATTCTTTTTGTGGCTGTTCAATTGTTTCCACCTCTCCATTACTCCATTTGGGGTTTTCTTGGCAAAGACACTGGAGTGCTTTGCCATTTTCTTCTCCACCTCATTCTACAAATTCTGTCAATGGAACTGAGTTACATTACTTGATGAGGGTCACAAAACCAGTATATGACTGAAGCTGGATTTGAACTCAGGTCTTCCGACTCCAGGTTATTTGCTCTGTTCCACATAGCAGGTCCAAAAGAAAAGGCATTTTTTTAAAAACAAAATAGAGATCTAAACAAGTATAGACATATTAATGTCTCAGGAGTAAGCTGAGTATAATAAAAATCACAATTCTACCTAATATTATTTAGAAATCTGAGCTACAATTGAAGTTTTCTTATAAAACTAAGAAAAATAATAAAATTCTTTCGGAAGCACAAAAGATAAAGAATATTAGTAGAATCAAATTTTTAAAAATCATGAAAGTTGGCCAAGCAGTACAATATTTCAAATGATATTACAAAGGAGTAAACATCACATAATCTGAGCATGGCAAAGAAAAAGACTGGTATATTTGTGAGATGAATTAGGTATATAATACACAACAGTAATCTACTATTGGGCAAAGCCAAACATCCAAGCTTTGGGAGCAAGAATTCATCATTCTCAAAAATTTCGAAGAAAATTAGAAAGGAGTTTGGCAGAAGGTAGGCTTATAGCAACAACTCACACCACATCCCAATACAAGTCCAAACTGGGTTCATGATTTACACATAAAGAATGATATCATAAATAAATTAAGGAAGTGTGGGAAAAAATGACTTGTCAGTTCTATGGATAAAGGAAGATTTCTGAACCAAAAAGAAAATAGAGACTATCACAGAAGATAAAAATATGTAATATTGATTGCAGGAAATTAAAAAAAAAGTTATCAAACAAAGAATACCAGTTTCTTAAAAATTGGTTGGAAAGTAATAAATGGTAAACAAAATAACCTCAAGCTTTTCTGATAAAAGCCTGAATTTTCAAATATATATGGAATTGACTCTAATTCAGGAGAATGAGAGCCTTTCCCCAATTGTTAAACAGTTAAAGGACATGCATATAGGCATTTCTCTGAAGAGAAAATGAAAGCTATTAATAATCATAGGAAAAATATGTTCTAAATTCCTAATAATTATAGAAAAGCAAATTAAAATCTTTCCAAATCCTGAATTAAAACATGTCAAATTAACTATTTTGTTTTTTTTTTAAATAAATTAATTTATTTTTTTGCTTGTTTATATCATTCATTTCCAGGAGATTTTGAATTACAAATTTTCTTCCCATCTTTCCCCTAGCCACCACCTCAAAATAGCCATTACACTTTATAATCCCTCCCCAAATCTGCTCTCTCCTATGTCCTCCCTCATTGCCCCTCTGACTTTCTAGTAGGGCAGGATGGATCTCCCTACCCCAGTACCTGAATATCTTAATTCCCAGTTGCATGTAGTTAATTATTGTTATTATTCTTATTCTTATTCTTCATATATATATATATATATATTTTAAATTTGATTATGGAACTTTAAATTCTAGATTCTTTCCCTTCCTCCTTCACCACCTACCCCCACTGGAAAGACAAGCAATTCAATACAGGCTGTACATGTGTAATTACACAGAACATCTCCACAGTGGACATATTGTGAGTGACTGATTATATGTTCCTCCTTCCTGTCCTGCCCCCCATTCTATTCTCTACCCTGTCCCTGTCCCTTTACAGAAGTGTGTGCTTCCAACAAACTTCCCCCCAACCCTGCCCTCCCCTCCATCATTCCACCTCTCATTCCTATGCCCCCTACTTTCCTGTGTGGCAAGAAAACCAGTTTAGAGTTTATGTCATTCTTTCCCTAAGCCAAATTCAATGAGATCAAAGTTAACTCATTCCCTTTTGCCTTCTTGTTTTTCCTCTCGATTGTAACAATTATCCTTTTCCTCTTCCATATGAGATGATTAACCCCATTCTGTCTCTTCCTATTTCCTCTCATTCTAATCCTCTCCCACATCAAAATTTCACCTTTTGAAGTATCATCCCTTCCTATTGAATTGATCCTGTGCCTCCATTTACACATATGTACACACACATATATATTTGCATGCATATATAAATACTCCTGCATAGACATAAGTGTATGTATATGTACATATACATTTGTATTCTCTTCACTTTTCCTCATACTGAGAAAAGTTTTATAAGTTAAAATTATCATTTTTCCATGCTGGCATGTAAATAGTTCAACTTTGATAAATTCCTCATGATTTTTTTTTCCATATTTACTTTCTCATGCTTCTTGAGTTTGAGTGTCAAATTTTCTTTTCAGTTCTGGTTTTTTTTTTTAGCAAGAATGTTTGAAAGTCCTCCACCTCAGTGAATGACCATATTTTCTCCTGGAACATTATACTCAATTTTTCTGGGTAGGTGATTTTTGGTTTTAATCCTAGCTCCCTTCATCTCCAGAATATGATATTCTAGACTCATTGATACTTTAATGTAGAAGCTGCTAGATCCTAGATTATCCTAATTGTGTTTCCACTGTATTCAAATTGTTTCTTCTTGGCAGGTTGTAATATTTTCTCCTTCATCTGGGGACTCTAGAAACTGGCTATACCATTCCTAGGAGTTTTCTTTTGGAATCTTTTTCAAGAAGTGATTGGTGAATTCTTTCAAGTTCTATTTTGCCCTCTGGTTCTAAAATGTCAGGGCAATTTTCCTTGAGAATTTCTTGAAAGATGGTTTCTAGGTTCTTTTTTTGATCATGGCTTTCAGGTAGTCCAATAATTTTTGAATTGTCTCTCCTGGATCTATTTTCCAGGTCAGTGTTTTTTTTCAAGGACATATTTCACATTGGCATCTATTTTTTTTTTATTTGTTTGGATCTATTTAATAGTATCTTGATTTCTTATAAAGTCATTTGCTTCCATTTGCTCCCCTCTAATTCTGAAGGAATTATTCTCTTCATAAAGATTTTGAGATTCTTCTTCCATCTGGCAAATTTTACTTTTTAAGGCATTCTTCTCATTGGCTTTTTGGGCTTTTTTTGTTATTTGAGTTAATCAATTTTTAATGTATTATATTCTTCAGTCAGATTGTTGATTCTCTTTTCATGATTTTCTTGCATCATTCTCATTTCTCTTTCCAATTTTTCCTCCACTTCTCTTATTTGGTTTTCAAAATCCTTCTTAAGCTACTCTATGGATTGTAGGCAGTCTACATGTATTGTGGAAGCTTTTGGTGTGGGAGTTCTGACTGTGTTATCTTCCTCCCATTCCATGCTTTGATCCTTTTTGTCTCCAAAAAAGGAATCTAAAGTTTGAGTGTTGCTCCTACTTTGCTTCCTTTGTCTGCTCATATTGCTAGTCAATTACTTGACTTTTTAGCTCTGTGGAACTCTGCTTCCAGAGGGGAAAGCTCTGTCCCAAATTGATGGAGTTTTCACAGTTTCTGGAGCTATTAGGAGGCCACTGTAGGACCCACCAGCTTTTGCTAAGTGAAAATGCACCCCAGGACCACCACCCAAGACCACTATCTGGATCCAAGGAGCTCAAGGCAAGAGGACTTAGTCCCTAATGATCACTTAGTCCCCCTGCTATCTGTAGGCCGGGAGCTTCTGAAGTAGCCATGTGGAAGTGGCTGCTGGGCCGCCACTTATTCCACTTCCTTGTCCTGGAGGCAGTTCGACCAGACCACTTTTCTCCCTCAAATTTAACTGAGTTCCACTGACCTTTCACTTTGTCCTTGTTTCTTATGGTTGATAGTTCTGGAAACTCCCTCAGCTGCTAGTGATCCACTCTCTTCAGTGCTCCAACTGCAGCTCGAACTGGCCACCCTGCAGCCAAGCCACAGTTTCAGGCTTAGCTGGGCTGGGCTTGGCTCCCAGCTTGCTGTGATGAGACCTTCCTACTGAGCTGCCTTCAGTGGGAAATGTGTTTTTTTTCTGCGATTTTGTGAGTTCTGGAGCCCTAAAATTTGTTTAGAGTCATATTTTATGGGTATTTGAGGTGGCTATGTGGGAGCTGCATAGTTTTCCTGCTTCTGGGCCACCATCTTGGCTCTATCCCCCAGACTCCCAAATTATCTATTTTGAAAGAAAGGGAAAATAAGAAATACTGCCAGGAATGTTGAAAGATATGTACCCTAATGCATTTTTCTTGAAGTTTTGAAGTACTTCCTTTTGAGAATGACTTAGAACTTTGCCGTAATAATATTAGACTTGGTCATCTTGAAGCCATGATGCACAATAACAATGGGCATCACACTTCTTGGTTTTTCATAGGGTGAAATGGTACTGGGGGGGTGGGGAGAGACTAGAGTCAGTAAAAGAAGATTGAATTACAAATAAAAAGGTTGTAAAATTTTTGAAAAGTTAAAAAATGGTCCTTTTTCACCCATCAGTGCTAAAGGTGCATCCAGAAATGAAAACTCTTTCTTGCCTATTTAATTTTTTTTGTATTCTAGTTACTATATGTTCTTCATCTACTCAGCTTTTAGTATATTCATGGTTAAATTAATCTGTTCTGCTTAGCTACAGACCTCTTTCACAAGTTTTTGCAACATACTTGGTCTTGATGCAACCAGGATATATCATCCACAAGCAGAAGTTTGGAACAGAGTAATTATTTAATAAATACTCCATGAAAGTAAGGAACCTAGTCACATTACCACTTATTACTGACTGGACAGTTTCCATGACATGATCATGTGAAATGCATTAAACTTCTCAGGCTCTTCAGGGACACGATCTCCTGGGGATCAAGAAAACCATAAAGTCTCAATCTAGGCACAGTTAACATGAAGAAATCATAGAAGATTCTCCCACCCTGAGAAGCAGTTAACAGTATTCTTTGTGATCTTCTCATTTCAGTGAATGACACAAATATGGAACCAAAGCCGTAGAATTCAAAAATTCAATCACTATGTCCACCATTGGAGTGAATGGAACCATTTAGAAGCCATGTGATGAATTCACAGAAATGGGAAAAAGTCATCGTGAGAGAGCCATCAGAAGAAAAGTGGCAAGCCATGACAATTGTCAAAGAAGCTTTCTGAAAACAGGTATATGAAATGGCTCCTTTCAAGAGACAGTGATCTCTAACGGTAAATGGGATGCTATGGATCTTTGAGATCAACGCTATGCCATTGGCCACCATCTGAGAAACATGTATTTTTATATAAATAAAAGCCTTTCCAGTCCCTGGCAATAGAAGACTAAAATGTTATGCCTAGTGCAACTCCATGGTGGAAGCAGAAACAATATTTTTCTGTCTCATAAGGCAATGGAAATAGAGACTACAGAGAATGAATAGATATAGGGATTCTCCCTGGATGTCACAATATTAATTACTGCAAGAGGGAGAGACAGCCCTAGAAACTGGACCTTTTTCTCCAATGGTTTAGGACCTTCCTCCAAAGGAGACTCCATCTCTTGTTATGGGCCATCACTTTGTAACTGTTAGTCAAAGAATGTGGCCCCCCAAATTGGTAGGTTACATGATCAGCACAGGGTTAATTGGAAAAGGGGTGGATACATTTTTAACCCATATATTTTTAGACTCAAAGCCAATATGATACCTATTTCATCATATTTTATTTTTCCAATAATGACTTCTTATATTCTCTGTTGTCCTTCAGGATTCTATTAAATGTTTTTGACACATTAATTAGTTAAAATATATTAAAAATTGTCTTGTCTCTCCACTTGGAGATAAGTAATTTGATAATCCAGTCATTATTTCATAAATAAAATCACATCCATCTTGCTCTTGGTGACAAAATGTTGATATGCTATAAAATGATATGATATGTGATATGATTTAATATAAATCATATGATATTGTTGTACCTAATTTCATAAAATTTAAATTTTAATTAATTGTAAAGTTTCTGATCATTTTTTCTAAAATATTTCTACAAAAGGACTGTCTAGTTATTATTGCAAAAAAGTACTTAAAGAAGGTTTTTCTTTTATTCTCAGATTATTTTCCTTGGATAAAAGCAATGAATAAGTCAAATGAAATGTCAGAGAACCAGGTGACTGAATTTATTCTCATGGGTATCAACTGCCATCCTGAGCTGTAGCGTCCCCTCTTTGTTTTGTTTTTCCTCAGCTACATGGCCACAGCTGTTGGGAACCTGGGCCTGACCATCCTAACCACTGTGGATTCTCACCTGCTAATCCCCATGTACTTTTTCTCAGGCATCTGGCATTTGTTGATTTTGGTTATTGGGCTATTGGGCATAAAATGCTGATTAGTTTCATAGAGGAGAAAAATATCATTCCCTATAATGAATGTGCAGTAAAACTATTTTTCTTTGGGATATTTATTACCAGTGAACTTTCTATCCTGTCAGCCATGGTCTATGACCACTATGTGGTTATCTGTAAACCTCTCTTCTATATGACCATCATGTCAGACAGGGTAGGTTGGCTTTTAGTAGTCATGTCATATCTCTATTGCATCATGGTATGTTTAGTTATAATTGAGACTTTTAAATCATGTTTCCATGCATCAAATATAAGACATTTCTACTGTGACTGTCTTCCTCTATTATCCATTGCATGGTCAGACACAAGTGAGACTGAACTAATCATTTTGACCTTTGGTACACTTAATTTGATTTCTTCCCTCTCGATTATCCTCATCTCCTGTACACTGAGTCTTGTGGCCATCCTCAGGATGAAATCTGCTGAGGGCAGGCACAAAGCTTTCTCTACCTGTGGGTCTTGCCGCATGGTGGTAGTGGTGTTCTATGGGACACTTCTTTTTATGTACCTACAACCCCCATCTAGCCATTTCTTTCATACAGATATCATAGTCTCTGTCTTTTACACTCTAGTCATCCCAATGATAAAGCCCACGATCTACAGCCAGAGGAACAAAAAGGTGAAAAGTGCCTTGAAACAACTCTTTAAAAAATTCATGTTAGCATTCTCTTTAATAACCAAAGTAAAGATGTTTTTTTTTCTATTGTATTGTTATACACAAATAAACTTCTTCTTTTCTTTATCAAGTATTACCCAGTATTTATTTCTTCCTTTAGAGAAAAATAGTTCTCTTAATATGAAGTCAAAGGACATATTTGTTTGTTAGGTTTTTTTTTTTCTGTCATCTATCAGTTAATACAATGATAGCAAAGCATTTAATTGAAGGACACCAATAAAAGATTAGTACAAAATATCTATATAAAAGCAATCCATTTCGTTATATACTATACAACTATACATCTAATTTTGGTAGATATTTTCTTCTGTGGGGTAATCAATTAATGTGCATTTACAAATATATTTTACCAGGTACTGTGCCAAGTATTGGGCATACACAGTCAAATAAAAAGAAATAGTTCTTGTAATCAATGCATTTACATTTTATTGAGATAAACAACATGCAGGTAAGAGCTGGACTACCTACCAGAGACCATTCCCCTTTTGAATATTTCTTATCGTTAAGATGTTTGTTCTTATTATAACCTCACTTTCTTATCTATGACTTCTAGCCAATGCTCTTCATTTTCTCCATGAAGCAGAGCAAGTTGATTCTTTTTTTAGAAATGTTCAAATTCTTGAAGAAAATTTCCATCCCTTCCTCAGCATTTAGTCCCAAACCTATCATTATTGTGCTACAAGGGAAAGAATGCTGAGTTATACAGGGCATCTCAAAAATCAGAGTAAAGATTATAGTTTCTAAAACTTAAAGTGAATTAAGACTTGTGGGACATTTGGTGCTTCTCAAGGATAAGACTTCAAATAACATGTCTCTTACTTGTGACTTACATTATTCTGGACAATAAGTGGTTTTGTCTCTGGCTCACACTAATGTACAAAATGTGGAAATTTGATTACATAAATTTTAAGCAGCACTCCAGTTAAAAATTGATTAAAACCTAAAGCTATTCTTTGTGATAACAACATAGTAATTTCTACTGATCCTCACATGTCATGAGCTGTCTTTCCAATATTTTTGTATATTTTTTCTATTAGTTTTAGAAATTATCTATTTACTCCCTGCATATCATCACCCAAATTTGGACATAGTTGTCCAAATGTGGTCTGGTGAAGGCAGATTACAACCAGCTGTTCACGTGCTATGCCAGGAGGTTCTGTCTTTCTTAATGAAGATCATATTACATTACTTAGATTATGTATAATAACCCTTGCCTCATATTCAAGTTGGAATTCACTAAGAATTCCATGTTTTCTTCAAAAGTATTCCTACAATTTCATGTCTTTCCCATTGTTCACCTTGTGAAGCTTTAAAAAAAAATATAAACATTTACAATTATGTCATATAGATTTCTTATTTGTTTAGTCTGATCTTAATGTATATTAGGCTTAGCAATTGCTAGGAGAAAAATCTTATCTGACATGGAAAAAGAAAATGGCTAGAGGTAAGAACCCCAGAAATTTTATAAACTGATTATGTAAGCAGGTGCCAACTTGATAGATCTAAGGGTTTCAAAGTTTCTCTTGCTGCTTATACCAACTTCTCTCCCAGATTGAAACATTTTGTTCTATCATAGTCAGCATGACAGCCTTTCTTCCATTTTTCTATGTGAAAGGACTTGGGGACTAGTTTTGTTAAGTTAACTGGATATGGAACTTGAAATAATTATTTGAGCATTGGAATTCATAAGAAAGGAAAGCACTCTCAGATTGCCTAGAGATTTTGGTGAGAAATGAATTTAAAATAAAGTACTGACAATATTTTTAGCTTTGCTTTTATTTTTCCCTAAGCTCTGTGCTTTTCTTCAGGATTGGTACAGCACACAAATGTTGTGAGTCAAGATTTTGTTTGGCCTAATAGGAAAACAGAATTATTTCATTAATAAGAGTTTCATAACTATGATATTTTAAAACATACATTTTCCATAATAACCTTGAAATTCACCAGCTTTTTTTTTCATTTCTAGTAGAAAAAAAAATAACTGGTAACTCTGTTTCCAAAAAGTAAGCCATCCTAACCTGACCTCAAGTCCTTCAGGATAAAACAGGTTAGCAGAATAACATCTCCCAATGGTATCTTTACAAAGGTAAAGTGGTCTTAGGGGAAGTTTTGTTTTGTCTTACTGTATATTTGTTGATTCTCTGATGTTTCCTCCTAAATTGTTGTAACAGTAATCAATTTAGCAGATACTTAGCCCTTAGTAACTTAGGGCTAAGTACAGAAGGTGTAAGCTGTCTCTCCTGATGTGGCAGGAGGGGTTTGGTCAAGACAGGAGACCAGTGTGTGTATATAAGAAGACTTCTAGAGACAGAGAGACACAATTGGGAATCTTCCTCCTTGTGGCTCCTGGTGGAGGAAGCAGGATTGTCCCAGCATCTGGGAGCTGGGCTGCTGGAGAATCTGATGAAGGCTGCGTGGAAGGGCTGCCTGGAAGGCCTCCTGGAAGGCCTCCTGGAAACCTGAGAATCCTTCTGGGTCCTACGACCAGCCAAACTGCTGGAGGACTGAAGAAGCCTTTGTTGGTTTTGTGGTTTGGTGGATCCTTGACTTCCCAGAAACAGAAGTGGTGAAGGGTTTGAGATGTGCTGGACCTGTGAGCTTTTGTATGTTCCAGGGACTGCCTGGAGGACAGGATAAGGACCTGAGAGCTGTCTGCCTCTGAGGACTGGACAAGAACCTGGGAGCTGTCTGATGCTGAATCCAGGTGATTGTTCGGTGGATTCAGGTAGGAGTTTGGACCATAGAAGGGGATCCAGGGAATCTGAGAGACCACCTGGAGTCAAGATGAGGAAAAGGCCACTCCTTGGATATTGAAGGAGTTTACTAAACATCAAGGAGTTGAAGGTTTGTGTAATTTTCTAATGATACTTAGTTACTGATTGCTAGATAGATGACTAATTAAGTTGATCTATGATTGCTCCACGAGCGGAAGATTGGTTATTGTATTGTGAATTGATTGAATGATTAAGTATTGATTTGTTGTGAAATGATTGATTGAATGATTAAATGAGAAGGGTTTCTCCTCCCTTAGGGGAACCAGATGATTATTCTTTTGTTCTTTGTTCTAAATACTGTGGCCACTGTAGTGAAAACTGTGTGCCCATTGTAATGTTAAGCTGTTGTGAACACTGTATTGTGATTCTCTGTGATAAGATGTGATGTTGTGGATATTATATTGTGATTTGTTGTGAATGTTTGCCTTGACTTGTAATGGAATAAATAGAGTGTTCATTATACTGTGTAATCTGAACCTTAAAGGCTGTTCACAGTAGCATTCTTTGGGAATCTGCTTGTGCATGGTGTTACAATTGTTTCACAGTTGTGAGAATAATGTTAAAGTGCTTTCATGGTACACATTTTAAGATGGGTTGAAGAAGCAAAAAATATGCCTCATACCCGGCATTTGTAAGTAGAGCTCCCAAATATTCCCTCATGGAAGTTTCTGAACACCATTACAGGGAAGGTATTGTACATATTTTAACACCATTTTACAAGTAAAGAAACTGAACCTCAACAAATATTAAGCAAAATGTTCAAGTCATCAAGCCTAAAAACATTGGGCAAAAGGTTGGAACCACATCTTGATTATAAATTCAATATTTTATATTTTATTTCCTATAATAGGCTTCCTCCTAACTTAGGAAAGTGCAATGGCTCAATGTAATCACAATAATTATCATAACCACACATCATTTACCATCAGCCATGCTGCTGCTTTCCTATCTTTCCTTCCTCTTCATGATATTCATCATGATCATGATTACGATCATGATCATCATCAATACATTTCCCTAAAAATTACTCTTAAGTTCATCCACTGGATCAGGCACTGTCATACATGCACAGAAACATTGACTTCAGCACTGTAGCACATTTAAAGTATTCATGAAAGTTGTAGTAAAAAGAGTGGGGGGTGGGGGTGGCTAGGTGGTGCATTGAATAGAGCACTGACCCTGAAATCAGGAGGACCTGGGTTCAAATCCAGACTCAAAGACTTAACACTTACTAACCATGTGATCTTGGGCAAGTTGTTTAGGCCAAATTGTCCTGACTTCCCCCTCCAAGAAAACAAATCAAAAACATTTTTACAAAAGTGTGGGAAATGGATTGCTGCTAGCTAACAGTAGGATGTAGAATCAAAGAGAAATCAAATGTATACATGTGTTTAGAAGTCTACATTAAGTCAACAATTGGTCAATAAATATTTAATAGGCACCTACTATGTGTGAAGTTTTAGTTAAGTGCTGGGCATTGAAAACGAAAAAAAAAACACCAAAAAACAAAACTATCATAAGGAGATAACAATATAATAGCAGAGACAGTATTTAAACATATACCAAACAAGTTAAATACCAGATAAACAAAAATAATTATCAGAATGAATGCACCTGAACTAATAAGGGTTAAAGAAAGCTTCTTAAATAAGGTGGAATTCAAGTTGAAATAAAAAGAAAATTGGGGAAGTCAGGATGGAAAACAGAGAAGAAGAATGTTTCAAAAAAAGGATGTGCCACTATTCCTGGAATGTTACCATAGGAAGAGAAAAAAGAAGGGCTAATGATTCTTTATTTTTCCAAAAGGTCAAAATCATCCAGATCATCCATTACTGGATAAACAATGCAACAATCATTTAAAAAAGCTGCATAAGCAATGATCCAGAAGAACTGATCTTGATAGCCTCCTGTGCAATAAAGTTGAAAACAGTAATTTCTTAGATAAAAACTACTTTTTTGAAAAAAAAACTTACAGGGAGCACAACAAAGAAACTTGGGGGAATTAAAAATAGATGACTATTTTTTAGAGCGACAGGTATTTGACACAGAGAAAAGAGCATCAGTACAGGGGTCACAAAAACCAGAGTTAAAATTCAGTAGGAAAATGTTTAAAAGATTTGTCACACTGGACAAGTCTTTCACCTTCTTCCTTAGTTTCTTTATGTGTAGAATGAGGACAATTATAGAACCTATCTCTCAGAATCGGTATGAGTATCACAAGAGAAAATAATTGTAAAGTACTTAGCATATTGACCATCACAGATTAGAAATGTTTTAAATTTTTGTTATTATTTTCATTATCAGCACCTTCTTGATAATGTCTTCCAATTCACCATCATCTAAGAGCCACTTATGTAAGCAATTGCTCTGCTGGGGACTGGAATAGGTGCTGGGTATTAGGAGGTAATTGCAAAATCTTCCCTGCCCTGAAGAAACTGGTGTTCTACTGAGAGCAATCAACACATGCATAATGCTGAGAAGGAGCAATATACTTAAGTGACAAAAGGCAAATCATCCACACCAGGCACATGTTAACCTAGAACATTGATGGGATGGCTGAGTTCAGCTGAACACAGTGTTATGTTTTCCTGAGATTCCCTAAATACAGGAATTTGAGATTACTGGGAAAACTACTTACCAGAGAGCAGAGCTATTACTGTTAACTCATTTTATTGTCTGAGTCATGCATCATCTCCTGCCCTACCATAATTTAGGACTTCTGATTTGGGCATCTACTTGAGCAGTGTAATGAATGCTGGTTTGGGAGAAGGGAGGACTCAACTTCCTGAGTACAAACCTGGCCTCAGACACTAATTGTGTGGGCAATATACTTAACCCTGTTTGAATCAATTTACTCATCTTTAAAGTGACCTGAAAGAGGAATTAGCAAACCTCTTAGGTATCTATGCCAAAATAAATAAATATAAACCAGAAAGTGGTGACATGACGAATCAGATATGATGAAAAATGACTGAACTCATTTTACTTAACAACACATGCATAATTCTGAGAAGGAACAATATATTAATATGAAAAAAGGCAAATTGTCCACACCAGGCACATATTAACCAAGAACATTGATGGGATGAGTAAGTTCAGGTGAGCACAGTATAATATTTTCCTGAGATTCCTTAAATACAAGAATTTGAGATTAGTAGGAAAATTACTTACCAGAGAGCAGAGCTATTACTGTTAACTCATTTTATTGTCTGAGTCATGCATCATCTCCTGCTCTACCATAATTTAGGACTTCTGATTTGGACATGTACTTGAGCAATATAAAGAATGCTTGTTTGGGAAAAGGAAAGACTCATGTTTTTTACTTTAAATCTGGCTTCAGACACTAATTTTGTGACACTGGGCAATTCACTTAACACTTTTGGCATTAGTTCAGTCATCTGTAAAATGAACTGTAAGAAGAATTTGTAAACCACTTAGGTATCTCTGCCAACATAAATAAATATAAACCACAAAGTGGTGGCATGATGAATCAGATATGACTAAAAATGACTGAACTCATCTTATTTATATATATATATATATATATCTTTATGATACTAAACTTGATCTGTTTCTTCCATTTCTCACTCTGCTAAGCCATGCTTGTATTCACTGAGCTATACTAATTCAACAGAAAATTAGAACAGTTGAAAAAATGGAGTGGATTGCCTTCAGATGTTCAAAATTTCTGACATGGTTGTGTTCCATGCTTCAGAGTCCTACAATATCGCCCATAAAATACTGATATTTTAAAAGATTGCTACTTGTTGTTCACACTTATACAACTTTTTGTGACTCCATTTTGTGTTTTCTTTCCAAAGATGTTGGAGTAGTTTGTCATTTACTATTCTGGCTCTTTAACCAGTGAGGAAATTGAGGTCAGGCTCAGTGATTACCTAGTGTTTGAGACCACATTTGAATTCCAGGCCTAGTCTTCTATCCAATGCACCACCTAGCTACCACAAAAGTTGGCATTATTCATATAAATCCAGATTTTAACACTTGTAAAATATTAATGACTCAGGCATAGGCTGAGCCATTTTAATTAAAACATAATTCTATCTAAAACTATCTACAAATTTAGCTTATACCAATCAAATTAGAGTTTTATACAGCAAGAAACACGAATAATAAAATTATTCTAGAAGAACAACTGGTCAAATATATCAATGGGATAACAAAAAAAGTGAATAATGGTAGTATAGAAGTATAAAATTTGAAATGATTTTACAAAACAGTAATCGTGTAAACAATCTAGTCCCAGCTAAAATTCGGTGTTCGATTAGGGAGAAAAGTTAGGTATACAGTACACAGTGATTACTAAATGACCATAGTTTTCTAGTGTATGTAAACATTAACTTCCAAGTTTTGGGGGCAATAAATTGCCAAGAAATTGCTAAGAAAACTGGAAAGCAATTTGGCAGAAAGTAGGTATAAATCAACATATACCACATACCAATATAAAGCC
>CM053592.1:183570313-183586386 GCA_028646515.1 Pseudochirops corinnae
AAGAATGCCTGAAAAAGTTGACTTTGCCAGATGGAAAAAGAATCTCAAAAGCATTCTGAAGAGAATAATTCCCTCAAAATTAGAATGAAGCAAATGGAAGCAAATGACTTTATGAGAAATCAAGATACTATCAAACAGATCCAAACAAATGAAAAAAATGAAGGCAATGTGAAATATCTCCTTGAAAAAACCACTGACCTGGAAAACAGATCCAGAAGAGACAACTTAAACATTATTGGACTACCTGAAAGCCATGATCAACAAAAGAAATTAGAAAGCATCCTTCAAGAAATTCTCAAGGAAAATTGCCCAGATATTTCAGAACCAGAGACCAAAATAGAACTTTAAAGAATTCAGTGATCACCTGTTGAAAAAGATCCCCCAAAGAAAACTCTTATAAATATTATAGCCAGATTCCAGAATCCCCAGACCAAGGAGGAGGTATTGCAAGTTGCCAGGAAGAAACAATTTGAATATTGTGGAAACATAATTAGGATAACCCAGGATCTAGCAACTTCTACATTAAATGAACGAAGAGCCTGGAATATGATATTCCAAAGATCAAGGGAGCTTGGATTAAAACCAAGAGTCACCTACCCAGCAAAATTGAGTATAGTGTTCCAGGCGAAAATATGGTCATTAAGTGAGTTGGAGGACTTTCAAACATTCTTGCTGAAAAAAACAGGACTGAAAAGAAAGTTTGACACTCCAACACAAAAAGCATGAGAAGATAAACATGGAAAAGAAATCATAAGGAACTTATCAAATTTGAACTATTTACATGCCAACATGGAAAAGTGACAATTGTAACTGATGAAACTTTTCTCAATATGAGGATAGGGGAAGGTAATACAAATGTATATATACTTATGCATACTTATATATCTATATAAGAGGGTTTATGTATGCATACAAGCACATATCTGAGTATATGGATATATGGATACATAGAGGGCATAAGATCAATTGAATAGGAAGGGACAATATTCCAAATGGTGAAATCGTGAGGTGAGAGAGGATTAGATTGAGAGGAAACAGAGAGAGACAGAATGGGGTTGAGCATCTCATGGAAGAGGCAAAAGATAATTGTTACAATAGAGGGGGAGAACAGGAAGGCAAAAGGGAAAAAGTCAACCATACTCTCACTGAACTTAGCTTAGGGAAGGAATGACATAAACTCTAAACTAGGCATCTTGCCACATAGAAGAGTAGGGGTAAGGAGGATAAGAGGTGGGATGATGGAGGGAAGGGCAGGATGGGGGACAGGATTGATGAAAGTGCACACTTCTGTAGAGGGACAGGGATAGGGACAGGGTAGAGAGTGGATGAGGGGGGCGGGGTAGGAAGAAGGGACATGTAATCAGTCTCTCACAATATGCCCACTTTGGAGAGGTTCTGCGTGTATTTGATTGCTTGTCCTTCCAGTGGGGGTGGCTGACAAGGGAGGAAGAGAAAGAATCTAGAATTTAAAGTTCTATGATCAAATGTTAAATATATATATATATATATATATATGTATATTTATATATATACACTATTATTATTATTATTATTAAATACATCCAACTGGAACTTGAGATACACAGGCACTGTGGTAGAGAGATCCATCCTGCCCTACAGGAAAGTCAGAGGAGTGAGGGGGGAGGACACAGAAGAGAATAGATTGGGGGAGGGTTTATATAATGGTATGGCTGTCTTGGGGAGGTGGGTAGGGGAAAGATGGGGAGAAAATTTGTAACTCAAAATTTCATGGAAACGAATGATACAAACTAAAATAAGTGAAAGTTTTAATTAAAAAAAGAGATGGCAGTTATCACAAAATAAAGACAGATCTAAACAAATGTAGACATATTAATGGCTCGTGAATAGGTTGAGAAAATGTAATAAAAATCACAATTCTACCAAAAAGTATTTAGAAACTCAAATTACAAAAGAATTTTTTATATAGCAAAAAGAAATAATAAAATTCTTCTAGAAGAACAAAAGGTCATGGATGTCAATGTTATCATTAATAAAAAATTGAAGAATTGTTGCTTAGATTCTTTAAGTGATGTTATAAAGCAGTAATATCCAAAACAATCTGAGACTGGCTAAGAAAAAGACGGGTACATCAGTGGGATGAATTAGATATGCTAGTTGCTGACAATAGCAATCTGATGTTTAACAAAACCAATCATCCAAAATTATGGGCAAAAACTCATTATTTCCAAAAAAAATTGCTGAGAACATTATAAAGAAATTTAGCAGAACGCAGGCATAGACCAACCAGTCAGAGAAATATCAATACAAGTTCAAATTAGGTTCATATTTAAGACAAAAAGATGATATCATAAACAAATTAAGGAAAATTACTTCTCAGATATATGGATAAAGCATGGTTTCTTAACCACAAAGGAGATAGAGAAGATCACTGAAGATAATGGTAATCTTGGTTACTGAAAATGAAAAAAAAAAAATAAACAAAACCAATGCACTAAAAATCAGATGGAAAGTAATAAACTGCCAAAAAAAACTTTTTTGGAAAGCATTTTTAATCAGTCTCAATGCTCAATCATATGTGCATTCTAATTTATTAAAAATAGAATCTTTCCCCAATAAATTAACTGTTAAACAGGCAAAACTCAGATTAGAGAATCAAAGCTATAAATAGTTAAAGGAAAAATGTTCTAACTCACTAATAATTAGATAAGTGCAGATTAAAACAACTCCTAATTACCAATTAACACCTATCAAATTGGTTATCATGAGAGAAAAGGAAAATGACAAATACTAGAGGGAATATGGAAAATAAGTATACTAATGCATTGTTCGTGGAGATGTAAATTGATCCAATCATTTTGGAGAACTGCTTGGATCTATACTGTTGTAATTTTAGGCCTGGTGGTCTTGAGAACACCTTGATAGCTTTTGTTTCAACACAGTTGTGGTTTCAAGAATTGAACCATGAAAAACTGGCATCAATAATTTTTTTAAGTTAATAGAAGCATGTGCCCCAGAATAATGCCATGTCAAACATCAGGTTTTCCTTTCTAGCTGTGTTCTCCAAAAACCCACTATGTGCCCTTAATCTTGACCTACATATTGGTCTACTCCAGATAGATACTAAAATCAGGAACTAAGTATTACACATTCAGAAGGGCATTTTGGACCTACATTGAAGAAAATATGTAGTATACAATGCTTCTGCTCATAAAGACCAAGGGTCCATAGACGAACCCTATGTCTTCCAAGAATGGGTTATTTCATGCAGGAGAAGCATGCACATACACACACACATACTGTTTGTGTGTCTTTGTGTGTATAATGTATAAGAGTATAAAACCATCATAAGAAAGCCACCAAATGAAAGTTACTAGCCATGGTGATTGTCAAAGCAGCTTTCTACAATCAGGCCTATCAAATAGCTTTTCTCAGGGGACATTTATCAGTTATAATACATGGGATCTCAGTTATCTTTGAGATCAATGCCATACAAATGAACATCATCTGAAGAATAAGTATGCTTATTAAAAAAATAGACTCCTTCCCTATCTCTGACATTGAAAGGCATTAAAAATACTAAAATTATATGCTTAGTTCACCTTTGTAATTTGGGCAAAAAAAAGTATTTTTCATCAGGCAAAAGAGAAGAGAGACTACAGAGAGTAAGTTGATATATGGAGTCTCCTTGTATGTCATAAAATAAATAATTGCAAGAGAGAGAGGGGCTGAAATAGAACCTGGACCTTTACCATCAATGGTTTCATGTGCTTCTCAAAAGGAAATTCCATCTACTGTCATGGATCATAACTTTGCATCTGATAGTCACAGACAAGGACTCTGATTCCTGGAGGTTACACACCAGCAAAGGCATACTTAGAAAAGTGGTGGATGTTTTAGACCCACCTCTTCTTATTGTCAAGGCCAATTTGATATCTGTTTTACCAGTTTTTAAATAGATTTTTTTTATATGTTCTAATGTCCTTCAAAATTTCCTTATAATTCCTTGACTCATTCATTAGATAAAATATTTTAAAACATACTCATGAAAATGATCTCATGCAATCATTTGGGAATAAGTAGCTTCATAGCGATGCTCCATTTTGCAAATAAAACCATAATCACTTTCCTCTTGGAGACTGGATGTTGATATGTTATGATATATACAATATGATATAAAATCATAATGATATAAGCACACATAAATTGATACATTTAAATTATAATTTGATGAGAAAATTCCTGGTCATTTTATCTAAAACATCTCTACAAAAGCATTGCCTATTTATCAATACAAAAAAGTACTCAAAAGAAGTTTATTTCTTTTCTTTTTAGATAATGTTCCTTGGATAAAAATGGTGATAAAGTAGAATGAAACCTCAGGCAGCCAGGTGACTGCATTCATTCTCATGAACAGCACAAACCTTCCTTACCTGCAGTGTCCCCTCTTTTTTTTCCCAACTACATGGTCACAGCTCTTTGGAACCTGGGCCTGATCATCCTAACTAGTGTGAATTCCCATCTCAAAACTCCCACATACTTTTTCTTCATGTGTCTGGCATTTCTGGGGTTTGGTATTCTACAGCATTTGGGCCAAAATTCCTGGTTAGTTTCATAAAGGAAAAAAATATCATTTCCTATAATGGATGCTCAGTCCAGCTAGAGTACTTTGGGATATTTGTTGCCAGTGAACTCTGTATCCTGTTAGCCATGGTCATTGAGTGCTACATGAGTGTTTGTAAGTCCCTCCTCTACAAGATTATCATGTCAGACAGGGTATGTTGAATCTTGGTGGCTATCTCATACTTCTATTGGATCATGGCATGTCTAGTGCCCATAGTCAAGACTTTGAATTGATCTTTCTGTGAGTCAAATAAAAAGTATATTTGTACTGTGACTGTCTTTCTGTATTATCCATTATGTAGTCTGACACAAGTGACACTGAACTAATCATTATGACCTTTTCTGCATTTAATTTGTTGGTTTTTCCTCTTGATTATCCTTGTCACCTAAATGCTTATTCTTTTTATCATCCTTAGTATGAACTCTTCTGATGGTAGACACAAAGCCTTCTCCATTTGTGGCTCTCACCTCCCAGTAGTTGTCGTGTTCAATGGGGCTTCTCTTTACATACCTGCAACCCCCATCTAACCATTCCTTTAACACAGACAAGATGGCTTCTGTCTTTTACACTCTGATTATCCCCATGATCAACCCCTTGATCAACAGCTTGAGGATTAAAGAGGTGAAAGATGCCTTGAAATACTCTTTAAAAATGGATTTCGGCATTCTCTTTTATAACTAACATAAAGGTGTTTTATTTTTTCCTATTGCATTATTAGAAAGAGAGAAATTTCTTCTAGGTTTTTTCTCAACTTCTCCCTGATTTCCTAGTCTTCATTCAGAGAAATGATTACTCTTAACATGAAGTCAAAGCATGATATTTCTTTGGTATTTTTTGTCAACCATTAGTGGATCCTACTTTATTAGATCATTTCATTAAAGAAACCTATTAGAAGACTTAGTACAAAATATCTCTATAAAAATCTATTTCATTATATATCACAATAGTATATATTCTAACTTTGGTTTAAGTTTTCTTCTGTGGGAAAATCAATTAACAGGCATTTAGAAACTGCTGGTGCTAGATACTATGCAAGGCACTGGGCTTATCAAAAGAAGTAAATATATATATATATATATATATATATATCATATATATATATATATATATATATATATATATATATATATATCACCATTCAATGCACTCACATTTTATTATGGGAAACAATATATTCTTGAGAGCTACACTACTTGGCGCAGCAGCCAATCTTCTTTTGAATATCTCTTATTGTTAAGATATTTATACTTATTATTATATCAATTTTACATCTATGACTTCTGGCCTTTGCCTCTGTTTCCCATGAAGCAGACAAAGTTGATTACTTTTAAAAATAATAATTAGTCAAATTATTGAAGGAAACTTCCCATCTGTTCATCAGTCTTCATTCCCGGGTCTTTCATTATTATGCAAAAATGAAAAGAAAACTGCATTAAGGAAGAGGTCCCAAAAATCATAGTGTAAATTTCAGTTTCTAAAACTTAAAATGAATTATGAATTTTTGGAAATTAAGTAGCTTTATAGGACATGGCTTCAAATAACATGTGTGTTCCTTCTGAATTGCATTATTCTGTCGATAAGTTTATTGTCTCTCGTTCACACTCATGAACAAAACGTGAGAGTGTGAACACAAAAAAATTAAGTCATGTTCCAGTTAAAATTTGATGAAACCAATAGTCATTCTTTGTGATTACAGCATAGTGTTTTCTACTGATTCTCACATATTGTGAGTTGTTATCTTTGCTCATTTTTTTCTTTCTTCTGTTCATTTTGTGAATTATCAATTTGCATTCTGAACATTTCCAACCAAAATTGGACATGATGATCCAAATACGATTTAGTTAAGGCAGAATACAACTGGACTTTCATATCCTATTCCAAGATATCCTGTATATCTTAAAGAAGATTGCATATCATCTTCTTTAGATGATATGCAACACCCATGACTCTTATTCAAGTTGGAATCCACTAGGAACTGTACATTTTATTCAAAAGGATGCTTAAAAGTACATGTTTTTTCTTATTTTTCAATTTAAAAAAACATAAAAAATAAGAATTTATACTTGTTCCATATGAAACCCATTGTATTTAAATTCTCCCCTTAATGCATGTTAGGTTTACAATTGCTAGGAGAAAGTTCTTAGCTTGTGTAGAAAAAGAAAGTTGGAGGCAAGAACTAAAGAAGGCTATATTTGTTGATCAAATAATAATGTGCCTGCTTCATATAGCTATTGATTTTACATTTTCTCTTTCTTCTTCCAATTTCCACCCTCAGAGAGAGATATTCAGTTGCACACTATTCAACATTACAGCCTTCTCCAATTTTCTTCAGTGAAAAAAGTACTTGGGATTTAGTTTTGATCATCTATCGGGGTATGGAAGTTAGAATATTGAATTGAATATTGTAATTCATATAAAGGTAATCACTATGAAATTGTCTAGGGATTTTGGTGAGAAATTAGTTTTTTAAAAAAGGGCTCACAATTTTTCTTTTTCCTCAACAGAGTGGTTTTCTTCAAGATTAGTACAAAATACACATGTTGCAACACCAGATTTCAAATGGTCTGATCTGAAAACAGAACTATTTCATTAGTCAGATTTTCATAGACATGAAAACGTAAACTTTACATAAAACTTTACATAAAATTCTCTAGCTTTGGCTGTAATTCTATTGGGAAAAAAAATCCTGACTGATAACTCTGTTCCCCGAGAGTCACCCATCCCAACCTATCCTCAATCCTGTGAATGAAAACAGCTTCACAAAATCACCTCTCCCAATGGTATCCTTAAAATGGTAAAGTAGTCCAAGGGGAGGGTGCTTTTGTTTTCTTTTTTTTTTTTTTTTTTGGCTATGATTTGATTCTCTGTTTCCTCCTAAATAAGTTTTTTCAAAGTTTTGAGAATAACATCAAAGTGTTTTCATTATACACATTTTAAGAGAGGTTTAAGAAGAAAATATGTGAATAAGAGGTGACATTTGTAGAGGGAGTTCATAAATATTCCATCATTGAAGATTCACAACTACCTTATGATGCAGCTATAATAGATACTGCAACCCCATTTCACAGATGAAAACATCGAGCCTCAACAAATAATGAAATACATGTTGAATAAATAAAATGTTGAAATCATCAAGGCTATAAACATTGGAAACAAAATTGGAAAAACTGGAACAACCCCTTGCTGATTATAAATTAAAATTTGATATTTTTTCTCCCATAATAAGCTGTCTTTGAAATCAGAACAATCCAATCACTCATAGCAATCAACATCATTCCCATAATCCCATCACCATCAACATCAAGGCTCCTCTTTTTCTTCCTCCTGTTACTCTTCATGATTTTCACCCTTATCATCATAAATACATTTCCCTACAGTTACTCTTATGCTTATCCCCTGAATCAGGAACTTCAGTAAATTCACACAAATATTGAGGGCTGTGTTGTATGATATTTAAAAGATTGTTGAAAGTCATAGTGAAAATAGGGGAAGTGAATGTGTGGCTGGGAAGCACTAGTATCTAGTTATCAGTCAGAGAGAAATCAAAAGTATACATATATTTAGAAGTCTATATTAAGTCCACAATGGATCAATAAATATTTAGTAAGAATCTACTATGTGAAAATTACTAAGATAAGCTCTGGGTATATTGAAAGAAGGCAAAAAAAAATCTTTGCAATCAAAGAAGTGACAATATAATTGTGGTGACAATATGCATATATGTCTGTGTATTTTCATTTTGAATATATTTGAATATAGGAATATATATATATGCATAGTGGTAAACTGAAATAACTGATTCTGGGGTACTGCTTCAACTTACAGAGCTCCTATATTTCACTATCCATTGCTGGGAAGTAGTTATGTCTGGGCGTTCATGCTGATGAGAAGTGTTGGCCCATTCTCCCCAGTAACTGATCCCCTCAAAGATGACTTCAGGTCACGTTTGAAAGAGGTGTAGTTTCTGTGTACTAGATCAGAAAATAACACTTGAGATATACAAAAGGCCTGCCTGAATCAAAACAACTTCCCAACATTAAGGAACACTGCTTCCATTACTTATTTTGCTAAGCAGGCTGAATTGGTCATTGTGGTACTGAGCTAAACGTGCTTCTCACTGAGTAGTGAAGTTATAAACCTAAAAATGAGGTCTCTACACATCATGATAGCGTGTAGTTAATAGACCAACTCAATCATGTCAAGGGCATATAAACCAGGAACCTTCTCCTATTTCATTTTCAGAGTCTAAACACATTATACCCTACTAGAGACTAGAATCATTCTCAATACTTTCAAGATTTTGAAATGTTTTGTTTCTTTAATTTTAATATTTTATTTATTTATTTTTTGTTTACAACATTAATTTCCACTAGAGTTACAAATTTTCTACCTGTCTTTCCCTTACCTCCAATACAAGATAGCAAGCCTAATGAATACTCTTTCCCCCAATCTGTTCTCTATCATATCCTCCCCTGTTCTCCCCTAATTTTCTAGTAGGGCAAGATGCATTTCCATACCCCAGTGCCTGCATATCTTATTTTCCAATTGTGTGAAAAAAAAAATTTCATTAACATTTGTTTTTAAAACTTTAATTTCCATATTTTTTTTTTCCTTCTTCTCTCCTCCCTCACCCTCTAAGGCCAGACAAGCAATTCAATATAGGTTGTACATGTGTAGTTACACAAAACATTTCCATAGTGTTTATATTGTGAAAGACTGACTATATTTCCTCCCATCTTATCCCACCACCCACCTATTCTTTTTTCTACTTTGTCCCTTTCCAAAAGTGTTTGCTTCCAACTACCCTCTCCCCTAATCTGCCCTCCCTTGTATCATTCCCCCCTCTAATCCCTGCACCACCTACTTTCCTGTAGGGTAAGATAACCAATTGACTGTTTATGCTATTTCATCCTTAAGCCAAATTCAAAGAGTGTAAGGATAACCCATTTCCTTTCATCTTTATATTCTTCCCCTTTAGTATAACAGTTTTTCTTCCCTCTTTTATATGAGATAATTTACCCTATTCTATCTTTATGTTTCTCTTTCTCCCATTATGTTACTCTCTCACCCCTTAATTTTGTTTTTTAGATATGATCCTTTTGTATTCAATTGATCCTGTGCCCTCTATGTATGCATGTATACACATATACACACATTCACATTTTCATTTATACCCACATACAACTTCCTATACATACATATATATTCCCTTCAACTATCCCCATCCTGAGAAAAGTCTCATGAGTTGCAATTATTATTTCTCCATGCAGGAATTTAAATAGTTCAATTTTATAAGTTCCTTATGATTTCTTTTTCCTGTTTACCTTCTCATGTTTCTTGTATTTGAAAGTCAAATTTTCTCTTCAGGTCTGTTTTTTTTTTTTTTCATCAAGAATACTTAAAAGTCCTCTATTTCATTGAATGACCATAATTTTCCCTGAAGCATTGTAGTCAATTTTGCTTGGCAGGTGATTCTTGATTTTAATCCTAGATTCTTTGACCTCTGGAATAGCATATTCCAAGCCTTCCGGACCCTTAATGTAGAAGCTGCTTGATCTGCCGTTGTTCTGATTGTGCTTCCACAATACTCAAATTGTTTCTTCCTCACAGCTTGTAATATTTTTGCCTTGACCTGGAAACTCTGGGATTTGGTTATGATAATCCTAGGAGTTTTCTTTTTGTGATCTGTTTCAGGAGGTGATCCATGAATTCTTTCAATTTCTATTTTGCCCTCTGCTTCTAGAATATGAGGGCAATTTTCTTTGAATTTCTTGAAGAATGATTTCTAGGCTCTTTTTTTCTTATCCTGGCTTTCAGATAGTCTGATAATTTTTAAATTATCTCTCCTGGATCTATTTTCCAGGTCAGTGGTTTTTCCAATGAGATATTTACCATGGCATTCTATTTTTTTTATTTGTTTGGATGTATTTTATAATATCTTGATTTCTCATAAAATCGTTAGCTTCCAGTTGCTCCAATCTAATTTTTAAAGAATTGTTCTCTTCAGTGATTTTTTAAAATTCCTTTTCCATCTGGCATATTTGGCTTTTTAAGATGTTCTCCTCCTCATTGGCTGTTTTGAGCCTGTTTTGCCATTTGAGTTAGTCTATTTTTAAGGTGTTATTTTCTTCAGTATTTTTTTGGGGGGGTGTCTCCATTAGCAGGCTGTTGACTTGCTTTTCATGATTTTCTTCCATCATTCTTATTTTTCTTCCCAATTTTTCCTCCATTTCTCTTATTTTATTTTCAAAATCCTTCTTGAGCTGCTTCATGGCCTGTAACAAGTTCATATTTTTCTTGGAAGCTTTTTAAGGAGGAGTTTTGACTTCATTATCTTCTTCTGGTTCCATGTTTTGATCCTTTTGTCCATGAAAAAGGTTTCTATGATCTGATTGTGCTTCCTCTGTTTGATCATCTTGCCAGCCCATTACTTGATTTTTGAGCTCTTTGCCACATTAGAACTCTGCTTCCAGAGCAGAGAGAGCTGTGTCCCAAATTGTTAGGGATTTCATAGCTGCTGGGGCTATGTGGAGGGTGACCTCTCTACAGCCCCAACAAGCTCTGGCATTGTGGACACACATCCCAGGACCACAAGCCAAGACTGTGGCCCAGATCCAAACAGACTAAAGCAAGAGTTAGTACCACTTGAATGGTTGCTTGGCCCCCTAAAATCTGCAGGCCAGCAGCTCCAGAAGCAGCCATGCTGCAGAAGCTACAGCCACCATACCTCTGCCACCTATCACCCAAGAGCTGGGGCCAGACTATGCTCTTCTGTCACCAGGTTCCAACAGAATTCCCCACTTATATTCGTGATAATAAATTATGAAAGACAAAGGTATTCAGCTCAATATACTTTCAAAGGATACTTGATGACAAATCCTATTCACCTACAGAGAAAGGACTCATGAAAACAGAGTGATGATTGAAGAACTCATAATAAAAAAGATTTTTTTAAATAAATGTATCAAACTCTTTCTGAAAAGACTGGCGTCATTAAGAAATAAAATACGCAAGTATTTATCAAATGCATATTATAGGCCAGTGTCTGTGCTAATCAGTTTACAAATAATATCTCATTTGAACCTAAAAAGAACCTGACTAGGAATAGTTTGGAAAGTATCACAAGGAATATATATACCTCTTTTTTTTTTTTTTAAAGCAAGCTATATGAAATGAGGAATCACAATGTCCAATACAATTTGCTTTTCTGTTCTACTGTATCCATGGAATTTTTTTTTTTTTCTGGTATCTAAGCTCAGAATATAAAATGAAGTCAATTGTAAAAAAAAAAAAATTAAAAAGAATCTGACTATATAGTGCTATTATACCCTTTTGAAAGCTTAAGAAACTTAAGCAAACAAAGATGTAGATACATGACAATGGTCACACTGAAACTCCTTCCAAACTTAGCTGTTTCTGACTCCAGACACAGAGAGAAATTCATTGGGCCACTTAGATACATAAAAAAAAAAAATCTTTCAATCTTTACAACAATCCTGTCATATTGATATTCTTATAAGCCATATTTTACCCTCCACATACACCAAAAAAATTACAGAAAAATGTAATGTTACTTGCTAATAGTCAAAGAGCTAGTGTATGATGGTACATTAGAAATCAGTTCTTCCTAGCAGCAGGTCCAGTTGTCTATCCACTACACCACCTATTTGTTTCTAAAAGACCTTGGAATTCTCTAAGACAATCCAGCCTGTTCATCTATCCCACTTTATTTTTGGTGGTCAACACTAACCTGGTTCTAACCAGCTGTCCTAGACATACATCCAAAAAGGCAAAGTCTCAATCTTGCCTATTCATCTTTATGTTATATTCTGGATAATAGATGTTCTTCATCTACTTGACTTTTACTGTATTTGTGGCTAAAATAAAATGCTCTTGGTTACTGTGGTCTTGCAGAAGCCTGTAATTTCCCTGTGCATGATCCAACTGTGGCATAGCATTCACAAAAAAAAAAACCCTCCAATGTAATAAATGCTTCATAAAATTAAATAGACCAATAGACTTTTTCACATATTACTATCTATGAAATTACCATGACATGTTCATTCAAAATTAATTAAACATCTCCCTGCTTCAGAGATTTGGCCTCTTGGGGACAGAGAAAGTCATAAAGTCTGACTCTAGCAACTGGCAATATAGATTACATGAACAAGCTACAGAAGATTCTGCTTTCCACATAAACAGGTAACATGATTCTTTGTTTGTAATTTTCCATTGCAGGATGTGTAAAAAAATATGAAGTCCAAAAATCTCAGTTAAAAAGTTAAATTCTATACCAATTAGTGTGGTGAATTTTGTGGCCTTAGGCTGAATTTGAGCAAATTGAAAAAGGCATAAAATTATTTTAGGAAAGACATCAAATTACAGGGCCTCACTGGGACAGTTGTCACAGAAACTCTTCTGCAATCAGTGAAATGAAATAGTTTTTGTCAAAGGATCTTGGTCACTAACGATATATGAAATGAGAATGATCTTTTCATCAATGCTAGTATCTGGACATCATCTGAAGAGGCAGGAATATTTGAAAAAAAAAAAACAAGTCTTTTGGAATAAGATACACAAAACACCAAAACAGCTTATTTCATCATTGTAATCCAAGTGGAAGTATATTTTATCTCTCATAAGGCAAACACAAACACTAGAGAGAGTGAGTATATATATGGAATTCAGATACCATACAATTAATGTCTATGAGGTGGAGATTAGGATAGATTCTGGACATTTACTTTCAATAGTTTAGGACATCTGTAAAAAGGAAAATCCCTCAGCATTTTTTTAATACTTTGCAGCTGAGAGTTATAGTCAACAACCCAAGAACCAGGAGATTACACAACTAGCACAGGATTTTTGGAATTTTGTTGGATGTTATTTATCCTCTCTTGATTTAGGTTCCATGCAAGCTTGATACCAACTTCATCACAGTTTCTCCATAAGGTGATCTTACATGCTCTAATCCTACATTAGTATCCCACTATAAGCTTTTGACCCATTAATTAGAGAAAATAAAACCTATTTATACCATTGTCCTGTCACATCACTTGAAGAAAAGTAATCATAATTTGCTTTTTTGTAGAATAAAACCACATTCACCATCATTTAAGTGAAAGGATATTGATATGAATTCATATGATATTATAATATGTGATATTATATCAAATGATATAATGTCATATTATTTCAATTTCAGTGAATTTACCAAATGGGACCTAAATGGATAAATTGAAGTGTAATTGAGTGAGAAAATTCCTCCTCATCTTTGTCTAACATATTTCTACCCACTAACATCCGAGTTATTTATGCAAAAATACTCTAATAAGTCTTGTTTCTTTTCTTCTCAGGTTATGTTCCTAGAATGGAAGAAATGATTAAGCTGAATGAAACCTCAGGAAGCCAAGTGACTGAATTCATTCTCTCAGGCATCACAAAACGTCCTGAGCTACAGGGTCTCCTCTTTGTTGTGTTTTTTCTCAATTACATGGGCATAGTTGTGGGGAATCTGGGCCTGATCATCCTCATCAGGGTTGATCCCCACCTCCAAACCCCCATGTACTTTTTCCTCACACATCTGGCATTTGTTGATCTTGGCTATTCCACAACTATTGGGCCAAAAATGCTAGTTGGATTCACAGAGGAGAAAAATATTATTTCTTATAATGGATGTGTAATACAGCTATTTTTTTATATCATGTTTATTGCCAGTGAACTTTTTATCTTATCAGCCATGGCCTATGACCGTTATGTGGCTATCTGTAAACCACTCTATTATATGGTCATGATTTCAGACATGGTATGTTGGCTCTTGGTGGCTATGTCATACCTCTATAGCACCATGGTCTCCCTACTGGTCACTGTAAAACTTTTTAAATTATCTTTCTGCAAATCAAATGTAATAAGACACATCTACTGTGACTGTGCCCCCCTATTGTCAATTGCATGCTCAGAAACAAGTGAGATTGAACTAATAATTGTGCTCTTCGCTGGACTTGACTTTGTTTTTTCCCTTCTGATTATCTTTATCTCTTACACATTCATACTTATGACCATTCTCAGGATGAACTCTGCTGAGGGCAGACACAAAGCCTTCTCTACTTTCGGTTCTCACCTGACTGGGGTGGTTATATTCTATGGAACACTTATCTTTATCTATCTGCAACCCCAATCTAGCCATTCCTTTGACACAGACAAAATAGCTTCTGTGTTTTACACTCTGGTCATCCCCATGCTCAACCCTTTGATCTATAGCTTGAGAAATAAAGAGGTGAAATGTGCCTTAAGGCGGCTCTTTAATAAAATCAGGTAAGCCTTCTCTTCAGTGGCAATGTAGTATATAATTGCAATGTGCTATTAGAAGCAAGTAAATGAGGACTAGATTTCTTTCAACTTCTCCCTGATTATTCTTTTGTCTCTTACAGAAAAAAAAAATGTTTATCTTAATACGTAGGGAGAAAATGATTTTTGATTTGTCACTATTACATTTTAGTGGTCAACCATGAAGAAATCCTAGATTTTTGGACAATTTAATTAAAGGGACCTATTAGATTATTAAGACAAAATATTAGTTTAAAATTATCTAGTTCATTATTGCTGCAATAGTTAACACCTAACTTTGTTTTAAGTTTCTTGCCTGGCAAAATCAATTAACAATCATTCAACAATCATTGACAATCACTAACAATCAATCAACAATGATTGAAAAAATGCTGATGCCTGTTACTGTTCTAGGCATTGGGTCTCCACAGATAAATTTTTAAAAAAATATTTTTTTTGCCATCAGTGAATTTACGTTTTGTGAAGGAAATATGTACATGAGAGACCCATTGTTCAACAAAGCAGCCAATCTGTTTTTTAATATCTTTTACTGTTAAGATATTTATCCTTATTAGAAGCTAAATTTCTCTTCTATGAATCTCAACCATTCTCCCGGTCTTTTCTGTGAAGTAGAACAAGTTGATTCCCTTTCCTTTATGATCATTTTTCAAATTCTTTTTTAAAATTTATTTTATTTTACATCATTCATTTCCATGAGATATTTTAGTTTGCATCATTCATTTCCATGAGATTTTGAGTTACATATTTTCTCCCCATCTTTCCCCTACCCACTGCCCCAAAACAGCCATCCCAGTGTAGTCCCCCTCCCCCAATCTATTCTCTCCTATGTCTTCCCCCCTCAGCCCTCTGACTTTTCGGTAGGGCAGGATGGCTGTCCCAACCCCAGTGCCTGTGTATCTCAAGTTCCAGTTGGATGTAGTTAATAATAATAATAATAATAATAATAACAATAATAATAATAATTGCATATATAGATATAGATATAGATATATATTTTTAACATTGATTATAGAACTTTAGATTCTAGATTCTTTCTCTTTCTCCCTCATCACCCACCCACACTGGAAGGACAAGCAATCAAATACAGGCTGAACATGTGAAATTATGCAGAACCTCTCCATAG
>CM053592.1:183586886-183651180 GCA_028646515.1 Pseudochirops corinnae
ATATACATATATATATATATATATATATATACATGTATATATATATATATATATATATATATATACATACACACACACACATATACATTCCCTTCAACGATTCTCATACTGAGAAAAGTTTCATAAGTGTCAATCATAATTTTTCCATGTAGTCATATAAATAGCTCAACTTTGATAAGTTCCTTATGATTTCTTTTCCCTGTTTAACTTCTCAATCTTTTCTTGTTTCCTGTATTTGAGTGTCAAACTTTCTATTTTACTCTTTTTTTCATCAAGAATGCTTGAAAGTCCTCTATTTCATTGAATAACCATATTTTCTCCTGAAATGTCATACTCAGTTTTGCTGGGTAGGTGATTTTTGGTTTTAATACTAGTTCCTTTGACCTCTGCAGTATCATATTCCAAGCCCTTCAGTCCCTTATTGCAGAAGCTCCTAGATCCTGTGTTATTCTGGTTGTGTTTCCACAATATTCAAATTGTTTCTTCTTGGCTGCTTGTAATATTTTTTCCTTGATCTGGGAACTCCAAAACCTGGCTATAATATTGCTAGGAGTTTTCTTTTGGGGATCTATTTTCAAGAGGTGATTGGTGAACTCTTTCAGTATCTATTTTGCCCTCTGGTTCTAAAATATCAGGGCAATTTTGCTTGATAATTTCTTGAAGGATTATTTCTAGCTTCTTTTTTTGATCATGGCTTTCAGGTAGTCTAATAATTTTCAAGTTATCTCTCCTGGATCTATTTTCCAAGTCAGTGGTTTTTCCAATGAGATATTTCACATTGCCTTCTATTTTTCCATTTGTTTGGATGTGTTTAATAGTATCTTGATTTCTCATAAAATCATTAGCTTCCTTTTGCTGCAATCTAATTGTGAAGGAATTATTCTCTTTAGTTAACTTTTGAAATTATTTTTCTATCAGGCAAATTTGTATTTTTAAGGCATTCTTCTCCTCATTAGCTTTTTGGGCCTCTTTTGCTATTTGAATTAATCTGTTTTTTTAAGGTGTTATTTTCTTCTGTCAGGTTGTTGGCTCTCATGATTTTCTTGCATCATTTTCATTTCTCTTCCAAATTTTTCCTCCACTTCTCTTACTTGATTTTCAAAATCCTTCTTGAGCTCCTCCATGGCCTGTAACCAGCTCATATTTTTCTTGGAAGGTTTTGGTGCAGGCGTTCTGACTTTATTGTCTTCCTCCCATTCCATGCTGTGATCCTTTTTGTCCCCTCAAATGGAATCTAAAATTGAATTACTGTGCTTCCTTTACTTGCTCATGTTTCCACTCAATTACTTGACTTTTGAGCTCTATGCCACAGTGGAAATCTCCTTCCAGAGGGGAGAGCTTTATCCCAAATTGCTGGGGTTTTCACAGCTGCCAGAGCTATTAGGAGGGCACCTTCTCTGCAGTCTGCACAAGCTCTGGCTCATTGGTGATATATCTGAGGACCACCACCAAAGTCCACCATCCAGATCCAGGTAGGTTAAAGCAAGAGCAATTACTCTCTGGATGTTTGCTTGGTCCTCCTGTGATTTGCATGCTGGGAGCTCTGAAACAGCCATGTGGAGGTTACTACAGGACTGCTGCACCTCTGCCACTTAATTGCAATCTATTATGCCAAATAAAAGTGTATACATCATGAAATCCAGATGTTACAGATCTACTTCCAGGGTATGAGAGACTATTACATTGATAATAAAATTCCAGGATATGATTAGGATAAGAGTACTTGAATCTTTGTCTTTTGTATCTTTAAAAATCTTGTTCAAATCATCATTAAATTGGAGTTCTTTCCTAGGAACTATCCGCCTGGTTAATTCTCTCTCACCTCTTTGGCTGGTACGCAAGTGGTCTATGACACTGAAATGCAATATGTTTTTGTGCCTATCTATATTTAGTCATTGTGAGCAACTGAGATGTAAAATGTAATTTATAATAACGATAGAGATGGTTACAGGAAAACCCGGAGAAGATTTATATGAACTGATGCAAACTAAAGCAAGCAGTACCAGGAGAACATTGGACACAGTAACAACAATATAAGTAATGACAATAAAGTGTGAAAGACATAGGTATTCAGCTCAATACAATAATTCATGACAGTCCAAAGGATTCTTGATAAAAAAAAAATCCTATCCACCTCCAGAGAGAGGAGTCATGAAAACAGAGTGGACTGAAGAACTCAAAGCAAAAAGGTTGTTAAAAGTTGCTTTTTAAAAATAAAAGTATAAATCCCTTTCAGAAAGAAAAGGAGTCATTAAGAAAGATTATATGCAAGTATTTGTCAAATGTAGATTATAGGACAGTGTCTGTGCTAAACACTTTGCAAGTAATATCTCCTTTAAACTAAAAATAATCTGTCTCACAAGTGTAATGATATCTTTTTGAAAGCTTAAGAAACTGAATCAGACAAAGATTAAGATACATGACAAGGGACACACTGACATTAAGTATCTGAAGCAACTTTTAAAATGGGCTGTTTCTAACTCCAGACACAGAGGCAAATTTATTGGGCCACTTAGCTACCTGATAAAAATTTCATTTGATCCTCACAATGATCCTGACATGTCAATGTTCTTAATATCCCTATTTTACCAGAAAGAAACAAAAAATGGTAGAAGGATGTTATGTTACATGCTATAAGTCAAAGAGTTAGTGTATGAGGATAGATCAGAAATCAGTTCTTCCTAGCAGTAGGCCCCGTTGTCTATCCACTGCACCACCTAGTTTCTTCTAAAAACCTTGCAATTCTCTGAAGGAATTCATCATGCTCATCTTCCTCAGATTATTTTTGGTGGCCAATGCTAAGTCCATTTATACCCATCTGTCCTAGAGATTCATTGAAAAAAACCAAATGCTCCATCTTTCCCACTCATCTTTATGTGATATTCTGGATAGATATTCTTAATCTACTTGGCTTTTACTTTGTTTGTAGATAAAATAAAGTATTCTAGGCTATAGTCCTCTTGCAGAAGTCTGTAAAATTTCCCTGGCATGATGCAACCATAGTATATTGTCCACAAACAGAAGCCTGCAATGCAAAAAAATGCTTCAGGAAACTAGGAAGACCAATGACATTTTTTCATTTTTTTTACTGTCTGGGTAATTTCCATGACATAGTGATAAAAAATTAATTAAAAATCCCCCTTGCTTCCAGGATCTGGCCTATTGGGGACAGAGAAAGCCATAAAGACTGACTGTAGCAGTTGGCAATATAGATTACATGAACAAGTTAGAGAAGATTCTACCTTCCAGATAAGCAGGTAACATTTTCTTTGTAATTTTCTAGTGCAGGAAGTGTTGAAAATATGGAGTCCAAAAATTTCAGGAAAAAGCCAAATTCTATTCCCATTAATGAGGTGAATAGGAAAATTTTGTGGCCTTAGTCTGAATCTGAGCAAATTGAAGAGGCATAAAATTATTTTAGGAAAACCATCAGATTACAATGACTAACTATGACAGCTGTCATAGAAACTTGGCTGCAATCAGTGAAATGAAATAGTTTGGATCAAGGGATATTTCTCACTAATAATATATGAGATCAAAATGATCTTTCCATCAAATGAACAGCGAGGATAATTAAAAAAACAAACAAACAGTCTTTTCATGTCTTTTGGAGTAAGATACATAAAACACCAAAAATGTTAGCCTAGTTCATCATTGTAATCCATGGGGGAAAATATTTTATCTCTGATAAGACAAAGGCAAGGGAGATTTCAGAGAGCAAGTAAATATAGGGAATCTGCTTAGAAATCATACAATTAATGTCTACATGAGGTAGAGATTGGAATAGATTATGGACCTTTACCTTCAACAGTTTAGGCCACCCATAAAAAGGAAAACCTCTCAGCATTTCTTATGACTTTACAAATGAAAGTCACAGTCAATGATCCAACAACCAGAAGATTACACAATTAGCAAAGGATTTTTGGAATTCTGTCGGATATGTTACTTATCCTCTCTTGACTTCGGTTTGAATTAAGCTTGATACCAACTTTGTCACAATTCCTCCATAAGGTGGTCTTATATCCCCTATCCTACATTAGTATCCCGCTATAAGCTTTTTACCCATTAATCAGTGAAAATAAAACCCATTTATGCCACTGTCCTGTCCCATCACTTGAAGAAAAATGCTGTCATAATTTGCTACTTTCTAGAATAAAAGCACATTCACTATCATTTAGCTGAAAGTATATTGATGTGATTTTATGTGATATGATAAAATATGACATGATAGAAAAGATACAATGTGATATTATTGCAATTTGAGTGAATTCACCACATGATATTTAAATGGATAAAATTACATTGTAATTTTAAAAAATCCTGCTTATCTTTTTTTCTACCATGTTTCTATCTATAAATAGCAGTTTAGTTATGTATACAAATGGTACTCAGAGAAGGCTTCTTTCTTTTCTTCTCAGATTACGCTCTTTGGATGGAAGAAATGATTAAACTGAATGAAACCTTAGGGAGCCAAGTGACTGAATTCATTCTCATGGGCATCACAAACCGTCCTGAGCTGCAGGTCCCCCTCTTAGTTGTGTTTTTCCTCAATTACATGGCCATAGTTGTGGGAAATCTGGGTCTGATCATCTTAACCAGTGTTGATTCTCACCTCCAAACTCCCATGTACTCTTTTCTCAAACATCTGGCATTTGTTGATCTTGGCTATTCCACAGCTATTGGGCCAAAAATGCTAGTTGGATTCATAGAGGAGAAAAATATCATTTCTTTTAATGGATGTGCAATACAACTATTTTTTTATGTCTTGTTTATTGTCAATGAACTTTTTATTCTGTCAGCCATGGCCTATGACCGCTATGTGGCTATCTGCAAGCCCCTCTACTATATGACAATCATGTCAGACATGGTTTGTTGGCTCTTGGTGGCTATGTCTTACCTTTATAGCACCATGGTATCCTTACTGGTAACAGTAAAACTTTTTAAATTATCTTTCTGCAAATCCAATACAATAAGACACTTCTACTGTGATGGTGCTCCCCTATTGGCCATTACATGCTCAGACATAAATGAGACTGGACTAATCATTATGATCTTTGCCTCATTTAATTTGGTTTCTTCCCTTCTGATTGTCCTTATCTCCTATACATTCATTCTTCTGACCATCCTCAGGATGAACTCTTCTGAGGGCAGACAGAAAGCCTTCTCCACTTTTGGGTCTCATCTCACAGGGGTGGTTGTATTCTATGGGACACTTATCTTCATCTATCTCCAGCCCCAATCTAGCCATTCCTTTAACACTGACAAAATAGCCTCTGTATTTTACACTCTGGTCATCCCCATGCTCAACCCTCTGATTTATAGCTTGAGGAACAAAGAGGTGAAAGGTGCCTTGAGGAGACTCTTTAAAAAAATCCTTTAAGCCTTCTCTTTAATGCCAAGGTAGTGTATGATCCCATTGCCCTATTAGAAGCAGGTACATAAATGCTGGATTTATTACAGCTTCTCCCTGATTCTTCTCTTGTCTTTTACAGAAAAAACATTTCTCTTAACATGTAAGCAGAGAAGGATTTCTGATGTGTTGTTAGTGTTTTTTAGGGTCCAATCTCTTATAAATCCTAGTTTACCAAACAATTTAATTAAAGGGACCATTTAAGGGACAAATACAAAATGTCTTTATAAAATAATCTACTTGATTATATACTGTAGTAATTACTGTTAATTTTATTTTACATTTCATCAACTGTGAAAATGAATTAACAAGCATTTAGAAAATGCTGGTACCTGATACTATTCTAGGCATTGTGGCTATGCAGATAAATAAATACAAAAATAGTTATAGTCAGTGAAGAAACATTAAGGAAATCAGTGTGTATGTGAGAGCCCCACTATCCAATAGAATGACGAAACTCCTTTTGAACATCTCCTGTTGTTAAGATATTTATCCTTATCACAGCCAAAATTTCCCCTATATGACTTATAGCCAAAATTTTTTGTCTTCTTTGTCAAGCAGAATACTTCAGTTTCCCTCTTCTTTAAAATAGTTGTTCAAATTCTTGAAGAAAACTTCTCTCTCTTCCCCCAGATTCAGTCTCAGATCTTTCTTCATGATTGTGCTAGGGTGGAGAGAGAACTGGGATATACAGGAGGTCCTAAACAACCTTAGGGTAGATTTAATTTTCTAAAACTTAAAATAAATCTGACTTGGGACATTCTGTTGAAGGCTATAAAGAGCATGAGTTTTAAAAAAAGATCTATTACTTGTGACCTGTGATATTCTGGACAATAAGTTTATTTTCTCTGAGAGTTTGATGGCATTAATTTTAAGCCCTTTTTCACGTAAAATTCTATGATGCCATGAACCTACTCCTTGTGTTATAACAGGCAGTCTTTAATCATTTCTCACATGTGGTGTTCTTTCTTCAAATTCATTTTGAACCTAAATATGAAAGAATAAAAGAAATAAAAAAGGACATTGTCATGTTCACAGTAGAAGGCAAGAGAAAATTCAATATATAACCAAAAATTCATTTTTCAAGAAAATCTACGTAATAAATAGAACACATTGTTTCTAAAGCTATGCCAATTTCTGTATGCTTCCTTGTAGCTTTTTTTTTGTTTTCTGCTGTGCTCTTTTTACTTTACTTTCCCCTAGCTCTCATCCTACCTCCTGTCTTAAAGAAGGCTACAATTGAGCACAAATATTGGTATGTGTGTGTGTTGGTGTGTGTGCATAAGCATACACACATATATATGTATGTATATACACAAACATACATATACACATATAAACTTATATACAAGTAGTCAACACTGTCCTATTCTTATTTCCACTTGTCATCTCTTTCTGTGAACATGTATAACATCTTCTTTCATACACCCAAATTTTCCATGTGTTTTTTAAATCAACCAGCTCATCATTTGATACACCACAGCAATATTCCAACCCATTTACATCTTCTCTGGGAGATTGTCTATGGAAGTATTCTTCCCTCCCCCTTTTCTCTGTTCATTCTATTCTTGGTTATAGTGGTTTTATTTAATGTCAGAGAATTTTAATTTAAAATAATAGAAATTATTCATTTTACAATTAAATAGTGTTCTCACCTTATAGTTTAAGTTCTGATACTGTTGAATTTACTTGCTTTATCTCTTTTTCCCCATCTTGGTTTCTTTGAAATTGATGACCTTTTGTATTCCAACAGAACTTTTTTATTATTTTTCCCCAATTCAAGAAGATAATTTTTAGTAAATCAATTGGTGTGGCATTGAATAAATAGATTAGTTAGGTAAAATTGCCATTTATTTGATTATATTGACATTACTCACTAAAGTCACTTATAATAAATATTACTTCAGTTATTTAGATGTGACATTATTGGAATAAAAAGTGTTTTATTTTTATGTTGATATAGTTCCTGTGTTTGCTGGGTTTTTTTTAACAGGCATACTCTCAGGTATTTTGTAATGTACAGTTATTTTAACTAGTCCAAAAAATATTGAATGATATTATTGACAAAGAGTGTAGTTTCCCTATTTTCCTCTTTTGAGTAAGTCTATTTTAGCTTTAACTTTCTGTGAGAACGTGATTACAATCTCTGCTTTTTAACATAATAAATTCTTTTCCTCCCCTTTTTATTTTTTCATGTATTACTCATTTTTATAGTGTTTTTAATCTATCCATTTCTGCTTTATGGATAAATTCAACCCATTCACATTCTAAGCTATAATTATTTGTGTATTTTCCTCCTTCCTATTTTCCCTCACTATCCTTCTGACTCTATTTATCCTACCCCTCCTCTCTCCTCTACTTTACTTCAACCTGTTACCTTGCCCTCTTATTCCTTAACCTACTGTGGTGCCAGTGCAATATTTACAGCTCCCATGATCACAATAAAGATTGTGACAATAAGTATCTCATGACATTCCATCGCAAATTATACCACACTCTCCAGATAGAGGATAGCACTGAAGGATTTATTTAGACACCAGAAAACTGAATCCCAAAACCAGTAAGCCAATTCCATCATAATACCAAACATATTCAGAAGCCATAATACCATTGAGAGCCACAGCATCCTTCAGCCTTCCTACAAACCAATACAGGATCAGTATTTACTCACAAAACTCTATCTCCTTGCCTAAGCTTCTCTCTCCCCAACTGTCCCTAACTGTCCCCAACTGTCTCCAACTATCTGGCTAGCTCTTTACCAGCATACTGTGAGCTCTGCTTCCCTTCCCACCACAGGCTCCATGTGACCAAATTCAACCTATCAGGGAGCAGAGTTTAGTCTTACAGCAAGAGAGGCATTCAAACTTGCACCTAGGTCAATTAAGGGGCAGAGAAGATCTTCAAATTCCCATTCCCATTACACCTCCCCATTTCTCCAAAGTCCTTCCCTTCTCCTCCCCCCACTTATTCTCACGCTTTCTTATTTCTTCCTTAACTTGGAAGACTTTTTACCTATCCAGATGTATATGTGGTTGCCTCTTTAACCCCCTCTTAATGAGCATTAGGTTCTGTCTTGACCCCACCCAAACATAACTTCTTCTGCATCATTTTTTTTCTTTTATGCCACATTTGAATAGATAATTAGTCCTTTTTATCTCTTCCTGAACTGTTTTTTTAATCAGCCCATCATACTCAGCTACTTCCATGACTTTCTTTCAAATAACCCAAATAATGATCAGAGTTATGAGTACTAATAACCTTTTCACAGATGATAAGTAAACAATTTGACCTTAATGAGTCTTTGAATTTGTCATTCAACTACTGAGATGACTATACCTCTCACTGAGTCATAACAGGTAAGTTATGTTAGATCTTGCGTTATCCTGATGGTATTTCTACAATACTCAAATTGTTTCTTCTTGACAGCTTGTAATATTTTCTCCTTGACCTGGGAAATATGGGATTTGGTTATAATATTCCTAGGAATTTTCTTTTGGGGATCTTTTTCAAAGGTGATCAGTGATTTTTTTCCATTTCTATTTTGCCCTCTGGTTCTAGAACATCAGGGAAAATTTTACTTGAGAATTTCTTCAAGGATGATGTTTAGGCTCTTTTTTTGATCATGGCTTTCAGGTAGTCCAATATTTTTTAAATGATCTCTCCTGAATCTATTTTCAAGATCAGGGGCTTTTCCAATGAGATATTTCACATTGCCTTCTATTTTTTCATTTGTTTAAATCTGTTTTATTGTAACTTGATTTCTCATAAAGTCATTAGCTTCCTGTTCCAATCTAATTTTGAAAGAATTATTCTATTCAGTGAGTTTTTGAAGTTCCTTTTCTGTCTGGGTAATTTGGATTTATAAGGCATTCTTCTCCTCACTGGCTTTTTGGGCCTCTTTTGCTATCTGAGTTTGCCTATTTTTAAGGTGTAATGTTCATCAGGTTTTTTTTTTTTAGGTCTCCTTTAGCAGGCTGTTGACTCATTTTCTAAATGATTTTCTTGCATCATTCTTATTTGTCTTCCCAATTTTTCTTCTACGTCTCTTAACTTGATTTTCAAAATCTTTCTTGAGCTCCTCCATGACCTGCAACCAGTTCATAATTTGGGGGGTTTTGGATGCAGAAATTTTGACTTTGTTTTGTTCTGGTTCCATGTTTTGATCCTCTTCATCCCCAAGAAAAGATTCTATAGTCTCATTGTGCTTCCTCTGCTTGCTCATCTTGCCAGCCAACTACTTGACTTTTGGACTTTTTACCATGGTAGAACTCTGCTCCAAAATGGAAAGTGCTGTGTCCCAAATTTATGGGATTTTGCACAGCTGTTGTCAGAGCTATTGTCAGAGGTATGAGGAGGGTACTCTTTCAATAGCTATCACAAGTTCTAGCACACTAGCACTCCTTACCCCAGGACTACCACCCAGAACTGAAAACAACATCCAAGCAGTTCAAAGCAAGAACAATTAACCTCTGAATGGTCACTTGGCCCTGCTACACCAAGGTAAGGATCTCTGGAAGCAGCCATGCAGCAGCAACTGTAGTCAGCGAGCCACCACCCTGGAAGCAGGAGTTGCACCTTGCTCTTCTCTCTCTTAGTTCCAATAGAGTTCTCTACTGAGAACCTTTGCTTTCTCTTTAGTGTTTATGAGTTGAGAAGTCTGAAAACTACCAGAGATGCCAGTAATTCACTCTCCTGAAGTCTGCTCTGGCCAGTCTGGACCACAAGTCTGGGCTTCCTTGGGTCTGTGCTGGCATCGCTCACACAGGACTGTGGTCAGCTCCCAGCTCAGTGCAATAGACCCTTCCTGTCAGCCTACCAGGCTGCCTTCAGTGGGAGGTTTTTTGGTTGTTGTTCTTGTTGTTTTTCTCTCTGTCACTTTGTGGATTCTGTAGCTCTAAAATTTATTTAGAGTCTTTTTTTTTAACAAGTGTTGGGAGCTGGTTGGAGTGGAATGTCAAGAAAGTTCCTGCTTTTATTATGCCATCTTGGTTCTAACCCTTAAAGGCCTCCTTTCAAAATATATGTAGAACTGCATCAAATTTATAAGAAAACAAGTCATTCCCCAATTGATAAATGATCAAAGGATATGTTGAGGAAGTTATCAGATAAAGAAATTAAGGTTATCTATAGTCATACAAAAAAATGCTCTAAATCACTATTGATTAGAGAAATGTAAATCAAAATGACTCTGAGATACCATATCACACCTATCAAATTAAATAACCTGACAAAACAGGGAAATGATGAATGCCAGAGAAGATGTGGAAAAATGATAACACTAATGCATTGCTGGTGGACTTGTGAACTTATCCAATTATTCTGGAGAGTAATTAGGAACTGTGCTCAAAGAACCATAAAAGTATGCATACCCTTCGACACAGCAACACCATTTCTAGGTCTGTATCCTAAATAAGTCATAAAAATTGGAAAAGGATCAACACATACAAAAATATTTATAACAGTTCTTTTTGTGGTAGTCAAGAATTAGAAATTTTTTTTATAATTGTATTTATTTTTATTTAATTTTTATTTTTTGCTTTTTTGTACAGGGAAGGGCAGGGCAGTTGGGGTTAAGTGACTTTCCCAAGGTCGCATGGTTAGTAAGTGTTAAGAGTCTGAGGCCCGATTTGAACTCAGGTCCTCCTGATTCCAGGGCTGGTGCACTGTTCACTGCACCACCTAGCTGCCGCAAGAATTGGAAATTGAAGGGATGCCCATCAATTGAGGAAGACTGAACAAGTTGAGGTTTATGAATATAACGGAATTAGCATTATTCCATAAGAAATGATGAGCAGGCCGACTTCACAGAAACCTGGAAAGATTTATATGAACTGATGCTAAGTGAAGTGAGCATAACCAGGAGAATATTGTCAAAGTAACAACAATGGTGTGTGATGACTAAATTTGATAGACTTACCTCTTCTTAGCAAGGTAAAGATCTAAGACAACTCCAAAAGATTAACAATGGAAAAGGGATACACATCCAGAAAAAGAACTATGGAGTCTGTATGCAGATCAAAGCAAACTATTTACTCTCTATATCTCTGTCTCTCTGTCGCTGTCTCTTCTCTCTGTCTCTCTGCCTCTCTCTCTCTCTCTCTCTCTCTCTCTCTCTCTCTCTCTCTCTCTCTCTCTTATCTTCTGTCTTTTGTTTCTGCTTTCTTGGGGTTCCTTCCATTAGCTCAAATTCTCATTTACAACATGACTAATGTGAAAATATGCTTAATATTAACATAGATGTAGAACCTGTATCAAACCACATTCCATCTTAGTTTGGGGGTAGAGTTGGAAGAGGGAAAATGTATCTCTAAATCTTATGGAAGTGAATATTAAATAATAAGAACCTTCTATGTGTCAAACTATCAGCTAGGTGATGCATATATATATATATATATATATATATATATATATATACACACATATATATATATACACATATACATACATATATACATACATACATACATATATATATATGTATATATATATATACAAAAGCAAAAAGAAATCTGTCCATACGGAGGAGACAATCTAATGCAAAAGACAATATTTGAGTTCTTTTTTTCTTGGCAAAGATATTGGATAAATTTGTCATTTTCTTTTTCAGTTCTTTTATACATGAGGAAACTGATATGAATAGAGTTAAGTGACTTGCCCAGGATCTCACAGCTAGGAAAGTGTCTGAGTCCAGATTTGAACTCCAGGACATCATTCCATCCACCATGCAACTTAGATATCCAGTAAAGATGGCATTTTCATACAAATACAGATTTAAACAATTTTAGAAATAGTAATAATCCATGTGTTGGATGAGCCACTGTAATAAAAATCAAAATTATATCTAAAAAGCATTTATAAACTCAGTTCTATATTAAACTACAAAAAAGTGTTTTATGCATAAAGGAAAAACAATAATAAAATTCTTCTAGAAGAGCACGTGGTTAAGAATATCCATAAAAAAACGAATGTTAGCCTAGAAGCATAAGATTCTAAACTATTTTCACAAAGCGATAATCGTGAAAACCACCGAGCGAAATTTAATGTGTAAAGTGGTGGATCAGTGGGATTGATTAGGTACACAATAGACAGTACTAAATGACCATAGTAATCTTGTGTATGAAAAAAAACTAACTTCCAACTAATTTGCCTCTGGGGACAAGAAATCACCATTTACAAAAATTGTTGAGAAAAATAGAAAGTAGTTTAGCAGAAGGTAGGTATAGACCAACAATTCATAACACTTACCAATATAAAGTCAAAATGAATTTATGTTGTAGACATAAAGGATAAGCAAAATGAAGGAGCATGAAAAAAAAAATACTTGTCAGTTCTATGGATAAGAGAAGATTTTTTTGACCAACTGGGAGATAGAGAGTATCATGGGAAGTCAAATGTGCAATTTTAATTACACTAAATTAAGAAAAAATTCAAACAAACAAAACCAATGAGCTTAAAATTAGATGGAAAGCAATAAATTGGGGAAAATATGGTATGGCAATTTCTTTGAAAAAAAACTTCAGTTCTCAAACGTAGAAGGGAATTGAATAAAATGAATAAAAATGGGTCTTTCCCCACTTGATAAACAAAGGATATGTATAGTTAGTTTTTATATGAAGAAATCAGTTATACATATTTTAAAAAGTATTCTTAATCACTAATAATTAGAAAAATGCAAGTTATAACAACTTATAACTGCTAACTCATGTGTATAAAAATGGTAAATGTAAAAAAAAAAAGGAAATATCACAAATGATGAAGAGCATATGCAAAAAAATAGATATACTCATTCATTGTTCATGTCGTTATTAACTGGTGCAGCCACGCTGGAGAAAATCTGGGAACTATTCTATTATAAGATTAGGCCTCCTGATCCTGACACTTATCATGGTAGTCTCCCCTTATGGAAGGATAAGATTTATAGAATGCAGCCATGGAAAAAGAACGTGGGAAAATATATATATATATTAAGATTAATACATCATTGTGCCCAAAAATAATACCCAGATAACCACCAGTTTGTCTTTTCTTTCTGCAACTGTGTGCTCTAACAATCCTTTCTGTGTTCTAAATCATGATATTGACCAGCTCTGTAATTGTTATGGGATATGAAGATCTTTCATGCCCCTTGAACTTAGCAGGAAGGGGTGGGGCAGGAGGAAGCCAGAGCCAAGCTGGAGGCACCAAAGTGACTAGAAGCAGCAGCAGGGTGAACTCCTTTTTTTTTTTTTTGAGACAGTCAGAATTTCTGCTAAGCACTCTTGCTGAGTACTGCCAGGTAGGGGAACTGCAGAGGACTAGAGCTCTGGGAGGGAGCTGTATGGACGCTGAGCAGTTGCCATAAGTGATGAGAGAAGGACCTTTGCCTGAGGCAGCCTGTTCTCTTTTGAAGGCTTGAGAATGTGGGTGTTTACTGCATTAACTACATGTGCCAACTCTACAGCTACTGTGATGGCTTTGACTTTCTGGTTGTGGAACTCAGTTTTCTGGTATTTGAATAAATGTTTTAACTTTGTCCCCCTATGTATAGAGCCTGTTATATTTTGTGATTAATAAACATATCAGCATATTTATAGTTACTGTAGCCATTGTGAATACTGCATTGTTGATGTACTACCAGAATAAGGAAATGTCACATTCAGAAGGATATTTTGAAGCATTCCATGTACTTCAGGGACAATAAACCCTTCCCCAGAAGAAAACCCTCCCAGCTAAATTGACTCATGTCTCTCTGCTCCTCAACACATCACTACCATTACAGTAGTTTTTACATTATTTTAGTGTGTTTTTTAAAATTTTATTAAGGTTCTCCTCTCCTCTTTCCTCCTTATTCCCTTTCCAAGTCTTCCCATTCATGATTCAATAAAACTTTGTATGAAATTGTTTTATATTATGTTATACAGTATTCTTGGCATCTAATGTTAATAAGACCCTCCCTCTCCCAACTCTGGATAGACCACTAACCTCTCCATAGACAAAGATTTACTTTCCCCCAATATCTTAACTTACAGACAGCTGTACTTACACTGAAGGAAGTTAGCACTATGATATAACTTGTCCCAAAACAATGTCTAAGTAAGGAATCCTATGTCTTCTAAGGAGGAACTATCTCATGCCAGAGGACTGCCAAAAACATAAGTCCAATAGAATATAAAATGTGCATATCCAATAAGGATAATTATGGTTACAGAAAAACCTGGGGAAGATTTATATGAATTGATACAAATTGAAGTAAGCAGTGACAGAAGAACATTGTACACAGTAACAACAATATAGGTAATATAAAATGGGAAAGGCTTACATATTCAGATGAGCATAATAATCCATGACAGTTCCAAAGGATTCTCAATAAAAAATGCTATCCACCTCCATAGAGGTAACCAATGAAAACTGAGTGAAGAATGGATAATATTCTTTTTCAATGTGATTTTCTTCTTTTTAAGGATTTTTTGCAACATGGGTAATATGAAAATATATTTTGGCTAATTTTACAGGTAAATGGATATCATACTCCTTATTTTTTAAAGTGGGGGCCAGGGACTAGAGAGGGAGATAGAGAAGTTTGAACTTGAAATTAAAAAGTTGTTAAAAGTTTTAAAATATATATGCCTGTATGTGTGTGTGTGTGTGTGTATATTTATCACATGTATGTATGAATTCCTCCTTAATAAAATGTTGGAGCCATTAAGAAAAAAAATATATAAGCACTTATGAAATGCCTATTACAGACCAGTCTCTGTGCTAACCACTTTACAAATAATATTTCATTTAATCCTCAATACAATCTGAATAGGAAGTAGAATTATCTCCTTTCAAAAGTTTAAGATACTGAGGCAGACAAAGATTAAGATCACAGTGAACTTAAGTATCTGAAACAACTCTTGAACTTAGCTATTTCTGACTGTAGGCACAGAGATAAATTCACTGGGCCATTTAGCTACCTCATAAAAATTTCTTTTGATCCTCACAAAAATCCCAGCATGTCAGTATTCTTAAGATCCCTATTTACTAGAAAGATGATTGGCAGAACAATGCTTATGTTACTTGTCATAAGTCAAAGAACTAATGTATGCACTTAGATTAGAAATCAATTCTTCCTAACCAAAGACCCAGTTTTCTGTCCACTGCACCACCTAGCTTTTTGTAAAAGACCTTGCAATTCTCTAAAGACACTCCAACCTGCTAATTTAGGTTATTTTTTGTGAGTGAATATTAAGTCTATTTGCACCCATCTGTCCTAGAGACGCATCCAAAAGGCAAATTCTCCATCTTTCCCATTCAACTTTATGTTATATTCTGGATACTAGGTGTTTTTTCATCTACTTGGGTTTTAATGTTTGGGCGATTAAAAGAAACTGTTCTGGGACACAGTTCTCTTGCCAAAGTCTGTGCAATTGCCCTGGGCATGATGCAACCATGACACATCAACCATAAACAGAAAACTGAACCATATAAATGTCTCATCAAATTAGCCAGACCGCTGAACTTTTTTACTTTTTACTGTCTGGACAGTTTCCATGACATGATCATAAAATATAATTAAACATCTCCATTGCTTCAGGGGCATGAACTCATGGGAACAGAGAAAACCATAAAGTCTGATGACAGGGCAGATTATGTGAAGAAGCTACAGAAGAGTCTACCTTCCTGGCAAGCAGGTAACATTATTCTTTGTTTGTGAAATTCCAGTGCAACAAGTGTAAAAAATATGGAGTGTAAAAACCTTAGTTCAAAAACTTGATCACTGTGCCCATCGAGGGGTTGAGTAGGAGGATTTTATGGCCTCAGGTTGAATTCAATCATGTTGAAATGGCATAAAATCATTATAGGAAAGTCATTAAATGACTTCCTAACTGCAACAGTTGTCACAGAAATTTTTCTTCATTCAGAGAAGTCAGTTTTTTGGTCAAGGGATATTGCTCACTAATAATATGTGGTGCCAGAGTGATCTTTTATTCAATTCTATGTAACTGGACATCACTTGAGCAACAAGAAGCATTTTTAAAAAGTCTTTTCATGTTTCTGGGAATAAGATATAGTAAAATTACCAATATTGTGAGTTTAGTTCACCTTCATAATCCAGGTAGAAAAAATATTTTCTCTCTGATAAGGCAAATGAAAGTAGATTACAGAGAGCGAGTACATATACGGAGTCTCTCTGGATGTCATACAATTAATGACTACCTCAAGCAGAGACGTAAGTGATCCTGAACTCTTACATTCAGTGGTTGAGAGCACTCCTAAAAAGAAAATTCTCTCAGCAGTGGTCATTGCTTTGCAACTGATCATCATAGACAATGACCCAACAACCAGGAGATTACATGACTAGCATGGGGTTTGGGGGAAAGGTGTTGGATATATTATTTATCACATCTCTACTTAGCTGCAAAACAAACATGATACCTACCACACTACAATTCCTCCACATGCTGATCTGATGTACTTTATCCCACATTAGTATCCACTTGTCATCTTTTGACCCGTTGCTTAGTGAACATTAAAACCCATTTATAATATTGTCCTGCCCTATCACTTGGAGAAAAAGATTTTCATATTTTTTTATATACGATAAAGCCACAATCATTATCCTTTTTGTGACAGGATATTGATATGATATGATAAGATACGATATATGATGTGATATGATATTATATGATATCATATTGTATCATATCATATCATATCATACAATGTGTTATTATTTCAATTTGAGTGAATTTACCACAGGGCACTTAATTTGATAAAATTACATTGTACTTAAGTGGAAAAATCCCTGCTCATCTGTTTTATTTTAATCATGTTTATTTAGTCCATCTGCTTATTTATTTCATTTTTCCCCAATTACACATAAAAACAATTTTTAACATTTGTTTTTAAAAAATTCAACTCCAAATTCTCTCATTTTCTCCTTTCCCATCCCCCTCATTGAGAAGGCAAGCAATTCTGGATAGTTTATAAATGGGCAGCCATACAAAACATTTCCAGAATAGTCAGGATTTGGGGAAAAAGATCCCCATTCTCACCAAAAAAAAAATCCCTTGAAAACCCAAGGACAAAAAAAATTCATACTTCAGTCAGTATTCAAATACCACCAGTTTTGTCTTTGGGGATATATAGCATTTTTCATCTTAACTTCTTCAGTATTTTCTTGGATCATTGTATTGTTGAGAATAGCTAAATCATAAACAGTTGACTATCACACAATATTGTTTTTACTTTGTGCCCAGTATATTTCCTTTTCCATCAGCACCTGTAAGGCTTTCCAGGTTATTTTTTCTGAGAGCATACCGCTCATTATTTCTTATAGCACAAGAGTGTTCCATCATAATCATAGCACAATTTATTCAGCCATCCTCCAATTGATGGGCATCTATTCAGTTTCCATTTCTTTGCCACCAGAAAATAGCTGCTATAAATATTTTTGTACATATATGTCCTTTACCTTTTTGGTGTTTTTAAGCTTTTTTGGGAAACAGGCCTAGGGTAGTATTATTAGCTCAAAGGGTATACATAGCTTTACAGCCCTTGGACTTAGTTCCAAATTGCTCTACAGAATGGTTAACTCAGTGCATTAGTGTCTCATTTTTCCCATATCCCCTCCACCATTCAATTGCCTTTTCTGTGCTATTAGCTGATCTAATACGGATGGGGTAGCACTTCACAATCATTTTAATTTACAAGTCTCCAATCAATAGTGTGTTAGAGCTTATTTTTTTTCACCTCGCTATAAATAGGTTTGTTTATTTTATCTAAAAATGTCCATATCTTTTGGTCAAGTATTAAAGGTAAGTGATTCTTTTTTTTTAAATATGAGAAGCTTGCTTTAATTTTTTCTCCCAGAGTTGCTATTGCTAACTATTTTTCTCCACCCTACCCACTCCCTATTTTCTCTATCCTTTCATCCTGTTCCACTTCAAAAGTGTTTTGCTTCAGACTACCCCCTCCTCCAATCTACCCTCCTTCTCACTCCTTCCTCTCCTTCTTTCCTGTAGGGTAAGATAGATTTCTAGACATAATTGAGTGTGCACATTATTCCCTCTTGGAACCAGTTCCAATGAGAGTAAAGTTCATTCAATCCTCCTCAATTTGCCCCCTCTTACCCTCCACTGTAAAAACTTTTTCTTGCCTCTTTTATATGAAATAATTTATTCCCTGCTATCACTCCCTTTCCCTTTCTCTCAGTGCATTACTCTCTCATTACTTAATTTTTATTTTTTAGATACCAACCCTTCATATTCAACTCATACCTTTGCCTTTTGTCTATATATACTCCTACATGTATTAATAACATAAAAATTCTTATGAGTTGCAAGTATCATCTTCCTATGTAGGAATGTAAACAGTAACCATATTAAGTTCTTTATAATTTCTCTTTCCCCTTTGTCTTTTTATGCTTCTCCTAAGTCTTATATTTGACTGTCAAATTTTCTATTCAGCTTTGATCTTTTCATCAAGAATACTTGAAAGTCCTCAATTTCTTTGAATGTCAAATTTTTCCCCTGGAGGTTTATACTTCTTCATTGTAATCCTAATTCCTTTGCCCTCTGGACTTGCTCATCTTTAGCTAACATATTTCTACCCATAAACAGCATAGTTATCTATGCAAATAGGAAAACTTCTTTGTTTTTTTTCTCAGACTATGATCCCAGGATGGAAAAGATGATCAATCTGAATGAAACCACAGGGAGCCAGGTGACTGAGTTTATTCTCATGGGTATCACAAACCGTCCCGAACTGCAGGTTCCCCTCTTCGTTGTGTTTTTCCTCAACTACATGGCCATAGTTGTGGGGAACCTGGGCCTTATCATCTTAACGAGTGTTGATCCCCACCTCCAAACCCCCATGTACTTTTTTCTCAAACATCTGGCATTTGTTGATCTTGGCTATTCCACAGCTATTGGGCCCAAAATGCTAGTTGGATTCATGGAGGAGAAAAATACCATTTCTAATAACGGATGTGCAATACAACTAGCTTTCTTTCTGATATTTATTGCAAATGAACTTTTTATCCTGTCAGCCATGGCCTACGATCGCTATGCAGCTATCTGTAAGCCCCTCCTCTACATGGTCATCATGTCAGACAGGCTTTGTTGGCTCTTGGTGGCTATCTCATACCTCTATAACATCATGGTAACCCTAGTGATCACAATTAAGCTTTTTAAATCATTTTTCTGTAAATCGAATGTAATAAGACATTTCTTCTGTGACTGTCTCCCCCTGTTGTCCCTTACATGCTCTGACGTCAGTGATATTGAAATAATCATTGTGGTCTTTGCTGGATTTAATTTAATTTCTTCCCTCATGATTGTCCTCATCTCCTACATGTTCATTCTTGTGACCATCCTAAGCATGAACTCTGCTGAGGGCAGGCACAAAGCCTTCTCCACTTGTGGCTCTCACCTCACAGGGGTCGTTATATTCTATGGGACACTTCTCTTCATGTACCTGCAGCCCCAATCTAGCCATTCCTTTGACACAGACAAAATGGCCTCTGTCTTTTACACTCTGTTCATCCCCATGCTCAACCCTTTAATCTACAGTTTGAGGAACAAGGAGGTGAAAGGTGCCTTGAGGAGGCTTTTTAAAATAATTGTGTAAATCTTCTATTTAAGGCCCAATATTATATGAATCCGTTTCATTATTAGAAGCAAGCCAACATGTTCTAGATTTCTATCAACTTCTGCCTGATTCTTTTCTTATATTTTAGAGAAAAATATTTCTCTTTATATGCAGAGAATCATTTTTATTAGTTATTAGTTTTTTTTAAAGATGTCAACCTCCAATAAATCTTAGTTTGGTGGTCCATTTTATTAAAGAGATCTCTTAGAGGGGGTAATACAAAATATCTTTATAAAACAATCTATTTCATTATATACTACAATAGTCAACAGTCTAATTGTATTTTAAGTTTCCTTGCCTGGAAAATAAATAACAAGCACTTAGAAAATGCTGGTGCCTGGTATAATTCTAGACATTGGGCCTACGCAGATAAATTTTTAAAAATAGGTTTTCCCATCAGTGAACTTACATTTTGTTAAGGAAAACAGTATGTCCAAGAGAGCCCCACTGTCCAACAGATCGGTCAATCTCCCTTGGAATATCTCTTATTCTTAAGAAGTTGATCCTTATCAAAACCTAAATTTCTCCTCTATGACTTTCAACCAAAACTCCTCCTCTTCTCTGTGAAGTATGAGAAGTTGATTCTCTCTTTTTTATAATAATTGCTCAAGTTAATGAAGAAAATTTCCATTTCTTTCCCTTACCTCAGTCCTAGATATTTTTCATTTTGTGCTAGAATGGAAAGGGTATTGGGTTATATCGGGGATCTCGACAATCTTAGGGTAGATTTAATTTTCCAAAGTTTGAAATAAATCAGACTTTTGGGACATTCTGTATAGTTAGAGAACCTGGATTTAAATAAAAATTCTATCATTTTTGACCTGTGATATTCTGTGCAATAAGTTTATGTTCTTTGACTTCCACTCATTATAAAATTTGCGACTTAGATAGCATAAATGTTAAGTACAATTTCAGTTAAAATTATGTGATGTCATGAGCCTATTCATTGTACTAACAGTACAAAAACTAACAGTTTTTAACCAGTTTTCACATGCTATGTTTTATTTTTTAAAATCATTTTAAACTTAAATACGGATTGAGAAAAGAGGGAGGAAAGAACATCACCATGCAGATAGCAGATAATGAGGGGATTTAATATAAAACCACAAATTCCCATTTCAGGAAAACCCATATAATAACTACCACACATTGTTTTCAAAGCTACCTAACTGCTTTACTTTCCTTCTTTTTAGACTTATGTTTGTTCTCTGTTGTGTGCTTTTTCCTTTATCCCTCTGTACCTGACCTAAGAAGGCTACTATTAAATGACTAGATAGAGAGAAAGAGAGGTAGGTGCATATAAACAAACACATATGTATACACAAACTCATACACCCATGTATAAAGCTGTACTATGGATACTTTCACCTGTCATATCTTTCTCTGAAGGTGCGTAGCATTTTCCTTCATAGGAAAGGAAAGGCATTTCCATTGGTTTCCATTCCATTCCATTCTTTCCAAGTCTTTCCATGTTTTCAAAAATAAACAGTTAATAATTTCCTTAACCACAGCAATATTCCTACCCAACCACATCCTATCTGAGAGATTGTCTATGATTTTTTTTCTTTCTACATTCCCTCTATTCTTGGTTACATTTCCTTTATTATTACCAGGAAATTTTAATTTAAAATTCTCCATTTTACACTTTAACAATGCTCTCACCTTGTAATTTAAGGTCTGATATTGCTGAATCCACTTTCAGTACATCTTTTTTCTCTGATTTCTCCAAAATTCCTAACTTCTGTTCTTCCAAATAAACTTTGTTATTATGTTCTTTTTTTTTTTTCTAACTCAATAAGATAACTTTAGTAATTTACTTGCGCTGGCATTGAATAAATAGATTAGAAAGGCAAAATTATATTTTTTATTATATTGACTTTACCTAGTCATGAACAACAAATATCAATTCAATTATTTAGATCTAATTTCATTTGTATAAAAAGGGTTTTATTTTTATGCTCATATATTTCCTGTGTCTATTTTGGCAGGTATACTCTCAGTTATTTTATATTGCCTAATTATTTTATATGGTGTAAAAGTATATTGGATAACATTATTGAAATTTAATATAGTTTCCCTAATTTTCTTTTTTTATTCTTTATTTTAGTTTTAACCTTCTCAGAGACCATCATTACTATACCTGCTTTTTTTAAAATAAATTTTTCTCCTGACCTTTACTTTATTTTTCAATGTATCTCTAATTTTATAGTGTTTCTGAAAGCAACATATTGTTCAATTTGAATTTTTAAACTTTTATCTATTTTGGTTTTATGTGTAATTCATTCCATTCACATTCTAAGTAACAATGACTTTTGTATTTTCTTCCTTCCTATTTTTCCTTACTATCCTCAATCTACTTACTCTCTCTCTCTTTATTCCTCTCCTTTACTACTACCTGGTACCTTGCCCTCTTATTTCTTTCTAAATTTGGAAGACTTTCATATCCTTCTAGATACATATGATGTTCCTTTTTTAACCTATTCCCAACAAGAATTAGGTGTCAGCACTACCTACCCTCTCCCCTACTAACTTTTCTGTATCATTTTTTTTCATTTTATGCCTTTTGTGTAAAAGATAAGTACTTCTTTTTCTCTCTTTCTGCACAGCTATTTTTAAGAATCACCTCATCATACATAGTTCAGTCTAAGCCTTTCTTTCCAACTACCCAAATAATGATGACAGTCAGAAAAGTACTGATAACATATTCACATATAAGAAATAAGCCATTTCATCTTATTAAGTCCTTTATAATTGGTCTTCAATGTTTACTTTATTTCTTTTGGATCTTATATGTCAAATTTCCCCTTATGTTCTGCTAGGTTTTCTTTTTCTCAGAAATACATGAAAGTCTCTCCATTCATTAAATATCCATTCATTTCATTTTTTTTTCTTTTGGAAGGCAGGGCATTTGGGTTTAAGTGACTTGTCCAAGGTCACACAATAAGTATTAAGTATCTGAGGTTGGATTTGAAGACAGGTCCTTGGGATTCCAGGGCCAGTACTCTATTCAATGCACCACCTAACTGCCCCCATTCATTTTTTCATTCAGGATTATGCTTAATTTTGTTACGTAAGTTACCCTTGGTCATGATACCACCTTTTTTTTTTTCTCATTTGTATATAATATTCCAAGATCTAAAGTCATTCAATGTTGTTGTCTTAGGTAATCCATATTGTGGCTCCATGATATATAAATTGTTTTTTTTTTTCTTTCTTGATTGCAATATTCTCTCCTTAACCTGAGAGTTTGGAACTTGGCTCTGGTATTCCTGTAAGTTTCCCTCCTTTCATCTCTGTAAGGTGTCACATCATGCTCTTTTCTCTCTTTAGTATTATTGTTTCCTCTCATTGTTTAATCAAGAATTTATTAAAGTTCATCCTGAACACTGTTGCCCAAAATTGAATATAAAGACCCAAATGTGGTCTGATCAAGGTGGAATGTAATCATAATGACACATCCTCTGCCAGGATGCTATATCTACCTTAATGCAGATTGTGTTACCTTCCTTAATTGATATTTAATACTCTGGATCAGTGGTTCTCAACCTGTGGGTCGTGACCCCTTTGGGGGTTGAACAACCTTTCATAAGGGTTGTTTAAGACTATCAGAAAACACATATTTCTGATGGTCTTAGGAACCAAGACACTGCTCCTCTATCCATCTCCAGGCGGGTCTGTTCACATGCAGATACACCGACATACGAGTATTAAAGAGTCGTGGCATTAGGAATATTGAGAACCACTGCTCTGGACTCATACTGGAGTTGGAATACATTAAAAGCTTCATGTTTTCTTCAAAAGGATGCCATATACATATATATGTTTGTTCCCCATAGTTCAATTCTGAAGTTTTTTTTAATCAATTCAAATATAAATCCTTACATTTGTCCAATGGAATTTTTTATGTTGTTAATGTCATCTTTATGTATATCAAGTTTAGGAAGCATGAGGAAAAGGTTCTTGGCTTATATGGGGAAAGAGTCCTAGAAGGCAGGACATCCCAGAAGGTTTTATTGACTGATTAAGTAAGAAGGTGCTTGGTTGCTGCATCTAATTGTCTTGAATTTTCTCTTGCATCTTTTTCCAACTCCCACCTCAGAAGAAGACATGAAGTTCTACATTAGCTAGTGTGACAACCTCTTTTCCTGCTTTTTTCCATGGAAAAGAACTTGGAGAAAAGTTTGAACCAGTGCTCTGGGAAGGGAACTAGACCTACTGGGCTGCATTATAGAAATCCAAGATGAGGGAAAGCACTAGTAAGTTATCTAGTGATTTCAGTGTGAAATGTGTTAAAAATAAATGGCTGACAATTGTCTCTTTCTCAGTAGTGTTTTTTTCTTTGGGATTAGTGCTACACAGAAATCTAGCAAAAAAGATTTCCCTTGGACTGCTAAGGAAAATAAAATTATTCATGACAAAGAGTTATTTTACTACAATATTTGAAAACATAGACTTTTCTTAATAACACAAATGATTCTCCAGGATCATTTTTATTAATATTTTTAAGGAGTTGATAACTTTGTTCCCCATGGGTAATACATTCTCACCTGCCCTCAAACCCATAAGTTAAAATAGCTTAGGGGCACACTGTCTTGCAATGGTATTTTTATAATGACAAAATGGCCTTAGTGGGGGTTTGATCTCTTTTATTGTGTCCTGATTCTCTTAAGTTTCCACTTAAATAGATTATTTCAGAGTGGGGAGAAAAATAGCTAAAGCATTTACATTAAACACATTTTAAGACAGGTCTCACAACATAAAATGAATAATGATGTGCTGAGTTCATCTAGCCTATTAACATTTGGCACAAGGTTGGAACCAAATCTTCCTGATTATAAATTCAACATTCTGAGTTTTACTTTTTATATTACCTTGTCTCTCAACTCAGGGAAATCTGATTACTCATTAAAATCATCATCATGACCATAATCACTATCATGATTTATCGTTATCAATGCTCTTCTTTTCCTCTTCCTTTTCTCTATGATTTGCATCATCATCATCATCATCATCATCATCATCATCATCATCATCATCAAATACACATTTCCCTCAAAATTATTCTTATGTTCATCCACTGGCTCAGGAACCGTGGTTCACACACAGACATATCAAGGTCATTGTTGTACAATTTTAAACGTGTTCATGAATATTCATGAGACTCATAGTGAAAATGAATCGTAAGTGAATATGCTGCTGGGAAACATGAGAATCTAGAATCAAAGAGAAATCAGAAGTATGCCCATATTTAGAAGTCTACATTAAGCCAACAATTATTGGATAAATATTTAATAAGTACCCACTATGTTCCAAACACTCAGTTAAATTCTTAGAGTAACAAAGCAAATAGCTGAACATCTAATGGTATAGACCAAAGGCGGGGAACCTGCAGCCTCATGGCCACCTGTACATTTCTAATTCTTTGGATGTGACCTTTTAACTGAGTCCAAGTTTTGCAGAACAAATTATTTTGTTAAGGAGATTTGTTATGTGAAGTTTGGATTCACTCTAAACCCTCACACTTGAGGACTTAGAGGGACAAATATGTCCTTGAGGCCACAGGTTTCCCATCCCTGGTATAGACTCATGGAAGCACATATAGAATGAATGCTATATCTAGGAAAAATAGAAAATAATTATCAGAGTGAAAACACTTGAATGAAGAGGGATGAAGGACAGCTTCATAAAGAAGGTAAGTTTTTAATTGGAAATTAAAGGCAGTCAGGAAGGTAGTAAGCAGGTAATAGGAGAAAGAATGTTCCAGACAGAGGGGAAGTTGTAAAACATTTCTCAGAGCTGAGAGATGGAGTGTCTTTTTTGTCGATCAGCCAGTAGGCCAGTGTCCTGGAGCTAAAGAGTATCAAGGAACAAAGTTTTAAAAGATTGGAAAGGTAGGAGGGGCATAGGCCATGAAAGGTTTCAGAGATACTAGATACAAAGTGTACAAACAAAAAGAAAAACCAACTCCTAGAATAGAGACCCCCAAATCAATTAGTATTAATTAATTAAAGCATAATCTTTACACATTTACTCTATACAAAACACTGTGCTGAGCATTTGAGACACCAATGGAAATGGAAGACATGCCATGCTATCAAAATGTTCACATCTTAATAGGCAGGAACAATACAGAAATAGAGTTTCTGCTCTTGGTGCTGCTGTTGTTTTTCCTTCTTTCTTTAAGAAGATCATGACAGTGGGGAGGGGATGCCATGACATGCAAGTGAATTGGATTTAAGTGAAAGAGGAATATGCAAAGTCACCAGCTTCACCTTCTCCTTTGGAGCCATATGGTTCCAGTCGCCAGATATGGATCTGGACAACTGGAGATATCCCACAATGTAGTAGGAGACCTTGGATTTTTCAAACTAAGGTCTTGAACAGGACTCAATTTGACTGAGACAGTGCCCATTCAGTTTTTAAAGCTTAATAAAAAGTGAGACGAAGAATGACCTCTTAAAAATAAATCTGGGAGGTGAATACCCTAATGGCTTCTTGCAGAAACAAAAACAATTGTTATTTACATTCATTCTGAACCTATCAGGCCCAAGCAGTGACCAAGTATGGAGTGGTCTAGGACCAGAGTGATATAGGGTTAAATCTGGTACGTAAGAGAAAAAACATGGAAACAAGAGAAAAAAGTTTCAGAGATTAAAATTTATGTTCCTCATGGAGAGAGAAGAAAGGAAGGAAGAAACAAAGAAAGGAAGAAATAAGAAAGGAAGGAAGGAAAGAAGAAAGGAAGGAAAGAAAGAAGGAAGAAGAGAAGGAAAGAGACAGGAAAAAGGAAGAAAGGAAGGAAGGAGGAAGGAAGAAAAGGAAAGAAGGCAACAATGAAGAAGGGAAGAAAAGAAGACAAAAGGGAGAGAGGAAATAAGCATTTATTAAGCACCAACTTGGCTTGCAGTCCTCAAAGTAAAGTAGCAAATTATATAAAAATGGATGTTCTTTAATGTCATTACCGTGTCTCTTTCTTTGGATGAAGCATATTTTGAAGAACTTTGGTAGTGGATAAATTTCATCTCTGGGTCAATAAGGGTTTCTACCGAGTCTAGTGAAGCACAATGTAGATTATATCTCTAAGGGGGCTGTTTCTTGGGGTGGGACCATAGTGGATAGTGATAAACGAAAACATAACTGTTTCTGAGGTGTTGTTTCCACTTCCAGAGCTCTTCTCTTTTCCTATCCATTGCTGAGAGGTGGTAATATTGCTAATGGTCATGAGAAGTATTGTTCCATTCTCCATAGTAACTGCTCCCCTTAAATATTATTTCATGGATCAGGCTTGAAACAAGTCTAGTTGTCTATACACCAGGTCAGAAAATAATATTTGAGATATATACAATGCTTGCATGACTCAAACAATCTTCCCAACATTCTGGAAGAGTGTTTACTTTGCTAACCAGCCAGGATTGGCCATTCTAGTACTAAGCCCGATATGGTTATCACTGAGTAATGCCAGTGAAGTTGGGAACTCTAGCATGAAGCATCTATCTGGTTTGGTCACACGGTATTAATAGGAAAACACTACCAAGTCCAGGGCTAATACAATTGGAGCTTCCTCCAAGTTCATTTTCAATGCCTAAACTAATTAGAAGTTGCTATATAGTGGGGAAATTGTCAGTATAGGGTTGTTTTTGAAATGTTATGTAGAATTTTTTTCCCTATCTATATTTAGTAGTCATGAGCAATTACTGATGTAGATATCATAATCTGCAATTCCAGATTAAAGATAATCCATCATTATAAACCCAGGTGAATGTCAGGTATATGTGGATTGAAGACACACTTCTAACTTGATAGTTCTTTCAATAACTGAATAATAAGAAAGGTCCTCTAAATATAGTGCCACTTTCCTTTAATTGCTATCATAACTGGGAGCTCAATGACTCCCCAAAAGTTTGACCCTTTATAGAGGCTACCCAGACTCCTTATAAATGATTCCTTCATCTCCTCAAAACCCGTTAGATAGGCAATGATTCCGAGAAACCTAGGGTGCAATAATAACAGGAAGAATATCCACGGGCAAACAAAAGTTTAAAAATCAGAGTTCATATAGGACGACACATTCTTTGTTGAAAAGGTACACAACTTGTTATTTAAAATGTTGGAACTGAAGCAAGGGAGAGGAACAATTATTGTGGTTATAAGAGATGGAACTGCCAGGATACAATGTGAGCATGCAATTCTTGCAGTGAGTTTCCTCAATATCATTAGGATGATATACTAATGTGAGGGAAGTCTGTACCTGGAATCCTATGAATGGCACAACACAAAAATCTGAAATTCTCCTACTATCATACACAGTGGCATAAAGGAATATCATATCCACAGAAAATTTCATTCAGAGCTGAAGAGCCAATATCAGCCATGGGATGAGTTACAGCACAGTGATGATAATGAATTATTTCTGCTCAGTTTCTAAAAATTTCAAAATGGCAACATCTTCATGACTCACAGATGCATCTGGGACAAAATAATATATTGGGCCCAAAATTATCAAGAATAAATTCAAGACATGTGCTTAAAGAGAACTCAAAATCTAAAGTCAAAGTTCATTGGCAAATATACATTTGAGAAATTAATACATTCAAAACACCTTTAAATTAGTAAAATTCATAAAATTTTCTGTGCAAACAGTAAAGTTTTCTTTATCAAATATAGAACTCAGTACAGTTTGTGTAATGAAAGTAAAATGATCAAATTGAATGAAACCTAAAGGAGCCAGGTGACTGAATTCTACCTCATTCTCAAACCATTCTGAGCTTCAGTATTTGCTTTTTGTTTTGATTTTTTTCTCTACTACATGGGCACAGTTGTGGGTAAAACTGGGCCTGATCATCTTAACCAGCATGGATTCCCACCTGCAAACCCCCATGCGTTTTTTTTTTCAGTCATCTGGAATTTGTTGATCTTGGCTATTCCCTGGCTAGTGGGCCAAAAACGGCTGATTAATTTCATGGAGGAGAAAAAATATAATTTCCTATAACGGCTGTGCAGTAAGGTTGTTTTTCTTTGGGATATTTATTGCCAATGAATTTTTTTTTTTTTCTTATCAGTCATGGCCTACGACTGCTATGTGGCTATCTGTAAGCTCCTCCCCATAAGGTCCTTATGTCAGACAGGGTATGTTGGATCTTGGTGGTTATCTCATACCTCTATGGCATCTTGGTGTGTCTAGTTAATACAACTGAGACTTTTAAATCATCTTTCTCTGAATCAAATATAATAAAATATTTCTATTGCAACATTGCATGCTGAGACACAAGTGTGACTAAACTAATCATTATGATCTTTTCTGCATTTAATTTACTTTTTTTCCCTCTTGATTATCCTTGTCACCTACATGCTCATTCTTCTGGCCATCCTAAGGACGAACTCTTCTGAGGGAAGGCACAAAATCTTCTCTACCTGTGGCTCTCACCTCACAGTGTTGGTGGTTTTCTATGGGACACTTCTATTCATAGCAGCAGCCCCATCCTAGCAATTTCTTTGACACAGATGAGATGGTCTCTATCTTTTATACACTCTAGTCATTCGCATAATTCAACCCCAGATCTGCAGTTTGAGGACTAAAGTAAGGAAAGCTGCACTGGTATGATTCTTTAAAAAATAATGCAAGCATTCTCTTTAATGAGCAATGTAACGATGTTTTGTTTTGTTTTGTTTTGTTTTTCCTATTGCATTATTAGGTGCAAATAAGTTTCTGCTAGGTTTCATTTTCTACTCCCTAATTTTTCTCTCTTCATTTAGATAGAAGCATTTCTTTTAACATGAAGTCAAAGGATAACATTTATTAGTTTCATTTTTTTAGAAGCCATCAGTAAATCCCAGTTTAGTGGATAATTTAATTGAAGGAAAACACTAGAAGATTTAGTACAAAATATCGCTTTAAAATAAATCCATTTCATTATATACCACACTAGCATACATCCTAACTTTGACTGGAGTTTTCTTCTGTGGGACAATCAATTAACAAACATTTAGAAAATGCTGGTGCCAGGTACTGTGCAAGCCATTGGGCATATACAGATATATAAAAACAAACAGTTAATTGCCATCAATGCACTCACATTTTATTAAACATGTACCGAACGTGTACCGAAAAGCTACACTACCCAGCACAGCAGCCAATCTTCTTTTAAATATCTCTTGTTGGGGTGGCTAGGTGGTGCAGTGAGTAGAGTGTAGGCCCTGGAGTCAGGAGGACCTGAGTTCAAATCCGGCCTCAGACACTTAACACACCAAAAAAATACTAGCCATGTGACCTTGGGCAAGTCACTTAACCCCAACTGTCCTACCTTCCCGCATCCAAAAAAAAAAAAAGCTAAAAATAAATAAATGCATGCATGAATGAATGAATGAATAAATAAATATCTCTTGTTGTTAGGATGTTGATACTTGTAACCTTACTTTTCCATCTATGTCTTTTAGCCGCTGCTCCTGATTTTCTCTGCAAGGGAGAACAAGTTTAATACCCTTTAAAATAATAATTATGGAAATTCTTAAGGAAAACTTCCATCTCTTCCTCTGCATTTATTTCTAGGTCTCTCATTCTTTTGCTATAAAAGAAAGAACAATGGGTTATATAGGGTGTCGCAAAAATTTTAGTGCAAACTTAGTTTCTAAAACTTAAAATTAATTAAGACTTTTGGTACATTCAGTACCCTTGCAGGACATGGCTTCAACTAACTGGTCTATTACTTCTCACTTGCCTTATTCTGGGCAATAAGTATTGTCTCTCTCTCACACCTATGTATAAAATATTGGAGTTTGATTGCATAAATTTTAAGACACAATCAAGACAAAATTGTATGAATTTATTAAGCTATTCTTTATGATAATGTAACACTTTCTACTGATCTTGACTTGTCATGAGTTGTTGTCTTTCAAATATTTTTTCTTTCTTTTCTTCATTTTGGGAATTGCCACTTTCCGTCCTGAACATCATCACCAAAAATTAGACATGATGGCCCAAATGTAGTCTGGTTAAGACAGAATGCAACTGGTCTTTCACATCCTATTCCAGAATGTCCAGTCTGTTTTAATGATGAAAAAAAAAATCTTCCAGAAGAAAAATGGTTCATGTTATCAATGGAGGCAAAAAAGGTGAAGAAGTCTAAAAGTATGCAATTTCAAACCATATTTCAAAGAAGTGCTCTTGAAAACAATCTCAGAGTAGCCAAGAAATAAAGTGATGGATCAGTGGGATAGATTAGGTCCAAAATACACAGCAGTAAATGACCATAATAGTCTCTAAATCCAAACATGTAAACTTTTCAGAAAAGAGTGCAGCATTTCTGAAAATTGCTGAGAAACCTTCAAAACAGTAGGTCAGCAAGTAGGAATAGATGAACAACTCACACCACATATCAACATAAAGTAATAAAATAAAATAAAATACCTTTATATTATAGACATAAAAGATGATATCATAAGCAAGTTAACCATGCATGGAGATAAAGATAAAGGGAGAAAATATTATTTGTCCATTCTATGCATAACAGAAGATTTTTTTTTTTTTACCATATAAAAGATAGGTTCACTACAGTTAAAATGTGTAAATTTGATTACATTAAATTAAAAAGGGTTCAAACAAATATAACCAATGAACTCAACATTATAATGAATGCAATAATAAATTGATTTTTTTAAAGTGTATGGCAAGTTTCTTTGACAAAACTTCAATTCTTTAATATAGAAAGATCTGAATAAAATTTATGATAAAGAGCTTTTACTCCATTGATCAATAGCCAGAAGATATTTATAGGCAGTTTTTAAGAAGAAATCAAAAATCTCAATATTCATGGGAAAATGTTCTTAATCACTAACAATTAGATAAATGCAAGTTAAAACAACTCATAACTTTCAACTCACAGCTATAAAGTTGACTTATCTTGGTGGGTTATGTGGAAAGATAGGTAAACTAATTCACTGCTCTGTGAGTTGTAAACTGTTCCAACCATTCTGGAGAACAACTGGGAACTATCTGATTAGACCTGGTGATCTCGATACTATCATGATAATCCACCCTCAAGGGAGGTTATAGTTTATAGAATTTAGTCATGGAAAAGCACTGACAATTTTATTTTTTTTAATTTTAATTTGTTTATTTACTTTTAGTTTATAACATTCAGTTCCACAATCCCTTGAGATCCAGATTTTCTCCCCATCACTCTTCTCCTTCCTCCCTTCCATGGCAGCAAACAATCAGATATAGGTTCTACAAATACTTTTGCATTAAACATTATTCAAGTTGTAAAGAATTATAACCAAAGAAGTGAACAATGAGAAAAAAGGAACAAAACAAAACAAAACACAAAAGATAGAGAGCAAGTAGTTTGCTTCAATCTGCATTCAGACCCTGTAGTTCTTTTCTCTGAATGTAGACATCTCTTTCCATCATGAGTCTTTTGGAGTTGTCTTCTAACCTGGCACTGCTGAGAGGAATCCAGTCTATCAAAGTTAGTCATCACAGATATGATGTGTATGTAATTGTGACAATTTTATTATGTTTTATTTTATTTTATTTTTGCTTTTTGGAGGGGGCAATTGGGGTTAAGTGACTTTCCCAAGGTCACACAGCTAATTTTTTGTGTTAAGTGTCTGAGGCTGGATTTGAACTCAGGTCCTCTTGACTCCAGGGCTGGTGCTCTATTCACTGAGTGACCTAGCCTCCCCGACAATTTTATTTTTAAGGTTAATACAGCTGTATGCCTAGAAAGTAATAGCTGGCAAATCACCAGTTTCTCTTTCTTCTTTGAAGCTGTGTGATCCAAAAATCCACTATGTGCTCGGTATCTTGACATATATATTGGGTAGCTCTACCATACTAAAGGATTAAGTATCTGTTAGGGGAATCTGAAGATCTTTCCTGCCTCTAGGCCCTTTGCTAAAGTGGATACATGACTCTGAGAACCTTCCCAGATTTGAAAGTATACTCTGTGCCCTAATAGGCTGAATGTGGTCATGTGGAGGCTTCTTCTTTGGGAATGCTCACGCTTTGTAGCTTTTTGATTGGGCAGTGGGTCAAGAGGGCTGTGACATTCTCCAAGCCAGGAGAAGGCTATATATACGCCCTGATGTGAGGTTTTGCTTTGGGGAAAAGTTGTGTGATTTGGCCAGAGGAGACTCTGGGAAGCCATTGAGCCCCCGGGCTTTGAAAACCCAGATGTTGGTGCTTCCCCCTCTGGTGACTGAATAGGTATGTATTTAATGGTCAGACACTGGAAGCCCATCTGATGATCTGTTTCTTTGTTAGCTTGTAATTTGTGTTTGTAACTTGTGTTTGTATTCTTTGAAGTTCAGGGTGCTGACTTTTTCCCCTGAACTAGGTAAATGATATTTAATTGATTAAAGTAAGATTGTTGACCCATCTTGAGTTGCTTTCCTTTAGAAAAGACGATCTAAGAACCTGTGCTAGCAGCCACCCTGGGTATGCTAGGGTGCTTGCTGATACAGTATCCTATATTCAAATGGGCATATTGGAGCATACCATCCCCTCCAAGGGAAAGAAATCTTCCCACGGGGGAAAAAAAACAAACCAAAAAACCTTCCCAGATAAATTGACTCATGTCCTTCTGCTCCTCAACACAATATAGCCCTTGTGTGACCTTTATTCTATATGAATGTTCTTTTTTTCTTGCATTAAAGGTCCGTTCCCTTCTTCTTTCCTTCCTATGCCTTGTTCCAATCTACCCAATCACTTTTCAATAAAACTTGGCATTAGGTTCACCTCCTTGGTTTACATATTATTCTTGTCATTTAAGCTCTTTTTAAAGGTTGATTTGTTTTTCTAACTCTCGAACCTCTTTAGTCAATTCTTTAATATAGAACTTCAATTAATATTAACCTCTCCATAGTCAAACATTTACTGTCCACCAAGGCCTTAATTTATTGACAACTTCACTTATAATGAAGGAAGATAGCACGATAATACCACTTCTTAAAAAAAAATCCAATAATGAATCCTGTGTTTTCTAAGGAGGGACTTTCATGCCAGACGACTGTCCAAAAATGCATTTAAACCCCCCCCCCCCCATTAAAGCATGTGCATATCTAATGGTGATGGAGATGTTTTGTGAAAAACCTGGAGAAGAATTTCATGAACTGATGGAAACTGAAGTGAGAAATACCAGAATATTGTACACACCAATGGCAATATGGTTAATTACAATGAAATGCAAGAGACTTAACCATTCAGAGCAGTACAATATTGTATGACAATTTTTAAAAAGCTAATGATAAAAAATGCTATCCACCTCCAGAGAGAGAACCATATGCATACATATGTACGTATGTATGTGTGTATGATTATAATGCATTTATATGTGTGTGAATAGATATTTACACACACAAACACATATAGCATAATGGGTATCACACTGTTAGCTTTTTCAATGAATGAGAGAGGGGATTAGAAGGAGGCAAAGAAATCTGAACTCAAAATAAAAAGGTTGTAATTTTTTTGGGGGGGGATAAAAAGACATGCCTCTTTCAAAAAAGATTGGAGCCATTGAGAAAATATAGAAGCCTTTATCTGGTGATTATTATAGTGCAGCCTCTGTGCTAAGCACTTTCATGTGATCCTTACACCAATCTGTTTAGGAAGTTTTACCAGTTAGATCACTACGTTTCCATTTGAAATGGTAAGAAATTGAAGCAAACAAAAAAAGACACTTGATGTTCACACTGCTCTTATATATCTGAGACAACTTTTGAACTCAGCACTTTCTGACTCCAGTCCCAGAGGCAAATTCACTGGACCACTTATAGATGTCTGAGAAAAATTTCATGTGAACCTCACAGTAATCCTGCCATGTGGAGGCTCTTAAAAACCCTATTTTACCAGAAAGAGAAACTGGCAAAAAGATGTTTAGCTACTTGCCCAAAGTCAGAGATCTAGTATATGAGGGTGGATTAGAAATCAGTTCTTCCAAACTGTAGGCCTAGTTCTCTATCCACTGCTCTACCTGGTTTCTTCCAAAAGACATTGTAATTCTCTAAAGCCAACTCACACTGCTCATCTAGACCTTTTTACTTTTGGTGGCTAATATGACATCAATTTATACTCATCTGTCCTGGAGATGCATCCAAAAATGCACACCCTTCATCTCTCCCCTCCAACTTCATGTTATATCTGGAGTATAAGATATTCTTAATCTGTTTGGCTTTTAATATATGGATGGTTAAAATAAACTGTTCTTCTTGGCCACAGACCTCTCACCCAAGTCTTTGCAATGTCCTTGCTTAATGCAACAATGGCATATCACACACAAAAAGAAGTCAGGAACACAGAGGGTATTAACAAATGCTTCATGAAATTAAGTAGACCTGTGAATTCTGTCTGGGTAATTTGTGTGACATGATTGTATCAACTTAATTAAAAATCTCCATTGCTTCAGGGACACTACCTCATGAGGACTGAGAAAACCATAAAATCTAACTCTAGCAACTGGCAGTACACAGAACATGAAAAAGCAACAGAAGATTCTATCATCCAGATAAGCAGGTAACATTATTCTGTGTGAAATTTCAGTGCAGCAGGTGTCAAAAATACAGAATCAAGCATTTCAATTCAAAAAGTTGAGTGCGGTGCACATTGTGGGAGTCAATAGGAGGATTCTGTGGTCTCGGAGATAAATTCACTCAAATCAAAATGGCATAAAATCAGTCTAGGAAAGATTTCAGATGACAGAGAAATCAAACAATTTTTGTCAAAGGATATTGATTGCTAGCAATATACAGGATTCTCATGATCTTTGAGATCAATGCTAACTGGACATCATCTGAACAATGGGCATAATTATTTTAAATAGTCTTTTCCTGTCTCTCATAATAAAATACATTAGTATCAGAATACAGAATACAGAAATACAAAATACAGAAGTGTCAACTTCACTTTCAGGTGGATAAATATTTACTCTCTGATAAGGCAAAGGAAAGGGAGACTATAGAGAGTGAGTAGATAGAAAGAGTCTATCTTGGATGTCATACAATGAATGATTGCTTGAAGTAGAGACTGCAATACATATTGGACCTTTACCTTCAATGGTTTAGGACCCTCCTAAAAAAGATATTTTATCTTTCAGCAGTGGACATGACTTTGCAATTTTTAGTCATAGACAATGAGCACCAAATCAGGAAATTACATGACTAGAACAGGATTTTTTGGAAATATGTTGGACATGGTATTCATCCTCTCTCTACTTAGCTTCAAAGCAAACTTGATAACTAGTTCAACACAATTCCTCTTTAAGCTGTTCTTATATGCTCTATCCTCCCTTAGTATCCCATTATGATATTTTGACCCACTGATTAGTTAACATATTTTAAAATATATTTATAATATTGTCCAGTCGCATCATTCGAAGTTAAGTAGTTCATAATTCACTATTTTGTAAGTTAAAACCACATTCTTCACTCTTTGTGAAAAAAATTTAAATGATATCATATGTGATGTGATATTATATCAATGGATATAATGTGATATTTCAATTCCAGTGAATTTATGACATGACACCTTCTCACCTTCATCTAACACATTTCTACCTCTTAACTGTCTTGTTATCTAGGAAAACAGTACACAAAGAAGGCTTCTTTCTTTTCTTCTCAGATTATGTTCCTTAAATGAAAGAAATGATCAGTATGAATGAAACCACAGGGAGCCAGGTGACTGAATTCATTCTCATGGGCCTCACAAACCGTCCTGAGCTGCTGATCCCCCTCTTTGTTGCATTTTTCCTTAACTACATGGCCACAGTTATGGGGAACCTAGGCCTGATTATCCTAACCAGTGTTGACCCCCACCTCCAAACCCCCATGTACTTTTTTCTCCGGCATCTGGCATTTGTTGATCTTGGCTATTCCACAACTATTGGGCCAAAAATGCTGGTTAGTTTCATAGAAGATAACAATATCATTTCTTATAATGGATGTGCAATCCAGCTAGCTTTCTTTGCTATATTTATCGCTTGTGAACTTTTTATCCTCTCAGCCATGGCCTACGACCGTTATATTGCTATCTGTAAGCCCCTCTATTACATGATCATCATGTCAGAAAGAATGTGCTGGATCTTAGTCACTATCCCATACCTCTATAGCATCACAGTATCTCTACTGATCTCAATAAAACTTTTTACCTTGTCTTTCTGCAAATCAAATATAATAAGACATTTCTACTGTGATGGTCCTCCCTTACTGTCTATTATATGCTCTGACATAAGTGAGATTGAATTAATCATTATGGCCTTTGCTGCATTTAATCTGATTTCCTCCCTCTTGATTGTCCTTATGTCCTACATGCTCATTCTTATGACCATCCTCAGGATGAACTCTGCTGAGGGCAGGCACAAAGCCTTCTCCACCTGTGGCTCTCACCTCATAGGGGTGGCTGTATTCTATGGGACACTTCTCTTCATGTACCTGCAGCCCCAATCTAGCCATTCCTTTAACACAGAAAAGATGGCCTCTGTCTTTTACACTCAGGTCATCCCTATGCTCAACCCTTTGATCTACAGTTTTAGGAACAAAGAGGTGAAAAGTGCCTTGAAAAGGCTTTTAAATAAATTATGTAAACCCTCTCTTTAAAAGCCCAATATAGTAATGAGTCTACTTTACTAACAGAGATAAATATTTATGTGCTAGAATTCTGTCAACTTCTCCCAGATCCTTCTTTCATCTTTTAAAGAAAAACATCTCTCTTAATATGCAATCAGAGAATCATATTTGATTGGTTGCCAGAATTTTGTAGTGATCAACCTCCAATAAACCCTTATTTATGAGACAACTTAATTGAAAGGCCCTATCAGAGTATTAAGTAGAAAATACCTCTATAAAACATTATATTTCATTATATACCTACAGTAGAGAATAGCCTAACTTGAAAGTTTCCTTGCCTGGAAAAATCAGTTGACAAGCATTTAGAAAATCCTGGTGCCTTGAGCTTACTCAGGCAAATAAAATAATAGTTCCTACCATTAGTGAACTTAGATTTTATTAAGGGAAACAACACATATGTGAAAGACATACTACCTGCCATAGTACTCAATTTACTTTTGTGTATCTCTTCTTTTTAAGAAGTTTTTCATTATTATAACCTCAATATGCCCCTTTAAGACTTGTCTTTGCTACTGATCTTTTCAGGGAAGTAGAACAAGTTGATTCCTTCTTCTTTGTTATAATTATTAAAACACTTGAAGGAAATTTTCATCTCTTCCCCCCAGCTTATGTTCCAGAGTTTTCTTTCTTTTCTTTTCTTTTTTTTTTCTTTTTGCATCAAGGATGGAAAAAACATTGGATTATTTCAGTACAGATTTAAGTTTCTCAAAATTAAAGTGAATAAGACTTTTGGGACATTCTGTACAGATAGAGGAGCTAGGTTTAAATAAAAGGTCTATTAGTTGTGACTTTTGATATATCCTACACAATAAGTCTATCCTCTATGACTTTCATTTATCTATAAAATTTTGGAGTTCAATGACATAAATTTTAAGTGCTATTCCAGTTAAAATTCTATGATACCATGAACCTATTATTCACTGTGTTAAGAGCATTGAGTTTTCAGCCACCACTCATGTGTTATGTACTTTTCTATCTCCAATAGCATTGCTTCTTTCCTCTGTTCACTCTTGAGCTTATTAAGGTCCATGCTGAACACTGTCACAATTGTCCAAATGTGATCTGGTCAAAGCAGAATGTAAACAAACTGTCACATGCTATGCCAGGATACCATATATATCTTAATAAAACTTATGTTTGCTTTCTTAGTTTATATATAATACCACAGACTCCTATTAAAATTGGAATGCATTAAAAACTATAAGATTTCTCCAAAAGAATGCCGAAAATATGTTTTTCCTATTATTCAATTGCTAAACTTTTTATAAAAACAAAATCAAGTATAAGACTTTAAATCTGTTACATTTCAATTATTTATGATGTTAATCTCATTTTTATGCATATCAAGTTTAGGAACTCCTAGGAGAAAGTTCTTGGCTTGTATGGGAAAGGGCCCTAGAGGCAGGACTTCCCAAGGTGTATGACTGGCTGATTAAGTAAGAAGGTTCCTTAGACCTAATTGTCTTGAATTTTCTCTTGCATCTTTTCCAATATCCACTACAGAAGACACGAAGTTCTACGTTATTCACAACCCAGCAGCCTCTTCTCCAGTTTTCTTCAGTGAAAAAGAACTTGGGGAAAAATTTTGAATAAGTTGTGTGGGAAGGGATTTAGATATACTAGCCTGAATATAGAAAGTCATAAGGAGGGAAAGCACTATAGAACTATCTAGTGATTTTGGTGTGAAATGTCAAAATAAAGTGCTGATAATTGTCTTTTTCTAAGCAGTGTGTTTTTCTTCATCATTAGTCCTGCAGAAAAATGTGGCAATGCAAGATTTCCCTCGCTCGAATAGGAAAGCAAAATTATTCATTAGTAAGTGTTTTATTACTACATTACTTAAAATATAGATTTTCTATATGGATGATTTCCAGATTTATGATCACTGATATTTAAAAAAAAATACCCATCTGCACCGACCCTCAAGCCCTGTGAGGTAAAACAGCTTCAGAGAATACCTTCTCACCACTGTAACATTACAATGGTAAAGTTCTCTTGGAGGATTGTTTTGCTTGGTCTTAATTTTCTTGTTTCCCCTTAAATAACTTATTTTAGCCTGCTGAGAATAATACCAATGTCCTTTCATTGTACATTTTTTAAGACAGTTCTAAAAAGATTAAAATGTTAATAAAGGCTGACATTTGTAGAGCTCATATACTTTACACATTGGAAATTTTTAAAAAACCTTTTAAAGTAGATAAAATATATGTTTTAATACTATTTTAAAGATGAAATACTTAGCCTCAAAAAAAAAAAATAAAGTGCTGAGATTATTTAACCTATGAACACTGCGTATAAGGTTGGAACCAAGTTTTTCTGATTATTAGACCAATACTGTATTTTATCTCTTACACTAGCTCAAATCAGGGAAATCTAGTTACTCAATGGAATTATTATCATAACCACCACCATCATTAACCATCATTAATCTTCTTCTTTTTCTTCCTCTTCCTCTTGATTTTCATCATTGTCCTCAAATACATATTTGTCTAACATTACTCATGTTCACCCACTCAATCAGGCATTACAGTATGTGCACAGAAATCAGTGTCACATCATATTTAAGATATTTATGAAAGTTAAAGTAAAAATCTATAAGAAGTGAATATGCCTCTAGGAAGCATTGGGATCTAGAATCACTCAAAGGAAAGCCAAAAATAAATATGTATTTTGAAGTCTAAAATAACAATAGATTGATAAATATTTAATAAGCACCTACTATCTGTCATCACTCAGCTTAGTGCCTGAGATATAAAAATATTAAAGTTTTATTTGGTTATGTTGGACAACATGGACATGGGTGCAACTTCTGAAGAATGGCGAACAAGGACAGATGTCCCATCTGGTAGAGTAAGGCAGATTCTTTCAATTCTCTCAGCTCTAGGGAATTGGGAAAATTTCAGGTACTTTTTTGTGGGGTTTTTTGTTTGTTTTTCGTGGCTTACTCCCAAACCTTCCTTTATGGAGGAAGGGACTTCTAGGCCCTATGCCTGTAGCTTCCAAAAGTTCCCCTTTGGGTTGTCTTTTAAGATGGATAGAAGTTGCCTACTTAATGGCCTTCGTTGAACTTTCTTGGCTCAGGAAAGATTGTGAGATGCTTGAAGCTTAGAGCAGGGGCAATGGGGACCAATAAAATGATCCCCTTCCTATGGCTTGGGCCTCAGCCCTTGCCCCTTTAGGAACTCCTGCTCAGGTCCCAACCACCTGTCTTGCTGAGGTGCCTCCCTCTGCAGCCCCTCCCCCTGAGGCAACACCCACTCAGGCCTCAGGCCCTACCCCCACACAGTATTAGGGGTGTCTCCTATTCTGACCCCTTCCCCTCCTCAGGTGCCAAAAGACCTTTCCCCTTGCCAGTGGGATCTAAGAACTGCATTTCAAAAGCAAGTAAATTATCATAAGATTAGGGAAGTTATTCAGAGAGAAAGGAAAACCCTGCCCATTTTCCAAGACCAAAAGGTAGAAGCTATTAAAAGGCATAAGAATTTAGATTCTGACTCTATAGAAGAGGAAGCAATCCTTAGTATTTCATTAGTCAGCCTGCCCCACATATTAGGTGGAAACTGTAGAAATTGGCAATGGGATCCCAAACACTCAGGCCCAATTACTGGAGATGGCCTTTGGAGTCTTAAATAACAGGGACCTAGTTGCAGCAGAGGAGAAAGAATGAAGGGAAGGAACCAGAGACAGAGAACATGCTGGATTCTTGGCTGCTGCCATGGCTAGAAACCCATCCACCCCCCCACCACCAGGGCACCCCTTGGAAGGAAGCTTAATCACTTGGGCAGTGGGAAAACCTGCTTTTGATGCCACAAGGAGGGTCACTGCTCCAAGGAGTGGCCCTCCAGGATACCTCCCCCCCCCCCCCAGAGAGAGACCCAGGAACCAACACGTCTAGAACTGTGCCCCTCTCATCAGGAGGGACATTGGAGGAAGGATTGTCCTCAAGATTGGAAAAGTGGTAGAGTCACCTCCCAGTAGCTTGTCCTCCAGTCTTTTCAAGACTTGGAGTGACGGGGACCATGGGGCTTGGCAGTGCTTCCACTTTCTTCAACTCTCACTGAGCTCTGGACAAGCATTGAAGCTGAAGGTAAGGTTATCCACTTTATTATGGCCAAGTTTTCTGTTCTAAGCCATTGGTTCTGCCCTCCCCTTGATCAATCAGGTCAGGGGCATGAAAGGGGAAACTAAGGGATGTTTCCAGACATACTCAGTCCCTTGCCTATTTGAGGCTTTCTTGTTTGAACATTTCCTTATGCTCTCCTTATCCTGTCCCCTTGTTGGGAAGGGACCTTCTGGTGAAACTGGGAAGCCAATTTTCTCCAACAAAGCCTCCCAGATCTTCTCATGTTCCCTCAGCAGTGTGGAATATAGTTGAGTCAATTGTTTGGGATCAGGGAATTCCTGGGTGAGCTACTTTTGCCATCCCAGCATTTATTTTTGAAAAACCCTTTACTCTCTGTGATGGCAGAATGAGAGAACAGGCTTTGGGAGTTATTGCCTGTTTTTGAAAACTGCTATTGCACATGGTTGATATTGCTTTACATGTGCTAAATGTCCATGGAACAATTTGGAAAGGAAGGGAATATCTGGCAGTGTTTTGGCCTTGACATAGTTTTTTTTTTTTTTTTTTTGGTGCCTGTTTGCTTGTTTGATCTTTGTTTACTCAACCTCCTTGCCAGGTTTGTCTCCTCCAGGGTTTAAGCCCCAAATTCTCCAGCCCACTGGACCTAGCATCATCCACGTTCCAGAGTCTGACCCCTTGGATTTGAAGTCTGACCCCCTTGAACAGGACCCAGAGAGGCAGGGACAGCTCTACACCCCTTGCCAGCAGGAAGCACTTTCAGAAGCTGAGACCTTTGCCCTTTACTCCAAAGGAATTTGGGTCTCATTTCTTTGAGGGGCGAATGATGAGGTTCCAGCTCTGTGAGGTCCCTTGGGCTCTCCTTGAATCTTCCCACATAAGGCATTTGCCTGAGGCAATAGGCCTTCCATTGTGGCTCTGCCCAAGTCTTTATCTAGCTCTGTTGTCCAGAAATTTCCCACCCTTGAACTGGCCTAGGCCACCATTGTCTGTCCTCTCCAGGTAGCCTCCAGCAACTTCCCACCCTTAATCACTCATTGCTGGAGTCTGACCTCATCTGACTACTCTTGAAGACCCTCCCCAAACTCCTCCTCTAGACCATCCCTAGATTCCTCCCACAACCTTTCTGTACATAAGACCCCATCTTTCCTCCATGTGGTGTGAGAGCACCATAGAATGACCTAGCATAGACTTACTCTGTGCCAGACTTACTGTGGCCTGCTTGCCCAATGCAGGCATCACAGATACCTAGATACCTTAAGAGTCTACCCAATATGGTGAACTTTTAATGAACTTTTAATAAACTTTGCTTTTCTTTGGCTGAGAGAAGACTTGAGTTGAGTTCATTTGGCAGGAACAGGCATGTTGGTATTTTGGGGTCTTTATCACCTCTAACCCTAACCCTCTTTATGGGTAAACACATCACAACCACCTTCTTCACCTTGTTTGTATTTATCTGGTCCCTAAATCTCCAACACCCATTAGAAACCATAAAATTGCATCATCATCCCACATTCTGTGTACCTTTCTGTCTATATAAATCTGGTCCTTTTCCTACATCATTTCCTTTGTTTAGCTCCTTGCTAAGTCTAAGGCCTGCAAATTTTGCATCAATAAAGCTCCCTTGGGCTAAAAAAAAAAAGTCTCTGCTCTGAAATAGTTGACCATCGAATGGTGGAGATAATATAGAAGCATATATACAGAGCAAACTATATATAGGATAAATTGGAAATCATTATAAGAGGAAAAACAGTTGAATTAAGAAGAATTATGGAAGGCTTTCAGTGGAAAGTAGCATTTTAATTGGGAGTTAAAGGAAGTCAGGTAGGTTAGTAGTCAGATAAGTGGAAGGACATAGTTTCAGGCATGTGGGAATTCATGAGAGAATTCCCAGAGCTGAGAAATGGAATGTCTTGTCTGTGTATCAGGCTGTAGGTCAGTGTCACAGGGTTGAAGAGTAATAGGGAATACAGTTCAAAAAGCTTGGAAAGGAAGGAGGGTAGTAAGCTATGAAGGGCTTTAGAGTTACTAGATCCAAAGTATACTGACAAAAGGAAAGTTCAGTTACTGAAAGAGACATTGAGATCCCCAAATCAATCTGAATGAATTAATGAAAACATAATTTTTAAACATTTAGTCCATACAAAACTGTGCTAAGCATTTGACACACCAAGAGAAGTGGAAGCCAACCTGTAGTTGCAAGGAGCTAACATTTTAATAGGTGGAGAAAATAGACCCAGTGGTTACATGGTCTACCACCACTAACAAGCCTGAACCTGCTATTGTAGTACTATGTTGAATGTGCTTTTTCCTCTTCCTTCTGAGCCATACCATTGAAGTATGACCTCAGATATGAGCCCACTACCTTACTTTATTGCTTGATATTAATAGAAACACTTGACTATGTCCAAGGCATATATATTGGGAGCCTCCTACTATTTCAAAGCCTAAAACAGTTAGACTCTACTATATACTGAAGACATTCTCACTATATTCAAGATTTCAGAATTTCATGTAAATATGTATGTATATGTTTGTGTGTACACATATATATTTATGTGTATGATTGTGTGTGCATAAATATATACTCACACATACATATGCATGCACAAACACAGACATATATTCTTCCTAACCTTACTTAGTAGTTGTGAACAAGCATTGAGACATAAATTTAAATTTATAGTTCCAGATTGAAGTAAACCCATCATTATAAAAAATCAGAGTTATATGGATTATATATGGATTGAGGACAGAATATTGACTTTATAGTCCATACAACATCTGAGTAATGAGATAGGTCTTCCAAAACTACCCTTACTTTCTTTGAAATATTATAATATCTGGAAACTCAATGTCTTCTTGGAAGTATAAAGTTTGTCCCTCTTTGTAGAAATTATGCAGGCTCCTCATGGATGATCCCCATCTCTTCAAACTATCATAGATAGTCAACGACACTAGGAGCCTTGGTGTGGAAAAAAATAGCAAGAAAATATGCTAATAATTTAGTGCTCAAATAGCTTACTAGTTTATATAGGAGAGCATACTTTATATTGAAAAGGGATTCAATTTATACTTTAAAAGGTGGGAACTGAAGCATACAAGAGGACCAATTATCCTGGTTGTAGCAGATGCAGCAGGCAGGATACTTTATAGCATGCTTTTCATGGAGATGGTATGCCCTTGTGAGGGAATGATACATGAAAGCTTATGAACGGTGAAGCAGAAAAGCTGAAACTCACCTAGACTGTGGGCAGAAGCAAAAGGGAGACCATATATCCAGAAAATTACATTCAGGACCAGAGGTGCCAATATCAGTCAGGGGATGACATATAACATAGAAATGGTAATGAGTCATCTCTGCCCAGTGTCTAACAAGATCAAGCTGGAGTTATGTGCATGACTCTCAAATAGGTCTGTGACAAAATAATTTTAGATCCAAAAATTATCAATTATAAAATTAAAGATGTGTATCTGAAGAGAACTGACAAGCTAGAGTCAAAGTTCAATGGAAAATATACACTTGAGAAATTAATACTTTCTAAACACCATTGAATTGGTAAAATTCACAACAGTTTATAGACAAAAAGTTAACCATTCTGATCAGGTATAGAGCCTAATAGAAATTTGGGTAGCCAAAACAAAAAAGTTCTACCCATGATTCCTCTTCCTTTCCCCACTCCCACCAAGGTAGGCATAAGTGGTGTACTGAAACAAAACTGGTTTTGGAAGAGCAGGCATATTTGAGGAAGTAACCCTCAGTCAAGTAGTTACAGCAACAATCTAGGACTCATTCTACTGTTGTATAGATTATGTCCTCTACTGTTTGTATATGTATGAGTGTCATGGATTTGGAGGTAGTAGGAAGCAGGATATTTGTTCCCGTAATGATTCCTCATTTTCCCAGAGTCAAAATCATCAAGATCATCACTGCTGATCACAGAATACAAACAGCATTCAAAAATTCTAAGATTGTAAGATATAATCACGAAGAATTGGACTAAATAAGTAAGCTACACTGTTACATAAACTTGATGACATGTATTATCACATGGTTCAAAATTCCATTAAAAAACCTACTGGGAGCAGTACAAAACAATGTGGGAGAAATTAGGTGTAGCCTAACTCGGCATACAAAGGTGGCTGGGTCACACAGGAGACAGAGCACCAGCCTTCTGGTCACCAAGAGCTGATTTCCAATTCAGCCTGAGAATGCTGGTTTTCTGTGTGATCCAGGGCACATCTTTTCATCTCTTCCTCAGTTTCCTTCTGTGTAAAATGGAAACAAAACTATCACCTACCTCCCAGAATTGTTCTGAGCATCAAATGAGAAAATAATTGTAAAACATTTAGCACAGTGTCAATCAAAGAGTAAGAACTATGAAAAGTTAGCTAGTATGATTAATTAGTATCATGCTACATTCCATAAGAGTTGTGTAATAGACTTAGGATATAAATATAAAAGGCACAGCATAAGACAAAATCAGAAGAGAAGAAGCTAAGATTCTTAAAAGGTTCTTCTGTCAGTGAAGCAAATCATAAGAAGTAAGGATTCTATCATACTCACTTGGATAAACGCTATGCATACAAAGACAATGACAAACAAATGAACGAATATAGATATATAGAAAGGGATGAATGGAAATTCTTCAAGTGGTCATTTGTGCCAGAGCCAGGAAAAAAGCTTAGACATTCATGATTCTAAGGCCAGGCTTCCATCCAGTGTACAAAACATATAAAATGTCTTTCATCCCCAATCATAGTTGCCAAATAACTGGGACAGACAGAGGAAGTTATTTGAAGTTCTTTGAATAGGAATTCAACAAGGTTGGGTACACCAGACATACCCAGTAAATGTGTTTGGATGACAATGACACTGAGAACTTCAGAAAGTTTCCCATAGGTATAGATACAACTTTTTCATGTGCATTATGCGTATACTTTGAAACAAGATGTGGTTATTGTTAGGGAAAATAATTTACAATTGGGGGGGGATAAAAGGAGTAATTCTCATTCCTATTGGAAGGGGCTAGATGGCCTGCATTTGGTTTCCCTATCAGGAATGATGTATGGTATTATGTTGAAAAGGGATTCAATTTATAATTTAATATGTTGGAACTTTAAGAATATGAGAGGACCAAATATCCTGGCTCTAAGAGATGCAGCATCCCCGATACTTTCCAGCATACCTTTGATGCAGATGGTATGCCCTTGTGAGTGAACTTGGTAACTGAAATTATATGAAGGGTGAAGTACAAAAAACTGAAATTCACCTGGGATTCTGTGTTATTGTTAATTTACCAGTAAGACCTACAAAGAAGAAGAATGCTGTTAAAAAAATTTCTCTGCACAATTGTAGGAAGTGTTTGCCAAGCATTCAGATCATTATCAATCCTCAATGCTTTCCAATAACGTAAGTTAGAACATATAATTACTGTTACTATTATGTATTTTCTAATCAGGCCCCAGAGAAATGGTGCTTTAATGCATAAGGGAACACTTTCTTGGAAATGAGCTTCATATTTAGAAAAGAAAAAGCAACAGAAGATTTGAAAGTCTTTTCATTTTTTTTATGGATGGGTTCACTAACCTCTCAAAATACATAACCTTATTACACACACCTTGGACTTTACATATATCTATCTATCTATATATATATATATTATACACAATGGACCTTAATCTATTGATCTATTGACAACTGTACCTACACCATTGAAAGATGTAATTCCACTTCTAGAAAACCAGCATCAATAGGGCACCCCTCTGTAAGCCAAGGAGCTATTCTCTCATGCCAGAGAATTGTCACAAAACATGTGCTTCAAAAGCTATAAAACTGTGTACACCCAATGATATTGGGGATGGTTTCAGAGAAACCTGATAAAGATTTATATGAAACCAGAATATTCCTGTTGTATACACTAACACCAACTTCATCAAAATAAAGAACAGTGAAAGATTTAGGTATGCTGATCAACACAATGATCCATGATATATCTGAAGGACCAATAATAAAAAATTATATCTAACTCCAGAGAGAGGACTGATTAACACAATACAGGTTGAAGAATATTCTTTTTTCAACTTATTTGTAATGCTTTTTAATTTTCGCAACATGGCTGATATGGAAATATGTTTTGTACAACTTCACATTTATAGAGGATGTCATATTGCTTGCTTTTTCAAAGAGTGGGGGAGGAGAGGAGGAGGAAAAAGAGAATTTGGAGCCCAGTATACAAATATTAATTTAAAATATAAAAATATGGTCTCCTTTTTTGAAAAAGATTGGAGTCCTTAAGAAAGATAATAAATGAGCACTTTTAAAATATTTATCATCAGCAAGCCTCTGTGCCAACTTTAAAAATAGTATCTCTTTTGATCCTACCAACAATCTTAATAGGAAGTGATATTATCTCTATTCGAAGATTTAAGAAACTGAGGCAGATATAAATTAAGTTACTTGACCAGGGTCACACTCTTCCTAAGTGTCTGAAACAACTTTTGAACTCAGCAGTTTTTGACTCCAGGCCCAGAGACATCTCCGCTGGGCTACTTAGGTATCTAATAAAAAAAAAAAAGAAATCATTTGATCATCACAAAAAGCCTGCCATGTAGATGCTATCATTAGTCCTATTTAACTGAAAGTAAAAATAGAAAGATGTGAAGTTACTTAACAAAAGTCAAAAAGCTTGTGTATGAGGATAGATTAAAAATCATTTCTTAACTCTACACCTAGTACTCTTCACTGCACTGTCCAGCTACTTCTAAAAGACTATAATTACCTGAAGGCAATCCAGCCTACTCTCTTCCCTCTGGTTATTATGGGTACTCAAAACTAATTCTATTTGTATTCATCAGTCCTAGAGATGCATCCCAAAACACAAACTCTTCAACCTACCCACCCCACATTATGTTATATTCTGGGTATTACTGTTCTTGGTCTACTTGACTTTTAGTGTTTGGGTGTTTAAAATAATCTGTTCTTCTTGTCCACAGACCTCTCACATGAATCTATGCAATATCCTTGGCCTCGTTGCAAGAATTAAACATCACCCACAATGGAAGCCTGGAATGTATAAGTTAATAAAGACTCCATGAAAATAGATAGAACAGTGAAGTTTTTCACTTATTACTGTCTGGGAAATTTCCGTAATATGATCACATGAAATCCATTAAACATCTTCGGTGCTTCAGGGACATGACCTCATGGGGACTGAGAAAATCATAAAGTCTGATTCCCGTAGCTGGTGGTACATATAACACAACCAAGCCACAGGTCATTCTACCTTCCAGATATGCAGGTAACATGATTCTTTTTGATCTTCTAGTATAGGATGTATGAAAAATCACATGAGGTCCAAAGAGCTTAGTTCAAAAAGTCTAACATTATTCTGCCCACGGTTTGGGTGAGTGTGACCTTGTGGTGAATTCACTCAAACGGAAAAGAAATGAAATCATCCTAGCGAGGTTACCGATTACAGGTCCTAGCTCTGATTAATGGCACACGTTACCTTCTGTTCCAAAAAATCAAATAATTTTTGTCAAGGGGCATAGATCATCAATAGCATATGAAATACCAATGATTTTTTTAGATCAGTGCTATGCAAATGGACATAAGCTGAAGAACATTTTGTTTTAAGTCCCTTTGAATATCTGGGAATAACAGGCATTGAAAACACCAAAATTACAAATCCAGATAATTTTCAAAATCCGGGAAGCAAAATGTTACCTCTCTGATAAGGCAAAGTGAAATAAGCCTACTGAGGGCAAGTATATCCATCATATTTTGCTCAAGGTTATAGAGTTGAAGACAGCAAATGAAAGAGACTGGAACAGAAATTGAATTTCTAATTTAAATAGTTTAGCGAACTCCTAAGGAGGAAATTTCTTCTCTTGTCATTGTCTATTCTTTGTCTAAAACCTACAGACAGTTACATCCATTACTGGGAGGTTATATGATTAGTGTGGGTTATACAGAGATGCACAGGATATGGTTTTAGGACCTAATTCTATTTGGCTTCAAGGTCAGTTTGATATCTTTGCTGTTCAATTGTATAGTTGTGTCCTTCTCTTCATGACACTGTGGACAATACTGATACCTATTTTATCATAATTCATCCACAAGGTATTCTCACTGACTCTGGCTTCTTTCAATATCTTATAATAAGCCTTCTACACACTGATCGAAATTATTTTTTAATACGAAATATTTCAATTGCTTTAAACTTAAATATTTTAAATATTAGTCATGATATAATCATGTTCCACCTCTGGGGGTTAAAGAGCTTCATAATTCAGCTTATTTTTTGTAAAATAAAGGCACATGGGCTTCCTTATTTATGACAGGTTGATATGATATGATATGAGAAATATGCTATAATTGGGTGGGAAAACTCTAGCTTATTTAATTCAAGACATTTTAACCTACTAACTGTTTAAAAGACTATGAAAACAATATTAAAGAAGGCTTCTTTCTTTTATTCTCAGAATATCACCCTTAGGTAAAAGAAATGATCAAGTTGAATGAAACAACTGAGAGCCAAGTGAGTGAATTCATTCTCATTGGTATCACACACCGTCCTGAGCTACAGGGCCCCCTCTTTGGAGTATTTTTCCTCAACTACATAGCCATTGCTGTGGGGAACTTGGGCCTCATCATCCTAACCAGTGTTGATTCCCACCTCCAAACTCCCATGTACTTTTTTCTCAGGCACCTGGCATATGTCGATCTTGGCTATTCTACAGCAATTGGTCCAAAAATGCTAGTCAGTTTTGTGGAGGAGAAAAATAAAATTTCTTACAAGGGGTGTGTGATACAGATATTTTTCATTGGGATACTTATAACCTGTGAATTTTTTATCCTGTCAGCCATGGCCTATGACCGCTATGTGGCTATCTGTAAGCCCCTCCTCTACATGGTCATCATGTCAGGCAGGGTATGTTGGGTTTTGCTTGCTATCTCCTACATTCATAGCATTATGGTTTCCCTAGTGATGACAATAAAGATTTTTAACTTGTCATTCTGTAAATCTAATATAATACGACATTTCTACTGTGACAGTCTTCCTTTATTATCCATTATATGTTCAGACACAAGTGAGACTGAACTCATCATTATGATTCTTTCTGCTTTTAATTTGATTTCTTCTCTTTTGATTATCCTTGCCTCTTATATGATCATTCTTGGGACCATCCTCAGGATGAACTCTGCTGAAGGCAGGCAAAAGGCCTTCTCCACCTGTGGCTCTCATCTCACAGTAGTAACTGTGTTTTATGGAACACTTCTTTTCATGTACCTGCAACCCCAATCAAGCCACTCTTTTGACACAGACAAAATAGCTTCTGTGTTTTACACTCTGATAATGCCTATGCTCAACCCTTTGATTTATAGCTTGAGGAACAAAGAGGTGAAAGGTGCCTTGAAGAGACTCTTTAAAAAACTGATGTAAGTATTCCATTAAATGTCTAATGTAGAGTATGATTCCATGGCATTATGAGAAGCAAGTAAGCTTCCGCTAGATTTCTTAAACAACTTCCCCCCAATTCTTTTATTTTTCTACAGTAAAGAAAATCTCTATTGATATGCACAAAAAGAAGGATTTTTGTTTGTTAGTGGAGTTTTTTTAATCAACAATCTTTAGTAAAACTTGGTTTAGCAAAATTTTTGAATGAAGGGGCCTACTAGGGGATTTCATACTAATTATCTTTATAAAAACAACTTATGTAAAAGTAAACATTCCAACTCTGGTTAACATTTTCTAATATGGAAGATTCCATCAATATACAAACATTTAGAGAATGCTGGTGCTAAGTACTGTGCTAGCATTAGGCATACACCAACAACCAAAAAGTGGTTCTTGTCATCAATGAAGTTACAATTTATTAAAGGAAACAACATATCCACAAAAACCACACCATCTGCCACAGAAGCCAATCTGCTTTTGAATGTCTGTAATTATTGAGAAGTTTATCCTGATTATTGCCTGAATTTCCCCTCTACAGTTTTCAGACATTGCTCCAGGTCTTCTTTTCTGTAACCAAAGAGAATATGTTCTTTCTTCTTTGTGATATTGATTCAAATTCCCATATAATGAGCTTCTATCTCTTTGATGTTATTGTTGCCTCCCTCTCTTCACCCAGTAGTTTAATAATGTTCATTCTGAACTCTATCACACCAAATTGAACACAATCCTCCAAATGTGTCCTGGCCAGAGCAGAATACAATACGACTGTTGCATCTTATGACTGGATGTTATATGTTTCTTAATGGAAATAATTCAATTCATAGAAATCAAATCAATAACTTCCTTGGTTTATCTGTAATAACCTAGACTCATACTGAAGTTGGAATACTTTAATAACTCTAGGTCTCTTTAAGAGGAATGCCTAAAATTCCATGTATTTTCTGTTGTTCTCATGAATTTTTCAGCTCAAATAAAATATAAAATTGTCCATGTACCTCAATAGAATTCTTTTATGTTGTTAATCTCATTTAATTGCATATCAGGTTTAAGAACTACTAGAAGAAAATTCTTGGCTTGTACATTGAAAGAGCCTTAGGCAGGACTTCTGCAGGTGTTTCTGATCAATTGAAGAAGAAAGTTTTTGGTTGATAGATTTCATAATTTAGATTTTCCCTTTCTTCTTCTTCCACTCTCCACCCCAGAAAGAAGACATATTGTTCTGTATTAGTCAGTATCACAACCTTTTCTTTGATTTGTGTGAATGAAAAGTGACTTGGGGAGGATTTTCGAGTAGGTATGCTGGGAAGGGAATTGGAAATACTGGCCTGAATATATTAGTCATTATGTGGGAAGACATTATGGTATTGTCTAGTGATTTGCTTTAATATGTGTTTAAAAAAAATAAAGTACTTACAATTACTAAGCAGTTTGCTTTTGCTCCAGTGATTTTTTTGTTTTTTGGAGAGAGGAAGACAAGGGAATTGGGGTTAAGTGACTTGCCCAAGGTCATGCACCTGGGAAGTGTGTGAAGTGTCTAAGGCTGAATTTGAACTCAGTTCCTTCTGACTCAAGGGGCAGTGCCCTATTCATTGCACCACCTATCTGCCCCCTCCACTGAAATCTTGCAACACAAAATTCCCCTTCATCTAATTGGAAAACAGAATTATTTCATTTGAAATGTTTCATCATTACAATATTTAAAACGTAGAATTTCCATAATAACCTCAATAATTTTGCAGCTTTATTTTAATTTCTATTGCAAAAAATTAGTTCACAACTGTGCTTCCAACACTAACAAGTATCCAGCTGTCCTCAGGCTGTATGAGTGACAACAAATATAAAGAACCACCTCTCCCAATAGTATCTTTACAGTGGTCAGGAGGTTTTAGGGGAGATTTTGTTGCATTTTGTTTTATTTTCCCTTATCTTAATTCTCTAATGCCTGATCTTCAATAGATTATTTCATAAGAATAAGAATAATATGGAAGTAGTTTCAGTACATACATTTTAAAGCAGGAGTAAGAAGAAAAAATATGAAAATGCTGACTTTTGTAGATAGAGTTCATAAATATTACCTTGTTAAAGAGTCACAAAAACCCTCTGAGGAGATGTAATAAATGCTTTAACTCCATTTTATTGATGAAGGAACTGAGCCTAAAAAAGATTGCATAACATTATAATTATAATTACATTATTATAATATATTATTATATCATTATAATATAATTATATTATTATTATATTATAATTATATCCTATAAGTGTCAAAGATAAGGTTGGTATAAATTCTTCCTAATTATAAGTGCAATACTCTGTACTTTACCACCTACTATAGGGCACTTTTCAACTTAGAGAAATCCAGTTACTCAAAGTAATTACCATTGTTGTCATAATCCATTTATCATCATCAATACTATACCTCTTTCTCCTCCTCTTCCTTCTTATCATCATTGTCATCACTATGATTATCAAATACCTATTTCTTTAATTTTCACTACTACATCCATCTGCTGGATCACACACTGTGGTAAATGCACAGAAATATCAGGCTTAGGGTCATAATATTTTCAAGGTATTCCTAAAAGTCTTAGTGAAAAGAAAAGGGAAGTGAACATACTGCTGAGAAAATTTTGGATCTAAAATCAGAAAAATAGAAGCCAAAGGTATACAGGAATTTGGAAGATTATATTGAGTGTGATGGAAAAGAAAGAGGAAGAAGTTTACGATCTGTAATTCTTCCGGAGAGTCAAAACCATCATCCTACTAGTTGGCAGAGTGGATAGAGCACTGAGCTTGAAATCAGAAAGACTCATCTTCCTCAGTTAAAATCTGGCTATAGACATTTATTAACTATATAGCACTGAGCAAGCCACTTAACTATATTTACCTGAGTTCTTCAATTTTAAAATGAGCTGGAGAAATAAATGCCAGACCATTTTAGTATCTTTGACAAGAAAAGCCCAAATGGGATCATTAAGAGTCTGATATAATAAAAAAAAGAACTGAAAAACAAGCAATGACTGATTAAAGAATACAAAAGTAAGATCCCCAGAAAATTCTACATAGAGAAGAATCATGAAAAACTGAATTTGATAGTCTAGTATTAAATAAAATGAATGAAAAAAAAATTAGTGAAGAACTCCAATTTTAACAAAAACTAGTTGGATCACTGCAAAGTTATTTAGCACAAATTAGAGTCAGACTAACCAAATGCACAAGGGCAAATGAGTTACAAAGTAAATAGAACACCAGCTCTAGAAGTATGAGTTCAAGTCATGTTTCAGATATTTACTCTGTTCCCCTAGACAAATTATTTAACCTCTCCCTCATGTGCAAAATTTAGAAAATTATAGAATTTATCTCCCAGCATGGTTATGAGAATAAATGCAATAATACTTGAAGACCACTTAGAATAGTGCCAGGCATATTGCAGGATCTGTTTAAATGTTAGTTATTATTGTTATTGTTATTAATGCTATTATGCCATATTCCATAATAAATGCAAAATGAATTGATGACTTAAATATAAAGAGGAATTCTACGACACAAAAAGAGAAGAGAACAAGATCAATATTTTCCACCAGAACACTTGTCAACCAAGCAATTAAAAAGTTTTTATAAGAAAACCTCTGTGATCCACACTGTGAGAGGCACTGGACATGAAAAGACAAGTAGATATAAATGAAAGAAGGAAGTTCATATATGCCAGAGCCATGACTTGAGTTTAGATTGTCATGATTCTAAGGCCACCCTTTCATCCATGATGCAGCAATTGTTGCATGTTGTCTTTTATTTTACCTCATAGGTGCTAAATAACTGTCATAGAGAGAGGATATTTTTTCACCAAAGTTACTGAAAAGTCCTTGGATAGGGATAAAACAAGAATGGGTTAAATTGACATACCCAGTAAATGCACTATGATAATGACATTACTGAGCTTAAAATCTATTCATTCAAAAAGTTTGCCTTAGGCCTTAATACATCTCTTTGATGCACAAAACGCTGATTCAATAACCACAAAATTAGAGTATTTTAAAATGGAATGGACTGTCTCTATAGTGGTGGGTTCAGTTCTTTTGACACAATTTTGTTTCATGTTTCAAAACCATACCAGGGGACTTGTTAAGGTTGATTTTTTAAAAGGGCCTGTTTTGAAAAAAAATAAATAAAAGGGGGGGAGGCATTAAGAAGGGAAAGAAAGAAATATTCATTACATGTCTGCTGAATGTCAGTCTGTTGTAAATCACACTGCATCTTATTTGACCTTCAAAATAATCCTAGCAGGAAGTGTTAATATTATATCCATTTTAAAATTAAAGAATGTGAGGCAGATTAAGTGACTTTCTCAGGGTAACACTGAAATGTGTCTGAAGTCAAATTTGAACATAGTTTCCTGACTGTAAATCCAGTGATAGATCTACCCTATCACTTCAGTGCCTAATATTGGTTTCCTTTGATCTTCACAAAAATCCTAACAGATAGGTACTATTAACCCTATTTTAAAAGAAAGAAAAAAGTGACAGAAAGTAGTTGTTACTTACAATGGGTCAAACAGCTACTTTATGAGGACATATTTGAAAGTAGTTCTTTCTGATTGCACGCTCAGTGATCTATTCACTGGACCAACTAAATCTTCCTAAAAGATGGGTCTGTACTATTCTAAGGGCACTGAGGTGGTACAGTGGATAGAATACCAGATCTGGAATCAGGAAGACTCATCATCCTTAGTTCAATTCTGACCTCAGACACCTTTTATCTATGTAACCCTGGGTAAGTCACTTAACTGTGTTTTTCTCAGTTTCCCACAGATAAAATTAGCTAGAGAAAGAAATGGTAGATCATGCCAGTATCTCTACCAAGAAAACCCCAAAGGAGGTCCTGAATAATTGAAGATGATGGATATCACTGAACAAAATAGTCTAAAGTCAATCTAGCATGCTCACATACTTCTGCTTATTTCTGGGTCTAACACAGGTTAAGCTTTCCCAGATTTGCTTCCAAAAATGCAGGCTCTTCATCTTGCTCATTCAATTTTATGCTATCTTCTAGGTACTAGGTTTCCTTTGTTTTTCTGACCTTTGATGTGGGATTTAATAAAATAAATTATTCTGGTTAACTACAGACCTCTCCCAGAAGCCTCTGCAATGTCCTCAAACTTGATACAACCAGTAAAATGTCAACCATATTCCGCAGCCTGGAAATTGATGATATTTAATGAATTTTTCATAGAATTAGGTAATATAATATGATATAATACGACATGGCATGACATAAGTTAATATAACCTATATGTATAATTACACATTAGAGATACCACATCTCAACAATTTCTTTGAGAAGATAGTGTGAAATTCATTAAAGTTCTCCAGAGATTCAGGGACATGGCCTCATTGGGACTTAGAAAACATAAAGTCTCCCTCAAGCAGCTGGCAGAAGTGAAAACATGAACAAGTCACAGAAGATTCTACCTTCCAGGTGAAAAGGTAACATTTTTTTGATTGTTTTTGATGTCTATTTAGCAAGTATTAAATTACTATGGGGTGCAAGCAGTTCAGTTCCAAAATTAAAAAAAAAAAAAACATGCCCACTGTGAGGGCAAAAAGGGAAATTTAGGGGCCATGTTGTAAATTCACTCAAATTAAAACTCCATGAAATGATTCATAAAAAAAATCCACCAGATCACAAGGCATAGTTCTCAATAATGACAATTGATTTTCTGTAGTCAGAGAAATCAAACAGATTTTATCAAGAAACATGGATCACTGGTAATATATGAGAGCCTAATTGCCCTTGAGAACTATGCAGTGAAAATGGACTTAATCAAAAGAACAATTTTAATATAAAATTTAAAAATTAGATAAGTCTGAGAATTGAAGTCATTAAAACATTAAATTGGCAGGGCTACATCACCTTCATAATTCAGGCAGCAAAGTATTCTGTCTCAGGTAAGGTGACACATTGGCAATGCCATAGAGAGTTTGGCTATCCAAACTGTCTTCCTAGAGGTCATACTCTTAATGTCTACTGGAGATAGAGAAAGGAAGAGCTATTGGACCTCTAATCTCAATAGTTAGACCACTCTCAGGAAGGAAATTGCACTTCTGAATATTGGACTTCAGTTTTTGGCAACAAATAATCGTAGAGAATAGCCCAGAATATCATCATGTTACAAAACTTAGAAAGGAACACACATAGATATGTTGGATATGGTTCTTAAACTATGGTCTTCTTGGCTTCAACTTCAATCCCAGTAACACCATACTGACTTCAATGGGGAATCTCATATATTCTACCCTTCCATAATATCTCATTATGTTCCTGTTACATGCTGATTAGTTAAAATATTTTAAAATTGATTGATAATACTGTCCTGTCCAAATCTTAGCATAAAAGAACTTCACAATGAACTCCTGATTTTATATAATATAACTGTAGTCTCATTTCTTGGTGCTGTTAATATAGTGTATAATATAATAATAGAAATGCAATGTGATTTAGTAGGAAAGTTCCTATTCATCATATCTAAAATCTTTCTATCCATTAATTTTATAATTGACTATGCAAAAAGTACTTAAAGAAGGTTTCTTCCCTTTCTTCTCAGATTGTCTTCCTTGGATGGAAAAAAAAAAATGGCCAAGGTGAATGAAAGCACAGGGACCCAGGTGACTGAATTCATTCTCATTGGCATCACAAACCGTTCAGAGTTGCAGAACCCCCTCTTTGTTGTGTTTTTCTTCAACTACATGGCCACTGCTCTGGGGAATCTAGGATTGATTATCCTAACCAGTGTTGATTCCCACCTCCAAACCCCCATGTACTTTTTTCTCAGGCACCTGGCATTTATAGATCTGGGTTATTCCACAGCTGTTGGTCCAAAAATGCTGATCAGTTTCATCATTGAGAAAAATACTATTTCCTTCAATGGATGTGTAATACAGCTATTTTTCTTTCAAATATTTATTACCAGTGAAGTTTTTATCCTGTCAGCCATGGCCTATGACCGCTACGTAGCTATCTGTAAGCCCCTCCTCTACATTGTGATAATGTCAGACACGGTGTGTTGGATTTTGGTGGCTATTTCATACCTCTGTAGCACCATAGTATCCCTATTGATCACAATAAAGCTTTTAAAATCATCTTTCTGCAAATCAAATATATTAAGACATTTCTATTGTGACAGTCTCCCTCTATTGTCCATCATATGCTCAGACACAAGTGAAATTGAATTGATCATTATGATCTTTGCTGCATTTAGTCTGGTTTCTTCCCTTATGATTATCCTTATCTCCTACATGCTCATTCTTGTGGCCATCCTAAGGATGAACTCTGCTGAGGGCAGGTACAAAGCCTTCTCTACCTGCGGCTCTCATCTCACAGGGGTGGTTATATTCTATGGGACACTTCTCTTCATGTACCTGCAGCCCCAATCTAGCCACTCCTTTGATACAGACAAGATGGCCTCTGTGTTTTATACTCTTATTATCCCCATGCTCAACCCATTGATCTACAGTTTGAGGAACAAAGAGGTGAAAGGTGCATTGAAAAGAGTCTTTCAAAAATTGATGTAAGCATTTGCTTTAATTTCAAAGGTAGTGTTTGATTGTACTGTATCATTAAAAACAATAAATTTCTGCTTGTTTTCTTAGTCATCTTTACCCAGTTTTCCTTTCTTTGGCATAAAAAATATCTCTACCAATATGCAGAGAATGATTTTTGCTTTTAATTGTCAAACTCCAGTGAATCATAGCTTTGTGTATGTATGGATTATAAGAAGGACTCTATTAAATTCTATATTTTATTTACCCCCATGTTGAGCATTCCACCATTGGTTGAAGTTTTCTTGTGTGGAAGAATCAATCTATTTACAAGCATTTAGAAAATTCTGCAGCCATACCCTTTGATCAGCATGGGGCAGAGAAAGATAAATTTTAAAAAAAAAAAAGTTCTTACTATCAATGAATTTACATTTTTTTCTAAGAGAAATGACATGTCAATGGGAGGCTCATTACCCACCACTATTGCCATTCTACTTTCAACTATTTCTCATTGTTAAGAAGTTTACCCTTACCATAGCTTCAGTTTCCCCTTCCTTACTTCCATTCGTTGCTTCTAGTCTCCTCACTAACCAAGAAGAACAAGCCTATTCCCTCTTCTTTGTGGCAATTATTCCAATTCATGAGGAAAGCTTCCATCCCCTCTTTTTCCTTCAGACCCAATTATTTCATTCCTGTGCTAGAATAGAAACAACAATCACTTACAGAGAGTGTTGCAAAAGTTTTAACACGGTTTTAAGTTTCTAACGATTGCAATGAACTACGACTTTCAGGACAGTCTTTACTGTGAGAGTACCTATGTTCAAATACCAAGTCTCTTATCTGTGTCTTGTGGTATTCTGGGTAATAAGTTTATATTATCTGAATCTTGCTCAATTGTCAAATGTTCTGGTTTAATGAGATAAATTTTAAGGTTCATTTCATTTCAAAATCTATGGTGCCATGGACCCATTTTTTTGTGGTAACAAAATATTGCCTTAACCCAGCTCTCATGAGTCATGTGCTTCTGTTTCTTCAATACTGAGGTTACCTTTTTCTGTTCTCCCCATAGCTTATCAATGGACATCCTGAACTCTATCACTGAGAAATGAACACAATGTTCCCTATGTTGTCTGGACCAAGCAAAATGCCCCTAGACAGCTATGTCCTATGCTTGGATTTGGTGACTTTCTTGGTGGAGTTCACCTTGACTTTCTTTGTTGTTACATAATATTCTAGACTCATGCTAGAGTTGTTGTTGTTGCTGTTTTCAATCATGTCCAATTCTTTGTGACCCCATTTGACCCCATTTTGCCATGTTTCTTGGCAAAGATACTGGAGTGGTTGATCATTTCCTTCTCCAGTTCATTGTATAGATGAAGAAACTGAGGAAAACAAGACGGCTTTTCCTAGGGTTATGCAGCTTGTTAATGTGTGATGCCAGATAGAATATGAGTCTTTCTGTCTCCAAATGAAGTACTTTATCCACTGCACCACCTAGCTGCCCCAGCTTAGATGACCTCAGAAGTCACCTAATTTGATCAGAGTAATGCCTTTTTGTTTGTCTGAACAGACTCTAAAATCTGAAATCAGCTTAGAAACAAATTTATTTCATTATTTGGTAGTGGAGAGTCAGTTGAAAAATGTGGCCCCAGAGGCAGCTATTGTGGCACAGTGAATAGAGTGCCAGCTTGGGAGCCAGGAGCACCTGAGTTCAAATTCACCCTCAGACACTTGACACTTACTAGTTCTGTGACCTTGCACAAGTCATTTAACCCTGATCACCTTGGCTGCCCACTAAAAAAAAAATGTGGACTCTTCCTTTCTAGATTCTCAAAGGTTTATATTATATAAGATTTACACAAGCTTGGCTTCCAAGGGACCACTTTTATGCCATAGTATAAGGGAAATACCAACTTGCATAGAAACATAAAAAATCCTGGTGGTATAATCACAAACAAGGTTGCTTTCAGTGGATTCAGGTCTAGGGGGGACCAAACATACTTTGGAGCCAACCTCAGCATTTTTACAGAGTTATTGTGGTTAGGAGGTGATTTTGGTATGGACAACCTATAATCATATAAGGTTAAATTTAAACAATGTCAGACATATATATATATACACACACACATATATACAAACCCAAATAGAATTTCACCTTAGACCACCTTGGGTTTGATTTGTCTTATGTTACTTCTTAAAAAGATTATTTCATTACAGTGGGAAAATGTGCTTTCATTTTACATATTTTATAATTGTTATAAGAATTCCTGTAAGGAAAAAAAAATGTGGATAATTGCTGACATTCCAACAGAGTTAGATAAATATATCATAAGGCACAGCTCGGTGACACCGTAGATAGAGCACATAGGGAACTGTATTGAAAGGCTATTTATAATTATCATTATTACTGTTATTTTATGCCCTTTTCCATAATAAATAAAAAATGAATTAATGACCTAAATATTACTATGAAAGAAGAAGATCAAGTTTTTACCACAAGAATATTTGACAACAAAGCCATCACTAGGTATTTATAAAGGAAAGACTCTGTGATCTGTACTGTGACAGACACTGGGCGTATAAAGCAATAATGAACAAATGAATTAATGGAATAAATGAGATCTGCCTCAGCTAGTACTTGCGTCTAGATATTCATAATTCCAAGGCCAGTGTCCTGTCTCTGATGCAGCCATCACTGTGTATTGTCTTTCATTCCCACTCAGAAGTGCCGAATAACGGTTATGGAGAGAGAATAATTTTTATTTTATTTTTAATCAACGACCTTGGATAGAGATGCAAGAAAAATGGATTCTCTGAATTTGTTCATAAATGTGCGAGCACAATGCTGATATTAGTATACACTGTTTATTAAATCAAACAGTTTACATTAGGCATTAATAAATTTCTTTCAGGTTCACAATGCAAATACTTTCCTGATGCACCAAAACACACAAACAAACAAACAAGCAGTATCCACGCATAGAGCGGGCCAAGACTAGGTGTTGTGGTTTCAGTTGTTTTTTACACTATTGGATCCCATGTTTTAAAACTATATAATAAGAATATTAGAGGGGCCATTTTTGCAAAAATGTTATTTTTTTTTGAAAATAGATCAAAGGAATTAAGAAGGGAAAGAAAGAACTATTCATGAAATGCCTACTGTAAGACAGTCTCTGCTGTAACCACATTACACATAATACCTTATTTGAGTTTCACAATAATCCACCTACGGAGTGTTATTATGAGCTCCATTTTAAAGTTTAAGAAGTTGGGGTGAAAAGAGACCAAAAGACTTTCCCGGAGTAACACTGAAATGTGTCTGAAGTCACATTTGAAAACATTTTACTTAATGACAAACAGCAAGAGGTTTACTTGTCCACTTAAGTGGCTGATAAAATTTCCTCTGATCCTCACAAAAATCCTGGCATATAGGTGATATTACTAGTTCTGTTTTAAAAGAGAGAAAAAAGAGGCAGAAAGAGGTTGTTATGTAAATGGATAACACAGCTCCTCTAAGGAGATAGATTTGACAAAGGGCCTTTCTGACTAGCAGGCTTTGTGCTCTACCCAATCCACTACTTAATTCCTTCTGGAACATTTCTGGAAAATTCCAAAAGCAGCTATTTGGTGCAATGGATAGAATGCCAGGCCTGGAATCAGGAAGACTTATCTTCTTTAGTTTGAATCTGGCCTCAGACATTCATTAGCTATGTGACCCTGGGCAACTCACTTAACCCTTTCTGCCTCAATTTCTCATCTGTAAAATGAACTAAAAAAGGTAGTTGGTGAACCATTCCAGTTTTTTTGCTAAGAAAATACCAAATGGGGTCACACAGAAAACAATATGACAGAAATTAGTGAACAAATTCTTCTAAAAAGAGTCTAGGCTGTTCATAGATTTGTTGGTTATGTCTAGGGCCAACCCTGGGGCTAATATATCATCTTTCCCAGATATGCTTACAGAAAGACAGACCCTTCATCTTGCTCATTCAATTTTACACCATCTTCTAGGCACAGGATTTTCTTAATTTTCCACAACTTGATGTGTAACTGGATTAGAATTGCTATTTAATACATATTTCATAGCATTAGTTAGAATTACAACCTTTTACATATTCGAGACACCAGATCTCAGAAATTTCTTTGATATGATAATTATGAAATTCATTAAAGTTCTCTAGTACTTTAGAGACATGGTCTCATCGGGACTATGAAACATACAAATTCTCCCTCCAGCATCTGGCAGCAGTGAAAATATGAGCAAGCCACAGAGGAGTCAAACTTTCAGGTGAACAGGTAATATCATTGTTGGTTTGTGATCTAAGTAGAGCAGGTATCAAAAAATCAGATGGGTTCCAAGCAGTTCAGTTCCAAAATGCCTGCTGTGAGAGTGAATAAAGAAATTTAGGGACGATGTTACAAATTAACTAAACTTAAAACTCTGTGAAATGATGCTAAGAAATTCACCATATGTCAGGGCACAGAACAACACCATTGGTTTTCTGAAAACAGAGAAGTCAAAGAGTTTTGTCAGAGAACATTCAGCAATAAGAACGCAGAAGAACCCAATTGTCCTCGAGAGCTATTCTATGCAATTGGACATTACCTGAAAACACCTTTAATATAACTTTTCTGGGCAAAATTCAAGGGTCTGAATTCTGTCAGAGGGCAGAAACTGAAACATCAATGTACCAGTACTTGATGACCTTCATGATCCAGGCAGCAAAATGTTCCGTCTTAACTAAGGTGCCAGAGAGCTGATGCCACACTGAGTGTTTGGTTATCCATGTTTTCTTCCTAGAAGGATGCTCTTAATGTTTCTAGTAGATGGAGAAAGAAAGAGATATTGGACATGTCACCTCAATTGTTTGGGCCACTCTCATGAAGGAAATTCCATTTCTGAATGCTGGACATAAATTTTTTGATAACATATAATTACAGAAGTAGCCTAGACAAAGGCTTCTTTTTTTTTTTTTCTTTTTGGAGGGGGGAGAAGGCAGGGCAATTAGGGTTAAGTGATTTGCCCAAGGTCACACAGCTAGTAAAGTATGAAGTATCTGAGGCTACATTTGTGCTCAGGTGCTCATGACCCCAGGGCTGGTACTCTGTTGACTGAGCCACCTAGCAGCCCCTAGACCAGGGATTTTTAAACTTTTTCCTCTCACAACCCCTGCAGTGTTTCTTAAACAACAGGTCATGACCCCTTGTAGGGATTAGGCTCTAGAACAGTGGTTCTCAACCTTCCTAATGCCACTACCCTTTAATAGTCGTATATGGGCATGTCTGCATGTGGGTGGACCCACCTAGAGACTGATAGAGGAGGTTCCTAAGACCATCAGAAAGATGTGTTTTCCCATGGTCATAGGTGACCCCTGTGACCCCTGTGAAAGGGTCCTTCTACCCCAAAAGGGTCACGACGCACAGTTTGAGAACCACAGCTCTAGAATATCATGATGTTCCAAGACTAGCACAGGGTTACACGTACATTCTTTGGAAATAGTTCTAATAAAAGCACCATCTTCAAGCCAACTTAATCCCTGTAACAACACAGTGCTTGCAGTAGGGATTC
>CM053592.1:183651680-183679033 GCA_028646515.1 Pseudochirops corinnae
CCTCCATAACTCAGGTAGCAAGTTATAAGTGATGAGGTGCAAGCTCTGGGAGCTCCCTTGAGCTCTCCTTGAATCTTTGAGGTGCAGACTCTGGGACCCCCCTGGAGCTCTTCTTGAATCTTTGAGGTACGACCTCTCGGAAACCCCTTGAAGTCTGATTGAATCTTCCCACTTGATGAGGCATTTGCAGAGGTCACAAGTATTTCATTGTGGCTGGACCCAAACCTCTGTTATGAGCCAGGCCCTCCATTGTCCATCTGCTTCCCACCCGTGAGCCTATCAAAATATCAATCCATTCTTGCATTGACCTCATTAACTCCTCCTGAAGACCCTCCCCAAACTCCTCCTCTAGACCACCCCTAGATTCCTTTGTAAATAAGATCCCATCTTCCCTCCATGTAGTGTGAGAGTATCACAGAATGCCCTAGCACAGACTTGCTCTGTGAGAGCACCATAGAATGACCTAGAATAGACTGGCTCCTTAAGAGTCTACCCCATATGGAGAACTTTTAATGAACTTTCAATAAACTTTACTTTTCTTTGGCTGAGAAGACATGAGTCAAATTCTTTAGCCAGGACCCTGCATGTTGGTATTTTGGGGTCTCAGGCAACCCTAATCCCCTAAGTGGGTAAACCTCTTCAATAAGAATTCATCTAAATTCAGTTTTCTTTCATCTACCTTTTTCTTTTCTTAGAGTGACTAGAGAGATATCATTTCCAGTGAATTCTTCCCTTTAATCAGTCCCCTTCCTCCATGAACCCAAGAGGTTGGCAGTCTGGGCTATGGCTCTTGATCTTGAATTAAAGTAGTCATGTTTTTGGCCAGTTGGTGAGGGGTATACGTAAGGGTTTTGTGGTCCTGGGGAGGCAGTCACATGGAAAAATGGGTTATTCAGTTACAGATGGAGGTGAGAAGGGATTGGACTAATTGCATTTACTATTAAAAGCAGAAGATGGGATCGTAAGGAACATTGACTCCAGGTCAAAAGAACTGGGAAACATTTCACTTTGTGCAAATTCATATTTTATAGATTCATGTGGTCAAAGATTTAGAGTTTGAAAACACTTTAGAAAACCTGTTCATTTTTCATATGGGGAAATTGAGGGTAGAGAATGAAATTCATCTGAATAATGTTGCACACTAGTAAGAGTGAGAGTGTAGCTTCAAAGAAACTTTAGGTGGATCCAGTCAATTATTTTTTTCCTACTATATCACAACTGCCTCGGGTCCCTTTCATCTTAGATGCTTTTTTTTTCTGTTCAAAATTCCTTTGCATCTCTCACATTCTATGATTTAATGTTCTATCCTGTTCCAAGGGCCTCCCCAGTTCTGACATTCTTTCTTTTGTAATTCCATAAGTAAACCCAAAGCATTTTTTCTTTAAATAAAATGATGCCAACCCAATGTACACTCCCAGGATGCACACACACTGATAATTATTTGAACAAGGTGTTGAGGGGGGGAGGAAACTAAAATCCTTTAAATATCTCATTAAAAAATCAACAAAGCAAACAACTGGAGGTGTTAATCATTCCCCCAGGAAGACTTCAGAAGAGGTAATAGCTTAATTGCATTTCCTAGGATGTCCTGGAGAAACCCTTCAGGGAGAAGTCTTAAGCAGGCCCCTCCTCATTCCTGATTTATAAATACTTCCAAATCCCATTTATCACTTAGATATTACATGTGTGAAGCTATTGAAAGTATCATTCTTCACCCACAGGTAGGTTGGAAAGTTCTTGATTAGAAAGCCAGTAGCAGACTTGTATTTCCTCCTTTCTTTCTCTACACTGAAAGTGATTCATTGAAAAATAATATATTTAGTGTTTAGTCCCTTTTGTATATTTAGGATGCTTAATCTGGGAGGAATCTTAGAGAACAGGACCCAAGTGTTAGTCCTGGCCCTCTGTAGTACAGTGAAAAGAGCACTGGGAATAGAGTAAGAGGGTTTGACTTCACATCCAGTCTGTGTCATTTACTAACTGCATGACTGGGGAAAGAGCCAACCACTTCAGGCCTCAGTTTCCTTATTTTAAAAGGAGAAAGTTAGAATAGATGAATTTTGTGGTTCCTCAAAGCTGGAAATCTACTATCTCGTGATCCTATGACTCAGTTTCAAATCTCAGTTCTTTCACTCCTTACCTTTGTGAGAGGTGAGGGTGATGGAGCTAGGTGGCACAGTGGATAGAGTACCTAGGCTTGGAATCAGGAAGACTCATGCTGAGTTCCAATATGGCCCCAGATACTCAGTAGCTATGGGCTCCTAGCAAGGCATTTAAGCCTTTTTGCCTCAGTTTCCTCATCTGTGAGATGAGTTGGAGAAGGAAATGGTAACCCACTCCAGTATCTTTGCCCAGAAAGCCCCAAAAGAGGCCACAAAGATTTAGACATGACTGAACAACAACCACAAACTTGGGTGAGGCTGGGTAAATCATGCAATCTCTCTGGGTGGATTCTCTAGGCTGAAAAGTAAAGGATTTAGATTAGATGGTCTTTAAGCTACTTAGTCAATTCTCAAGGTTGCTATGGGGGTCAAACATGAAAATACATGAAGAGGGTATTGTTCTATGAATTAAACAGCGCTATGTAAATACTAGTTTTAACTCTGTTGACTTTTGGAAACTGTTGAAACTAAATAACAACAACAAGAAACAACAATGATAACAGCCCTTTAAAGCCTCAGCCATTTTGGAGGCCAGACTTCCTTAGAAACCAAGGTCTGGGGAGGCAGTGTGCCATTCCAGAGCTCTGAGCCTCAGGGTCCTTGTTTGTAAACTGATTTGAATCAATATGATCTCCAAAGATCTTTACAACTTGAAATCCCACTTGAAAACTGTGAAATCCAGGGTTCCTGGCTTTTAATCTAGTGTTTCCCGCCCCCATTCTTCTATGGATATTATTGGCATTTGTTTGTGAGGTTAATAGAAGACGTTTTTCCTGTGAAGCTTAATGGAGACATCCTCTTTCTCTGGTCCCTATCAAATTTAGTTTTAAAAATCTTGACAGACTTTGTCATATTTTGTTTGGCTAAACCTAAGTGCTGTTCCTGTTCCCACCTACTCTCTTATAAAATGACCACAATCTCTTAAAATAATAAAGTAATAAATATAGAGTAAAGGCATGTGTACTTACAGTATCCTGCTGGAGCTGTTAATTTCTTTGTTTCTTTTAATATCCACAAGTCATTTGTGGAAAATGTCAGAAGACCCTTGTGGCACCAACAACTGTTTCCCCCAAAACTCATTATATTTTCCACCATCACCTGTCCCTCTCTGGGCATGATTCCTCCCACTCTATTTCTGCCCTTTGTGAGTTCCATGCAGTGGGCTGGCTGGTGAGCCACCTGCTTTGTGCCTTCATTACAGTCTGAAGATGTATGAGTTTCTTTGTTTTCCTATCCTTTTGTTAGGGTCTGTTGGGCAGTTATTTCTTACTTCCACCTTCCATAATTCTATATTCTGTCCTCTTAATAAATTACTATGACAGCCACATCCCTGGTTCCCTGTTTCTGAAGGGAGCAGACACTTATTTATTAGATTCATGACAATATAGGTTGAGGTTGAAAACTGATCATCTATTAAGCAAAATCTTCCTAACATTTTGTCCTCTCATAAAGTGAAATGGGCTGATGCAGGAACTAGTGGCTTTGGTTTCCTTAGATGTCTTCACACAGAACCTAGAAAATCCCTCATTGGGTATATTATACTGGAGATGCTTGTAGAAATGAATTTGACTATGTAGACTGTGAAGTCCTGCCAAATTCTAACACACTAACATTCTGCCTCTGTGTGTGTGTGTGTGTGAAAACTGAGAAGAATAAAATTTTAGTCACTTGGGAATCTGGATACCTTAATAGCTGAAATATGTACATTAATATATTCATATGTAAGTATATATGCATACATGTATTATGTAGATATGCACATCTCTGAATGTTTTTACATATAGAGGAAGAGATAGATAGATATAGGGAGACTGAGTTAGGCAAAATGAGCTATATGTGTGTTTATATATCTATATATGAATAACTATAAGTTGGTCTATCTCTGCTCACTGAATTTTGCATAGGGGAAGGAGAGAGAGAAAGAGAGAGAGAAAGAGTATGTGTGTGCATGTACACACACACACACACACACACACACACAGATCTTGCCCCAACTAGAGGTCATGGGGTGGAGGAGGAAAGACAAAAATAGTCAAAAACAGAGGAGGGGAGCAGAGATGCAGTATAAAGGGCAGAAAAAGCTATATGTACATGTACACATATATATTATATATGTATACAAATATATGAGTATATAGATATACAAATTATGTGAACTTAGAAACAATAAAAACATATGTATATGTATATATGTGTGTATGTATATGTAAATGTATCTATGCATGTGCACATACTTAAAGTATATCCAGTCAGATCCACATCTACAAGGAATCCCCATAATCAACAATCTTTCTACCCTCTGATTTAAGACACACAAAGAAATTGGAAAATAGAACCCACCACTTCTTAAGGCAACCCATCCCTCTTTCTGTTGTTGTTCAGTCATTTTTTTCAATCATGTCAACTCTTCCTGACCCCATTTAGGGTTTTCTTGGAAAAGATCCTGAAGTGCCTTATAATTTCCTTCTCCCTGCTCAGTTTTGTTCTCCCACAAGTAAGTAGACCATGAACAAAGAGATAAAAGCATGATCATCCAATACACAGCAAACATCCCATTCAAGGACATTTGAATGACATATCCCAATTGACATATCTCAATTACTGGAGTGGAAAAGTAAAAAAAAAAAAAAAAAAGTAGGACCATACCCACATAAGACATGCAAATATATATATGCCTGTACAAACACACACACACACACACACACACACACACACACAAATATATATAAATTTTAACATAAGTCAAATGTCTTCTGCTAATTGCCTCTTTTTACTTCAATTTCCCTGGGTAGTTGTAACTAGTGTGCTATCTTTTCTATCTCTATTTCCATTAAAATATCTACTCATCTATTAATCTAGCTATTGTGAGGTCCTTTCCGCTCCTACAGACATGGCTGATCTACGGTTGCAGAGAACTTCCAACATTTAATGATAAGTTGCAAGATAAAGAAAGCAGTTCACTAGGAAAGCAAGGGCAGTCAGCCTGTAGTGCATGGCAATGAATGACTATCATAGGTTAATTGCATGTACATTAGCCTAGGACTTTTTCTTAATACTAGTTAAGGAGACTTTCCCTTCTCCCTTTTATAAACTCCATGAGCCATGAGCCATCATCCAGCAACATGGGGCCTGCCAAAATCAAAAAGCCAGTATAATTGTCTGTACTTTGTGCCCTGTACTGTACTCTGTTAATCTATATCAGTCAGCTCAGAGCTATGTTAAGGACAAAATGGGAGTAGATGACCTACATCATTAACTCAAGTTATTCACAATTTTGTTGGGAAGACCCAGCACAAATGATTTTTCTATGAAATTTCTATGAGCCATTTATATGAAGCTACCTCTGTGACCACTAGGAACAAGTCAAAAGTATTTTTAAGGAAGATATTTATTAGTTTTCAAAAATAGAATATTTTAAAAATTGAGGGAGTTGACTAATTGAGGGTATTTACTATCTTTCCACAAATACCTTTGAAAATGATATAAGTTTTTAAAATATTTTTGTTTATACAGTGATTGTTTTTAATGTTTTCTCAAAAATGAAGTTAATCCCATTTTTTTCAGTCATTTTTGCTGTGATTCAGTAATATTTTTGGAGAGGATCAAAACATTCATAAAAGACCCAAGGAAATATTTAGCAAATCTATAAATGAAGGATGAAATAACTTTTGATGTCTTTATCACCTCTCTTTATCTCATTAGGCAATACAGATCAATAGATCTGCATCAAGGTCAGATTTGAGAAAATGCTCAATTTCACCGATGTGACAGAATTCATTCTTCTTGGGTTGACAAGTCACCGAGAATTACAAGTTATCTTCTTTGTCGTCTTTCTAATAGTTTATGTAATCACCATTGTGGGAAATGTGGGCATGATTATCTTAATCAAGGTCAGTCCCCAGCTCAGCAGCCCCATGTACTTTTTCCTCAGCCACTTGTCTTTTGTGGATGTATGGTTCTCCACCAATGTCACCCCCAAAATGCTGGAAAACTTGATATCAGAGACTAAAACTATTTCCTATGCCAGTTGTTTAGTTCAGTGCTTTTTCTTCATCGCTCTTGTCCATGTAGAAGTCTTTATCCTGGCCGTGATGGCCTTTGATCGTTATATGGCAATTGGTAACCCTTTGCTCTATGGCAGTAAAATGTCAAGAATTGTCTGTATTCGATTGATTTCTTTTCCATATATATATGGTTTCCTCATTAGTCTGGCAGCAACATTGTGGACTTATGGATTGTATTTCTGCGGAAATATTGAAATCAACCACTTCTATTGTGCAGATCCTCCACTTATCAAGATGGCCTGTGCTGGAACATATGTAAAGGAATATACAATGATCATACTTGCTGGTATTAACTTTACATATTCCCTGTCTGTCATAATTATTTCTTATCTGTTTATTCTCATTGCTATCCTTCGAATGCGTTCTACCGAAGGGAGAAAGAAAGCATTTTCCACCTGTGGATCCCATTTGACAGCTGTTGTTATATTTTATGGCACTCTCATCTTCATGTATCTCAGGCGCCCCACTGAGGAGTCAGTGGAGCAGGGGAAAATGGTGGCTGTGTTTTATACCACAGTAATCCCCATGTTGAATCCCATGATCTATAGCCTGAGAAACAAAGATGTGAAAGAGGCCATGACTAAAGTGATAAGCAGAACATGTTTAAATAAATAAATAAATAAAAATCATCTCTGTTCTCTTAAGTTCTATGACCACTTGAGCTTGGATGGGGTGATATGTACATGTGGGATTGAATCGCCATAATTCACTAGATTTTTGAATTATCATTTTGAGGGGATGGGGAAGAAATAGTGGAGATTTCAATCAGTTAATTTCCAGAGAATACATCTATAATAACCACCAATAATATCTTCAATGAATGTAATAATTGAAGCCCATTAAGGCTATACAGATGTATCAATTGTGAAGGCATTGACATCTTCAAGTCTAGTCAACAAATATTTATGAAGCACCCGTTGTGTTACTGTACTAAACATTGGAGGGTAGAAAAGCCAAAAAGGAAAAAAAAGTGTTCCCATCCTTAAGGAGCTCTCAGTCTAATATGACTAAGGTAACAATGGGAAGACAATATGTAAACAAATATTCACAAACTAAGCGTGTGTATATGTATATGACAAATTGGAGATAATCATAGAGGGAAAGCATTAACATTAAAAGGAACCAGCAAAGACTTCCTATGTTATGTAGGCTTTTCATTGGTATTTGAGGGAAGCCAAGAGCTGGTGATTCAGAGGGAGAGCACTTCAAACATAGAGAATGGCCAATGACAATCCCTAGAATAGGGACATTGAGTATCTTATGTGGTGAACATCAAAGACACAAGTGTATGTGTATCACAGTGTATGTGGATAGGGTAAAGGTTTGAGAAGACTGGAAAGGTAGGAACAGGCCAAGTAATGCAGGGCTTCAAAATCCAAAGGATTTTAGATTTGATCCTGAAATTAATGGGAAACTATGGGAGTTTTAAAAAGTTTTTTTTTTAATTTCTTTTAAAAATATGTTATTATACCACATTCATTTCTAGATATAGCCCTCCTCCTTTTCTTGTAGAAATTCCCTTGTAACAAATATTTAAAGGAACACTAAAAAGAAAAGATCAGTACAGCCAACACATTTACCACATCTGAGAGTATATGCACCCTTTCATACATAGAGTTCACTTCCTTTGCAGTAAAGAGAAAATAATGTATACCAACGGTGTCAAATGACATTTTGTTGTTCTATTTTCATTGGATATCATTGGTACACATTGTCTTCCTGGTTCTTAATTCATTAAGTATCACTTCATAAAAGTCTTGCCGTGTTTCCCTGTATGATTTATATTCATCATTTCTCATGGTATTCCATAACAGTAATGATTTGTTTAACCAACCTCCAATTATTGGGTACCTAATTTATTTTCAGGTCTTTGCTACCAAAAAAGGCAAAAGTCTTGTTTTTGTTTTTGCCTTCCATGGAGCCATTTATTTTTCTTCAGTTATTATTTGTCCAATTCTGTAAAATTGTCCTTCATTCAAAATATCTCGCCTATTCATTTTTCCATAGGACTTCACATGCTTTCATTATTTCTTTATTCTTTATGTTAAGCACTCTCTTTTTCCTCTTGACATCTTTAAAATATAAGTGTCCAAGAGGGGTACCCTGGTACTACAGGAATAAATTCTTGTTGTTTGGCAAGTCGAATGAGAATCAGCAAATATAACAGTGTTTTGTCACACCATACAAATGCAAGGACACATTTGCTAGCTATGGCACTAGGAAAGTCACATTATTTCTTTACATTATAATTTCCTAAATTATAAAATTAGAGGATTGGACTAGATGACCTCCAAGTGTCCTCCTATGTGTAAATCTATGATGTTTGATCTATAATTCTTTTGACCTCTTGGTTTCTTCATATGTAGAATGGATATACTATTCCATGCAGTCTCTATCCCTCCAGCTTTTTGGAGTCATAGCCTTCTCTGGTTCCAAGCTTCTTCACTTGTGAAAGAAGAAGTTGCACTTTATTAATCATTGGTAAGTTTCCTTCAAGTTCTGAGGTTCTAGATATACAAGTTGTTATTCTACCTCTCTAGACCTTTTGTCCTTCTGTATAATAAGAGAAAATTGGGGTAATCTTTAAGGTCCTTTCTAGCTTTTAAACTCCATATTTCCATGATCTTCCATGTTTATTTTGCTTTACAAAAGTCATTCAACCTAGAAAACTAAAGTTGCCTTTGTTTAATTGTCTAGTTGATTATCTCACCATGGTCAATGATAAACTCCTTGAGCACTGATTATGCCCAATATATTGGCTAACCACTGGGCTTACAGAAATGAACATTGAAATAGTTTTTAACCTCTCAAAGATTACATTTAACAGTAGAGTTTATACACATTGAGAATTTACAATGTGCAAGATATGTCATTTCAGTGTTGGGTAAAAAGCAGATTGAGTTGCATTAATGCTTTGGGTAATCAAACAAGTTCTGCCCTCCTTAGTACAAATCAGATCTCAAGGTGGTAGACAGCAAAATAGAAACTAAAATAGGCAGAATTGAATGTCTGGAGAGATGAAATTTGAAGGGTTTAAAAATCTACATCTAAATAGTTTTGTGAGGTCACATCTACAGAATGGCAAAACCTCTCACTGAAACATTAAAAATCCCAGGTTTACTATGTAGATAATATCTTCAGTCTATACATAGAGAAAATAATATCTATATTAAAATACATTTCACAATATTATGGCAAATATATGTAATAATTATATAATTAGCATGGCTTTTATATAATGGCTCTGATATGAAGACATAATAATAAATATGATACAATAAATATAAGGTTTAATTATAATCATATAATAATTATATATCCTAGGATAATGACTATATAATATATAATAAATATTAATTATATATAAAATCAAATTTATATTATTGCTGTCTGTCCTCCATTTTTGAAAAGGCTCAAGGACATGAAAAGGTGATTTCTAGACTTGAGAATGAATTGAATTTAAGTAAGACAGAGTTGCATGAAGTCAGTAGCCTCCCTATCTCTTCCAGAGTAATCAATGTCCAGCGTCAAGACAAAAGTCAGGGAAAACTAGCAATGGTCCAGGACATAGTAGATAATCTTCATATCTTTGATGTCTGAACAAGGTGAGAGTTGGGTGACAGATAGATAACAAAGGTGGATAAGCAGCCCTGGAAAGGACTTGGCATACCTTCACAATGGAGGTGTTAATTCTCCCTGAGTACCTCATACACTCAATCTAATTAATATACAGTAATACTATAATAACAATTATTATAATTATTGTTATTTATCATCATCATCATTATTATTATACCTAGTATTTGTAAAGCATCTGCTATGTGGCAGGCCCTATGCTAAAGGTTTTGCAAATACTATCTCATTTGACCTTGACAATAATCTTACGAGGTAGGTGCTATTATTATCTCCATTTTACAGTTGAGGATACTGAGGCAAACAGAGATTAAGTGACTTGCCCTGGGTCACAGAGTTAGCAAGGTTGGATATGAATTTAAGTCTTATTGAATCCAGGCTTATCACTCTAACTACTGCACGACCTACTTGCCCATCATCACCAAATCAACTCGTTTGTGATGAAAATAAGGATAACCCATCTCTAGAAAACTGTATTGTTGCAAAATGTATTATGTACTCATTTCATTTAAGTATAACTATCAACTGTATAAAACAGATATTTGCAAACATTATTACTCATTACATTTTTATAGATGAGAAAACTGAAATTCAAAGACATTGGAGGTTTTGTCCAAAGTCATACAACTACTAACTGATAGATCCAAGAGCCTAACTCAAGTCATGAAATCATTGAAAGGATCTGAAAGACTGTCCACTACAAAATACTTATTTCTAAAGCAAGGAAAATTTAAAGCCATAAAAGTGAAATGTCCTAACCCCAAATTCAAGATTCTTTTCCCTGTAAATCATTATGTTTTCTGGGAAAATATTTGAAAATATATCATGGGTTGCATGTCTTAAGAATCCCATCAACTCATTTCAAGAGAATGGTTTCCTCCAATAACGTGAAATTTAAGAGGGATAAAATTGAAATCCTACACTTGGATACAAAAGAGAGTGGGAAGCCAAGGGGAATTTATTAAGCCCTTAATATATGCTAAGCACTGTGTTAAATGCTTATCTCATTCAACCCCCATAACCAATACAACAACCAATTTTAGAAAGAATTTGGTATTGTTCTTTTATCTCAAATGAGATATTGTATTGGCAACCACATTGGCATACCCAAGATGGCTGCTAGACCAGGTTTGTGGATCTGTTTTACTAGAAAAGACAGCTCAGGGGGTCAACAATCTTATTTTTAATTATGTTCACTAGTTCAGGTGAAAAGTCAGCACCCTAGACTTCAGAGAAAATTCAAACAAAGAAAATAGAGAAAATACAAGCAGAGAAATAAAGACCAACAGACAACTCTTCTAGCTGTCTATATACCCTTTTTAGAGCCAGAGGGCATTACCGGCCTTAGGACTCTGTGCCTAATTAGAAATTAACAAAAGGTATGAAAGCCTTCCTACAAATAAGTCTCCTCTTAGCCAGCTTCCCTTAATGGGCTCCACATGAAACCTATTTATGGGAAGCAGAGAACTTAAATTCCTTTAGCATTTCAAAAGGTTCTAAACACTTTATTACAGTCTCTAGCAAATGGTCGGCACTTTAAAAATGCTTGTTTCCTACCTTCCTCTCTTGCCCATTCAGTTAAACAAACATTTAGCGTTCAATTGCAAAATCTTCTTTCTTTCTCCTCAGTATCTCTAATCTTTCCTCTCCCATAGCCACCAGCCAAACTTCTTCAGGCCCTCATCACTTCTCACCTAGACAATTATGTCTTAACACAGTACCCTGTTTCAAGTGTCTCTTAATTATATCCCTTCTTTCACACAACTGCCAAAGTATTTTGTCTAAATGACTTTGACCATATTAATCATGGGAACTCTTCAATCTGGAAAATCTGTGTAAAATTTTTTGGCCCTCCATGCCAGAGAAGGTCTGAATTTTTCTTTCATGAGGTGTTTATAGTACCTTATTATAAATTTGGGTTGATACTGTCCAGTAATACGTGTATATTTTATACATATCTGAGTTTCTAAGCTTTTTCTGTGCCATCTGCTGGCCTTGACATGTTTTCTGTGTTTTCTACAAAATTTCCAAAAAATTCCCACTTAATTTCTTATGCAAACCCACAATATATTGAAATCACAATGGAGAAAGTTATGATGTGGAAGGGATAACTAAATTCTAGTTGTTCCTTCTACCTCCAGGGTAAAACATAAACACCAGGCTTGACATCTGATGCTCTTCACAACTTGAGCCCCATACTACTTTCTAGTTTTCTCACACCTTATTACCCTCCACATAATCTGGGAGGAGAAATGCCTACTGTACAGTATTTCACATGCAGGTAGAGAGCTGGCCCATTTAATGAATGTTATCATGTAGATTTGTGGCACAGTTGTTGAAGGTGGACAATGAGAAGGGCTTAAAAAAGAATCAGAAATAGGGAATTTAAATTTTGACTTTAGGATATCCAGCCATGATTTCATGACCCTAAAGTGTTGTTGTTCCCACCAACAGACTTCTCTTAGGAGAAATGTTCTCACAGTAATATATCATGTAATATATGATGTATATTTTGACAAGTTTGGGAGATCATCTTTAAAGAATCAATGGTGGGCACGCTAATGATTGATAGACACATACATTGTGGATATAGGTAATTAGCAGTGTATTCCTTTGATTAACAAGCTAAGTGGCGCAAGTGGTAGAAAATCTGAATTGGCATCATAACAGTCAAATCAAGATATTCACTGGTTGTGTGACTCTGAACAAGTTACTTAATCTATGTTTGTATGAATGTCATTATCTATGAAAAAGGGTAATTACAAGTATAAAATAAGACTATGTATAAGACACTTTAGAAATTTTATAGTGCTATCTAAATGCTAATTTTATTACTTCCAGAGATTTATTTATGATGGAAAAAAAAATGAGGCTTTTCCCCAGGGCACTGAAATTATAATGAATGCTAGTCAACTAAATGAAATAAAGCACCCTGAGTGACTACAGTTAGTATAGAATAATTCTAGAAGTAGCTAGGAGGTACAGTAGATAGAGGGCAGCTGTGTGGCACAGTGGACAGAGTGGCAGGCCTGAAGTCAGGAAGACCCATTTGAGGTTAAATCTGGCCTCAGACACTAGCTATATGATCTTGCCCAATTGTCTTTACTCCTTATCTGCAAAATGAAATGTACAATCATTCCAATATCTTTGCCAAGAAAACCCCAAATAGGGTCATGAATAGTTGGACATGACTGAAGAAGACTGTACAATAGTAGATAGACCATTACAGGGGACATCAGGACAACCTGAGTTCAAGTCCTGCCTAGGGTACTTATTAGTTGTACGACGCTGGTTGGATCTTTTAAGCTCCCTCAATCTCAATATTCCTACTTGTGAAATGGAGATAATACAAGTTTCTACCTAATGACATGTCATGAGCATCAAATAAGACATTATATATATATATATATATATATATATATATACATACATATATATATATATACATATATATATATATATATACACACACATAATTATATAGCTTAAATAGTCAATATTCAAATCCATGAGACTCTTTGGCTAATGTAAAATTGCATCTGACTGCTGGGAATGAGGAAAGCCACTTGGAATGTGTCACTGCTGATGACAAATCCAAGGCTGCTCCCAGAGTGATACCATTCCCATGGGAATAATTGGAAGCTAGGAAAGAGAGACATGATATCAAAGGTTTCTAGTCACTTGTTTAGACTAATATTAAAAATATAATTCAGCCAATTAGTGTTTACACTTCCATGCAACCAGAGAGCTTATGAGAAATATTATTGCAATTGTTCCTTATAATTGTTATACTTCTGGGAGATCACTTCTCCCAAAAGTGAAGACTTTGCCATAAATCTGGTCCAATTGCTCAGTATTTCCTCTGTTGTGGTAAATGCAGAACACATTTCTAAAGGTAGGTTTAATGGCTCTTGATATGAAAGTGATACATGATTATTCTTTAAACCAATTTAAAAAACAAAACAAAACCTTTCTAAAGTGAAGGTGTGGAAGAATAGAACTAAGACATACCTATAAATTATAAACCAGAATCTGGTAAACAACATGTAGCAGTGCATAGAGAACTATCTAGGAAGATATAATATATATATATATATATATATATATATATATATATATATATATATATATATATATATATACATATCATATCATATACCATAGCATATTATATTTGTGAAAGTCTCACATCCAACAGGTAGTAGCTCTATGATATTGGTCAAGTCACAAAAGTTCATGCTAGAGACAATTTTTGAAGATTATACATTGTGGAGAAGGAGAAAGTATAAGTTGCCTTGCATTTGTAAAGAAAGTTCCCAATGCCAATAAAATCACAAGTCCAATCCATATCATTAATAATTCTGGTTTGGTTACATGAGAATATGTTATGTTTTATGGATTGAACTCTTTTATGTTAAGTATCTAACTATATAGTTAGGCACTTTTTAAGAGGTTCTATAGTGCATTTATATTATATTACATTCATATATTTTTTTCTTAATATTTGCTACTGTTGTTTTTCAGGTGGGTGAAACTGATCCTTGTATAAATTTCAAGAGAAATACATGTTGAGCCATGGTAAATAAATATGTTAAAAATAATCCTTTAGAAATTATTTTTAGGAGAAAAATCAATGTGACCATTACCATTATTTTAAACATATGAATGAACCAGAATTCTTAAGGAGGAACAGAGTTTGACTAAGTTTTCTCCTTGCCTCCATGAAGATTTCTTCTAAAAATCTTCCACAGAAAAAATGGGACAGTTCCTTTATACCCTTTATTAAATAAAATATTTTAATAGCATCCACACTTACCACTATATTCTCTTTCTGCTCTCTATAATAGAATCATCACCTATAAAAAGAACAAAAAAAAAGAGGGAGAAGAAGATATTTATGCAAAAACAAACTGTGAATGAGATCTGACATTTTCCTGAACTCCTTTCAATCACTCAATCCCACTGCAACCCATAGCATCAAAATTAGGGTGAGGCAAGAGAGGTTGATCATAGGACATTGAAATTCAGGGGTTGCTAATAGCACCAATACCTGAACAGATAGAAAAATAGTAATGTGATAGGAATTAAGTGGTAGAAATAATAAATTACAAGGTATCATTTTTAAACTAGATTTCTACATGTGAGCAAGCATCTCCATGGCCCAGCATACCCTGGCCCCTCTACTTGTGGCAAACTACGTAGCAGGTATCTCTGAATAACATTTGGTTATCACTAAAGCTGGGATGTATCTGTCTTGCCATCACAGATTTTTTCTTTCCATAGAGTATTGAGTGCTAAGAGCTCTCTCCCAAACAGATTTTTATTCTTTGAAAATTTATCTGAGGACATAATTTGTCATGCTTGCACCTGGTGTAAAAAAAAAAAAAAATGATAACTACATATCTGAAGCCATTACTGCACTTCCTCAGATCTTTATTAAAACAATCAAACAATAAACCCTAGACAGTCTTTTTCTAGATCATTTATTTCAGAACTTTTGGGGTCACTTACACTAAAGGAGGAAAACATACCTTCAATATTACTTTCTAAAGATTTTTTACCATGGAAATTTGATCAACCCGCTCTGAAGAAGTTAAGCTACCTTGTATAGTTTCTGACATCTATTTATATGCATTTGCTTATTTTTTTTCCCAATACAAACCTGAGGAAAAAAGCAAAGATTATTAAATAAAGTGACTGTCATTAAAAGATATCATATAAATTCCATATGTGAAAAATATACTAACAATTTAACCTAAAACAAATGATTTAACCTCTCTAGAAGCCTCAGATACATTATGTAAATTAGAAAGAACTCTAAGGTTCCAAACAATTCCAAACTTAGAACATGACTTTGAGAAATTATACAGGCACATCATTGCTGCTTTGAAAAGTTTTAGGTGAAGTCTACAAGGAAGGAGACAGTTCATTGAGAAACATAAATCCAGTAATCCAGTTGGAGGATTCTCTATAGATAGATAGATAGATAGATAGATAGATAGATAGATAGATAGATAGATAGATAGAAAGAAATAGAGATATACGCACAGAGTATGTATTTATACATGCACATATATACATGTGCACATTTGTGTGAATGTAAAATACTTCTTTCTCTGAATACAGCTAACATCATCCTTCATAAAACTTTTATAGCTGATTTGAGTCTTTATAATACTCACAATGACTTAGCTGACCAAAGTTGTTTTTAGAGCAATATTTCTATTACTATGTACAATTTTCTCTTGGTTCTGCTCATTTCACACTTCATTATTTCACGCAAGTCTTTCTATGTTTTTTTGTTTCTTTTCTCAGCTCATTATTTCTTATAGAACAGTAGCATTACATCACAATTATATAACACAACTTGTTTAGTCATTCCCCAATTGAGAGGCATCCCTTTAATTTCCAGTTCACTGCAAAACAAAGGAAAAAGAGTGATTATATATATTCTTTTCCTTTTCCCCTAATGACCTTGGGAAACAGACCTAACAGTAGCATTACTGTCAAAGATTATACACAGTTTCTAACTCTTTGGTTATAATTCCAGATTGCCCTCCAAAATGGTTGGATCCGTTTTTTAAAATTTAATCTAATCAAAATTATCCATATTATACTTCAAAATGTTCTCTATCTCTAGTTTATTCATAAATTGTTCTCCTCTCCATAAATCTGATAACTCATGTATCCATTTTGAGCCTATTTCAGAAATTGTGTAAAATATTGGTCTATAATCAGTTTTAACCAGACTGATTTTCTAACAATTTTTATCAAATAATGAATTTTTAGACTGTACTAGATAGTATTAACATTCATTGACTTAAAGGATGAGTTAAGTTCTGGTACTGTTAAACTTCCTTCTTTTACATTTTTTTCTACATATTCCTTTGATATTCTTGACCTTTTGTTCTTTCAAATAAATTGTTATTTTTTTCTAGCTTCATAAAATAAGTTCTCTTTTTACATTGACTTGTTTATTTACTTTAGTTTACAAGATTCAGTTCCACAATCCCTTGAGTTTCAAATTTTCTCCCTTCCCCACCCCCCATGGTGGCGTACAATCATGTATAGGATCTGCAAATACTTTCACATTGTACAATAGTCTGGTTGTATAGAAGGATTGTATCCAATGAGTAAACAATGGGAAAAAAAGAAACAAAACCAAACATGAAAAAAAATGATAGCATGTATTGCTTCAATCTCCATTTAAACTTTGATCTTTCTAGATCTTTCTCTGAATGTAGATATCTTCTTCCATCCTGGGACTTGTAGAGTTGTCTTATAGCTGTGCATTGCTGAGAAGAGTCCAGTTTATCAAAGTTGGTTGTCACACATGCGAAGTGTCTGTGCTTGTGTAAAAATTTTTCCTGGTTCTGCTCTTCTCACTTAGCATCAATTTGTGTAACCCTCTCCAGCTAACATAAAATAAATTCTTGATAATTTAATTGGGATATCATTGAATAAACAGATGCATTTAGTTACAATGGTCATTTTTGTTATATTGCCTCTGCCTATCCATGAACAATTAATATTTTCCAGTTATTTAAATCTGACTTGTTTGTATTAAACATGTTTTAAAATTATGTTCATATAGTTCCTGGGTTTGTTTTGGTAGGTATATTCTGAGATATTTTATATTATTTACAGTTATTTTAAATAATGTATTTCTTACTATCTCTTCTTTCATTATTTTGTTGGTGATTGATAGAAATGCAAGTGATTCATGTTTGTTTTTTTATGTTCTGTTATTGTGCTTAAATTACTCTTTTCATTAATGTTTTAATTGAATCATTAGGATTTTCTAAGCATATCATCATATCATCTGCAAAAAGTTCCATGAGAGGTTGAAGACACACATTATTAGCGTCTAGAACCTGAGTAAAAAATATACATACAAAATAAACTTCTAACACCTACTCTTTAAGTTATTTGCCATATCTGAACTGCAGTTTCTTTTTTTTCAATTTACCCTACTACTTCCATTCTAAATTGCTAAGGACATTCTCATGTATTCATTGTTCAAACAGTACAAATAGTGACTATAGAATACTTGATTGTCTGTATCAGCAAACTTCCTCACAATTACCCTAGGGAAATAACTTAACCCTTTTAAGATTCATTATCTTCCTCTCGGAAATAATGGAATTGGACTAAATTGTGGATTCTTATTTTTTGTGTGTATATCAAGGACAGTCTTGATAGTCAGGTGAAGTCTATGGAGATCTTCTTAAAATAATGAACTTGAATGCCTTAAAATGCAGAGTATTACAAAAAAAACCAATTATATTTAAATCAAATTATCAAAATATTGGGAACAAAACAAATTCATTGACAACAGGACTAGATGATCATCAAGGTTGATTACAAATGAATTTTTTTGGAAACAGTGATAAAAGCAAACACAGGAGCCAATTTATTACAAAGAAAGTGTGCTGAATTTAAAATCAGAATGCCTGAGATCAAATCCCATTTCTTCCACTTCTCTATGTGAACTTTGTGATGTCTCTTAACTTCTCTAAATCTTAGTTTCCTGATCTAAGAAATGAAGGAATGTTACTATATGACCTCTGAGGTACCTCTCACTTCAAAATCTATAATCCTGTCATTTTAAAATTTATAAGCACTCAAATACCTTGTAACCAAGTAATATAATTGGGTTTGCAATAGAAAAACAAGGGTCAAGTTTTGCCTCTGTCACTTACAAATGTCTAATCTTGAGCAAATCACTTCCAACAAACAGAAACTATGAAAGGTTTTCTGAACCATTAGGAGTTTGTACTATATTAACTAGAGCCATTCAAGTTCTGATGGTCTCTGCTCTAGGTTTGATGCTCTAAGGAAATGAAAGTATATACAAAAGGATTAATTTGCCACAAGAAAGGTATAAAAGACCTATGATTTCATCCATGAGGGAACTCTACTCATCAATGTCAAACCAAAGTCATTTATAACTTCATCTTTTGTAGAGTTGACTGAGGCACAGAGATTAAGTAATTATCCATTGGTAATGAAGATAAAAAGTGTCACAAGAAGGAGCTTGTAACCATCTCACGATGATTTTGAGTACAATACTCTTAACTACTTAGCTATATTGCATTTCATGATATGACATACTGAATTAAACAATTCAGATCATTGTCTTATTGTCTCTCTAGACTCCTGGTGCTCTTCCCTTTCCTGGATACTTTCTAAAAACTGTAGTGACATTGGGGTATAGAAAATGGTAAATATGTAGAAATTAAGATAATAAGAAAACACTGAGAGTTTTTTTTTTTAATGACATTAAGGAGGATTGTTGATATTGCTAAGAAGACTCACAGTTTCTCTTTCTCTCAACAGATAAAACAAGGCCAATGACTCTAAATCTGAGGCAGAGTTAAGGCAATGTCAAATCCAAATTACACAGATGTGACTGAATTCATCCTTTTGGGCCTAACTAGTCGCCAGGATCTCCAAGTCCTCTTTTTTGTGGTATTCTTAATTGTGTATGTTATCACTCTGGTGGGCAATGTTGGCATGATTATGCTAATAGGTGTCAGTCCCCAGCTCCAGAGTCCCATGTACTTCTTTCTCAGTCATTTATCTTTTGTGGATGTATGGTTCTCTTCTAATGTCACACCAAAGATGTTGGAAAACTTATTATCCAAGACCAAAACCATTTCCTATGTTGGGTGTTTAGTACAGTGTTATTTTTTTATAGCTCTTGTCCATGTAGAGGTCTATATCCTGGCTGTGATGGCCTTTGATAGGTTTATGGCCATTTGTAACCCTCTGCTTTATGGGAGCAAAATGTCAAGGACCGTTTGTGTTAGGTTAATCTCAGTGCCCTATGTTTATGGCTTCTCTGTAAGCCTCATTTGCACCTTGTGGACCTATGGGTTGTATTTCTGTGGAAACTTTGAAATCAACCACTTTTATTGTGCTGATCCCCCTCTCATCAAGATAGCCTGTGGTGGGATCCACATCAAGGAATATACCATGATTGTCATTGCGGGAATTAATTTCACATACTCTCTGTCTGTGGTGTTGATCTCTTACACCTTTATTGTAGTGGCCATCCTACGCATGCGCTCTGCAGAGGGGAGAAAGAAGGCTTTCTCCACGTGTGGCTCTCACCTCACAGCTGTTACTATGTTTTATGGAACACTAATTTTCATGTATCTCAGGCGTCCCACAGAGGAATCTGTGGAGCAGGGGAAAATGGTGGCTGTGTTTTATACCACAGTCATTCCTATGTTGAACCCCATGATCTACAGCCTAAGGAACAAAGATGTAAAAGAGGCAATGAACAAAGCCATTCATAAGGCTTGTTTTGTGAAATAAACCATAAATCCATTGTCTTCAAACATGAAAACATCAAAAATTTACTCAGAGGACACTAGACTCATAAGGGAAGATATAGATCATCAAGTTCAACATCCACTTGAATAAGAATCACTGCCTAATAAATAGTCATTTATTTAAAGACCTCCAGGTGGTACAGTAACTAGAGCACTAGGCCTGGAGTCAGGAAGATCTTAGTTTTACTCCTACCTCAGACTCATAATAGTTATATGACCCTAGGCAGTCATTTTAACTTGTTTTCATGAAGTTCCTCAATTATTTAAGGGGTGTGTGTGAAAATAGCATCCTCTTCACAGATTTGATGTGGGGATCTAATGAGATATTTGTAAAGTACTTAGTACAGTACCTGGCACCCAGTAGTCATTTAATGTATGCTTCTTCCTTTACTTGAACGCCCATATGAGAGAAACCCATTACCTGTTGTAATTTCCCATTCTTCTTATTGATCTTTCACAGTTGAAGAAACGTTGTGTCTTTATGCTAAAAAATTATGTGTAAACATATACTTCATTCGTTTTCTTAGGTGAAGGACCAATCCAAAAGGTGTATTTATCCTTATAGATGATATTATCATTTCAGAGATTTTAATCCAATTTAAAAAATTATATAAAATAAAAGGCATACTGAAGTGGAGTCATCTACCTAGACTCTTTAATTTCACACGAATGGATTAAATACACAAGTACTGTATTAAACTGATCTCTTTAAATGTCAACTAGACAGCAAATGGTTACTCATCACCCATGGGGGTAGGGATCTGAGAGAGTAGCAAAAAGATATTTGATTTTTCTCTCTGCTGGGTTCAACATGATCTCCTTGTTAATGATTTTCATTATATGGTTCATATTTATACTTTGTCACCACCATCTTGAAGATGTAATTAACTGAAGGAAAATGAAAAGTTTTCTCCATTTGTGCCTCTCGCCTGACATTGGGACATTGATCTTTATGTATCTGCAGCCCAAATCAAACCATTCCCTGGGTACAGATCAAATGGCCTCAGTGTTCTCCACAATGGTGATCCCCATATTGAATCCTGTGATCTACTGTCTGAGGAAACAAGAAGTGAAAAATGCCCTTCAGAAAGTGATTGAAAAGCTACCATTTTACTGATGAGGAAACTGAGGCCCAGCATCTCACAGAGGTAATGGCAGAGATAAAACCCAACTCACCTGACTCCACAAGCATGCTTGTTTGTTTGTTTGGGATTTTTTGGTCATATCACATTGGTAGTATTGTTCTATATTTTATGAAAGATATTGATGAAGAGGACCCAGAGGTGAATGATGAGAATCATTTCCATATCATAAGTATTACAGTAGAATTGAAGGTTGGCACTTTTGTTGCTGTTGTTGTTAATTATCATTAAATCTAAAAGCCCTACAGTCCTTTAAAGTTTTCAGTGTGCTTTATATATATATATATATTATCTCAATTCATCATCCAAAGAACTCTGTGAGGCCAGTGCTACTATCACTGATAATTTTTAATGTAAGAGGACAAGTGATATGGTGAGCTTTTGCCTTCTGACAACAATTTAGGGTCTTGTTCAATTGGGAATTGCATAGAAATGGACACAAATTAAATGAAACTTTGTTGGGCAATATATTGAAAGGTGAAGTGTTTTCTCAATACTAATCTTTTTCAGTGATTCTGTCTTGTATAAGACTTCAAATATCTTTTTTTCCCCCCAACATTGAACTCACTCAGAGCTTCAGGCATATATTTTTAATCTCTCAACTGTTTGCTGTAGCTTCATCTGGATTCAATTCTTCAACCTCAATTTTTCTGAAACTAACCTTTCCCATTTCTGTCCCCCAGCTCTTAAATTCTATCATTTTATTCAGGATATTATATGAAGCAGTCAGAAAGATTTATTTTAACACACACCTCTGACGAATATTAACTTTCTCACCCTGGACATGTCACCTAATCTTTCTGAGCCTTATTCAATTCTCTAATACAGTGTATTACAGAGCAGGGGGTAACTCAAATTGGACTTGGAAGGTCTCCATACCAACGATATCCCACATCTGGTAGGGAAAATGAGAGCATCATCCATCATCTCCTGAGCTCATGAGGGCAAAACTATATTAAGTTATTCTCTCCCTACTTATATAGCTTGCTATAGAGCTGGGACTGGTAAGACATGTCAATGTTTTATCAACTCATTTGAAGACTGACTGCTTTCAGGCATTCCTGCAGGAGGTCAAAATAGAATAGAGTTGTAGAAACTTACCATCCAACTATCTGAGGGAAGGTCCAGGGAAGGCACTCAGTTTTTGACTGGATGTAAATCCAATTATAGTAGACTATCCAGGCGGATAGAGAAGAGGTGAATATCTTCACACAGTAACTGAGAGAGTTTTATTGTTCGGGATCTTCCAAGAAAAAAGGGAGCTGAAAATCCATTCTACTATAATCTTTAAACAGATAATCCAGGAGGTGTGATAGAGTACTGAGCTTAGAGTCAAGAAGACCAGAGTTAAAATCATCCCCTAGACACTTACTAGCCATCAGACTCTGGAAAAATCATGTATCATGAGTTGACTTCAGTTTCCTCTTCCATTAAAAATGATCAATGATAGTAGCACTGGCCTTACAGAGTTCTTTGGAAGATGAATTGAAATAATATATGTAAAGCATACTGAAAACTTTAAAGGACTGTAGGGCTTCTAGATGTAATGATAATTAATAACAGCAACAACAACAATAATAATAAGTGCCAACCTTCAATCCTACTACCATACTTATGATATGGAAATGATTCCTGTCTTTAACCTCTGGGACCTTTTCATCTTAGCAATATCCTTCATAAAATTTATTCACAGAAATCAAGACAATACTACCAATGTGATATGACCAAAAACCAAGCAAACATGGTTTTGGAGTCAAGGGAGTTGGGTTTTATCTTTGCCATTACCTGTGTGAGATGCTGGGCCTCATTTTCCTTATAAGTAAAATGGTAGCTTTTCAATTACTTTCTGAAGTGCATCTTTCACTTCTTGTTTCCTCAGACAGTAAATCATAGGATTCAACATGGGGATCACCATTGTGGAGAACACTGGGGCCATTGTACCCAGGGAATGATTTGACTTAGGCTGCAGATACATAAAGATCAATGTCCCAATGTCAGGTGAGAGGCACAAATGGAGAAAGCTTTGCATTTTCCTTCAGTTAATTGCATCTTCAAGATGGTTGTGACATTGTATAAATATGAACCATATAATAAGAACCACTAACAAGGAGATCATATTCAACCCAGCAGAGAGAAAAATCAAAATCGCAGGGCATTTATGTGACACAATGGATAGAGCACCAGTCCTGAAGTTAGGAGGACCTAAGTTCAAATCCACACACTTGATACTTACTAGCTGTGTGACCCTGGACAAGTCATTTAACCCCAATTGCATCACCAAAAAAGCCAGAAAAAAGTTAAAAATCTGTTTGAGACTGGTGTCTGAGCAAGCAAGTGCCTTCAGTTGGACATCATCGCAGAAGAAATGATTGATGACATTAGAACCACAATAGATCAAGCAAAAAGTTACCACAGTGTGAAATAAAATAACTGAAAAGCTATTCAAGCAAAAACCTATTGCCAGCTGTATACAAGTCCTCTGAGACATAGCTACCATGTAGAAAAGAGGATTACCGATGGCCGCGTAGTTCTTATGTGCCATCACAGTAAGGAGGGACATCTCAGAAATTAAGAATGTGAGGGGGGAAGACTAACTGAGTTGCAAAAGCATAGAAAGAAATTCTATTCTGCTTGGTCAAGAGGGTTGTCAAGAACTTGGGGATTCATAAGGAAGCATAACAGAGGACAACAAAAGTCAAGTTACTGAGGAAAAAATTATATGGGGGTATGAAGTCTAGAATCCAATAAAATTAATGAGATCACAGCAATGTTCCTTAGCATTGTTAGAATGTACACCACAAAGATAAGCACAAAGAGGAAAATTTCTACCTCTCTCTGAATAGAAATCCCTGAAGAATGAACTCTATTACCCTGGTGTTATTTCTTCCAGTCATCTACTCCATGATACTCATTTGCTGAAGGAAAACAAGAGACAAAAATAAAAGAAGGCATTTAGTTAAATTTCTGTGAGCTTGAAAGTCTTATCAGCCATCACTTCTTTAATATGACATTTTCTGGGAGCAACTATGTGTCCCATATACCAATTTGGGGGGAAAAAACCCACCTATGTTTTCCCCACTCCCACTAAATTTAATGATAGATTTGATCAGCACTTGTTCCAAGAGTATTGTGTGTGAGGATTTAGTTTATTTGTATTATGACATCTACACTATGGGAGAGGGAGAAAGAAAAGTTGGGACAGGAATTAAACAATTGTGCATAGACAGGGATCACTATATTAATGGCCCAAATCTATCCATATAATAAAAAAAAAAAATTGGCCTGCTCATATGGGCCTTTAAATCCAATATATACTATGAGTATTTTCACCCAAAATTCTGAATAACATCTAAGAAGATCACTCAAATGATCTCTATTGCTGTTACTTATTATTTCATCTTCATGGACACACTGAACTTCTCAAAAGTTCACAAAAAACTATTTCTAATCAATCAAATCCTCCAAAAGATTTAGGAAGAGCAAGAAAATAAAGTTGTTGACGTGTAGCAAACTTTGTGGGAATCCTTCTAATAATACATTCATCTCAGCGTAGGTCTTCTTTGTTTTGATTTTGGTTTTGGCTTAAGAGTGACATGTTCTAGGAGGGGATTTTGATGGCCTTGATATCTTAAAGGGCTATTGATGGCAAGCATATGTAATAAATATAAAACGTAGAAATGGGATGAAGAAAATAGTGGAAAGGAGAGCAATTCGCTTCCCACTCAACTGTTCACAGTGATCTGTCTTTGTTTTTAACTTAGACGATCATTCTGAAACAGTACAAGCAATGGAAATATAGTCAAGTAGGGAAAAACACTCATTCTGGAGGCAGCTGTACAGCAGAGTTGATAGAATGCTGGACTTTGAATTGGGAAAAGACAAGTTTAATCTTGCCTGAGACATTTACCAGCTGTGTGACCATGTCTAAACCACCTAAATTCTCTGTGTCTCAGTTATTTTCCATCTATAAAATAAGGAAGTTGCATCAAATGACCTCTAATGGTCCTTTCTAGAGCAAATTTGATGAAACTTTGAACCTCTCTTTGCTTGGGCAAAAGATCAGTTTGATTATAGATATATGTCATTAGAACTGTCATCTTCCCTACTCACTTGAAATAAGTTTTTGTTTTCCTCTCATGAGAATCAAAGTGTAAAAATATATGACGGAAAACTGGGCTACACTGGTCATCTCACACCTGAGGTGATACAAGATGAGGTAAGACAACATGGTAGATAGAAGAGGAAAGTGACTTGGCTATAGGATCACCAATCCAATGCCCAGGCACAGAAAGGAATACATTTATTTTTCCTTGTGATATGTCAATAAGCCAAGCATATGTGCAACAATTCCATTGCTGCCTCCTAGGGTTGGTCCCCATTAAATTTTGAAGTTTTTTTTCAATTTATTATTATCTATATTTCCTGATCCCCAGGTCCTATTCAACCTCCATTTGATTTGATTTTGTTTCCTCAAATTAGAACTGGAGATGGAAATGGAATTAAGAGGAGGAGGTGAAGTAAGGGTGAGTGAAGTCCGTGAAGTGAAATATGCCTAGGCCTTCCTAAAATAATAGGGAATGAGTGTTAGTCATCAATTAATTCAGAAAAATACTTAGGATATAAGTCAAGGTGATAAAAGGGTTTAAAAGTCCAGGGTATTGTTATTTTGTGTATTTAACTAACTCCTCTTCATAACTTCTCTCTTTTGAGAGCACCACCCTCCTTCCAGTTATATAGGTTCAAAAGCTTGGAATCATCTTTGATGGTGAGGTTGACTCTTTCTTGGCTCTCCTTTCTTTCTCTTCACCCAATTCAATCAGATGCTCAGTCATGTTGATTCCACCTATATAATAGCTCTTAGTGATGTTTATAGCCTGGAGTCATGGGAAAAACCAACCCAAACTGGAAAAAAAAAAACCTCAAAGAAAAAAAAAAGTTGAGAAGTGCATTGTGGGAATGATTAGAATGCAGCACTTCCCATTCAAACAATTGAGACAAAGAAGTGGGGTAAGAAATTATATCAGAGAAAGGTAGAAATGTGAAAAAGTTTGGCTAGCCACATGGTGAAGGTGAGGAATAATCCAATAGAAAGCCTAGGTGATCCATTGATACAATGCAATGTCAAGAAATGTTCTGAGCTCATAGGGTAGACTTTTTGTAGTGAACTTAAGAGAAAGCATGATCAGGAATTGTGCCCATCGAGAAGGCATAGCAAGGAAGAAGAGAAGTAAGGAAGTCTTTATTAAGCTCCTATTATGTGCTGGGCATTGTGCTCAGCACTTTAGACAGATCTCATTTGTGCCCTCACAACAACCATGCACAGGAGGTGGTATTATTATTTCCATTTTATAATTTGGGAAAACTGAGGTAAAGTAGCTAAGTGACTTGCCCAAGGACACACAGTTGATAAGTGTCTAGCTGATTTTGAACTCAAGTCTTCTGTCTCTAATTCTAAAACTCAGTTCATTGTTCCACCAAGCTATATAGATGTTTTTTTTTCATCTACACTGTTTTACAGACTACACACATTGATCATAAATCATAAATTTGTAGTCATACGAACTCTTAAAGGTCCTCTAGTGCAATTCATTTTACATATGTAATAGTAATTAGTTTAGTAGAATAGTTAGCACTTAGTACTAAGTGCTAAATGTGGAAGGTGCAAACTCTGCCCCACTGTTGAGAAGGCATGAACTCCCCTGTTGATGTGGAAGAAGGAGATTGGCTGAGCTCCTGTTGATGTGGAAGAAGGGGATTGGCTGAGCCCCTATTCATGTGGAAGAAGGGGATTGGCTGAGGTGTGTACATAAGCAAGAATTCCAGAGACAGACAGACGGAATTGGAATTTTGCTCCCCTTGAAGGAAGAATCCTGGAGACTGAAGCCAGCTGAGGCAGAGAGAGAGACAGAGACAGAATTGGAACCCTGCTCCTGCTGAAGGAGAGAGAGAGAAAGAGTTTCTCTCCTAGCATCTGGAAGCTGAGAACTGACTGAGAACTGAGATGGAGTTTTC
>CM053592.1:183679533-183696859 GCA_028646515.1 Pseudochirops corinnae
GAATGTTTGTCTTGATTTGTAATGGAATAAACAGTGTTCACTATATTTTGTAATCTGAACTCTAAAAGCTGTTCACAGTAGCATTCCTTTGGGAATCTGCTAGTGGATGGCATTACAACATATGAGAAAAATGAGGCAGAGGAAGTTCAGTGGTTTGCTCAAGGTCACGCTGGAATTGAATGGAAGAACTAGGATTTTAACCTAAGATACATGACTCAAGTCCAAGCCTTCTTTCCATTGCCCTATACCACCTCTACTACATCAATGAGATACAGATACATCAATGTATGGAAGTAACCTCTCTCATATCTATTCCCCTTTTTCTCCCAGTATAGAACCTATTTTAAGTGTTCTAATTAGCATCCCTACATTAGGCCCTTTCCTATGGAACTAATCATCTATGTAATTGGCAAAATTACCTTCCTAAAGCACATGCCTGATCACCTTGCAAAGGCTACTTAAATCTGGCTTTAGACACTTACTACCTGTGGGATCCTGGCCCAGTCATTTAATTTCTGTTTGCCTTAGTTTCCTCATCTGTAAAATGGGAATGATAATAGCACCTACCTCCCACCAAAGCTGTTGTGAGGACCAAATTAAATAATAGTCATAAAGTACTTAGCACAATGCCTGGCACATAGTAAGAACTACCTCAACTGCTGCTGCTGTTGTTGTAATTGTTACTACTATAACAATTGCTACTGCTGCTGCTGCTGTTGCTGCTGCTGCTACTACTACTATTACTACTACTACTACTACTATTACTACTACTACTATTACTACTACTACTACCACTGCTATTACTACTACTACTACTACTACTACTATTACTACTACTACTATTACTACTATTACTGCTATTACTACTACTACTACCACTACTATTACCACTATTACTACTGCTACTACTACTACTATTACTACTACTACTACCGCTACTACTACTACTATTACTACTACTACTACTACTATTACTACTACTACTACTACTACTACTACTACTACTTCTGCTATTACTTGCTACTACTACTACTATTACTACTACTACTACTACTATTACTACTACTACTGCTGCTGCTGCTGCTGCTACTATTACTACTACTACTGCTATTACTACTACCACTATTACTACTGCTGCCACTACTACTACTACTACTACTACTATTACTACTACTACTACTACTGCTGCTGCTGCTGCTACTGCTACTATTACTACTACTACTGCTATTACTACTACTACCACTATTACTACTGCTGCCACTACTACTACTACTACTACTACTACTACTACTACTACTACCACTACTACTATTTCAAGGATAAAATACAACTGTAGCTAGGATTTTAAGACTCTTGGCAGTATGTCTTATGCTACCTTTCCAGGCTCATTTCATGTTATTCCATTTTACATATTTTGCATTCTTGGTAAACTGCCTCCCCAAACTTGCATAATTCACATCCCCTACCTAAAATATTATCCCTCATCAGGGGAGAGAGCTCTAAGAAGATGTAATATGCACAGCCTCCACACCCTGGTAAAACCAACTTGGTAGATAACTAAACCAGAGAAATCAACAGGCCCTGAACCCACCATTGAGATAGGAGGATGTCTATCCCAAGTAAATGAAGACTTCCACTATTGGAATGGGTGGATGAGAATCATCTGTTCCAATGATAATGAATGTGGTCAAAGCAAGCATTGTGGAATGCTTACAGCTTAGTCAGACATTGAAGACGCCAAGATCATCCACTGCATCCTGGGCCATTGCCAATCTTGGTTTGTTTGTTTGTTTTTGCCACTGGACTTCAATGACTCTGGAAGAGAGAATGAGGCTAACAACTTTGTGCAATTCTGCCCTACTTAAATCCGATTCACACACAAGTCCAGATACCAACTTGTGACGTCATTGATCCTCTTCAAAAATGAAGGATGAACAGCAACTTTCATATCATCCATAATGAGGATTCTTTTTGTCTTTTAACTTTTATCCTTAGCTTAGATGCCTCATTTCCCATGAGTCCGTCATGGACTATGACTTCTTTCCCTCCTCTTCAATTTTCTTGAAAAAACCAATCTTTGTTCTTGTTCTAGTCTCCCAGAAGAAAGTATGATCCTTATAGAAATGAATTATTTCATTTTTGTCTTTGTATCTAATGCTTAGCACAGTCCATAGTAGGGACTTTAAATTGTTTGTTGAATTGAATTAACAAAAACATTTATTGAACAATTGCTACGTGCCAGGCCTATTTTCTATGCTCATGTGATTCAATGACAGAAAAGAAACTACCTTTGCCCTCAAGGAGCTTGAACTCTGTCAGAAAAAAATGATATTCACATATAAAATATAATATAAAATTGTATAGAAAATATAATAACCATAAATCACAAGATCCTGGATTTGCAAGGGATATTGGGATATTGATTCCATCCCCTTCAATTTACAAATGAGGAAACTAAGGCCCAGAGAAGTTTTTATTTGTGCAGTTATACAGCCAAAAAGTATGTGAGGAAGGATTCAAACCTAATTCTTCCTCACTTACAGACCAGTTCCATATCTCCTACAGCATACTCTCTAATTTTAGGGGGAAATTACTAGCATCTGGAGACGATAAAGAAAGGCTTAGTGTTGAATGTGCTATTTGACCTCAATTATGAAGGACAGAGATAAGGAGTTAGGATATGCCATGCAGAGGGAACAGTTTGCTCAAAGGCCCAGAGATAGGATATGGGATATCAGGTAAGAGGACCAGCAGGATATTCAGTTTAGATGACATAGAATATGAAGGGATGTGATGTGTAATCAGCTTTGCAAGGTATCTTAGAACTAGATTGTAAGTGCCAAACAAATGTTTGTTTTTGACCCCAGAGGAAAAAGTGAATGACTAGTGCTTATTCAACTCTGGAGTGATCTAGTCAGATCTGTTCAGAATATGAAAGGCACTTTCCTGCCTTGATTGAATTCTGCTCAGTAAATATTTATCGCACATCTGAAACTTGAAAGGTCCTGTTCTAAGCACTAGATTCATAAAGTTGAAATATCAGAATGATCCCGCCCTCAAGAAGTTTACAATCTTAGGTAGAAATGGAGCAGAGGAATACAATTTATCATGCTAAATGCGGAAGTTAGACTAAATCCTTTAAATTTTAAATTAAATTAAATTTAAAACCTATGATCCTATAGTCCTATTTGTATGAATATAATGGAAAGAAAAATGTGATAAGGCCAAAGAAGAGATCCAGAAAAACAAACTGTTTGAGAAACATTTGAGGATGGAGAGATCCCTTTTGGATGTGCTATACCTCAGTCTTGATCTTGTCCTACACTTTTTAGGAATTAGTTTAGGTGCCCATTTCCCTTTCCTGAACACTCAACACACCTAGTCTGTCTGTCCTCTCAGCTTCTGTGGTGCTTCCAATCTGAAGTCGTTATCAGGCATTGCCCTTCAGACAGGTGGTGCAGTGAACAGACCACTGGGCCTGGAGTCATGAAGACATGTATTCAAGTACTGTCTGAGACACTCTGGGCAGATCCCTTAGCTTCTGTCAGTCTCAGTTTACTCAACTATTAAATGGGGATGATGATATCACTTACCTCAATGAGTTGTGAAAATCAAATGAGATAGTACTTGTTAAGTGCTTAGCATAGTGGCTGGTACCTAAGAGGCACTTAATAAATGCTTGTTCCTTTCCTCAGATCTTTATATATATACATATCACATCCTTTGATCTAAAGGGTGAGATCCTTGGGAATAAAGATAGAGCCTGGACAAGGTATATCATTGGTACAAGGAAATCCCAGGTAAGGAAACTGTATTAACTTGTGGAGGTTGGCACCTTTTGTTTATCTTACAGAATTGGGACATAGAGGTCAAGTGACTCGCCTAGGGTCATTCAGACAGCGTGAGTCAGAGATGGAATTTTAACCCAAGGAGGCTTGGTAACAAAACCCGTTCTCTATGTAGGATGCTTCAAATCCTTCTGTAAGGTCAATGACTGATAGCTCAAACATAGTAATCATTTGAAAAAAGTGTGCCATCCCACAAAAGGCTTTCCATAATCATCTTATGGGTACTTTTCTCCCTTTCCGAAATTTCCTTGTATTTACTTTGTATATAGTTGTATATAAATAAGAGCTGCATATATGTTGTAAACCAGCCCATTTTCCTGACAACTCCCCCTCCCCTATAGAATGCAAGTTCTCAGCAATTAGTACTTTTAAGTTCTCATCATTTACAGTTAGGACATGCAGTACAACTCTATTTTAGTTGAGGAACTTGAGGCCTAGAAGGGTTAACTTGCCACAAGTTGAAATGGAGAGCAATCCCAGGTTCTCTGATTTCAAATCCAGGACACTTTCCATGGCACTATATTGTCTCACTTATAAATGTTTCTTCAGTGTAACTGAATTGAATTTATTGGGTATAAAAGAAATGTTGGGCATTTCATTTGAGTGGAAGCAAACTGCTGTAGTCAATTTACAGTGTATTAGTAGGCAAGTGGGTAAATGGATTCTTGTAAAGATTATAAAATCACTGTATTTGGAGTGCAAAGAATTTAATGTACCACCAAAAGCAAGCCCCTCATTTCATAAATAAAGAAGCCAAGGCCCAAGAAGGGAATGGGCCCCACCCACAGGGACCTAGAAAACATATGTCAGATTTAGGATTTGAAGCCATTTTTATGACCCCAAACCCAATGTTCATTTCACTATATCCCATTTGTTGGGGAGATAAGGAGCTATCACTATCTGAGTGTCCATCATTCCTTCATATGCCAACTTCAAATTAAATTGATCCATTATTGGTCATGTCTAAATGAGAATCACCTGTGAGAAAGTTTGATTACAGATGATGAAAAGCCTCTGGGTCCTATTACAGAGTTAGTGTTTGCAAAGAGATAATTCCCTCCAGCAATGATTATAAAAAAGTGAAGCTGACTTGGTTTAATAGGTTTCTAGGGGCCTTATTATGCAGCCAAGTTTATACAGAACAACGTAATTTAATGTATCCCTTTGAAAGTTCTATGTAATATCCCCAAAGAATTTCGATTAAAGATAATGAATGCAGCAGAATATTTGACAGGCTGTCACACCTGAGGCCTCAGGCCTGTATCCTCTATTAAGGGAAAAAAATGATTAATGGAGATAATTTACTAGTTCTCATTAAACTCATCCTTTGGTGAGCTTTGGTAAATTTCTGAGTCTTTCTTAGCCTCAGTTACCTGGTATATGTAGGACAATGGAAAAAGCACTCAATCTGGTCTAAGTGGACCTAGGTTCAAATAAAAATCTTATATTTACTGAATGAATGAGATTAGGCAAGTCATTTAACTTTCCCTTATCTGTTAAATTGGAGACTGCACCACATGGTCCCCAAGGTCCCTTCTAATTATGGATAGATGATATGGTCTATAAAATTACCAAATGATCACTAAGATATGGCTCAGCTATACATGTTACAAAATTGATTTATCATAGGTCTCATGTTCAAGAACTAGTTCCTATGTCTATGGCCAATTTGAAGTTAGAAAGGCTGCTCCTTCCTATCTACCAACTATGTAAATAAGAGGAGTCATTCAAAATACCTAAGCCTCAGTTTCTTCATCTGTCAAAGTGGGCTAATCATAGCTATACTACCTAAATTGCAAATTTACTGTGAGAGAAGCATTCTATAAATTTGAGAGCATTTTATAAATTTTAAAGGGCTAGAGAAATGTGAGTTACTATCATCATCAACTCCACCACCACCACCACCATTATTATTCTCATGAACATCTCATTATTATCTATCAGTTAGGCTCCCACTCCTCTGACTCCCACCATAACATTTCCCTGACATTACATGTTTTCATTGCCAGGGATTGTGCAATTGCATATAAAGAATGGCCTTCCACATAGACAATATAGCCTAGGTGATGGAATCTGAGTATCAAACAATATTCTTGAATGCCCAGATATCACCTTCATGAAATGCTTGAAATTCCACAATTAGAGATTAATTGCTTTGGCAATAGCAATTTTTTTTCACAGTATCCTTTTTTGTAAATTTACTTATTCCTAAATGTAATAAACTACAGAATCTCTTCATATTAGTCTGAATGTATTCAGATCCCCCTCTCCTGTGACAGAAATAGAATAACATAAGCAATGAACACTTGAGAGCAAAGGCTAGTTTGAATGGGACACAGAAAAGGACCACACATACTCAAAGCATATCATTATTATTTCACTAAAGAGGCAAGTTTATCAAGTCTTTATATATACCTTTGGATGGGCAGATGATAGATAATTTAAATGAGAGAAAAAGAGAGGTAGAGAGAAAGAGAGAGACAGAGAGAGACAGAGAATAAGAATCAAAAAGGTATTTAAAATCGCCTACTGGGTTCTAAGCACTAAAAGTATAAAGACAAAATTGAAATAATCTAAGCTATTGAGGAGTTGAGATCACATTGAGAGTTCTAAAAGCTCTAGGGTGTGATAACTCATTACCTCATAACAGCAACTTTTCTAAACGTGTAGCCTTAGAGAGCTGTCCAAGGTACTGCGGATTGTTGGATCTTCTAAGGGTCACACAGTATGTGACAAAGCAAGGATCTGAACCCAGGTTTTAATGATGACAAAGGTAATATCAACTCCACAATACTACTTCTCATCCAATTAAATATATGCATGAATATATGTTCATATATGTGTAAAAACCACATGTGTGTATTTTTTTTTCTATAACATATTTGTGTTTATGCTAAAATATAAAATAGTAGAGTGGATACAAAGTCTATCCTTGCAACTAAGGATACTTGGGTTTAGGTCTTATCTCAGAAAAATACTATATGACCATGGGAAAGTTCTTTCACTTCTCAGTAAGAACCCCTTGCTGACCTCTAAGAAGACACACACACACACACACACACACACACACACACACACATGTACATAAAAACAAATACACACATACACACACAAACACATACACACACATTCAGTCACTTTCACTGAGACACAATGAAGAGGAATGAGTAATGGATCTGAACTCCGAAGAATGAGTGTCAAATCCTGTCTTTAACATTTACTACATAACTATAGTTATGACAGAGTCTTCTTCCCATTTCATCATAATTCCAATTATCTAGTTATTATTTTTCCAATGAATTTTATTTTTTTAAATTTATTTATTTACTTTTAGTTTATAACATTCAGTTCTACAATCCTTTGAGTTTCAAATGTCCTCACCCTCCCTATTCTCTTCCCTTTCCCTCCATGGCAGCATGCAATAAAATATAGGGTCTACAAATATTTTCACATTAAATATTAGTCAGGTTGTAAAGAAGGATAATAACCAATGGAGTGAACAATGAGAAAGAAGAAATAATACAAAAAAAAAAAAAAGAGAAAGATAAATAGTTTGCTTCCATCTGCATTCAGACTCTGTAGTTCTTTCCCTGGATGTGCATATCCCTTTCCATCATGGGTCTTTTGGAGTTGTGTTATAACCTTGTATTGCTGAGAGGAGCCCAGTCCATCAAAGTTAGTCCTCACAATATGTTGTGTTTGTGCTTGTGTACAAAGTTCTCCTGGTTCTGCTCCCCTCGCTTAGCATCAGTTTATATAAGTTTATCCAGGTTATTATGAAGTCTATCTGCTTTTCATTTCTTATAGCACAATAGCATTCCATTACATTCATATACCACAACTTGTTTAGCCATTCTCCAATTGATGGGCATCCCGTTGGTTTCCAGTTCTTTGCCACTACAAAAAGAGCCGCTAAAAACATTTTTTGTACATATAGGGCCTCTTCCCACTTCTATGATCTCTTTGGAATACAACCCTAGAAGTGGTATTGCTGGGTCAAAGGGTGTGTACTTATTTATAGCCCTTCAGGCATAGTTCCAGATTGATCTCCAGAATGGTTGAATCAGTTCACAACTCCACCAACAAAGCATTAGTCTTCCATTTTTTCCACATGCTCTCCAGCATTTATCATTTTCCTGTTTTGTCATCTTAGGCAATCTGACTGGTGAGATGTGGTACCTCAGAGTTGATTTGATTTGCATTTTTCTAATCAATGGCTACTTAGATCATTTTTCATATACTCATAGATATATTTAATTTCTTCCTCTGAAAATTGCCTGTTCATATCCTTTGGCCATTTATCAATTGGGGAATGACTTGTATTCTTATAGATTTTATTCAGTTCTCTATACATGTTAGATATGAAGCCTTTATCAGAGACACTGGTTATAAAAATTATTTCCCAATTTCCCACTTCCCTCTAAATCTTTGTTACATTGGCTTTATTTGTACAAAAACTTTTCAATTTTATGTGATCAAAATAACCAACTTTGCATTTCATTATACTCTCTAACTCTTGTTTGGTCATAAAATCTTCTCTTCTCAAAAAATCTGACAGGTAAACTAGTCTTTGCTCTCCCAGATTGCTTACAGTATCAACCTTTATAGCTAGATTATGCACGCATTTTGACTTGATTTTGGTATATAATGTAAGATATTGGTCTATGCCCAGTTTCTGCCATACTATTTTCCATTTTTCCCAGCAGTTTTTGTCAAATAGTTGGTTCTTATCCCAAAAGCTCAGTTCTTTAGCTTTATCAAACCATAGATTACAATGGTCATTGACTCCTGTATCTCATGTACCTAATCTATTCCACTGATTCACTACTCTATTCCTCAGGCAGTACCAAGTGGTTTTTGTGACTGCTGCTTTATAATACAGAGTTTTTAAAATGTGGTATGGCTAGGCCAACTTCCCTAGCATTTCTTTTCATTAAGTCCCTTAATATTCTGGACCTTTTGTTTTTCCAAATGAATTTTGTTACTACTTTTTTTCTTGCTCTATGAAATAATTTTTTGGTAGATTGATTGGTATGGCACTAAATATGTAAATTAATTTAGATAAAATTGTCATTTTTATTATATTAACTCGATCTAGCCATGAGCAACTGATGTTTTTTTTTTTCCCTAATTATTTAGATCTGACTTTATTTGTGTGAAAAGTATTTTGTATTTCTGTTCATATTGGTCCTGAGTTTGTTTTGGCAGGTAGATTCCCAAATATTTTATAATTTTTGCAGTAACTTTAAATGGAATTTCTCTTTCTTTCTCTTGCTGTTGGGTTCTATTAGAAATACAAAGGAATCCAAGGATTTATGTGGGTTTATTTTATATTCTGCAACTTTATCAATTTTATTTATTGTGTCATGTAGTTTTTTTTTACTTGATTCTCTAGGATTCTATATCATCATATCATCTGCAAAGAGTGATGGCTTACTCTCCTTGCCTAATTTGATTCCTTCAATTTATTTTTTTTCTCTTGTTCCTACCACTAACATTTCTAGTACCAAATTGAATAAGAGGAGTGAGAGTGGATGTCCTTGTTTCATCCCTGATCTTATTGGAAATGCTTCTAGCTTATCCCCATTACATATAATACTTGCTGATGGTTTTAGATAGATGCTATTTATTATTTTAAGGAAGACTCCATTTATTCTTATACTTTCTACTGTTTTTAATAGGAATGGCTGTTGTATTTTGTCAAAAGCGTTTTTTGCATTTATTAAGAAAATCATATGGTTTCTACTAGTTTTGTTGTTGATATGATTGATTATACCGATAGTTTTCCTAATATTGAACCATTGCATTCCTGGAATGAATCCTACCTCATCAAAGTGCATTATTCTCGTGATAAGTTGCTTAGTCTTTTTGCTAATATTTTATTTAAAATTTTTGTATCTATATTCATGAGGGAAATTTTTCTATAATTTTCTTTCTCCATTTTGTCTCTTCCAGTTTTTGGTATCAGTACCATATTTGTAGGACTCCTTCTTTTCCAATTTTCCCTTTAATTGTTATTCTTATAGATGAATTGTTCTATTAAATTTTCAGCTTTCATAAAAATAAATTGATTGGGATTTTCATAAATATTGCTTGAAACACACACATACATATATGTTATATGGAAATAGAGAAACACTTTAACATGCACATATATAAACATCATAATCCATCACAAGGAAGACATTAATAATTATCTGGTGATGGTATTTCTCTTTCTGTACATTTTTTTCTTCTTATTTTATTTTTCTTTCTTTCTATGTTCTTCCTTCTTTTTCTTCTTCCTACTGAAATATATAATTTATGGGGGACAAATATCATTCCAATTAACTTAATAACCCAGTATTTGTACTTTTCTTTCTTTTATGTACTTAATTTCTCTTTGCTATCATATTATATATGCACTGCTAGTATATTGGAAAGGGATAAAGCATTTTGTGGGTTACGTTTATTTCTTGCTGCATCCATTGGATAGTTTTGATTTTTTTTCTAAACATGTTCTCATTTAATTCTTTTATTTTCCCTAAGTATATGCTTTTGTCACTACTTAGAAAGGTAGTGGCCTCTCTTTCTTATTTATTTATGCCCTTTCAATAGTGAAAATGTGTAGACAAATTTGCAGTCAGAGAACCTAAGTTTGAATCCTAGATCTTTTTCTTTACCCGCTATGTGACCTTGAATAAGTATTTTCCACTGTCTGAGGCTCAGTTTCCTCATCTAAAAAATAAGGGGGTTAGACTAAGTGATCTCCAAGATTTTTTCCATGCTTAAATTTTACATTCCTGATATACTTTTTTTTTCTTTTATGACAGTTAATTTGAGTTTTGCTGCTATTTTTACTGTTATATTTAATTTCTTTTGGGTTTATTAAACTTTATAGATTCATATATTTTATATATTTTTCATGTATTCTGATATAAATAGTTTTTACTTCTATTTTTTTTTATTTTTGAAAAAGGAACTGACAATAATTACTTCAGGCAGTATTTCATATCAAAAAGGAATAGTTAATGAATGTTGTAATAAAGTATAGAAATTCTTAAAGAAATATTTATTTTCTTTCACTGTAAAGGTATATTATTGAATATTTGAGAATCACTTCATTTTTTTTTTTTTATGAATTCAGGGTTTATGGCAACCCTGGATTAAGTGAGTCAATCAGCAATATTTTTCTAACATTATGTGCTAACATCATGTCTTTTTTGTTATATCTGGGTAATTCTCAAAATATTTCAAATATCTCTTATTGGTGTTGTTGTTGTTATTGTTTTATATGCTACAGTGATCTTATGATTTTATGGTTGGAGAAACCATAAATAACTCCAAAATTCTGGACTTTAATCAGAATTGGTGGTTTCACACAGAAATAAAGTGGGAGTAGGGAAATTTTTTTTTCCTTGAAAAGGAATGACTTCAGCTTTGAATATGTTGAATTTGACATAACAAGAGATCCTCTCTATGAATATGTCCATATGGCTTTTGGAAAAACAAATTCATGCTGTTTAAGGTACAAATTAAAGGTTAAGAAAGCACCTGAGTCTATATCCAGAAAACATCAATACTTTCCAAGATATTATCTGAAAGACAGTAGGAGTATCATCAGGGAATAGATACCAAAGGGACCAAGAATCAAAGTTATATATGTTCCTACAGTAGTTATTAGACTGGAAGAGGCAAAGAGAATACTCAGAAGGAGACAGTTTTCTCGCCCCAGGTATAGCGAATGTTACCATGGTTTCATTGGTTTCTTTCTAACCTTGATATACATACTTTTAAAAAATAGTTTTAATTTATGGAATAAAACAAACATTTTCATAATATAGTACAATAAAGAGATGATTGTACATGGGAGTGCTAATCTACGATGCACAACTTGCTGTTTCTTTCAAATGTATGACAAAATGATCATGCAAATTTCTCTTTTTTCCCTCCTCACCTACACACTCTAGAGATGACCACCATTAGAAACAAATATGTGTGTCTGTATGTAAGATGATTCTATAAATGCTTATATTTTTCACTGGATGTGCAGAGTGGTTTTCCCCTTCATTCATTTTACCCAATCCAGTAGATGTAAAATCATATTTCAAAGTTGTCTTAATTTGCATTTCTCTAATCAATAATGATTTAAATAATTTCTTCATATGACTATCAATTGTTTTGATTTCTTTGTTGGAAAACTGTTCATATTCTTTGACCATTTAGTAGTTGGAGAATTACTAGTATTCTTATTGATTTGCCAAGGTCCTTCATATATTTTGCTATATTCTTCATATATTCTGATATACATAGTTTTTACTTCTATTTTTTTTATTTTCAAGAAAGAACAGATAATAATTACATCGGACACTATTTCACAACAAAAAGAAATAGTTAACAAATGCTTTAATAGAGTGTACAAATTCTTAAAGAAATTTCGATTTTTTTCCTACTGTAAAGGTAAATTATTGAATATTTGAGTTTTTCAAAATTATGGCTTGTCCACTGCATATGAGTCCATATTTTGCCACTACTAGTGTAATTTTGGGCAATTTACTTCACCTACCATGCCTCAATGATCCTCATATATAAAATAAAATGGGTTATCCTTCAATTATCCTTCAAAGAGTTGTTGGTAAACCCTATACTCAGATAGGGATAGAGAAAGGGATGAAGATGGTGATAGAGATGGGCACAGGGATGGAGACAAGGATGCATATGGAGGACAGGAAATGGCACAGGAATATGGTTAGGTACAAGATAAGGATCTGTGATTATTTCATTACTCAGAACTCCAAGGTAAGGAAACTCACTCTATTAAAGCCAATTCATGCATCTCTGAAACTTAAAGCCATAGAGTTTTTCCTAGCCCACTGGGATGTTATGCGCTTTCAACAGGATGATGTAACCAGTATGTTTCAAAAGCAATATTTGAACTCCAGTCTTCCTGACTTTGAGGCTGTCCCCTAGCCATAATGTCATACTCCCTATCCCTCAGTGATATGATCCTAAATTAAAAGGCAAAAATCAAAACTGCTTGATCCAGATCCATTATATATATATATAATCCCTCAGTTAATAGGTTTCTAGTCTCCATTAAAGGAGCAGTCCACAATCAGGGCAATACTTGATTTACTGACCCATACATGGCATTAGTGGTCTTTACTATTACAACAGCTCCATCATTGCCCCAGGACAATATTCACAGTGGTAATGGCTTGGAGATACATAGAATCCTAGGATTTAAGATGCTGCAAATTAGAAGTAAAATGTACCTGAGTTATAATGTTTTCTAATCCCTTCCTATTAAAAATGAAGAAAGGTTAACCATATAAAGAGCACAGATTTGAACCTGTGCTTTCTGCTTACCACTCCAATGCTATTCTTCCCATCTCATGAGGGAAGCCAGGGTTACTGACTTCAGGGCGATCATGGATCCACAATTTAAAAGCAGAAATGAAAGCAGTTTTGCTTGACTGTAAGTGATAGTGTGCTGTGCTCTTTGCTGTGATCTGCTTGAGAAAGGGCGTAATTTAAATCTAGACTGGAAAGGTACTTATTATATTCTATATAGTGTAGTAGAAGAGAGAACGCTGATTTTGGAGCCAAGGATCAGGATCAGAATACTAGCTGTACTTCTTGCTGTTTGAATGTAGGCAAATCATTTAACTTTTCTGGGACTCAGTTTTCTCATTTGTGAAACTGTGACATTGACAAGATGTCTTAGGGGGCTGATAGTTATAAATATGTCAATTCATCATGTATATAACTGATAAGAACATTGAGAAGCCATTTTTTTTTTTTACACAACCTATATCTAAGCACTGGAAACTTCATTTTACCCAAGTTGAAAAGGCACTAGACAAAAAAATGCTTTTATTTCATGTGGCATATTTCTTATCTGCATATAAATATTTCCTAACCTAACCCATTTTTCAAACTATGTTTTTATTAATACATCACTTTTAAAATGCCTTAATCTCCTAAGCCCTTTGATATAACAAATACTTTTTTTTGAGGAAAAAGAAAAAAGTAAAAACCAATCAATACATTAAAAAACGGTCTGAAAACCTATTACACATTGCACATCCATGGAACTTTCACCTCCAAAAAGTAGTGGGGAGAGATGTTTTCTTGTTCATTCATTTTCAAATTTCTTCTTTAGTGCCATGCATATTCTTTGCAATTTTGCAACATTGTTTTTGTTGTTTTTATCTTCATTGTGCTTTCTATTTACATTGTTGTAGTCAAAGGGTATGTCATTTTCTCAGTTCTGTTCACTTCATGTTGTATCTGTTCATTTATATCTTTCCATACTTCTCTGTATTCATCCTTAACCACCTTTAGGATTTATTTAGGTCTTTATTAGCCTAGCCAGTCTGAAAAGCCAAAAGAAATGACATTTACGTTAGAACAATATATAGCAAAACAACAGTTTTACAAAATAATGAAAAACATGTCAGGACAGGGTAATAGTATTTAAAAGGCAGCAAATTCAAACAAAAAATATATTACCAATAACACAGAAACATCATGGATAATATGAATGTCATTGTGGTTACTAATTAGAAAGGTGAACTGCCTCTGAAACATATTGGCTATGGGAACCTCTACAACTCACTTGACTTCTCAATACCCTGGTAATTCTCCAAGAATATGAGATGTGTATCAGGTGTCAGTCTTTGTCGGGAGATGGAAATCCTCTGCATACAAACACAAACACACACACACACACACATCTGTACTCTGATATTACAACCCATGAACACTTTTTATATCTTCTTTGTACATTTGATTGCATGTCGTCTCTCTCTTTAGAATGTGACCTTGTTGAGAACAGGATTCCCAGGGCTTACCATAATGCCTGACATATAGTAAGTTCTTAAATAATGCTTGTTGTTGTCTGAGTTTTCCTTATACCAATAAAAGCAGAGATTTGTTCCAAAAACAAAGACTAAAAACTACAATTTAGTCATGATGCATCATTCCTAATTATCATTTCCTTACTTACAGTTAATGCAAAGGAATCTTGTTTTTCAAAATAACAGAGAAGGACCCAGATGGAGCTGTATATTAATCCCCGAAATCCAATCATATTTGAAGACTTAATAGAATTCTTCTATTCTCCAGCTTGTTTTTACTGAAAGTAGATTGTACCCTTCAGATGTGCTACACCTGAATCCTCATCAAAAAATAAGAAATTCAATTTCATGATCAAGATATTTCACAACTCAGTCTTGTATTAAGATTCAAGTACAAGTGCTGACAAAACGCAATCATTCTGAAGTCACTGAGTTCATTCTTTTGGGCCTCACCACTCGTCCAGAGCTACAGGTTGTACTGTTCATCATATTTCTCATCATCTATTCTCTTAGTGTTGTGGGAAATCTTGGCTTGATCCTACTAATTCAGGTCAGTTCCCACCTTCACACACCCATATATTTCTTCCCCAACCACTTGGCATTTGTGGATTTTTCTATTACTTCTACCATTACCCCTAACATGCTCAATAACTTTGTTCAGGAAATCAGTGTGATTTCTTTCCATGCCTGTGTCATCCAGGTGTATTGCTTCATTTCATTTGTTAACCTTGAGATGTTTCTCTTGGCCGTGATGGGCCATGATCGCTATGTAGCCATAAGTAAGCCCCTGTTCTACACTTGCAATGTCTCGTAGGCTTTGTGTGCGACTGGTAGTTGTTCCTTACATATACTGCTTCTCTGTGGCACTTTTTCATACTATCATCACATTCCGTTTTTCTTATTGTGCCTCTAATGTCATTAACCACTTCTACTGTGATGACATTCCTCTCTTAGCCCTCTCTTGCTCAGACACTCATGTCAAAAAAATCTTGATATTTGCCTTTGCTAGATTTGACATGCTCTCTTCCTTGTTGATTATCATCATCTCCTATGTCTTCATCATTGCCTCCATCTTGCAGATCCGTTCAACAGAGGGCAGACTCAAGGCCTTCTCCACCTGTGGCTCCTACATGGTGGCTGTCACTATTTTCTATGGCACATTGATCTTTATGTATTTGCAAGCCACAGTCTAGCCATTCACTGGATACAGATAAAATGACATCAGCGTTTTATACCGTAGTGATCCCCATGTTGAACCCCCTCATTTACAGTTTGAGAAACAAGGAAGTAAAAGCAGCTCTAAGGAAAGTATTGGGAAATAGCAGGGTAGTTGTTCATTTATGAAATTTATGCAAATGAATTAACTCATACAGCAGCAGAAAACCACCAAATATCTTGTATAATTGGGTTTAGAATTTATTTTTTGTTTCCTGGAAGTAGGACAATATTTATTGAGTACATAATATTAGCAAGACAATGTGACATTAATTTCTTGACAAAAAGTAACACAATTTTTTCTACATGTCCTTCAAGCAACCACTGCCTTAAATCCCCAGAAAAATGGTAGCCCCCATCATCAATGATCAATTCAACTAATTTTCCCTAAATCAAAATTTCAAGTTCTCTGTGAAATTAATGCATATTAGAGGAGCAAGACAACACAGTGGATACTGTGCCAAATCTGGAGTCAGCAAGACTCATTTTGCTGAGTTGAAATCTGGCCTCAGATAGTATTTACTGTATTACCCTGGGTCAGTCACTTAATGCTGATTGCCTCACTTCCCTCACCTGTAAAATAAGCTGGAGAAGGAAATGCCAACCATACCAGTATCTCTGCCAAGAAAACACCAAATAAGGTCATGAGGAGTCTAAATTAATGAAAATGATGGAATAACAATAATATGTGATGCGTTGACTAAAGTAATGTTCTCCAAGTCAGGAAGACTTGATTGCAGATTCTGTCTCTAGCTGCTCTTATTTGTGAAACCCTGGGAAAGTTGTTTGACTTCACTCACACTCAGTTTCCTCATCTATAAAATAAGTTCAATAATAGTACTTTTCTCACAGGGTTTTGAAACAAATCAAATGAAGGAGAATAATAAAGTATTTCTCAAACCTAAAAGTACTGCATAAATGCTAGATATTACTAAGCATGACTCAATCAATTAGACAGATATATTTGATATTATATGGAAGCAGTGGAATACAAAGAAAAGAGTCCTCAACTGATTGCATTAATGATTTGTTTCTGCCATTAATAACTTGTGTGAGCATAGATTATGGGAATCTATATTGGTCATGGTCCATAAAATCATAGCTCTAGAACTGACAAAGGCCATCTGACCCAAAGGTCTATGGAAGGGCAAAGCGGTTCAGGAAAGAAAAAGAGAAGGTCAAAGGTTTCATTCTATTAGCAGTGAGATCAAACTTATGTGTTGATATTGAACTTACAGATGAGGCAAGATATGGATATGGAATTCAGGAATTACGAAAGGAAGGAAGGATGGTAGGAAGGAAGGAAGGAAGGAAGGAAGGAAGGAAGGAAGGAAGGGAGAGAGGGAGGAAGGAAGGAAGGAAGGAAGGGAGAGAGGGAGGAAGGAAGGAAGGAAGGAAGGAAGGAAGGAAGGAAGGGAGAGA
>CM053592.1:183697359-183717772 GCA_028646515.1 Pseudochirops corinnae
GTCACGAGGACCTGATTTCTAATCCAGCCTCAGCCTCAGACACTTGACACACTTACTTAGCTATGTGACCTTGGACAAGTCATTTAACCCCAACTGACTTGCCTTTCCTTATAAAAAAATATAAAGAAAAATGGAAGATCCTTAGGAAATTCACCAATCAGAAGGAAAGATCACTAATAAAATCCTAGCAGTTTCTGATATTTAACCATTTCATAGTGCTAAGGACTTTGGTGGAAAAACTGTATTTTCTGTGTCTTCCTTAGCTGTAATGAAGCCACTGCAAATGTGGTTTCTTGATTACACAGTGAAATCAGGGTATTTGGCTGTCATCATTCAGTTCCCAGGAGCGATGGTAATGGAAGCCACACTGACGGCCAGACTCCCCTGGCACAAGCTGCTTCCTGTCTCTCCTTAGGGGTCTTTGCTGCTGTATAACTTCCTAAGGAAGGCTTTGCGTACTGATCTTGGTGACTTTAAGTGCCATACTCCTTCCGCCATGCAATCTAGCTATTATAAAATAACCTAACAACTATACAGTCAAAGTCCTAATTCTGGAGACTTCTTTCTTTAACGTGTGGTCCTGACAAATTGACTTTCTGGCTGTTTCTCAGACAAAATTTTTTTTTCCTCTATACCACTATATAAGGTGTCTACCATGCTTGCTGGGACCATATTCTCTCTTCATTTTGAACTCAAATCTTAATTGACAACAACTCTCACATGAGACTTATACTACTCCCCCACTCCCACCATCATCTTTTTATAGCTACAAGGGTCTCTTCCAACAAATCTCCTTCTTTCTCCTATAGAATGTTAAGTTTCCTGTATAGAATCTCAGCCTAATTTGAAATTTTTTTGAATCCTAAGGTTCTAATCAAGTGACTCAAACATAAATAAACCTTTAATATGAACTTATTGATTAATCATTTTCTTAAAACACACAAATAAGTGAAGGCCAATGAGAGATACATTAATCATTACATTTTTTGTAGTGATCTCATTGAATCCCCAAAATGCTTCTGTGAACTAGACAAGCAAGAGGAATTGTCATCATATGATGGACAAAGCACAAAGAGATGGAAGCTTGCCTAAAGCATCCAAAATTTTAGGGGTACAGAGGGAAGGCACAACCCAGGGCTCTTGACTTTTAATCCTGGACTCTTTTCACAACATCATTCCTAAGGCGTGCATTACTTAGTGGACAAATGACATTAGACAACATCAAAAAGGAGTTGGAAGCTTCTATTCCTCAGTGATCTAAAGTTTGCAAATGTAATTAAAAGTAGATACGTTCTTTTTCCCTTGAGACCTATCACTATTCTTTTAAACAATATGGGAATTCATGTTTAGACACAAAGGGATATGACAAATGGTAAATAATTCAGACTTTTCTGAATAATCTCATGCAGAGCCAGAATCATCTGACTTCTAGAAGGTAGGTGTAATGGACTGGGGGAGCCTAGCATCTAGGTCCTCTCCCTTTACCTATGACAGTGACATATGAAAGAGGTGTGATAGTAAGAGAAAAATTATTGAGATGAATTTGAAATGATATCTCTAGGACATCTACTTTGAAATGTCCAATATACAATTTGTGATATGATATAGTTATTGAGGCTCAAAATATAAAGTTTATGGAGGCAAATCTTTCAAGAGATTTTACTAATACCTTATGCTATTTGATGGAATCGCCAAGTAAGAGTGCATAGAAAAAATAAGAGGAATAACATGATCATGGACAGAACCTTGTGGCATACTCACAGTCAAGTTTTGGCTTGATGCCAATGGAAACCTCCAAAAAAACAGTCTAAGAAGTGGTAGTTAGATAACTATGGCACATTAATCTCTATGTACCTACAACCCAAGTTAAGTCATTCACTAGACATAGACAAACTGTCATCAGTCTCTTACACTGTAGTCATCCCTGTGTTGATCCTTCTAATCTACTGTTTAAGGAACATAGAGGAGAAATAGTTCCAAAAGAAGGCTCAAGCTAGTGCATATGAAACGTTAAAAATGCTTTAGTCCACAAAGTGAAGAGGTTTGAAAAGTAGTTGAGAAGACAAAATTTCCTTTTACTTACGTTGCCTTTAGTGAGTTGGCTTCTGTCACTCATTCATTAAATCTTTATAATATCAATTTGTCTTTGCAAAGGGTAAAGCTGGCTTGAACAAAAGGTTGTCAGATTTCAAAGGGGCCAGTCGAGACACTTCAGGATGCAAAATGTTACCCCTAATACCTGCCACTTCAATACTACAAGATGCCACAACACTGTTATTAATATTCCCTCCTTTACAACTTAACAGATAGTCTTGGAGAGCTGTTATGGCTAAAGGAAAGTCATCAGTCTGTAAGCCACCTGGAGGTAGAGTCAAAAGAGCAGACTCTAGAATCAGCATCAGAAAACCAATTAGCAACCTTAGCTCTCGTGGTTTTAATTTTCCTGACCTGGACAAGTTCCTTAACCTGCCTGGACCTGTTTCTTCATCTGTAAAATGGAGGTCATACCAATTGGCTTCTGGAGAGACTTCAACCTACTAGGTCTGTGATTCTTATGGGCCTGATTGAACATAGGGAGATTTTCAGATATAGAAAATACCAACTGTAGCAATACAACCAGTCCTGGAGGCCATTCTAGCATTGAAGGAACTGAAGGAGCTTATCCCCCACTTATGTACCTAAAAGACCTCAGGTTGCTTCTTTCTGTGCCCTGAAAAGGCAGCAATGGAAGAATACTTGACACTGCTTGGAACTCCTCCATCAAAGAATGATTTTCACTGGGCAAGAGTTTAATTTGAAAAGACTGATATTCTTGTCCAGAATTAGATCATACTTTGTCAAAAAGACATTATCTGTTCTTTTTTTAATAGAGGAGAAAAAGGGTTAAGTGCCCTTCCAACCCCATGAGATTGTTCTGAGGTAAAAATGAGATGATGAATGTGCAAATGTTTTTGAAGTGTGTTAAATGCAACAACAACAACAACAACAAAACCATTATAAACTCCACAAATGGAAAATATTTAACGTATTATATGGCTACTTTTTAATGCATGGATAATATTAAAAAATGTGAAATTCTCTCTTTTCCAGAAGACATTTTATGAAGTCTGTGGTCTATATTTAACCCTTTCACTCACAGGATGATTTGGGAACCTGGGAATCAACAATCATTTCTAAGCTTTGAGGTTCCTTTTGTTTTTCTATTATTTTTATAACCGCTTTGGGTTTTAAATGAACTAGCCATGCAATTTATCACCTTTCACTGTGTGTGTGTGATTTTTCAACACAGTTGGGGAAAAGTTTAATGGGAATATTCTTGGATAACATTTCTATAACCCCATTGTTGATTCTTTCTTTGTGAGGTTATCTTCCATTTGTAAAGTGTGTACACATACATACCAATGTACACATGTTAGATAAATATAGATACAAACATACAGATTGATGAACAAATATACTTGTATATATGCATCCCTATCTGTTTGAAAGGTGTATGTATGTGTGTGTGTGGGGGGGGTGTTTGTGTGTAGAAATGTAGGTGTGCGTGTAGCAATGAGTGTGTATTTGGTTTCAGGTACCACAGTTTAAATTCATCAATAAGGTACAGAGCATCCAAAAATAGCTTACCAGAATATACAATATTGAAAGGCTTTGAGTCCACATGAACAGTGAATTAGTAGACCAATTTTTCCACAATTCCTTCAATATATCTTGATTTCCCCTTTCTTCATATTACCCAGTTTTTTGTAGAACTTTAATTAAATCTCAAGGATCTCTAAATTTGATTTTTTCTAATCCATAAAGATTTAGAACATCTTTCATATGACTATAAATTGTTTTGATTTTTTTCTTTGGAAAACTGCCTGCATGTATACATCGATCTTTCATTATTTGGGGAATTACTTGTGTTCTTATATATTTGACAACGTTCTTCATATATTTTTGATATATTCTATTGATATATTTAGGATATACATACTCCTGTTATTTTTGTTTTCAAAAAGAAATTAAATTAGACAATTATATCAGACAATATTTCATATCAAAAAGAATATTTAATGTTGTAATATAGTATAGTATTCTTGAAGAATTTTTTAAATGGCACTACAAAAGATTTTTTATATATATATATTTGAGTGTAACCTTCCAAAATTATGGCTTGGTCACTAATTTGAATCCATATTCTGCCACTTACAACTTGTGTAACTTTGGGCAAGTTACTCCATCTCCCCCAACCTCAATGATCCTCATTGGTAAAATAAAGAGAGTTACAATAAATTACATTAATCTTTCTACCTTTAAGCCAAATATACTGCAAAGTGTTGTTCCAGAGGACTATACTCAGATAGGGATAGAGATAGTGATGAAGATTCTTGTCATTAAAGCAATACAATGTCATCTCTGAAACTTAAAGCTACAGGCATTCGCCTAGACCGCTGTGAAGTTAGATGTTTTCAGCCAGATCATGCAACCAGTATGTTTCAGAAGCAATATTTGAACTTCAGTCTTCCTGACTTTGAGACTGACTCTCCAGCCATAATGATCCACTCCCTTTTCCCCAGTGATATGTATTTCAATTCCAGGTCTACAAACAAAACTAATTGCTCCAGAAGAAGAGAATGTAAGTTGTTTGTTTGTTTGTTTCATCTCTCAGTCAAGAGGTTTCTAGCATCCATTGCTAGGAGCCCCACCTCCAACAGTTCATAGGCAAGTCCATACTTGATTTACTGACCCATGCACTGCATTAGTGTTCTTTATTATTTAATAGTCCCTTTATTAACCTACAGCAATATCCACTGTGGTAATAACCCAGAGGTACACAGAATACCAGGATTTATGATGTCACAAATTAGAAATAAAATGGACCTGAGAGATAATCTTGTCTAGCTCCTTCCTTTTACAAAATAAGAAAGAGAGCTAGGTTAGCTCTATAGAGAGCAGAAATCTGAACCTGTGCTTTCTCATGACTGCTCCAGTGCTATTCTTCCATCCCATGCTGGAAGCCAAGATTGTGGGCATCAGAGAACTCATGGATTCACCATTTAGAAGCAGAAATCAATGCAGTTCTTGGTCAAGGCTGTGAGTGATATTCTGGGTGATATTTCCTGTTATTAGCCTTGGGAATGAGGGGGCAATTTAAATCTAGACTGGAAATGGTATTTGTTTTATTCTCTGTAGTGAAGTAAAAGAGAGTGAACTCTGGTTTTGGAGTCAAGGACCAGGACTGGTACCCTAGCTGTACTTCTTGCTCTTTGAATATGGAAAAGTCATTTAACTTTCATGGGATTTCATCCTTAAATTTATGATGTTGACTTGATGTTTAAGGGTGTTGATAGGTATAAATACTTGATTTGACCAGGTATATGACTGTCGAACATATTGAGAAGCCATCTTTTTTTTATACAAGGTCTATCTATGCCCTGGAGATTTCCTTTTACCCAAGATAAAAAAGGTACAACGTAAGAAAAATAAATACTTTTTATTTATGTGACAGATTTCTTGTTTACGTATAAATGTTTCCTAAACAGTATTTTTTTTATATATGCCTTGATCACCACATAGTTTTAAAATTGCCCTCTTCCAAAGAGGTCTCTCAAATACCAAAAATTTCTTTTCTAAGGAAAAAAGAGAAAACAAAATCAGTAAAAAAAAAAAAAATACTTTGAAAAAAGTCTGAAAATTGATGAGCAGTTGTAAATTCGTGGACCTCCTACCTCCAAAAAGGAGTGGAGAGAGATGTTTTCTGTTTTGCTTATTTTCATATTTCTTCCTTAGTACCAAAGACATTTTTTACAATTTGCCAACATTCTTTTTGGATTGTTTCCACAGTGGTTGTGTTTTTCATTTAATTTTCGGTAGACATATGGTAGCATTATCTTGGTTCTTCTTGCTCCATGTTGCTTCTGTTCATGTAGATATTTCTATACTTTTCTGTATCCATCATTAGTCATTTTTATGATGTATGTAGGTCTTTAATGGGCTAGACAGTTTGAAAATACAAAAATAATGACATTTATATTAGAGCAATAAATAGCAAAACAACAATTTTACAAAATAATAAAAAATATCAGGATAGAGCAGTAATATTTCAAAGATAAAAAGATCAAGAAAAAGAAAATGTATTATCACTAACATTAAAACATCATTAATTATATTAATTAATGTCAGTGTGCTTTTGTGATTAGAGAGCTGACCTGTCACTGAAACATACTGGCTTAGTGACCCTGGACAAATTACTGGATATCTCAATACTCTGACAATTCTCTAAGACCATAAAGTGTACACCAGATGTCAAACTTTGTTGGTAGATGGAAGTTCCCTGCACACACCCACCCACCCACCCATACACCCACCCACCCACCCACCCACACCCCCCCACACACACACATACTTTAATGTCTGCACTCTGGTATGGCAACCCACTTTATATTTCTTTTTGACATATGCTTACATGTTGTCTCTCCCTTTAGAATGTGAGCTCTTTGAGGCCAGTATCCCAAGGGCTTACCACAGTGCCTAACATATATCATGTTCTAAAAAAAATGCTTGTTGTTGTTTGAGTGTTCCTTACATCAATAAAAGCAGAATCTGCAGTTTACTTGTGATGCATCATTTCAAATTAAGATATTTCCTTATTTACAGTTGATTCAAAGGAATCTTATTTTTTTCAGAACAAGAGAGAAGAGACCCAGATGGTGCTGTGTAATAACCTGCCAACACAAATCATATCTGAAGTCTTATCAGAATGTTTCTATTCTGCAACTTTTTTCCTTAAAATGGATTATGCCCTATAGATATGCTACATCTGAATCCTCATCACAAAAATAAGAAATACAATTTCATGTGCAATGTGTTTCTCAGCTCAGTCTTGTATTAGGGTTCAATCCCAAGAGATGGCTAAAGACAATTATTCTGAAGTCACTGAGTTCATTCTTTTGGGCCTCACCACCCGTCCAGAGCTGCAAGTTGTACTGTTCGTCATATTTCTCATCATCTATTCTCTTAGTGTTGTGGGAAATCTTGGCCTGATGCTACTAATCCAGGTCAGTTCCCACCTTCACACACCCATGTACTTCTTCCTCAGCCACTTGGCATTTGTGGATTTTTCTGTTACTTCTACCATTACCCCAAACATGCTCACTAACTTTGTTCAGGGAACCAATGTGATTTCTTTCCATGCCTGTGCCATACAGGTGTATTGCTTCGTTTCATTTGTAAATATTGAGATGTTTCTCTTGGCCGTGATGGCCTATGATCGCTATGTAGCCATAGGTAAGCCCCTACTCTACACTGTTGTAATGTCTCGCCGGCTCTGTGTGCAGCTGGTAGCTGCTCCTTACATATATTGCTTTACCGCAGCACTCTTTAACACCATTATCACATTCCATTTTTCTTATTGTGCCTCTAATGTCATTAACCACTTCTACTGTGATGACATTCCTCTCTTAGCCCTCTCTTGTTCAGACACTCATGTCAAAGAAATCTTGATATTTGCCTTTGGTGGTTTTGACATGCTCTCTTCCTTGTTGATTGTCATCATCTCCTATGTCTTCATCATTGCCGCCATCTTGCGGATCCGTTCATCAGAGGGCAGACTCAAGGCCTTCTCCACCTGTGGTTCCCACATGGTAGCTGTCACCATTTTCTATGGCACACTGATCTTTATGTATTTGCAGCCACGGTCTAACCATTCACTGGATACAGATAAAATGACATCAGTGTTATATACCATATTGATCCCCATGTTGAACCCCCTCATTTACAGCTTGAGGAACAAGGATGTGAAAGAGGCTCTCAGGAAAGCCCTGGGAAATAGCTGGGTATTTGTTCATTTAAAACATTTAGGCAAATGAATTAACTCATACAGCAGCAGAAAACTCTTAATAGCTGAATTCAGAAGTTACTGCTGCTTTCCATCCGTAGAACAATATTAATTGAGTTTCTGCAATAAGCAAGACAATGTGACATTAATTTCTACATGCATACGCAAAAATTTATCAAACTTTTTCATAAGTTCCTGAAATAACTGGCATCTTAATTTCTCAGAAAAATGGAAACCTTCATCCTTAATTCTCAATTCTGCTGAGTTTTCCTGTGTCCAAATAACTATATTTAAGAGAGAACAAAGAAGCACAGTAGATAGTGTGCCATGCCTGGAGTCAGGAAGACTCATCTTCCTGAGTTGATATCTAGCCTTCATCAGCCGCAGTGTCACCCTGGCCCAGTTACTTCACCCTGATTGCTTCACGTTCCTCATCTGTAAAAGAGGGGGAGAAGGAAATGGAAAACCACTCTAGTATCTCTGACAAGAAAATGCCAGATAAGGCCAAGATTTAAAAAATGACTTGAAAATGATGGAACAAGAACAACATGTACTTCAGTGGGCAAAGTAATGCATATTCTGCCTCTAGTCCTTCCTATTGTTACAAGCCTGGGAAAGTTGACTTCTCTAAGACTCAGTTTCTTAACCTATAGAACAGCGTCTACCTCACCGCACATTTGAAAAAAATCAAGTGAGAGAGAATGAGTACATTGCTTCCCAAACCTAAGAATGCAGTACAGATGCTAGATACAATTATTATTTAAGCCTGGGGCAACCATTTATACGTGTGCATTTGACATTATACTAATCTACACTGGTTCATCACAAATAATGCATACACTTGGAGAAGGCTCTCTTCCTGTAGAAACTGTGGAATACAATGAAAAGAGCCCTCAAATGACAGTGTGCATTAATGATTTGGCTCTGCCACCAATGATTTGCGTGAATGTAGCTGATAGGAATCATAGATTCTATATTGGTCAGGGCACATAAGATATAGTGCTAGAGCTGGACAAAGCCATGGAATCCTAAAGCCCAGGGAAGGGTAAATTGATTCAGGAAAAAAAAAGAGAAAGTCAAAAGTTTCATGCTGATTAGTGGTAAGATAAGTCCAGCGACTTTCAGAGAATGCAGGATATAGAAAAGGAAGGAAGGAAAGTAAGAAAGAAACAAAAAAAGAAAGCAAGGAGGGAGAGAGGGAAAGAAGACAGTAAGGAAGGAAGGAGGGATGATGGAAGAAAAAAAGAAGGAAGAATGGAACAAAAAGTGGCAGAAGAGAGAAGAAATAAGCATTTATTAAGCACCTACTGTGTTCCAGAAATCACAGCAAACATTTATTATTATTATTATTATTATTATTATTATTACTTGCTTTTTAGAAGAGGAGCAGGGCAATTGGGGTTAAGTCACTTGCCCAAGGTCATACAGCTAGTTTTGTGTTAAGTGTCTGAGGCCGGATTTGAACTCAGGTCCTTCTGACTCCAGGGCCGGTGCTCTATTCACTGTACCACTTAGCCACCCCTGGCAAACTATTGACAAATATTATTTCGTTTACTCATCACAACAGTCTCCATTTTAGAATCAAAGGACCTGAGGTAACAGGGATTAAATGAATCACCAAGGATCATAGAACTTGTAAGTACCTAAAGGCTCCATTAGAACTCAGGTCTTCCTAACTCTGGGCCTAGTGAGCTATCTACTATGCATCTCATATTTTAAAGAATTATTTGGGTGGACCCTTTATCACCATGAAGTGAGGCAAGGTTAGTTGCAAACCTCTCCAAAGTTAGCTTGGAAGAATTCCAGGTAACATATGATCTTTCATTAGGCGTACACCTGAATGTTTTCAGAAGCTCTCAGAAGGTGCACATTGCTACCAAGACATCCAAGATTACAAGATCACTTCCAGGCCCTAGCATAGTCCTGGGATGTGCTGGTGGTGGTGTGACTGTACATCAAAATCATGTATCATTTATAAAGACATTTTTACGGACACATTAGAGGCAGCTGGAGGCAGAGTGGAGAGAGCACTGTGTTTGGAGTAGGAATGCCCTGAGTTCAAATTTTTCCTCAGGCACTTGTTAGCTGTGTAACTCCAGGCAAATTTTTTATCCTCTGTTTATCTCAGTACCTTCAACTATACAATCCTTGTAGGATTGTTGTAAGGAACAAGTGAGATAATATTTACAAAATCACTCAGGCCAGTGCTGGGCACACACACACACACACACACACACACAAAACAACCTGAATGTTTATCCCCTTTCCTTCTTTTCCTGTAAATAGGATTTGATGTTTTTCCAGAACTCTTTGCCATCCATTATCTCACAGAATCTCTAGGTTGGAAGCTCAGAGGCCAGCTGATCAAGCTTATATTATATGAAGAATGCTTTCTATTTCAACACAGCACACACAACGTGTTTGAAGACGCCGTGTTCTGGGAAATCCAATACTTCCTGATATAGTCTATTCCTTTTTTGTTTTGTTTTGTTTTCTGGGTTTTTTTAAAATCTGTTTTGTTTGTTTTATTTTAAGTCAACAAGCATTATGTGCTTATAAGGTGTCTGGTATTATGGTAAGTGTTGGAAATACTTATAAAAGTAAAAAGAAAGATTTGTCTTTACCCTCAAAGAGCTTATATTCTATTCCTGAAAGTCAATACATTAAATGGGAGCTGAAAAAGGGGAGTTGGGGGTGTAGAGAGTAAGGGAAGGCATCAGTTGTGGGGGCATGGTGCAGAACAAAAAGGCATGAGTAGAGAGGTAGGAGATGAATGAAAAAGTGAACATGGCTGGCAAAGGTACTGCCTCAAAATGGGGAAAATCACCAATCTAAGGAGGGAGTCTGTAAGGTTAATGGGATTTAAGATCTTTCCCACCCATTAATAGGCCTCAGGTATAGCCCATTAAGGAAACTTGCTTAGGGGTGGCTTGTTTGAAGGAAGGTTTACACATCTCTAATTAGGCACTGAGTCACAAGGGTTGTGATGCCTTCTGGCCCTGAGAATTTTATATATACCCTGAGCTGGTATTTTGCTTTGATTAGCCATATGTCCAGAGCTCCCCAACTGCTCGTATGTAAAGGTTCTCTCAATCCAGGGATGTACATAAAGTATATAGTAGATTCAGGCAGTCAGAGATCTGTCTGTATCTCTCTGCTTGTATTTTCTCTGAAGTTTAGGGTGCTGACTTTTCCCCTGAACTAGTGAATGTAATTTAAAAAAAGACCGATGACCCCTTAAACAGCTATCTTTCCTAGTAAAGCAGATAAAAGAACCTGTGCTAGCAGCCATTCTGGGTATGGCAATGTGGTTGCTGCTACAGAGTCATAAAAGTGAAGGGATCTTCCAGGATGACTTGACCATAGATTGACTATTTTGGATGATTTAGAGTGAAGAATCAAGAATGACAACTATGTGATTCTGACTAACTGTACACTTTCTTAAAAGGGATGATCTTTAGGAAATCCATCAATCAGTACAAAAAGTCACCAGGTTGTTTCATCCTCCAATGGCAGAGCTGATAAGTGATACATCATTAATATGATTTTCCCTAATACAATTTTATCAGTTTCTGTGTTTAACCATTCAATTGTGCCAAGGTCTTTGGTGGCAAAAAAATAAAACCAACTATATTTTCTGGGTCTTCAATAGCTGTAATGAAGCCACTGCAAATGTAATTTGCTGGCTTGAATGGTAATGGAATTTGAACCCCACAATGGGATGGATTCACTGACAGGACAAGAAGTAGCTGAACTGGGAGAAGCTGGTGCTATGGATAAAAAGAGCTTCCCAAGCATAGAGGCCAGAAGAACTTTTGGGAGCAGCATCATGGAGGCAGAGAGAGAATTGCTGGGGGCCAGAGTTGCTAAGAGAGAGAAAGAACTGCCAGCCAAAGCTGCCTGGACTGCTGAGGGCCAGTTGGAGCTACCCAGAACTTTTGAGAACTGCCACCCAGAGCTTCCAACAGCTGAGGAGCATGACTGTGGTGCCAATATTTTGTCTGTTTTGATGTTACTTTGTCAGCTTTGTCTGCTGATGGAGGATATTGCTGTTGTTGCAGAAGTCCTGGGACCTTGCTGTTGGTTCAGAAGCCCTGAAAAAGGCTTTTCTTGTCATATGTTTACAGAAATACTGGAGGATGGTTTTTTCGATGTTTTTAGGGGTCCTGGGACTGTACTGATGATTCGTGCTAATTTCTCAGACCTTGTTGTTGTGTCTAAGATGATTTCACAGGCAGAGAGTGAATTAATGAGGTCATTGGCAATGTATGTCTATGTTGTGTCATTGTTAAATGTAGTGGAAATGAAATTTGAAGATCTTCCCTGCCCCTTGGCCTCTAGTTAGGTTTAAAGGAATCTGAGAACCTTCCCTGATTTGAAAATATATTCTGCTTCCCAAAAGGCAGAAGCAGAGTTTTTCTGCTTCCAATGGAGCCTGTGGCAGGAGGCTTTTTTTTCCAAGAATGCCCACAACTTGTTACTTTGTGATTTGGCAGTGTGTCAAGAGGGTTGTGACATTCTCTGACCCAGGAGAAGGCTATATATACCCTGATGTGAGGTGTTGCTTTGGGGCTCACTCTGAGAAGAGTTGTGTGATTTGGCTAGATGAGACTTTGGGCAGCCATTGAGCCCCCCAGCTTTGAAAACCCAGATGTTGGTGCTTCCCTCTCTGGTAACTAACTAGGTATGGATGTAATGGTCAGACAGCTGGAAGCTCTGTCTGCTAAGTTGTGTTATTTTCTGTTGTAACTTCTGTTTGTATTCTCTGAAGTTCAGGGTGCTGACTTTTCCCCCTGAACTAGGTAAATGATATATGTTTAATTAAAGTAAGACTGTTAACTCATTTTGAATTGCTTTCCTTTAGAAAAGCAGATGTAAGAACCTGCACTAGCAGCCACCCTAGGTGTGCTAGGGTGCTTGCTACTACATGGATACACCATGGGGTCAGGTTATCATCATCATCATGTCATCATCAAGCACCCAAGAGAGGTGGTATTGTAAATAGTGCTGATGGTCTAATTCACCTAGCACAAGCTACTTCCTGTCTCCTTCTCAGGGTTCTTTGCTGCTATATAACTTCCTAAGGAGGGATTTGAGTCCTGGTCTTGGGTGACTTCAGGTTCCCTACTCTATCCACTATACCTACTAGCCACACTAAAATATCCTAACTACAGAGTCGTGCTCCTGATTCTTCAGACTTCTCTCTTTAACACATTGTATGGTTCAGTCAAATTGGCTTACTTGCTGTTTCTCGGGGAAAATATTTTATGTTTTCTTTTTTCTCCATACTACTGTATAAGATGTCTACCATGTTTGCTTGGACCATGCTACCTCTTCATTTTGAAATCAAACCTTCATTAAGCACCACCTTTCACATGAGACTTCTCCTAACTTCTCCTTCCCCCACTATCACCCCTTTAGCTACAAGGGCTTCTTCCCACAAATTTTCCTTGTGTTTACTTCATATATATTTTGAATTTCAGTATGTGATGTTTCCCTTATACAATGTAATCCCTTTTCAAACTTTTTCTTTGAATCCTAAGATTCTAACCAAGTGATGGAAGCATAAATAAAGCCTTAATATGAGCTTGTTTACTGCTCATCTCCTCAAATGCATTTATTAAAACACAAATAATTAAGGGTCATTGCATTAATCATTGCTTTTTGGGCAGTGATCACATTTAATCTTCAAAATAGTTTTGTGAACTAGACAAGAGGAATTGTTATCATTTGATGGATGAAGTCTGCCTAAAGTCAAAAATTTTATTAAAGTTGCAGGGGGAAGTATGACCCAGGCCTCATGACTTCTCATCTAGTACACTTTCCACAACACCACTTCTAAAACCCTGATTATTTTGGGGACAAATGGAATTAGATACTTTGAGAATTGGATGGAGGCTTCTGTTCCTTAGTGATTTAAAGTGTGTAGATGCAATTAAAAGAGGATGTATTTTTTCTTCCCTTGAGAACTATCTCTATTTGTTTGATCTCCATGGGGTTAGTTTCATATTTGGTCCCAAATGTATGTAAAAAACCATAAATAAGTCAAACTTTTCTGAATAATTTTTCACAAAGCCAGAATAATCTGACTTCTAGCAGGTAGGTTAGACAGACTGGGTAAGTCTACATCTCCATCTTCTCCATGAGATTATTCTCTTAGCACACTTGGAATGCATGTGAGTAGAATGGATATTTAATGTAGGAAAGATGGAATGACTATAGGAAAAAAGAAATGAAAAAAATGGAGTTCTCAGGGTCTCTGAATATGAATGCCCTGAACACAAAGCAGTCATAAGGAAATGAATTAAAGTGGTAGCTGTGCCAATAAAGAAAAGAGGGGATATATTCAAGAAATATTGGGAAGAAATTAATGCCAAGATTTAGTAACATGTTAGATATATAGGTGAATTCGATTGAGGAGTCAAGGATGGCATTAAGATTTTGAGCTTGGGAGACTGGGGAGGATGCTGCTTATCTTAGGATAGTGACATATGAAAGAGGTGTGATATTAGGAGAAAAGCTACTGAAGTCTGTTTTTCATGAGTTTGAAATGGTGTTTCTAAGATATCTAATTTGAAATGTCCAATATGCATTTGTAATACAAGACTAGAACACAGTATAGCAACTCAGGCTCAATATATAGTTTTAGGAGAAAAGTCTTTACAGAGATTTTACTTATACCTTGTGGTATTTGATGAAGTCACCAAGTTAAAGTGCATAGGGAAAACAAAAAGTACAAAAGGACCCTGGACATACCTTGTGGTATACCCACAGTCAATTTTTGGCTTGATATCAAGGGAATTTTAAAAAAAGAGCATAAGAATTAATATTCAGAAAGTTAAAAGGAGAATCAAAACAGAGAAATGTCATGAAAAAACAGAAATGAGAGAGTATCTAGGGTGAGGAAATGGTCAACAATGATGCAGTTGATAATATTAACTATACATTTATTTTTTAAAAAATTAAATTTTATGTTTATTTTTAGTTTACAACATTCATTTCCACAAGATATTGAGTTACAAATTTTCTCCTCATCTTTCCCCTACCCACCTCCCCAAAACAGTGATCCTACTGTATACCCCCTCCCCCAATCTGCTCTCTCCTATATCCTCCCCAATCCTTCCTCCCACTTTCCAGAAGGGCAAGATGAATTTCCGTACTCCAGTGCCTGTATATCTTATTTCCCAGTTGCAAATTTCCCAGTTGTAAATATAATAATAATAATTTTTAAACATTTGATTTTACCACTTTGAATTCCAGATTATTTCCCTTCCTCCCTTGTCACCCAACCTTATTGGGAAGATAAGCAATTTAATATAGGTTATGTATGTGTAGTATGGGAAACATTTCCACAGTGGATATATTGCAGAAGAATAACTATATTTCCCTCCATCCTATCCCACCCGCCACTTGATCTATTCTCTTCTTTGACCCTCTCCTTTTTCAAAAGTGTGTGCTTCCAACTACCCTCCCCTCCAGCCTTCCCTCCCCTCCATCATCCCTCCTCTTATCCCCTTCCCCCTTACTCTCCTGTATGGCAAGATACCCAATTAAGTGTGTATGTAATTTTTGCCCTAATCCAAATTCAATGAGAGTAAAGTTGACCCATTTCCTTTTTTTTCAAAATCCTTCTTGAGCACCTCCATGGTCTGTAATTAATTCATATTTTTCTTGGAAGCTTTTGGTGAAAAAGTTCTAACTTCATTGTCTTCCTCCCATTCCATGCTTTGATCCTTTTTGTCCCCCAAAAAGGAATCTAAAGTTGGATTACTGTGCTTGTTTTGCTTCCTTTGCTTGCTCATGTTGCCACGCAATTACTTGACTTTTGAGCTCTTTGCCACAGTAGAACTCTGCTTCCAGAGGGGTGAACTTTGTCCCAAATTGCTGGGGTTTTTACAGCTGCTGGAGCTATTAGGAGGGTGCCATCTCTGAAGCCCCTAGAAACTCTGGCTCACTGGTCACACACCTCAGGACCACCACCAAAGACTGGGATTCAGATCAAGACAGGTCAAAGCAAGAACAATTACCCTCTGATTGTTTGCTTGGCCCCACTACGATCTGCAGACCAGGAGCTCTGAAGCAGTCACATAGAGGTGGCTGCAGGGCTGCCATACCTCTGCCACTTCTAGTCCTGGGGGCAGGGGCCAGACCATCTCCTCAGTTCATTCCCCCCCCCCCCCAGTTCCAACAGTTCCACACTGACCTCTCACTTTTTCTTTGGCATTTATGGGTTGATAATTCTGGAAACTGTCACAGCTGCTGGTGATCCACTCTCCCAAGGTCTGCTCTAGTCACTGTTGGTTGGGGGCCACCCTGGTGCTAAAACCACAGGCTCACGTGGGGCTGGGCTCAGCTCCCAGCACACTGAGATGAACCCTTCCTCTCTGTCTGCTGAGCTGACTTCAGTGGGAGATTTGTTTCTCTCTGTCACTTTGTGGGTTCTGTAGCTCTAAAATTTGTTTAGAATCCTATTTTATAGGTATTTGAGGTAGTTATGGAGGGATCTCACAGAGTTTTTCTGCTTCTACCTAACTATACATTTCAAAATATTTTTATCTGCTTTCCAGAAAATTTTCTTACTACAAACAGGTCAGGTATGGCAGAAATGTCAGAAAAAGGTCAAAATTGAGAAAAGATGATTAGATTTCATAGTTCTGATGTCACTGTCAATTGATCCAGAATTAATGAAGATTATCCTGGTTCATATAATCTGCTTTCTTGTCAAATTGGTCTAGAGTCTATTATGTGACTTTAGCATTCCATCTCTTTCTCATATAAGCTATGCATTCACAAAACCTGTCCCATATGATGGGGAATATGATCTCTCTTCACTCTTTCCTATTTTTATCTTTAATTTCCTTAAAGTGCCAACTCAGGTGCTTCCTCTTATGTGAAGTCTTGCCTGATCCCTCTAGTTGTTAATATACTCCCTCCTCAAATTCTGTCTATCTGTCTATCTATCTATCAAAATGTATATACACATACATACATACCTACATATATACATACACACATTGTTTCTACTTACTAAAATGTTTTTTTATTGTAATGTTTTTGTATACAATGGCAACTACATTCTTAGAAAATTAAGTAGAAGGAAGTCTTACTACTACTAACTCCCTTGTGTAGTAAGTTAGTTTTTTGCATGTGGAATATGAGAAAGAAGTTAAGTAACTTGCTCAAAATGACAAGGATAAAGGCAGGGGTTGAACCACAGTCAAAACTCCTGACTCCCAGGTCAGTGAATTTCGCCACCTGCACTTATTAGAGTTTCCATAGTCCTTCAAACTCAATTTCACTGTCACTTCTTACAAGAGATTTTTCTGGATTTCCCCAATTGTTAGTCTCATGAAGTAATGTTTGCTTGTATTTCATATTCACTTATATGTGATCCTGTTGGTTTTCATAAGAAATCATAAACTACCCATGGTCGTTTTATCCCCCACACAGTATGTAAGGGTGGCTGACATATAATAGATATTAATTAAATATCTGTTGTCTTTTTGATTGCTTTTGTTTATTACATATCCTTCCCAAGAGAGAGCTAAGTCATGCGGTGAACAGAGCACTCAGCCTTAAGTCAGGAAGACCTGAGTTCAAATCCAGCCTGAGGCATTTACTAGCTATGTGATCTTGGACAAGTGACCTCTATCTGCCTCCGTTTGGTATAACATAGTAATACTAACAATACCTACTTCACAAATTTGTCATGAGGATCATGAAATGATATTTGTAGAGCACTTAGCACAGTGTCTAGCTAGTATATATAAGGTGCTTAATAAATGCTTATCCCTTCCATCCCCTCCAAGTTATACTTAGGTTGTCAGTGGTGGTGATGATGATGATGATGAAGAATAATTCTTTTTGTAGACCTTTAAGGTTTACAAAGTGCTTTAAATAGCAAGAATCATGTCTTTTTTATGCTCCCAACATATTCAGTCCAGTGCTTAGTACACAGTGGGTTATTTGTGATGCTTAAATAGCTGAATGAAGAAAAAAATCACTGATCTAACATCTTAAAAAAACCAGCTCAGATACATTAGTATTTTCACAGTCAGGAGACTGAACCTGTGATTCCATTGCTCTAAGAACTCCATAGATGAGAGAAATACCTCTCCTAAAGTAGCTTTGTATCTTTGCCATAATTTAGCACCCTGTACATTTCCTCCTTAAATAGAGTTTAAGTAGCTTGCTCAGGGTCAAACAAGCAGTCCATATCAAATTCAGGAGTTGAACTCAGATCTTCCAGACTTCAAAACCAATTCTCTATGGATCATGGCATGCCTATTACTTTTCCCAGGTAGGCAAGAACTAAAGTTGGGTTTCAGTAAAAGATGCTTTCAGAACTACTATTAGGATTCTAACCAGAGTCTAAGTCACAGAATTAGAGAACGTAAAAGTCAGAAGACATTGTTGAGATAATCTGACTCAACCACCTCCTTTTTTAATCCTAGAAAATCCTAGAGAAGGGAACATACTCAAACCTACATATTTAGTGAACACTGGAGGCAGAAGGCAAAACCTGTTCTGACTGCATGTCCAGAACCCTTTCCACCAAACCACTATTATGCCTTTCATCCAGTAAATGGTGGATGGTCAGGGGATAGTACTTATTCATCTCCAGATTTACCCCCATCATTTACATGGCATTTACATTCTTCTCTCCCCACAGATTAAACCCATGGAATAAATGGCAAAATTCAACTTCACACAGGTGACTGAATTTATTCTCAAAGGGATCACAGATCGTCCTGAGCTCCAGGCACCACTCTTTATAGTTTTCTCAATCATCTACATAGTCACGGTGATAGGGAATCTTGGACTAATTATATTAATCAGGATTGACTCTCGACTTCATACACCTATGTACTTTTTCCTTAGTCATTTAGCTTTTGTTGACTTCTGCTATTCTTCAGCCATCACACCCAAGATGGTGATAAATTTTGTAGTGGAAAAAAATACCATTTCATTCAATGCTTGTGCCACCCAACTAGGATGTTTTCTGACATTTATGATCACAGAGTGTTTCCTTTTAGCATCCATGGCCTATGATCGTTATGTAGCTATTTGTAATCCGTTGCTTTATTCAGTCATTATGTCTCAGAAAGTCTGCATTCAGCTAGTTGCTGTTCCCTATATATATAGTTTTTTGGTTGCATTGTTCCATACCATTGTGACTTTTCGATTATCCTACTGTGGCCCCAATGTCATCAACCATTTTTATTGTGATGACATTCCCCTCTTGGCCCTGGCCTGCTCAAGTACCCACATAAAAGAGATGTTGATTTTTGCCTTTGCTGGGTTTGACATGATTTGTTCTTCATCGATTGTCCTCATCTCCTATATTTTCATAATTGCTGCCATTTTGCGTATCCGTTCCACAGAGGGCAGACTCAAAGCTTTCTCTACCTGTGGCTCCCATATGGTGGCCGTCACCATTTTCTATGGCACATTGATCTTTATGTACCTACAACCCAAGTCAAGTCATTCCCTGGACACAGACAAAATGGCATCAGTCTTTTATACCGTGGTGATCCCCATGTTGAACCCTCTAATATATAGTTTAAGGAACAAAGAGGTGAAAGAGGCCCTGAAGAAGGCTCAAGCTAAAGGACATAAAACATTAAAAATGCTTCAGTCCAGAAGGCGAAAAGGTGTTTGAGAAGCAGTTGAGAGGACAAAATTTCCTTTTATTTACATTGCCTTTAGTGAATTGACTTCTGTCACTCACTCTTAAATTGTTATCACATCAAGACTCTGTCTTGACAAGGGGTGAACTTGGCTTTTGCAAAAAGTTGCAGGATTTCAGAGGTGCCAGTCAGGACACTCCCAACCTCAAAATGTTACCTATATTACTTGGCATTTCAATATTACAAGAAGCTATTATGTTGTTATGAATATTCCTGCCTTTACAACTTAATAGATAGTCTTGGAGAGCTTGTGATATGTAAAGGAAAGTTATCATTCTGTAAGCTACCTGATGGTAGAGTCAAAAAAGCAGATTCTAGAATGAGAAAGTCGAATAGCAGTCCTACTCTGATGGTTTTAGTTTGCCTGAGACCTAGGCAAGTCCCTTAACCTCTTTGGACCTCTGTTTCCTCATCTCCATTATGGAGGTCAAAATAATTGGTCTCTGGAGATGCTTCAGGCTCTACAGGGTATCTGTAATCCCCATAAGCCTGATAGAACTTAGCTAGGCTGAATTCCACATACAGAAAATGCCAATTGTAGTCATACGATCAATTCTTGATGCCATTCTAGCTTTGGAGGAACTGAAGGAATTCACCCCACTACTGACATGCCTTTCAAGAACGCAGGTTGCCTCTGTGCCCTGAAAAGGCAATAATGGAAGAACATTTGATACTGTTCAGAATGACTCCATCAAAGAATGGTTGCTTTTCACTGCACAAAAGTCAATAATGAAAAGGTTGATATCCTTGGCCATAATTTGATCACACACATCAAAAAGTGTTTGTTAGCTCTCTGTGTGAATAGAGGAGAAAAAAAAAATAACTGTCTTACCCACCCTGTAAGTTTCTTGTGAAGCAAAAATGAGACAATGAATGTGAAAATGATTTTGAAGTATGTCAT
>CM053592.1:183718272-183735291 GCA_028646515.1 Pseudochirops corinnae
AACAGTAAAAAATAAGGAAAATCCCTTTCTGGTTTCCGAACATCTACATCAAAAAATAATTAGGTACATATGTCACCATCTTCCTCATACAAAGGAAATCCCAATATGTTCTAACCAAGATCCTAAGAAAAATCCTGCAGTACTTATAGGTCTATCCTATAATATAGCCATCACCTTTTCCCTCCTCCCACTACTCCCAGGATGCAACCCCCTCTTTAAACTTAACCAAGTTGACCTGGTTGACCCCACTGTATTCTGCTTTCAAGGTGGTTTACTCTAAAATAACTTAGACCTAGAAGAAATACCTGTAAGTTTGAGGCAACCTACTTACCAACAGATGATGTCCAGGAGAGCTCTGCAGAATATCATGTAACCTCAGATCTCTGTTATCTCAGCTTATTTTAAAAAAATGACAAAACATCTTCTAAAGATAAAACATTTACAAAAATATTCAAGCAAGTATCCTTTCATCTTTTCTTGGTTCTTGTTTTAACAATCCTTATTAGTGTCCTTCTCATCATTTATAAATGGTATTATTTCTGTAATTAATATTAAAAAATTAATAGGTTAATAGCTTAGTTATTTCCCCATTCTTCCAAGACCACAACCTCTCATCCTCCATCAGTAAAACTTGCAATAACAGAACCTGGTCTTCTGCTGACATACCACTAAGATGATTTGGGCACCAAAAGTCAATGTGGTTATGTTCAATAGTTCCCTAATTCTTTACTTTTCATTGTTTGATAGATGTTTTGGCTACCAAACAGTATTTGACCAATTTATTTGACCCAAACTATCTTTATTATATGTGATCTTTGAGTTCAATGAAAATCCAATACTTCATGTATTATACAAGATTCATGATATTAATATTCCAACTTATGAGATCATAGATTTCAAGCTAAAGCTGACCTTAGCAAGCATCTATTCCAGCTCTTTTGCTTTACAAATGGAGAAAATGAGACCAGTGAGGATTGAAGGACTTGCCTAAAGTCATAGAGATAAGAGTTGTTTGATTGTGATTGGCCCTTAGTATGGATCCAGAGCTCTGTCCATTGTCCTAGAACACTTGCATAACAGAAGGTGAAAAGATGATCCTTTAGTGCTTTAACATCTGCTTCTCTGTTTAAATGTTCTAGGGAAATATTAATGTAAACTATAACCTTAGCATTTTAAACCTCAAGAAAAATACCATTTCTATTATTGTGTTGCCCTAATTCTGGTTCCCAACACTACTTATAGTTAAAGTGATATAGAGTCTAAGCCAGTGGTTCTCAACCTTCCTAATGCCATGACCCTTTAATACACTTCCTCATGTTGTGGTGACCCCCAACCATAAAGTTATTTTCGTTGCCACTTTATAATTGTAATTTTGCTACTGTTGTGAATCGTAATGTAAATATCTGATATGCAGAATGTATTTTCATTGTTAAAAATTGAACATACCCCACAGGTTGAGAACCACTGGTCTAAGCTATGAAAGATGTCAAACAATTGATTTATTCTCCCAAGTCAACCAGAATATTTTGTCTTGCCTGAGATAAACAAGTAGCTAGATCCTCATAAATCCAGAGAATAGCATTTGAGAACAAAGTTTTATTGATGATTGTATCCCAAGGGATACACGTTTAACTGGTCCATAACTCAGTCAGGTGCTGACAAAGGAATTAAATGCAATTATGGGGAACACTAAGCAAACAATTTTAATTGAGGAGCTGCTCTGGGGGTGTTGTGGGGAGGAAAAATTTAAACTTGCTTCTCACAATGTGAGTGATGTGGCAAAGAATGATTTTTTTCAAGTAAATTTTGCTTCGAGAGCATTCTCAATTATTAATAATAGTGATAATATTAAAACAACCATGATCACTCTAGCTTCATGGATTTCTTGCATAAGTCCAAGTCCCTCTCAAATAACACTCCTACTGGGTACCTTTCCATTCAATTAAACAAATCTTTATGTAGTACTGTAATGGGAATGGGAATTTAAAGATCTTCCCTGCCCCTTAATGGATCTAGGGGGAAGTTTGAAGACCTCTCCTGATTTGAAAGTAAATTCTGCACCCTAATAGGCCGATTGTAATCACATGGAACCTATGATGGAGAGAATTTGCTGAAGGGTTCAGCAGAGCCCACAAGAAGCTTCCCTGCTGTGAAGATAAACTCTGCCCCCTAATAAGCTGAATGTAGTCACATGGAGCCTTTGGTGAGAGGAGTTTGCTGAAGGGAAGCAGAACCCACAGGAAGCTGGTCAGAGCTAGCGAGATGGTGGGGGAGAGAGGATGCTCAGACAAGGAGATAGAGAGGTTTGTGAATAAATATTGATCTTGTATTAGTTTGTGGGAAGGCTGAAGGATGCTGTGGCTCTCAGCATTATCATGGCTTATGAATATCTTTGGTACTGTTATGGAATCAACTTACTGGTTTTGGGATTTGGTTTTCTGGTGTCTAAATAAATGCTTCAGGCCTATCCTCTATCTGGAGAGTTTGGCATATTTTGTGATCAAATGTCATGTGATACTTATAGTTATAGTCTCTGTAGTGATTGTGGGTGCTCTAAATATTGCATTGGTGCTACAAGTACCCACTGTGTGCAAAGTAGTGTTAGGTACTGTGTATGAAAAAACAAATGCAAAACAGTCCCTGCTATCAAAGAGTTTACATACCTCCTCAAATCTTTTATCCAAACTAAAAAAAAAACAAAACAAACAAAAAACAAACAAAATATCCTTAGTGCCTTCACTTAATCTAAAGATGCTTCACTATCCTTGCCACTCATCTCTTGGCACTCTCTACCTTATCAATATTTTTCATAAAATGTTAGTTCAGAAATTAGCACAATACCCCAGTTGTGGGATGACCAGAAAAGAACATTGCTTTGGAATCAGAGGACCTTGGTTCAAATCCCATCTCTACCACTGCTTCTTTGAGATTATGAGTGTCAGTTTTTTCATCTATGGGAGCTGGACTAAGTGTCCTCTAAAGTTCCTTGCTTCTCTAAATTCTTGGTTCTATGAGTATCACCTTCCTACTTTTGTGCACTTCAGTGCTTGAATCTCTGATTTCATCCGTGTGGATAACTTTCTCCAATAATGCATATTGTAACCCATCCATTTCCTTTAGTGCTGGACAGTTCTTGGTCATGTGATTTGATAAATCATCCAGAGAACATATCATCCAGCTAACAAGTGGCCTTCTGCATCTGATTCTATGGGGATTGAATGGGATACCAGTGTATCTACTGACCATTATCCCTTGCCCATTTCACATTCTTTTCTGGTTGCACATCACTCTGATGACTTCCTTTATAAAGAGGCTTCTCTTCAGTTTTTCAATGATATTTTGTGACCCACCAGTTGCAGTTCACCAAGTTCTTTTTAGGTGAACATTAATTTGACTGTGATATTGTAGCCAGACTATATCATCAGTTTAAAAGGTGAACCCTTCTTATGAGCACATGTTCAGATACTTTAAAACATTAACACAATTTCCCAAAGCTTATTTCATCATTTTTCCTCTTCTGTTGATTCCTACATTCATACCATAGTTCCTTTGCAATTCATCCAAAGTATATATCCTTTCTATAGGCTGTTCATTAACCTCATATCATAGCCTAGGTAATAAGCATTTTTCATCCTGTGTTTTTATCCTCTGTGGATAGATAGAATTGCTTTCAATTATTTGAAAAAAAAAATGGACAAAATAACAAAGGAAAACTTGTTTCTGTCACAACAAGCTGATAAAAATCAATTGAACTTGTACTTTTTCTGCCAATTTTAAGCCTTCAAATTTTGTCAAGTCCTCAGAACTGAAAGTATAGTTTTTCACTCATTCTTTTATTTATTCATATTCCTAACATAAGTGATTTACTGATGATTCACTGATTTTTTACCCCCTATGGACGGTGCCTTGACAGGGCCTTAATTAACAAGTCATAGCCTATAATTTTGAGAGCGTTATTTGTAACAGTTCATTCATTCATTCATCCGTTTTTTCAGTTTTCTATCTTGCAGTTTACTAGGAGGTTTTAAATTATTATAAAATTAATTTCTATATAACTCCTTCAGCTTACCTCTTAAATGGTCATTTTTATTATTCCTTATTTAAGGACCCACAAATATCCCTTTTTTGATTTTAGATTCACTGATTGTAGAATTCAAAAAAAATTAAACCTGCACCATTCAAAGTTATCACATTCGATTTTTCATTAAAACAAGTTTAATGCTCAGTGGTGGTGATTGGCTTACAAGCATGTTTCTTTCCTTGAAGCAGTTTCTTCATTTCAGTGTAGTGTTTCGTTTAGGATATTTTTTTTTTTTTCCTTGTGAGAATGGACTGCTTCATTCTTTGTATTTGTCTCCTCAATGAGGATAGGTCCATTTAAGAATTTCATCATAGAAATAATAATTAAATGCCTGGGAACTAATAATCTGCATGTAAGGGACTTCTACATTCATATTTATACTTCCTCATATATAACCTCTCAATTTTATAACTTATTAATTTGTTATCACCTACTCCATTCCACTTCAGTCATGCACATGTACTTGATTTTGCCGTCACCCACAAATACACTTCATCCATATTCATGACTTCTGAAATGCCCTTATCTCATTATAATCTTCAGGCTTACCATTTTTTTCTTTCCTTTCCAAAACACAAATCCTGCTCTTCTTCTAGACTGAGATACCCAAGCCCTCTACTCATCCATTCCCTCCCAGGCCATCACCTCTACATATCCACATTTTCCTTTCCTAGTTGTGATCCCTTGTTGAACTAGTTCAGTTCTTCAGTATCCTAATTTCCTGAATCCCTTTCCCCTCTTATATATCACCAGTTGCACTCTGCCTATCAACCTTGATTAATCCCATTTGCTGCCTTTGTACCTACATACTGTTGAATGAAGGTAGAGAAAGATCACAAAACTATTCTAACTAGGTTCACTAAAAATGTATATAATGCAGCTTTCGATGAGCCCACACTGCTTCAAAGCAATCCGTTCTACACTCCCCTAATAAACTCTGTATCCCACTTACCATAGCAACTCTTCCAAATCTTTTTATTTCTCCTTAAATTATCCATGGTTCATCCTTCCCCAAACCCATCAGCTGAAAAGTTTGCCTCACATTTTATTGAAAAAAAAAATTACCAAGACCTCCCTGTTTGCCCTTCCTTCTCCTCATCTCATATTACTTAGCTATCACCTCCCACTATCTCCTTCTTCATCCTGTCTAACCCAAAGAGGTAGCCCTTAACAAAAGCAAACTGCTCCACCAACATAAACAATCCCATTTTATCCTGTCTCCTCCAGCAGATTGTCCCCTCCATCTTCCTCACTTCCCTATTTATCTTTAATCTCTTCCCTATCTTCTAGCTGCTTTCTTATTGCTTACAAACATACCCATGTCTACAGAACATATCTTCTGGAATCATGCTTGGTCATTGTGTTGATCCCTCTATTAAGTCTTTTAAAGTTGTTTATTTTTACAATATTTACAATATTACAATAAATTATTCTCCTTGTTCTGTTAACTTCAATCTGCATCAGTTCATGTAAATTTCCCCCGGCTTCTCTGAAACCATCCCCTTCATTTCTTGTAGTACGATAGTAGTCTATTACATTCATATACTATAATTCAACCATTATTCAATTGATGGACCCTCCCTTAGTTTCCAGTTCTTTGTTACCACTACCGCAAAAAAAAAAAAAAATAGTTGTTACAGATATTTGTGGGCAAATTCTCTCAATTGGGAGTAAAGAGATCTTTTGGGAGGGGTTTACTCATCAGTGGGAGGGGAGTTCTAATGACTGAGGATCCAAGATAGAAGATCAGACTGAAAGCAAAGTCTATTAACATGTCAAAGAGACAGCTCTCTAGGGAGCAACCTCATCTTCCGGTGGTTCAGATTTAGTTTTTCATAATTTTTCAGTTTTCTTAGAGCACACCACAAATCACCAGCATTCTGCCATACCACAGGATAGATAAGCGATAACTCACAAAAGAGGAAGAAGTAGAGAAAAGGAGGAGTCGGCCAGGTTAAAAAGGAAGAAGAGTGTTCTGGGAGAATATTTTCCATAAAGCTGGACTTTTAATGAAAATGAATAAACATTCCTTGTTCAAGTACAAAAGGAGGTGAAAAAAATACTTTTTCAATTGTTAAAGGAGTCCATTTATCCAAAAGTACAAGTTTGAAGTAACCATTAAACAAAACATGCAGGTATCTTATCCAAGAACACTAAATTGTTTCTATTGTTGGTGTTCAGTTGTGTCAAACTTGACTCCCTAGACCATGGTGTTGTGCCAGTACTGTCCATGGGGTTTTCTTGGCAAAGATAATGGAGTGCCTTTTCTTTCTCCAGTTTATTAAGGCACACAGAGGTTAACTGACTTGGCCAGACTCACATAGCTATTAAGTGTCTAAGGCAGGATTGAATTCAGGTCTTCCTGACCCCAGATCCAGCACGCTATCCACAAAGTCCCAACCTGCCTTCCACTAAATAGTTATTATAACAATAAATGAGGCCAGTGACTTTACCATATCCTTGCATAGTTTGTAGCATTTTATTTTTCCTTCAGCAGAAGTGAGAGTTTCCACTGTTAGGCTTCCAGATGATTGGGGGTTTGATCCATCAAGATATAATGAAATCATTGAAGTTCCTATGTTTCCCACATTTTTCTATACAAACTGGTTCTTTTCCTTTTTTAAAATCACTTTAGGGTATGGATTTACCAGTAGTATCAGTGGATCCAAGAAAATGTAGCATCTAAAAAATTTTTGGTCATATTTCACAATGACTTTACAAAATGGCCTTATCTTTTCAACTGCTCTGAGGGGATTGTCTCTTTTGAAGCTCTGGAGTTTTGGGATATTGCTTCATTGTTTTGAACACACACACACACACACATACACATACACACACACACACACACACACTCCCACATAGTTCCTAATTGTTTCTGAGATTTGTTTCCTTGCGCACTTATTTTTAAGGTTGTTATTAAGTTTGCATTTTGGTCTATCTTTTGACTTTGTTTGTTTAGTTAATTACTATTTTGGTTTTTTTTTGGGGGGGGGAGATGGGTATATATTCTAAAGATTATAAAATTTTGGCTTAAAAATTAATTTATATAATATGTTCATTGAAGATGTAGAAGGCAGTGAGGTAGAATACTACATATATACTGTCAGACACAGTTGAACTGTTAATTGTTTCTGCTGAACTGCTTTTTTCTCATTCTTGAGTAAAATATCTTCATGTTTCTGAAGGGCAGTAAAGGAGTTACCTAGTTTGGATAGAAAGATGGGGAAGGGAGAAATTGGAATTGAGTTGACATAAAAAATAAACCATAATAGTAAAATAATATTTCAAAACAAGCAAATACCCATGATATTGTGTTGTAGGATTAGATCAAATTGAATTCTTTTTAGAGTGATTTTTGAGTATCTTTCATATGGTGGTAAATTGAGAGGAAACTTTAATTGGATGATTTCCAAAGTCTCCTCTAGTTCTAACATTCTATGTAACTTTTATGTTATGCCTTTTTATTATAGTTCATCAGTGTTCAAGTGATTAAAATAATAAGAAAACTCTTGGTTTTTTAGTCACTTTCTTGACTTAATTAAAAGAAGGGCATAATTACTACTGCTTAAGGCCTTCTTCAGTGCATCCTTCACTTCCTTATTCCTCAAACTGTAGATCAGGGGATTTAACATGGGAATGATCACAGTATAAAAGACTGAGGCCATCTTATCTGTATCAAGGGAATGGTTTGAGCTGGGCTGTAAGTACATAAATATCAAAGTCCCATAAAAAATGGTGACAGCCACCATGTGTGAGCCACAGGTAGAGAAAGCTTTGCGCCTGCCTTCAGCTGATTGCATCTTTAGAATTGCAGAGATAATATATATGTAGGAGACAAAGACAATCAAAAAGGAAGAAATAAGCATGATTCCTGCACAGGCAAAAATCCACATTTGTTTGAAATGGGTGTCAGAGCAGGACAGTCTCAAGAGAGGCATGTCATCACAGTAGAAATGGTTGATAATGTTAGAACCACAGTAGGAGAGGCGGAATGTAAGGATAACATGGTAGAGTGCAACTATCAAACTGTAGATGTAGGGAGCAGCCACAAGCTGAACACAGATTTTAGGAGGCATCAGAACCATATAAAGCAAGGGGTTGCAAATGGCCACATAGCGATCATAGGCCATGGAAGCTAGCAACAAGCATTCTGCATTCATGAAGTTAATAAAACAGCCTAGTTGAGTAGCACATGCATAGAAAGATATTATATTTTTCTCATATAAAAAGTTACCCAACATCTTTGGTGTGATTGAAGAAGAATAACAAAAATCTACAAACGCCAGATGACTTAAGAAGAAATACATTGGAGTTTTCAGTCGCGAGTCCATTCTGATGACTGTGATGAGACCCAAATTGCCTACCACTGTGAATACGTAGATGCACAAGAACATTATGAAGAGAGGCATCTTCAACTCCTGCTTGTCAGTGATGCCCAAGAGAATGAACTCAGTCACCCTGGTGAAATTAATCTCAGCCATTTATTCCGTCTGGGAACCTAAATGAGGGATCAGAGAAAATAGAGTAGTTAGGTGCCACCCTTCTTCTTCTCCTCTAAATTGTGTTCTTCACTGCCATTATCATAATCTGCAATAATGAATATCTCAGTGTTTTCTTTTATTTTTAATTTACCAAACTTTTGCTTTAAATCAACCAGGTGAGATCAGTAGCACAAGGATTGCTGTTCTCATTTTGTAGCTGAGAACACTGAGATTCAGTTTGCCATCCAAGAAACACGACTGAGTCTCTTTAAGATGCTTCTTTGCCAACCATACTGGACTGCCTTACCCTCAACATAAGAAGTATTATGTTAACCCGTTTCTTAGCACGGAAAGCTCTTAATATGTGCGTATTGACTGACTGATTTAATTATAGGAATGCCAGTATTCAGGGAGTTTGAGGAAAGAAGAAAACAAGCATTTATTAAGCATGTCAGGCACCATGCTCAGTGCTGTACAGATGTCTCATTTGACTCTCACAAGAACCTTGGGATGCAGATAATATTAATATCCACTTTACAATTTAGGAAAACAAGGCAAACAGAAGTTAAATGTCTTGCCCAGGATGACATGGCTCAGAAGTGTCTGAGGCCATATTCGAGCTCAGATATTCCAAAATTCGGCCTCGCACTCTAATCACTGCACCATCTGTCAGAGACAGCAGGTTAAAGGGAAGAGTAATGTTTACCAGTTATGAGAGAAAACCAGACAGAGATGAAATATGAAGAACTTAGGGAAATGGTACATAGTTCTGTTTGACTAGAACACAGAGTACTCGCAAGGGAGTATTAAGTACTCATGGGTTTGTTTGTTTGTTTGTTTCATTTTTAGAATGTTTCAATAATTGTATTTCAATGCAACTGTTCCCTATAATCTGATGTAATTTAGTTTATATGTTCAAAAACATTATTCTGTTCATTGGCTTGACACAGATTGCCCTCAGGGGCCATGAGACATCATCATCATCATTGTCATCATCATCATCATCCCGACTCTGAATGGTGGATCTGAACCTAGACTTAAGGAATTTGAATATTAAGCTGAAGCATTTTTTTTTTTAACGTTAAGACGCAGAAGAGTCACTGAAAATTTTTCATCAAGGAAATGACATAGGCATAATTGCTTCTTTTGTGGAATACAGTTTTTCATATTTTGAATTTTGTGAAACATGTGCTTCTGATTTGATTTAAGATCACTCTTATCATAAACCCAGAATCAATAACAGGATGAAATTGTAGTAATACCAGCAATGGAAAACGAAGTAGATAGCAGTGACTATGAATGGTGAATCTAATTACATTGTAATGTTCTTTCCTGCTGAATTTCTGGTATTATGTAAGTCATATGGTTCCAATAGCAAGCATGGTGACTGGCAGGTAAACAGAACAGCCATAGTAAATGTAGCCTCATATATTTAAGGGATCATAAAGCAGTTTGAATTTTATTAATGGTGTGTTATATCACTTCTGTTGAGTCAATATTTAATTCATTGTGGGGTCTGGAGTAAGGTAAAAGGTTGATTGAACGTTTTTTAAATACAACCACTGGTTGAGACAGTTTTTTCCATTTTTCAAATGAGTACTTTGTGTTCTGTAGATTTAACCTAAACCACAAAATCCTGTGCCTTAAACACAGAGAGAGTATGAATACCTTGTTTTCTGTAATTCCAGGTTTGTGTGTGTGTATGTGTGTGTGTGTGTGTGTGTGTGTGTATGTGTGTGTGTGTGTCTAGAAGGCTCCTAAGCTGACTGGACAGGAAAATGAATCAAGTTGTAGTGACATTCTAGGTGAAAGTAGCTCAGTCAGAAAGAGATGAGAATAAAGTACATTTAGCCTGATTTGAACACAAACTAAAGAAAAAACTCAAACATTTCACGACCAAAACACAAAATCAATCACAATAACAGCAATGCCAAAACAAACATAAAAGCTGTCTTCTTCTAGACTTCTAGACTCTTGTTCTTAAAGATGAATTGGGATGACAACTCAAACCAGAAGTCTCCATCTGTCCTGATTCAGATCGGAATCCTCTAACGGGGCCTTCTTGCTCTTGTCCCATGCAGCCATCTCCTCTCCCAAACCCTATGCAGCAGTAGTTCTCAAAATTCTGCACAGGGAACTCATTGAGAATGAACAGGTTGACCTCACCATCATTTGCCCTTAGTCTGTATGATTGTATACTGACCAATACAGTGAGAAAATCAAATTGATTCTATTTCTTAATCAATTCTGTTTTTGAGATTAATTCTACTTGTAGTTGATTTTAAAAAAATGTCCTTGCATTTTTTACAACTATTTAAATCCCTTTCTTTGACTCCTAGTTGAGAAATTCATAGCTTCAGAAGTTCAGCCTTCTCTGAGCTGCTGTCCCACAAATCACTTTAATTCAAAGAAATATATTGCCTCTACACATCTTACTATCCTTGTACAATTAAGGGAGATCTGTTATCTCACTCACAAGTCTTGCAAGATGCAGGTGGGTGGGTGCCAGGAAGTGTGTTATCTCTGTTCCACTAACAAGCCTTGCAGGATGCAAATGGACCTCATAAATCAGTCGGCATTCCTTAATGATGAGGGGTTGTTGCTAGAATTTCCAGCCAATCATATTGTTTTCCCATCTATGATGCTACAGGATTTAGAACAAATCATACTGTTTTCCCCAGCTATAATGCTACCTTTTAGCTTTTGGATGCTCCTTCTTTATATCTAAGAATTATCTGTCCACATTCTACATTTTTGTTTTTTTGTGTGTGGTTTTTTTTTTTTTGTTTTTGTTTTTGTTTTTTGCTTGCCTGGGGAGCTAAAGACCTCTTTTATCAGTAATTGATAGCCTTGCCAATACATTGTTTTGGTTAGAACTTCGGGTCTCAGTTTACCTTAATTTCAATTGTGATAACAGAAAACGCCTTTTTAAAGACGAGCTAATAGACTCAAGCAGAATGGTTCTATCAATGACAACTCTCCCAAGTCTCACTTTACCTCAGAGCCCTATTAGATTGTTGGCTCACCTGGTAACTGCTTGTCTATTGTCTTCAACTCAGCCTGGTGTCATCCTCGCCATCTCCACCTAACTAGGGGAAAAAAGAAGAAAGAAAAACATTTTACCAATGATGAAATGTTCCCATTACACTGCTTTCAGGGAAGTTATCCTTTCCTCTCTTAATGATTCTAGTTTTAATGTCTTTTTTAGCTACCCTTGCCATTTCTACATGTTACTCATTTTTTACCCACAAAATTGATAATATGGAAATGTTTTGTGTAGTTACACATATATAACCTATATCAGATTCCTTACTGTCTGTAGGAGGGGCTGGGATGGAGTTAGGGGGAAGATAGAATTTGAAACTCAAAACTTAAGAAAAAATGTTAAAAATTGTTTTTTTAACATGTAATTGGGGGAAATATTTTTAAAATAGGTAAAATCACTTGTTGTCTGTAGTCATCATTGGAAAAATATATTCTTAATAAATTATCCTCATAGTTCTTTCCAAATTCTCAAATTTCTCTCTCCTCATTAATTTCACTGATATTAAAGAAACCTGTTCTTTTGATGAAAGGTACCAGAAGACAATATAATAATATTCACTAATTCATTGATTACTAAGTGTTCATTAGCCACATATTTGACATGATCTTGTTAATAACTAGCAACTGGCCAACATATGTGGTCAAAGCTGTTCCTCTGGCATTTGTTTATAAACACATCCTTGAGAATTCATCAAAGGCCTAGTATTTCATGTATTATATCAAATTCTTAATTTAAATAATATCACCAATTATCAAATCATAGATTTAGAGCCAGAAAAGTCCTTTGAAGCTATATTGGCCAACACTTTAACGAAGGTAGAAATTTGAGCTGCAGATTCATTCAAATAATAAGATGACAGAGGTAGAATTCAGACTTTTGTACCTTGAACCCTATTCCAGTGGGCTTTCCATTGTATCATGCCAACTTTTACAACAGATGATAAGTAGTTATTGTCAAATGGGTCTTTTTTCATAATTCTTAAATGATACATCTTCCAAAAATCTATTCAGATTTTCAAGTGATTAACATGGCATTCACCTGCCTCATTCTCATAGACTCTGACACTGACATTATTACTGTAATTATTTTTACCAAATTAATAGCTGTTGAAATGGCCTCTTAGCTATTTAACTGACTTAAAATATTATTTAGTTTGTCAGAGTTCATAAACCTGAAATGCTATTACCTACCTATAGTGAGGAAGCAGTTATCTCCTTACAAGATTTTGCCACAACAGCCAAGTACAAAGTTTTATTGATGTCTGTGTCCCAAAAGGATAACTATCTTCTGTCCCTAAAGAACATGAGTTACGTAGTCTTTAAGGAAGAAATTAAGTACAAACTCCCTGGGGAATCCAAGGGATACACCTTAGAAGCTGCTTTGGGTTTTTTCAAGATTGAGGAAACTGTTTCTCACTGAAAAGGAATATGACAAAAAGAATTAATTAGCAAAATTTACCAGGGGAAAATATTTTTTGTTCTTTCAAATAAGTGTTCCATTTATTTTGCTATCACTAATAACATAATACTCTGTAACTCAAGGTTTTGTGGGCTTGTTGGATACACTTATGCTTTCTTCAAGAGTCATCGGAAATCCCGGTTTCCATTATGAATTCTTTCCTGACAACTTTAGTTAACAATGACCTCTCCCCAAAGCCATTACAAGGCTTTCAAGTACATAGAGCAATTTCAGTCGAGCAAAGTGTGTGTGTGTGTGTGTGTGTGTGTGTGTGTGTGCGCACGCGCACGCACAAGAGACAGAGAGGCAGAAAGAGAGAGACAGAGACATAGAGACAGAGACAGAGAGACAGAGGAGTCTGGGGTATGAACATTTCTAAGTTTGAATGATATAGGGTAAATACCAAGATTACAAAAAGTAAGGAAGTTGAGAACTCGGAGGATAGAGGATTTGAAATGGGTAATAGTTATGGTGGAGAAGACTGTAAGCCAAATTTTGAAAGTGTTGGGAAGGAGAGACAATTACCTAGGTATCCATAGGTGGATAGCAACAAGGATCTGGACCAAATGGACTGAACTTTGTTGTTACTCAGTAATTATTCTCCTCAGTTCTACAATTGCCTTCGTCTTTCTCTTCCATTGCTTCCATTCTTCCAATCACATTTGTTTTTAAAAGCCCTTCATATTTCTTTATAATTCCCTCCCCCTTCTTACCTTTCTAGTCTTTTTGCACTTTATTCCACCCTGAGAACCACCTTTTATAAATAAGAATTAATAAGAGAAGGGGAGATAGCCAGCAAAACTAACCACTGTATTGACTAAGTCTGAGAGTATATGCAGTAATCTAAAGGAAGAATCTCCCCCCTCTTCGAAGATACTAAGGAGGTGATTTTTTTGCCTGCCATGATATCAAGCACATTTAACCAATCATGAATTGTTCCTTGCCTAGTCTTGCCTGTTCTTTGTTCTGTATTCCCCAAAATTATAAAAGAGAGTTATCTCCCTCATTTGGGGCTTAGCTTTGTTGAGGAAGCTGAGATCCTATTTATCAGTAAATTAGCACTTTGCATATCAATCCACCTTAATGTTAACTGTTATATGGTAAAGATTTTTATTCACTATCCTGGCCTCTTTGAGTGGGGTGGGTTTGTTGTGAAGTACAACACTACATATGAGTATAGTGCAAAGGAGCCATTCTGGTTGTTACAAGCCAGTGGTTTCCAATCAATTAGGTAAGTAGGTGCATACATACATACATATACATACTCACATACATATGCATATGTATGTATATATAATATTTAACTTTTCTAATTAATCCTGAGAGAAATGATGTCTATTGCTGTGGGTATAATCTTCCATGAAACAGGTAAAATAAAAATACTCCTAAAGACAGCTTATTCCTAAAAAAAGCTTCATTAAAAGTCACCAGGCCTTTCCACAAGCATAGATGATTTCATTTTAGCATCTTTACATTATTGACCATTTTTAATTTCTCAGCATTCTTCTAGTAGTTTAAACATAAATAGGAAACATTAGGTCTCATGATCTGTTTTGAGCTGGCTACAGCTGGATTCAGCTGGATTGAACGTATACCTAAAGAAACATTAATCTGGCAATAATACAAAAGATAAATTCCCTTATCCTTCACAGCCAGGGAGGGAATGTGCAAAAAGGTATTGAGAGGCTGTTGCAACAGGTCTGTCAGGGTGGGAAGCTAGTTTGTACAGTCTTGGTGGCAATGGAAAGACAGTGTGGGGGAAAGATCTGAAAGGTTTTGTGGAGATGGAAATTACCTCTCCCCCCCTCCTCTCTATAAAGCCAGTTTTAATCATGGGAGAGAGAAAAAAACTAGTTGGGGACAGGGATGAGTTCAGTTTTAGAAATGTCAAATCTGGGAGGAGTATGACTACAAAATGAAGCCACCTGTGGGCAATGAATGCATTTCCACTGAAGCTGGAAGTCCTGGCGGATACCCACCCACACTGAAGATATTTACACTTAAGGCATATTCAAAATGCACACGTTTCCTTTGTTAAGAATTTAATACCTTTTCATTCAGGCAGTTGGTAGTAACATCATGGTGTAGAAAAAGGGCCGAATCTGGAGTGAGGCGGGACCTAAGTTCAAATTCTGCTTCTAGCAACAGCTACACTGTAGGGACAAATCACTTAACTCCTTTCAGATTGTTTCCTGATTTATTCTAAAATGAGGGCAATGCCTGTATTACTTACCTTACAGAGTTCTGTGGGTCTCCAATTAAATAATATATTTGGAAATCATTTGCAAACAGTGTTTTCCGAAACATATAAATGACAATTTTTTTTCAGATTGTAAGCTCAGAAGAGAAGACAAGATAAGAGATATTGATCAGGAAGTCATCTGCTGCATGCAGTTGAAAATGTGGGAATGAATCAGTTTTCCAAGGGAAGATATATATATAGACAGAAGAGGGAAAAGAACATGTTGAAATACACACACACACACACACACACACACACACACACACACACACATCCTCACAAAGAACAAAACTATGCACTCCGTAGTCACTTAATGACATTGAATTGAAGGCTGCTGGGATGTAACTCCAAAGACTTTCCTGAGCTAAACCTTCCCACACTATTTGTCATCCATTATCTACTTGAAGACCTCCTATAAATCAGAATATTGAACATTCTGAGGCTTCTCAATTCACTGTTGGATAGAAATAATTATTAGGGACGTTTTCCATACCTCCAGCCTAAATCTTATTTCTTTGACGTTTTTGCTCATTTGTAGTTTAGCCTTTTTTTGACCATTGGTTCCCATTTAGTTCTTAGTGAACTATAGTAGATTATAATGATAGTGCAAAGGGATCTGTGCTTTAAAACTAAAATAAAATAGAAATGTTAATGTCACCTTAAGCAGTAAATAATCATCCAATTGTGTTACATATGTTTTCTTTCTCTCTCTGACAACAATCATGTGCATATTTGAAGCATTATAGGTTTCTTTCTATAGCAATTTTAAATAATCATAATTATACGCACACCAATTTTGGTGTTTGTGCAGCAAGTACATCAAACTGACACTGCCTAATTAAGCACATGCTGAGTTGTGTTGTTTTTTTTTCAGTTTCTCAACATGGTATCAAATTGTTTCCAAACCACCATGAGGTTTCAACATTCTAGTGAAAACTGATTCCTAGTGGTCAGACATATGTTCATATCCTCATTTGTGTTCTGTTTATCACAGTCCTGTTCATTGTAGCTCCTTTATTCTCCTCTGTTACTTTTGTTTAGACAATTGTATGTTCTTATCTGTGTAATTACATGACCTCACCATTAGGAATATTGCATTTTTGGAGCACAAATGTCATGCTATTTGAAAACAACAACTGGGGTGCGTGTACATTACAAGTGACCTTGAAATGTTTACAAACCATAAAAATGTTCTGCAGAAATCAACATATTGCCCCCCATTATAGCATCTTGGCTATTTTCCAATGTAAACTTATCTTTTACATATGTTACTATTCTCTATTTGGTGAATTTTCAAGTGAACTAATTGGTAATACTGTCATTCATTCTTCATACTTTCTGTGAGGGTGTAGCCAGTGAATTCCAGTGGTAAGAAAGTAATTTCTTTTTTTTTTTAACTTTTGTTTAATTTTAGTTTACATCATTCATTTCCATGAGATTTTGATTTATAAATTTTCTCCCCATCTTTCCCATACCCACCACCCCAAAATAGCGATACCACTGTATATCCTCTCCCCCAATCAGATCTCTTCTATATCCTCCCCCATCACCCTTCTGACTTTATAGTAGGTCAAGATGGATCTCCTTACCCCAGTATCTATATATTTCCCTCCTTCCTATTCCACCCCCAACTTGTCCTATTCTCTGCTTTGTCCCTGTCCCTTTACAAAAGTGTGTGCTTCTAACAACCCTCCTCCCAACCTGCCCCCCC
>CM053592.1:183735791-183756353 GCA_028646515.1 Pseudochirops corinnae
GAAAGAGGTGTGTGAGAGAGAGTAATACAAAATCATGTTGGAACCAGATTTTGGAGGACTTTAAATCATATAAACATACAAGTTTGTTTTTTATTCTAATCATAACAGGGAAACATTTGAGTGTTTTTGTAAAGGGATTGTTTACACATACACAAATGTGTGTGTATGGACATATGTTATGCATGTGTCTGTTTGCCTACATATATAAATTTATATGAATATGTGTATAATTTACATCATATATTATAGTCAATATACATGAAGTACTCAGTAATAGCCTACTCTGTAAGAAGAACTAGGAATACAAAGATGAAAATAATCTTTGTCCTTCTACATTCTACAGGAAGGGGCAACATGTACATAGAAAAATTTAAAAAAGACTGTATGGTAAATAGATGCACCCATGACACAGAGACCTGGAACATGAGGAACACAAAGAATCTCACTCCCTAACTAAATTGTTAGTCTGTCAATTAAGGATTCCCAGAGATAATTAGAGGAACATCCCTTTGTTACAATTAAGTATTCTGGGGAAACTCTTTGGGGAGAAGGGATCAGCACTACAAATTCAGATATAATCCTCGGTTGATTTGCTTACAGGCATGTAGGCCTTCCTTGGAAGTGGCCATCACTCTTCCATAGGCCAGTCTATATGCCAGAGATTAGACCCAAGGGATACCATTGCTGGTTCTGACATTCTCCCTGTCCCTGAAGAAAGAAACTCGAGGTTAGTGATTGTTTAATGATGAGGAAGAAATTGCCATCACTTGGTAGAACTAGAACTAGGATTAACCATGGAAGTCCATGATTCATATCCTGCCTTCAATACTTACTGCCTTGGGTAAATCACTTTTTCTCTGAGCTTTGGTTTCCTTTTGGCTAAAATGAGGGAGTTAAATTAGATTAATTAAGTTAGTTAAAATTAAGTTAGTAATTAGTTAAATTACTATGGGACTTTCCCAGATCTGATTTGTATGTTACCAAATGAGGAGCTGGTTACATAGGAATGTGTAGGGTGACAGTTATTTTTAGAACCTTTTTCTCTTCAAAAAATTGATAATCTGTAATGATTAGTTCTGAAAGGGACCTTAGAGACCATAGTTTCCCCTCTCCTCCTCATTTGAATAGGAAGAAAGTGAGCTCTAGAAGAGTAAATTTGTCTAAGGCCAATGGAGGATCATTAATTATACAAGGTATCCTAGAGGTTCATTAACATAGTCCCCTTTTCTGCAACACATCCACACCTTTCGTTTCTAAACCTTCCAAAATGGATAATAGCACGAGTTCAGATTTCATCTTGCTGGGATCAAGCTATGGGTTAGGCAGCATGGAGGTAAGAGTTTGGATCAACAGCAAGGAGTCTCTCTCCAAGGAACTGATATTTATATAACTGTTTTAAGTCGGTGAACTGCACAATCAAGCCTCACAAAACTCCTGTGAGACAGTTACTCTGCAAGTTTGATTTTCTCCATTTTACTCATGAGGAAATTTAAATGCTGAGGGTTTGTGTGACCATGAGCAAAATCAGTGAATATCAAAGACAAGACGGGAATCTAAGTCTACCTGATTTTGAGTCTAGTTATGCCACACTGACTCAAAAAAAGAAAGAAGGAGTAAAATGAAAAACAGAAAAAATGAGAGAGAAGAAGGAAATAGGAAGGAAAGGAGAAAGAGAAAGAGGGCAGTAGGGAGGGAGAGAAAGAGAGGCTTTATCTAGAAGACTCAGTAGCAAAACTATGTTTTGTCCTTTATTCCCATATAATAAAATGAAGGTGAAATCAGGATGATGTCTCTTGCCCTTGGGTGCTCTGAAGATGTGCAGAGGTATTAGCCTCTATATTGACAGCTGCTACTGGCTTCCTAACTCCATGAAACCAGCTCTCTCTCTTCTCTGAAGCCTCCTCAGGGTGTCCAGCCTTAAATGTTGCTCTCTGTAACTTCTAATCCCCACTGGTCCACCTCAAGTCTGCTGCTTCCACGTTTTTACTGGAAAGGAAGCCCCTTCAGAGCAAGCACTGATTTTTGTGTTTGCTTTTGTATGCTCCATATAATCACCAGAAATCATTGTGCCTGAGGAAAGGACCACTGATGTTCCTGATGCAGGTGACAGGACAGGATGGGAGACTGGGGGGAGAGGAAGATCAGGACATTGGTCAACAACCTGCTTTTCGAGGGATCCGGGAATAGAGGAGCAAGACAGAGGAGGAGGCCACTGCAGCCCATCTGCTGGTAGCTTCTTACTGGTCTCTCTTTTCCCCTTTTGTAGACATTACTAAACAATGACAGTACTCCTTTCCTTGGGACACATGACAAGACCAACACAATCAGGCCAAGTGTATTAGATCTTTTCATTCTTCCCATGTATCTATAATGTTTTACATTATGTTGAATAATTCTGGTTTCAAATGTGCATTTTATGTAGATGAGTGAGGCCAAAATACAGCTTTCCTCTTCAGGAAAAACAAAAACAAAGAGGCAAAAAACAACCAACTTTCTATGGGAACCTGCCTTTTAAGCAGAAGACACTACATCGGAGCTTCTCCAAACATGATCAAGGCAATCCTGGGAGTACTAAAGATCCTCTTAAGAGTTCTACAAGGTCAAAACCATTTTTATAATAATATTAAGACATCTTCATTTCTAATACAGTAAATGCTGAGGGATATAACTCATACAAACAAAAACGCCCTTCTGGGGACCTCAATAATTTTAAGAGCACAAAAGTACCACACTATATAGTTCCAAGATCTATCTTGTCAGGACCTAAATCATTCAGAGAAGGTGATTGTCCATCTTATGCTGAAAGAGCTCCAGTGAAGTGAGGCTTGAGTTTTCTCAGAAAAACCTGTTTCAATGTCAAATTAGTAACTCCTACCGCTTTGAATTTGTGCAGGCCCACAAGAAAGAGTAGAAAAGCATTATATTTGGAGTTAAGAGACCTGGATTCAGATTTGTTATTGAACTACATGACCTTGGATAAGTCATTACCCTCTGAGTCCTTGATTTCCTCACCTGCCAAATGAGAATGTTGGATTAAGATGTTTTTAAAGACACAAAATAAAATATTTAGGATTACAAGTGAAACCAATTATATTGAAATACAACACTTATCAAAATATTAAAAAAATAACCCTAGGTTAAGAACTAAATCTTAGAGTATAAATCTCTTGAAGGCAGGGGAGTATAAGGTTTTTTTTTTTTTAATCTGTATCTTCAGAACATAATACAGTGCTTTTCACATAAAGAGCACTTAATCAATGTTTGTGGAATTGTATTAAGGAAATATATGTTGAAGTAAACACTCTTTTGTAGAAACTTAATTCTACTAATTCTGCTTCAGTCTTCTGTGAAGATAAAAGTGGTCCTGGTCAGCTGGAGAGATTCTATTGCGTTCTGTACCAAGTGGAACCTATCACAGGTAACTTCCTACCCAGGATGATAAATTAACATAGGCCCTAAAAAACACTGAATTTATAGTCAGAAGATCTTTGTTTAAATACTAGGGCTGACACTTTCCAGCTCTCTGACACAATCTAACCCTAATCTTGAACTTCAGTTTTTTGTTTTTGTTTTCATCCTTTCATTTGTGTAATGTAGTATTATTTTACCTAATCGTGTCCCGGCTTTTTGTGAGGCATCAGAGATAGCTCATATAATGTAATCCTTTAAGTGCTGTATATATGTGAGCTAACATTATTTTAAGCTCCTAAAACACAGCCTTTTTACTAGATTAAAGGGAGGCAGAGTCAGTTGCTTTTGCTTTCTCTGAGCTGAGGAGCCACTGGTTCTAGGATTAGGCCTCTCCATTCAAATAAAGCCTGGCTCAAGAAGGAAGAAGAAGTCAAGGATGTATTAAGAGCTTACTACAGCTGGGTAACGTGCTATTAGGATTTGTCTGCACAGGAGATGCACTGTGATATAACAGAACGCAATGTGTAGTAAGTGCTCTGAGAACCAGCTCGTGGTCTTGGCTCTCTTTGTGAAAAGAAAAGCCACATATCCCTTCTCTGTACCTTGTTCTCTTTATTTGTTCGGCAAAACGATGTGTTTTTTTTTTGTTGTTGTTGTTACTTGTTTGTTTTGCCTCTACTGGTCCATGGCGTTGGAAGCTGCTCTGATGTAGCATCTAGAACATTTGACTTAGAGTAAGAAAATGTGCACTTGAATCTCAGCTCTGTTTTTCACTAGTTGTTTGACTTTGGTGACCCAGTTTCCCCATCTGAGAAATGGGGCTAATAATATGTGTACTATCTACCTCACAGGACTGCTGTATTGTGAAATAACTCGCCTGAAACAGTTGGTCAGCAGGTCAATAAAAATTTTTTATTCCAGCTACTATGTGTCAGACATAAAAACTGTGGGTACACAAAGAGGCGTAAGACAGACTGCTCTCAAGGAGCTTAGACTCTAACGAGAGCCCATTATAAGTTTATACACTATAAGTTGCATATCATTTTATCATTTTGTCCACAGACTCTCCTGTCATTTGCCTGCGACTGACCCTATAGACATTCAAGCTAAATTAAAAGAATCTACCCTTTAGGGGCTTGTGTGTTTCCTCTGGGATGCTGAGTACATAAGAGACCAAACTGCTGCCTTTGTAGTCTTCAGAGACTTCTGCCTTCAGTGATTTCTCCAAAAATAATCATAAGAGGTTGTGGATTCAGGCTAGCTCCTCCTTTGTTGAGAGAGATAACATCGATGGTATCTGCCCTAAAGGACCAGGCTATTTTGCCCTTGTACATTAAAAAAAAAAAATCAGAGCTTTCTCACAATGCAGAAAAAAGGTAGAATCACGGACTCTAGGTCTCTAGTCCTCTTCTATGCGTGGACAAAAACTCAGCTCCCTCTTTATCTGTAAAGTTCTCCCACTGGGCCAGCCATGTTTGAATACTTCTGGCTATTAGAGGAGGGGAGAGAAGGGAGAAAGAGACAAAGGAAAAAGGGAAAGAAAATAGGAGAGGGTGTGGGAAGGGAGTTTATGCTGAGGAGATCCACCAAGAGAGACAATTTATTGTGCAAGAAGATGGTGATTATTGTTTTTATTTTTCTTACTTCCATTTAAACAACAGTAGCAAAATAGAGAGAAAGGAAAAAAAACAAGGATGCCCTTGTTATGAAGATAATGATTTAAGATTTTCTTTTAATAAATTCTGAAGCAGAATCAAGGAGCCTGGATCTCATCTGGAGAAGTGATGACTAGGAATGTCACAACAAATCCCCAGTTTATTCTCTTGGGACTAACCCATCGCCTGGACTTTCGGGTCCTATTCTTTGTCCTCTTTCTAACCATCTACATCATCACCGTGGTGGGCAACCTGGGGATGATGGTGTTAGTGCGGATCACTCCAAGGCTTCACACACCCATGTACTTTTTCCTGAGTCACTTGTCTTTTGCGGATCTCTGTTTCTCTTCCAATGTGAGTCCTAAGATGCTGGAGACTTTCATAGTGGAAAGGGCCACTATCTCCTACTCAGCCTGTTTGGTGCAGTGTTACCTTTTCATTGCATTGCTCCATGTGGAAATCTACATCCTGGCTGTGATGGCCTTTGACCGCTACATGGCCATCTGCAATCCTTTGCTCTATGGCAGCAAGATGTCCCCAATTGTCTGCACCTCTCTCATCTCAGTGCCCTATGTCTATGGATCCCTCACGGGCCTCATGGAGACCATGTGGACCTATAGCTTATTATTCTGTGGACCCAATGAGATTAACCATTTCTACTGTGCGGACCCTCCTCTCATCAAACTAGCTTGTTCTAGTACTTATAACAAAGAACTCTCTATGTTTGTTGTTGCTGGGTTTAATTTTACTTTTTCCCTGCTCATCATTCTCATCTCTTATCTGTATATTTTCCCAGCTATCTTCAGGCTTCGCTCTGCAGACAGCAGGCGCAAAGCTTTCTCCACCTGTGGGTCCCACCTGACAGCTGTCACTATATTTTATACAGCTCTTTTCTTCATGTATCTCAGACCACCCTCAGAGGCATCTGTGGAGCAAGGGAAAATGATGGCCGTATTTTATACCACAGTGATCCCCATGTTGAATCCCATGATCTACAGCTTAAGGAACAAGGATGTGAAAGAGGCCTTAACTAAAGAACTCTTCAGAAAAGACTTCTCTAAATAAATCTTGGTCATTTTTGGTCAGTATTCCAGTGATCTTTAAGTTACTAAATGCTGTACCACCTAGTGTTATGGATAGAGGGCTTGGAGACAAGCAGATGAGTGTGCACATCATGCCTCTGGAACATACCAGCTCATGTAATTTCTTAGCATTCCTAGCAGGTACATTAGGTTACCTATGGAAAAAACATAGGTTTGCTGCATCCTTGTCACCTCCAAAAAAAATAAATGAAAAAAAAACAGCTACTATTTATTTTAGAGGTTTAGGCCACTTTAATATTACATTGACAAATTAAAGTAGGTACTTGTTTTCCTGTTATAAATTTTGTGAAAGGAATTGGTCCAATAAACTTAAATGCTCGTGAAAGGTCTTTTGGGCTTATGTGGATGTTTTGCTATGCTACAGACTGTTTATAATTCTACCATTTCTTTTGGTTGTGGGAGTAACCTTAAGACTTGTAATTTTGAGTGCTACCTAAATTATCCTGGAGAAAGGAACTGTAAGACATTACTATGAAATAATGAGATAACGCTAAAAGTCACTCAAAACCAGTTTTGTATTTCTGCAAGACTCAGTTTCCTTACAGAGCTCTTGGGAGACAAAGATGAGATCAAGTGTGTAAAATTCTTTGCCCCCCTCAAACTACTGTATAAATTTCAGTTATTATGTTTTCATTATTATTCATTATTACTATATTATTATATATTATATGTAATATATTAATATATTGTTATTATAATTATTTATATATTTTCATCCTTTTCCTTCCTTCCTTTTTCCCTCCCTCCCTTTTCTTCCTTTATTCCTTCCTTCCTCTCTTCCTTCTATCTTCCCACCCTCTTTTTTTCTTTTTCCTTCTTTCCTTCCTTTTTTTCTCTATTCCTTTTTTCCTTCTTGTATCATCCTTTCTTCCTCCTACATTTGTAAGAATATAAGTATGCAAACTCACTGATCACCTTTGCTTACCTCATACCAGGCTCCAGTAAATACTCCCTGACTTATCTAGTTCTATAGAAAAACATATGCTTCTATATATTTCTACCACTTCTGACTGGTCTCATTTCACTTCTGGTAGTCTCTAGGAGTTCAATGAATTAACAAGTGGCAGGGAGAAGTAATTGCCTTACTAAGGACAAACCGCTCAGTGGCCGGTCAGTGATGGAGTTGGTTTTTTTTTCCCTTCTCTCTCGCCAACAAGCTAACTCTACCTTAGGCATACTACCCTTTTTGCCCTGGCATTTCTCTAGACATACCACCACTCTCATCCCCATAAAATGGAGCCTTTTATTCTGGGATAATACTTCAAGGATCTTGCCTCAGATGACTGATGTCTCTGGGCATGAAGACCATCATTCTTGAGGCTTTCTGGGGACACCTTTGGTTGTATCTTTTCCCTAACCTTTTCTGTCCCTTTGAGGTGACAGTCCCCATATCAATGTGTATCTTTCTGGGGAAGAGGAGAGTGGAGAAGTTGACAAGACCTTTGGACTGTTACTACCTTTCACTTGTTCCTGAATCCCATCCTTTATGCTTTCTTCAGTTTCTCTACCTAAGCCATATAGCTTTCACTTAAATACATACACACACAAACGTGAACATGTGCAAATGCACATACACAACCTAATACTTTCTGCCTTGACAGGCCCATGTAACTCTTCTGTGAAGCCTCATACGTCCCAGCCATAAGACAGATAATGTTTTCTTTTACCTGTGCATTTGTGAAAGGGAAATAACCAGAGAACAGCAATAAATAGGAATGAAGTGAAAGCTAGAGGTGCAGTAGAAAGGGCTCCCCTTAGCCTGTTCATTGAGGATTTGTTCCCATGTAACCAGTAGTACACGGAAGTCTGCTGCTGCAAATATTTGTGGCTGGAATGAGCAAATCCTTAGGGATCACAAAACAGTGACAGTAGAACTGCATCTCAGATAATTATTTCCTATTTTCCCTGTATATAGCTTGCTTTTTTATATCCTTGCTTGCATGTGTCCATTAGACTGAAAGGTGATTGAGGACAGAGGCTGTCTTTTGCCTCTTTTTATATCCCCAGTGCTTAGCACAATGCCTAGCGCTTAGTAGGTGCTTAATAAAAGTTGTTGCATGTTGACTGGATGCTGATAGCAGGGGTGAAAAGGTAGAACTCATTATGAGGCATTTCTGCCCTGGCTGTAATCCAAAGAAATCTGCTTACTGGGGAACCTCCAAAGGCAGTCTGCTTCATTGACGCAACAAATAAATACAAACAGACCTCTTGGCAAAAGCATGGGAACTGGCAAAATATCCCATTGTAGAGTCATTGAAACATAATGTAAAGGAATAACAGGTGGTCTTTGGACAATCTCCCGTCAGGTTTAAATATGACATGTTCTAGTTGGGTGCCTTGAGGCAAATGACTTCACCTCTTGGCTTCAGTCCATCTCACTGTAAAATGAAATGGTTAGACTCGATGATCCCCAAGGCCCTTCCAGCTCTGACACTTAACACTCTGTGTCCATTCTAATGTCCCTGACTGCTCTGACACTTTGTATTCTATAGTTTAAGCTGGCTTCCGGTTCTTAGCCTGTGGTCATCTATTAGATTAGGTCCCCTTTCACTCTGGATGCCTATGAGACATATGGATTATATTTGCACAGGACTCAAAGACACCAAGTAGGGATTGCTTTACTGTTCCTGAAGTTTTTAAGTGTTTCTTGGTAACAATGCCAGTTGCAGAAATATCTAATTCCTCTGTATACTTATGGCAAAACACACACACACACACACACACACACATATATACACACACACCTCAAAATGATGGAAACATAAGTAATAATGAATGCAAAACAATGCAATCCTCTCAATTAAGATCTACCCCAGGGACGTTTAAGATTCCCCACTTGGATTATTTTTCTTGGGTGTGTCTATAAAATTCTTCAGGGATAAAACTCCCAGTTACTAATTCAGGTATACATCCTTCTGGATAAGGTCTTTCTTTGACTTTGTTGTCACTATGAAAATATCTTTTCTTTCTCAGGTAGGACCAACAATTCTGCAAAACTCCAGTCAGAAATTTAAGTATACGCCGATTTCCTTTATTCAACTGTATTTCTTATATAGTGTGGCATTTTAATGCTGGATTTGGGGGGGGGGGGAAAGAAGAAAAGGGATTTGAGAGTTTTGCACAGAAAATTATAAGCCAGCTCCCAGATGAAAGAGCAATAGACAAAGAGACAGGATGTAAATTCTAATCCTATCTCTGCCACTGACTTTATCAGTGTGAGACCTTGAACAAGATATATCCCTTCTATGGGCTTCGGTTTTTTCCTCTAAGAAATAAGGTTGTTATGGCCACTGATGTCCCTTCAGTCTACAAAATTCTATGGCTTTATAATCTCTGAAGTTCTTTTTAGCTCTAAGATCTAATGAAATACTTTTCTACAAATAGAAATCAGGTTGAGTATAATTTATATTTATTATTCCATAAAATTATGAAAATATTCTCATTCCTGTCAAAATAGTGATAATGTTTATGATTTACATATCTCTACAGCAATTGTATTAAGTGGATAATATAAACATTATTATCTCCACTATGGCAGATAGCGTAATCATTATTACCTTCATTTCAAAGCTGAAACTGCATCCCACAATGTCAAATTCTTTACTTATATAGAAGGTGGGAGAATGCAGAAATTGAACCACTGATTCATATTTATGTTTCTCATAGTGTCCAATGATATACAACATTAATAAAATATAGACTAGTGTCTATTTGGCAGGAAAAGAAAGAGGGTTCAGGATTCATGAGCCCATTTCTGTGATTTCTACCTTTTCAAGAGAATGAATTATTTTTTCAAAAATAAAAGGTAAGCTTCAAGATAAAAATAACAAAGAAAAATTGTGGTATGGGCAAACAGGAGTTCTAAGATGGGTTTAGGAAGTCAGAGTATGTAAGAATGAGTGTGACACAAAGAAGGGAGGAAGAACAGTTGAATACTTGGAGTTAATTAAAAGGAATGTGTAGGAGGTCTACCTGCAGAGTGATAAGCTGGACACTTTCAGGAGAATGCAGGTGAATTTACTCCAGGCACTGGTAATGTAGAACCATCAGGAAAGAGCTTATTCAGTAAGGATTAGATAAAAAAAATAAAATTAATGGTAATTGGTGAGTGCTTGCTTTATGGTAATAAAGTGGATATTTTTCAAAGAAGTATAAATTATAGAGAAGGATGAGGTCTTCCTAGTGAAAGAGCATGAGAAATAATAGATCCTTTTCCCAGATTTGGTAATTCTGATGACCACAACACCCACTAGGTTATAGGATTATAGACTGAGAAATGGTAAGGATGTCAGAGATTGGTGATTAATGTGGTGACTAAAGGTACCTCCAAAAGCATAGCTAGAGATTATAAATTCCAGGGAAGACTAAAGACTTGAGGACCATGAGATTTGTTTTAATTGCCACTGCTTAATAAGGTTAAGGACTTCAAAAAAAAAGGTCATGGAGAGAACCAGCACATGATTGAGAAGATGGTGTGATTATTGTCACCCATGTGGGGATTTGCTAGGGATGAAAGAACAGGGAAGTAATAAAATTATCACAGTAGAAGGAGAGTAGGTTCTATTATAACATGTTGGCTAAATAATACGAAATAAACAAAAACTGCAGATGATTTGGGAAGTCTCCAGTTGAAGGTGGAAGCTTCATCAGACAAAGCCAGATTTGAGAAATAAACAGGTTTTCTTGAAAAATAAAATAAAAACATCCTTAATTAGCAAATGAGATTTCTGAGTCATCTTTCCTAAACATAGAGATGATCATCTCTTGGCTGGGGATGAAACCTAAGAAGAGGAAGAATAAAGTATTTTGTGAGAGACCGAAGAAGTGCATGGAGAGGTTCTAACTGAAAAGGGGGAGAGAAATAAATGAAATAGCCAATGTAGCTCTGAATAGTCTGGCACCATAAAGAATAACAATACAGTGATGATAGTACCATCTAGGAGGGCAGCTAGGTGGCACAGTGAATAGCATACTGGGGCTGGAGTCAGGAAGAGAACTAGCTGTGTGACTCTGGGCAAACCACTTACCTCTGTTTGCCTCAGTCTCTTATCTGCTAACTGAGCTGGAGAATGAAATGACAAACCATCCCAATATCTTTGCCAAAAAAAGTTCCAAATGGGATCACGAAGAGTCAGACATGACTGAAAAATGACTCAACAACAACAGTCTAGAGCAGCGGTTCTCAACATGTGGGTCACGACTCCTTTGGGGGTCACCTAAAACCATCAGAAAACACATATTTCCAATGGTCTTAGGAACCGAGACACTGCTCCTCTGTCTCCAGGCAGGTCTACCCATATGCAGATACGAAAGGGTTGTGGTATTAGGAAGGTTGAGAACCACTGGTCTAGAAGGAAAATGGTAAAAATGAAGACAACATCAAATAAAATGGCTCAAGCCAAGGGCCTCACATGTCTGCGTGTACATGCAGAAAACATAGTCTACAAAGTAGGTGAATTAGAGAAGCTAAAGCATCCAGGTGAATTGAACCTCATAGGCAGCAGTGGCGTTTAGAGATGTGGGTCTTAATAACTAAACCTGGCTCCAAAAAGTTTATCTTATTTTTTAAAAAGAAAATTGACTAAATGGGGGTGGGAGGCGAAGAGAGGAAAGCAAACAGATTACACGAGTAGATCCAGGAGACTGAGGGGAAAATCATGGTAGATAAGAGTAGGTGAGAACAACTGAGGGAGAAATGATATTGCTCGAAGGGTGTAGTTCAAGGAAGCATCAGACAGGAGATTAGGAAATAGAAGGCACCATCAGCATGTAAGAACGGGATAGCATAGTGAGGGGAGGTTTTGACTATCTAGAAACAAATTGGCATCTTGGGAGGAGGTCCTCTTGGCACATATTAGCAAAGAGTTTGACCAAGTCTCTCAAGCTGTGCTTATAAATGAAATGGAAAAGGATCAACTAAATTGAAATAGTTTAATGTAAGTGGAATTAGTTAAAAATAAGACCCAAAGAGCAATCATGAGTAAGTCAAATTAAATTCAGAGAATTACAATATAGTTCCTAGGAATGTGTCTTTGGATATGAGCTATTAAACATTTCTGACAATGCTTTGAAAGAAAGAAGAAAGGCATGCTGGCAGATTTGCAAATATTACAAAGCTTGGAGAGAAAGCTGTTACTCTGAGAGACAGAGTCCAGATCCCCAGATTTCTTAACAGGCAAGATTATGGGCTGACTACACTAAGAACAAATTTCATAGGGAGTAACGTAAAGTTCCATATTTTAGTTCAAAACAGAAACTTCACATTTACAGAATAACAAAAAGTCAGAGTTGGAAGGGACTTCAGGGGACATCTACCAAAGGTCCTTAACTTGGGGTATAAAGACATCTCCATGTGGATAAATTTCAGGAGGTTTTATGAACTTGAATAGGTAAAAATAAGCATAATAAATTTTCTCTGTAATCTTATGTATTTTATTGTATACATTTAAGAACATGATTCTGAGGAGGGGCCCATACCTTCACCAAATTGATAAAGTGACCATGACACAAAAAACATGAAGAAGCCCTGGGTGAATTCAATCTCAACTGAAGATATATACCAACAGGTGGTCATCAAATTGGGCTTCAAGGCTTTTAATGAGAGGTAATCAGTGCAGTGGACAGTCAGGAAGACTCATCTTCCTGAGTTTAAATCTAGCCTCATACACTTAGCATCTGTGTCACCTTGGGGCAAATCACTTAACCCCATCTGCCTCAGATTCCTCATTTGTGAAAATGAGCTGGAGGAGAAAATGGAAAACTATTCCAGTACCTTTGCCAAGGAAAACCCTAAATGGGGATAGAGAGATTTGGACACAGCAGAAAATGACTGAACAGCAACAACAATCCTAATACATCAGAGAGAGACATTGAGAGTAAACAAGAGAGAGAGAGACAGAAAGAGAGACAGAGAGAGACACAGAGAGAGAGAGAGAGAGAGAGAGAGAGAGAGAGAGAGACAGAGACAGAGACAGAGACAGAGACAGAGACAGAGAGAAAGAATGACAGACAGACAGAAAAGACAGAGACCGAGAGACAGAGAGAAACAGATGTGTACTCAGGTGATCTATCTATAAACCACCTTTGCAAGACTCATTGTTCTTAAAATTCAAATTCCTAATCTGGTTTCTATTGTTAGGAACAAGCTTCCTCACCTCTTTCTTCTTCAGGACTGGATATAAAATTATGCCTTCAAAGGTTTACTCTCTAATGGCAAATTCTAAAGGTCAGTGGAGGTGTCTCTTTTTCTGGAACAAATTATTTTATTTTTTTACAATGGGGAATTGTCCAGTTAATAACAAATCCATTTCTTTCATGGAATCATGGAGTCATGACATATGTTGAGGTTTTGTTCTATCTGGAGTGCAGGCAGGCAAGGCCCTGATGCTTCAAAATCTAAAGAAGGTAATTTGAATGCAAGTATAATGTTGACAGAGATGACTAAGCAATCAAGCTCCATATATAGAAGTAAATCATAATTAACAGGAGACCATTTCCAAGAAAGACAAATATTGCAAATTTGGGTAATAGTCAAGGTTGAACCAGAAAGTCTAATGCAAAGAGTTAAATTCAACTTCTGTATCACAGATTTGATAGGATGGCTGTGGACTCTAGAATATGTCTCTAAAAGATTATTCCTAATTTAAAAAGAAAAGAATAAATTATTTTGTACATTAAGAAGATTTATAACAGATAAGAAAATTCAGGAACTAGAGTTAGAAGGAGATTGATGGAGAGAGCCTGTGTAAAGTTTGAAAAAGAGAAAACAGAAGCAAGGATATAAGAAGATATGCCACTAACTAATTATAGAGATATTACACTAAGTTATATAAGTGTCAATTGTGGTTCTAAGAATATTCACATCTGTACCTGAAAGCTGCAATAATTAGGATCAGAAGAAAAAAAAAGACCAAGGGAAAGAGAAAGAGAGAGAGAGAGAAAGAGAGAGAGACAGAGACAGAGACAGAGAGAAAGGGAGAGAGGAAGAAGAACAAGAACAAGAAGAAATTGGAGAAGGAAGGGGAGGGAGAAAAAAGAAACAAAGAAATTAAAGCATTAAATAATATCTGATATTTCTGCTGTATTTTGAGTTTTTCAAGTCCTCAATCTTATATTGTCTTTCCTAAGACTTAGGAAAGCCATGTGAGGTAAGAAGAGCAGAATTTACTATCCCCATTTAACAGAAGTGGAAACAGAAGCTTAGAGGAATTAAACAACATACCTGTGTTTTCACAACTACTTTTGTTCCAGAGGTGGGCTCCACACCCAGGTCATGCTGCCTCTTATGTTCATTACTCTAAAGTTGTCCCTTGCTCGCTCCATTTTTAGGGGGTGCCATTCCGAGCTGCTTTGTGTACTCAAGGAGGTGTTTTGTGTGGAAATAAAGGAAAGAAAAGCAAAATGACTGTGAAAGTTGAGAGGAAGAGAATGGAATGCATCTACTTTTCAAAAAGAATATATTTTTATCTAAAAATAACTCAACGTGTTTATTATTACCTACATTTAATGACCTTCTATATTAGCAGGTACAAAACCAAGAAGTGTGGATCTCCTATGGGGAACCGATGAGTAGGAGTGTCACAACAAACCCTGAATTTATTCTCTTGGGACTAACTCATCGCCTGGAGTTTCGGGTCCTATTCTTTGTCCTCTTTCTAACCATCTACATCATCACCGTGGTGGGCAACCTGGGGATGATGGTGTTAGTGCGGATCACTCCAAGGCTTCACACACCCATGTACTTTTTCCTGAGTCACTTGTCTTTTGTAGACCTCTGTTTCTCTTCTAATGTGAGTTCTAAGATGCTGGAGACTTTCATAGTGGAAAAGGCAGCTATCACCTACTCAGCCTATTTGGTGCAGTGTTACCTTTTCATTGCTTTGGCACATGTGGAAATCTATATCCTGGCTGTGATGGCTTTTGACCACTACATGACCATCTGCAATCCTCTGCTCTATGGCAGCAAGATGTCCCCAACTGTCTGCACCTCTCTCATCTCAGTGCCCTATGTCTATGGATCCCTTATGGGACTCATGGAGATCATGTGGACTTATAGCTTATCATTCTGTGGTCCCAATGAGATTAACCATTTCTACTGTGTGGACCCTCCCCTCATCAAACTAGCTTGTTCTAGTACTTACAGAAAAGAAACATCAATGTTTGTTGTTGCTGGGTTTAACCTCACCTTTTCCTTGCTTATTATTCTTATCTCCTATCTGTACATTTTCCCAGCTATCTTCAGGCTTAGCTCTGCAGACAGCAGGTGCAAAGCCTTCTCCACCTGTGGGTCCCACCTCACAGCTGTCACTATTTTCTACGCAACTCTTTTCTTCATGTACCTGACACCACCCTCTGAGAAGTCTGTAGAGAGAGGGAAAATGGTGGCTGTGTTTTATACCACAGTGATCCCCATGTTGAACCCTATGATCTATAGCTTAAGTAAAAAAGATGTTAAAGAAGCCTTAAGCAAAGAGCTCTTCAGAAAAGAATTTTCTGAATAAATCTTAGTGTTCACTTGTCTAAAACAGCGTGCCTTTCCTAAAGCTCTGCGGACTTGAACGTAGCCATAACTCTTCTTGCATAGGCAATTTAGGCCAGTCTGCATGTGCCAGACATTAGGTCCAACCAGCTCTACTGCTGGTGCTGATGTTCCTCATTTCCAGGAAGAAACAGCCGTAGCGAATTAGATCCTAAAAAGGCTTTAGAGGTGCTATAGTTCTTTATTCTCCCTATTTTAATGTAAGGAAGGCGGCTCTAGAGAACGGAAGAGATCTGGGTAAAGTCATACAGAGACTGATTTCCAGTTTGAAGGATCTTGGAATTTCATTAACTCATTGTCCTTTTCTATAGTATCAGAAACAATGTCTGAGGGAAAAACTGATAGCATAATGACATCAGGACATGATCTCTTCTTCCATTGATAGAAGGCAGCAAGATGTCAAAAGAAAAAGAAAGAGGAGAGGGACAGGGAAAAAAATATGAAAAGGGGATGTGGGAGGATTAGAAAGCGAAGGGGGTTAGAGGAAAGAAGGAAGAAAAAAAGGAAGGAAGGAAGAAAGGAAGGAAGGAAAGAAGGAAGGATGGATGGAAGGAAGAAAGAAAGGAAGGAAGGAAGGAAAGAAGGAAGCAATTGACATTTATTTAGCTGTTCTGAGTTGGCAAATTGTTTCATATTATTTCAACTGAATCTCACAAAAATCTGTGAAATAAGTTTCATTTTCTCCATATTACACACGAGAAAATTGAAACGATTTTTTATGTGACCATGAACACATATAACATGGACAATAAATAAATAATCAAAGACAAGATTTGAATCTTGGTCTTCCTAACTGCAAGTCAAATTATATTACACTGCTTCAATGAAGGAAAGTAGGAAACAGAGAGAGACAGAGAAACAGAAAGAGACAGAGAGACAGAGACTGACAGAGACAGAGAGATGGGGAAACAGACAAGGATGGAGACAGAGAGAGAGTAGGAAGAAAAGGAAAAAGGAAATAAGGGTAGGACTGAGAGAAGAAGGGAGGGAGATTTATCTGGAAATCTTTGGTCCCACAATAGCATGATTGGGCTTTGCTCTAAGTTATCCCCATAAAAACAGCTGAAATCAGAACTATGCCTCTAGCCCTTGTGGACTCTGAAGATGTGTAGGGACACTCGCTTCTGTATTGGGGGCTGCTATTGATTTCCTGACTCCATGAAGCTAGCTCTCTCTCTCCTCTTAGGCCTCCTCAGGGTGTCCACTCTTAATTGTTGCCCTCTGCAAGTTCTAATCCCCACTGCTCCACCTTGAGTCTGGTGCTTCTATGTTTTTACTGGAATGGAAGCTCCTTCAGAGCAAGCATCGGTTTTTGCCTTTGCCTTTGTATGCCCAAGTATCAATGCAATCCCTAGGAACTGTGCCTGAGTCAAGGACCCCTGTTGTTCCTGGTGCAGGTGACAGGAGGCGATAAGAAACTGGGGAAAGAGGAAGATCAGAATATTGACTAAGAACCTGCTATTGCAAACTCAAGGTCCATCAGGAACTTGGTACACAGAAGAAAGATGGAGGAGGAGTCTATCACACCCTGTTGACTGGCAGCTTCCTACTGGTCTCTTTTTTCTCCTATATTAGGCACTTGGTTTTTGTAGTCATTACTAAACAGTGACAGTGCTGTTTTCCTCATAATATATGACTTGACTAATCCAATTAGGTCAAGTGTTCTTTGGAGTTTTTTGTTCTCAGTTCCTTACAATGCTTTGTTTGCATTTTGTTAGGGATGATTCTTGTTTCTTTTTTTATAATTTTTCATTTGTGGAATAAAACAAGCATTTCCACAACAAAGTACAATAAAAAATATAATTGTACATGAAACTGCATATCAACAAACATAACTTGCTATTTCTTACAATTATACAACAAAATTATCATGTAAATGTATTTTTTTCTGTTTATTCACTTCCCAATTGATGGGCATCCTTGCAGTTTCCAGTTCTTTGCCACCACAAAGAGAGCTGCTATAAACATTTGAGAACATAGGGGTTCTTTGCCTTTTTCTGTAATCCTCTTTGGATCTTTGATTCTTGTTTCAAAAAATGAATTTTATGGGGATTGGAGAGGCTGACAGCCTTCTTATTCAGGAAAGGGCTTTTCCCAAGAACTTATGTTTCTAGGTAGAAAGTACTACATCAAGGATTGTCAACATATGTTCCAAAGACCCCTGGTGGGTACCTAATACCCTTTTAAGAGGTCCACAAGAGTAAAGCTATTTTCATAATGAATAAAAAAATTTCTAATAAAATACATATCAGTAGATATAAACCATAAAACCAAAGCTCTCACTGAGGTCTTCAAAAATATAAAGAGTGGAAAATGCTGCAATGTAAACAAACTCAACAACCAACCAAATTTTTTTTTTCTAATCCCTACAGTTTCCCAAACCTCTCCAAAACAGAAATTATGCGCCAAAGATAAAGTAACTTCAGCTGCTTCCACACTTAGGATGCTCACTGACCCTGAGTTCACTCAGCAGTCCTTACCACCTCCCACAGTATTGGCTGCACTAATAAACAAGAAGACACAGGCTTCCATCAAAATGCCTCCTTCATCCTTTTACCCATTACCCCCTCTTTTCCAGTGCCAGATCATTTTACAGATGAGGAAGCTAAAGTAACAGGCTTAAGTGAATTGCCCAGGGTCACACAGCTTGTGAGTGATGGAGGCCAGATTTGAACTCAAGATGAAGAGTTTTCTTGAATGCTGATAGTAATGGCCAAAGGCTAGAATTCAGTGTAAGGCAAATCTGCCCTGACTCTAAGGCAAAGGAATTTAGTCACTGGAGAACCTCAAAAGGCAGCCTGCTTCGTTGACTGACCAGGGAAATACAAGCTGATCCCTTGGGGCAGACATGGGAATTGGCAACATGTTCCAACGTAGAGAGCAGAATCAAGTCTACAGAACATAATTCAAAAGATTAACAGGTGACTTTGGATGGCCTCTCATTAGGTTCAAAATATGACATTTACAATTTGGGTGACCTGAGGCCAATGTCTTCACCTCTGGGCCTCAGTTCATTTTCTTGTAAGATGAAAGGATTGGGTTCAATGATTTTCAAGGCCCTTTCTATCTCTGACATTTCACTTTCCAGGCATGTCCTAATGCCCTTGCCTGGTTCGACATTCTATGTTATATAGTCTAGAGTCTCTGACAGTTTTGAGCTTCTGGTAGTCTATGCTTTTAGTTCACCTCTAACTCTGGATGCCTATGAAATGTATGGATTATACAAGACTCATATAAGCAGACCCAAAGGCACTGAGTAAGGGCTGCTCTACTTTTCCTGAAGTTTTAAAATGTTTCTCAGGGACACCAATACCAGTCACAAATATGTCCAGTTCCTTAGAACACCTATGACAAAACACACACACCTTAACATGATGTAAATGTTGTCATCTGGCTTTTGTTTTCAAAGATCAACAACATAATGCTGAATGAAAAGCAAAATTTGGCAACATTTCTAAATCCCTTGTGTGTAAAAAAGAAGAGTAATCCTCTCAACTATTTTCTTTCCCCAGGGATGTACAAGATTCCCCATTTGAATTATTGTTCTTGGATGTGTCTATGAAATTCTTCAGGGAAAAATCTCCTCATTATCAATTTTGGTATAAATCCTTCTTGAGCAGATCCTTCTTGGAGCTTGTCACTATGAAAATATCTTTTCTTTCACAGGTAGGACTAACAATTCTGCATAATGTAGCCAGAAATTTATACATATAGATCGATTTTTCCCATTAAATTGTATTTCTTTTATCCTGTGGTATTTTAAAGCTAGAGTTTGGGAAAAGCAGGGAGGAAAAAAAAGGGATTTGGAGTTTTGTACAGAAAACAATAGCTCAGCTCATAGAAGAGACAATGATACACTGAAAGACAAGACATCTAGGTTCTAGCCTTGTCTTTACTACTGACTCATAACTTAATTTCCTCCCTTGTGAAATAAGGGAGCTCTGACACCAATGTTTCTGCAGGTTATAAAATTCTGACTCAATAATCTCTGAGATTTTTTTCTACCAGTAAGATTCAATGAAATACCCTTCTATGAAAGAGAAATAAGTTTTTTTCTATAAATTTACGAAAGTAATTCATTTCTTTTCTTACATTTCATACTAATGACAATGTTTATAATTTATAAATTTACAAAAATTTACAAAAAATCTTGGTAGCAATTCTATGAGGGAGATATTGTAGATACTATTATCCCCATTTTATAGCTGTTAAGACTGAGCTCCACAGTGTTATGGTAAAGTTCACTTAAAGAGAAGCAGGAATTTGATGAGGATTTTGGGAAATAGATGGCAACACTAACAGATAAGTACACACGAGTGTGTAGTGACTGGAAGATTTAGTTCTCTGGCCATCTGTTGGCATTCTCTTTCTGCCAACATCAGGAGAGCTGACAAATGTATGTCTTACCTTAAGTATAATTGATGCTTCAGAAAATAGAAGTGTGAAGCGAAATTGAGATTTGATTCTCTCCAATAATAAGGAATTGCTTAGGGAACAACAGTGGCAAGAGGTATCAGGAATAAATGGGTATGTTATCAAAAATATTAATATTAGGGAAGGAGAAAGCCATGCCCATGCACTGATAAGCACTTCAGGTTTCAGATATAAAATGGATTGGAAAAAGTATCATTCAAAGGCCTATGATTTGAAGGGGAAGTCTGCCCCAAATGTCTAGAAGTTCTCAGTGTGTGAGATGAAAGAGTTCAGAGTCTGAATCTGAAGTCAGAAAAGGTCTTTATTCTTTCTCATGAGAAAGGACTCTGTCGCCCACATGGTGGCAGGGAGAGAGTAACAGGTAGAAGCCAGTCGATGGTTATGTAATCTAATGCAGAAGCCCCCCCCCCCCCCCCCCCCC